>OZ038391.1:37206864-37942031 GCA_964036045.1 Eutreptiella sp. 'Long Island Sound 2002' | reverse complement strand
CATAGTACTGGGGGCCGGGGGGGGCCGGGGGGGCCGGGACCCGTATGGGCCGGGCGGGCGCGCGTCGGGGCCGAGGGGCCGGGCGCGCGTCGGGCCGGGCGGGCGCGCGTCGGGCCGGGTGGGCCGGGCGCGCGTCGGGCCGGGCGGCCGGGCGCGCGTCGGGCCGGGCGGGCGCGCGTCGGGCCGGGCGGGCGCGCGTCGGGCCGGGCGGGCGCCCGTCGATCCGGGCGGGCGCGCGTCGGGCCGGGCGGCCGCGCGTCGGGCCGGGCGGGTGCGCGTCGGGCCGGGCGGGCGCGCGTTGGGCCGGGCGGGCGCGCGTCGGGCCGGGCGGGCGCGCGTCGGGCCGGGCGGGCGCGCGTCGGGCCGGGCGGGCCGGGCGCGCGTCGGGCCGGGCGGGCCGGGCGCGCGTCGGGCCGGGCGGGCGCGTGTCGGGCCGGGCGGGCGCGCGTCGGGCCGGGCGGGCGCGCGCTCGGGCCGGCCAGGCCGGGCGCGCGTCGGGCCGGGCGGGCGCGCGTCGGGCCGGCCGGGCGCGCGTCGGGCCGGGCGGGCGCGCGTTGGGCCGGGCGGGCGCGCGTCGGGCCGGGCGGGCGCGCGTCGGGCCGGGGGGGCGCGCGTCGGGCCGGGCGGGCGCGCGTCGGGCCGGGCGGGCCGGGCGCGCGTCGGGCCGGGCGGGCGCGCGTCGGGCCGGGAGGGCGCGCGTCGGGCCGGGCGGGCGCGCGTCGTGCCGGGCGGGCGCGCGTCGGGCCGGGCGGGCGCGCGTCGGGCCGGGCGGGCGCGCGTCGGGGCCGGGCGGGCGTGCGTCGGGCCGGGCGGGCCGGGCACGCGTCGGGCCGGGCGGGCACGCGTCGGGCCGGGCGGGCGCGCGTCGGGCCGAGCGGGCCGGGCGGCGTCGGGCCGGGCGGGCCGGGCGCGCGTCGGGCCGGGCGGGCGCGCGTCGGGCCGGGCGGGCGCGCGCGTCGGCCGGGCGGGCGCGCGTCGGGCCGGGTGGGCCGGGCGCGCGTCGGGCCGGGCGGGCCGGGCGCGCGTCGGGCCGGGCGGGCGCGCGTCGGGCCGGGCGGGCGCGCGTCGGGCCGGGCGGGCGCCCGTCGATCCGGGCGGGCGCGCGTCGGGCCGGGCGGCCGCGCGTCGGGCCGGGCGGGTGCGCGTCGGGCCGGGCGGGCGCGCGTTGGGCCGGGCGGGCGCGCGTCGGGCCGGGCGGGCGCGCGTCGGGCCGGGCGGGCGCGCGTCGGGCCGGGCGGGCCGGGCGCGCGTCGGGCCGGGCGGGCCGGGCGCGCGTCGGGCCGGGCGGGCGCGTGTCGGGCCGGGCGGGCGCGCGTCGGGCCGGGCGGGCGCGCGTCGGGCCGGCCAGGCCGGGCGCGCGTCGGGCCGGGCGGGCGCGCGTCGTGCCGGGCGGGCGCGCGTCGGGCCGGGCGGGCCGGGCGCGCGTCGGGCCGGGCGGGCGCGCGTCGGGCCGGGCGGGCCGGGCGCGCGTCGGGCCGGGCGGGCCGGGCGCGCGTCGGGCCGGGCGGGCCGGGCGCGGCGTCGGGCCGGGCGGGCGCGCGTCGGGCCGGGCGGGCGCGCGTCGGGCCGGGCGGGCGCGCGTCGGGCGAGGCGGGCGCGCGTCGGGCCGGGCGGCGGCTGTTGTCGGGCCGGGGCGGGCGCGCGTCGGGCGGGCGGGCGCGCGTCGGGCAGGGCGGGCCGGGCGCGCGTCGGGCCGGGCGGGCACGCGTCGGGCCGGGCGGGCGCGCGTCGAGCCGGGCGGCGGCGTCGGGCCGGGCGGGCCGGGCGCGCGTCGGGCCGGGCGGGCGCGCGTCGGGCCGGGCGGGCGCGCGTCGGGCCGGGCGGGCGCGCGTCGGGCCGGGCGGGCCGGGCGCGCGTCGGGCCGGGCGGGCCGGGCGCGCGTCGGGCCAGGCGGGCGCGCGTCGGGCCGGGCGGGCGCGCGTCGGGGCCGGGCGGGCGCGCGTCGGGCCGGGCGGGCGGGCGGGCGCGGCGTCGGGCCGGGCGGGCCGGGCGCGCGTCGGGCCGGGCGGGCACGCGTCGGGCCGGGCGGGCGCGCGTCGGGCCGGGCGGGCGCGCGGCGGGCCGGGCGGGCGCGCGTCGGACCGGGCGGGCCGGGCGCGCGTCGGGCCGGGCGGGCCGGGCGCGCGTCGGGCCGGGCGGGCCGGGCGCGCGTTGGGCCCGGCGGGCGCGCGTCGGGCCGGGCGGGCGCGCGTCGGGCCGGGCGGGCGCGCGTTGGGCCGGGCGGGCGCGCGTGGGGCCGGGCGGGCGCGCGTCGGGCCGGGCGGGCGCGCGTCGGGCCGGGCGGGCGCGCGTTGGGCCGGGCGGGCGCGCGTCGGGCCGGGCGGGCGCGCATCGGGCCGGGCGGGCCGGGCGCGCGTCGGGCCGGGCCGGGCGGGCGCGCGTCGGGCCGGGCCGGGCGGGCGCGCGTCGGGCCGGGCGGGCGCGCGTCGGAGCGGGCGGGCCGGGCGCGCGTCGGGCCGGGCGGGCGCGCGTCGGGCCGGGCGGGCCGGGCGCGCGTCGGGCGGGCGGGCCGGGCGCGCGTCGGGGCGGGCGGGCCGGGCGCGCGTCGGGGCGGGCGGGCGCGCGTCGGGCCGGGCGGGCGCGCGTCGGGCCGGGCGGGCCGGGCGCGCGTCGGGCCGGGCGGGCCGGGCGCGCGTCGGGCCGGGCGGGCGCGCGTCGGGCCGGGCGGGCGCGCGTCGGGCCGGGCGGGCGCGCGTCGGCCCGGGCGGGCGCGCGTCGGGCCGGGCGGGCGCGCGTCGGGCCGGGCGGGCGCGCGTCGGGCCAGGCGGGCGCGCGTCGGGCCGGGCGGGCGAGCGTCGGGCCGGGCGGGCGCGCGTCGGGCCGGGCGGGCGCGCGTCGGGCCGGGCGGGCGGCGCGCGTCGGGCCGGGCGGGCGCGCGTCGGGCCGGGCGGGCCGGGCGCGCGTCGGGCCGGGCGGGCCGGGCGCGCGTCGGGCCGGGCGGGCCGGGCGCGCGTCGGGCCGGGCGGGCCGGGAGCGCGTCGTGCCGGGCGGGCGCGCGTCGTGCCGGGCGGGCGCGCGTCGGGCCGGGCGGGCGCGCGTCGGGCCGGGCGGGCGCGCGTCGGGCCGGGCGGGCCGGGCGCGCATCGGGCCGGCCGGGCCGGGCGCGCGTCGGGCCGGGCCGGGCGGGCGCGCGTCGGGCCGGGCGGGCGCGCGTCGGGCCGGGCGGGCGTGCGTCGGGCCGGGCGGGCCGGGCACGCGTCGGGCCGGGCGGGCGCGCGTCGGGCCGGGCGGGCGCGCGTCGGGCCGGGCCGGGCGCGCGTCGGGCCGGGCCGGGCGCGCGTCGGGCCGGGCCGGGCGCGTGTCGGGCCGGGCGCGCGTCGGGCCGGGCGTCGGGCCGGGCGTGCGTCGGGCCGGGCGTGCGTTGGGTCGGGCCGGGCGCGCGTCGGGTCGGGCCGGGCGCGCGTCGGGCCGGTCCGGGCGCGCGTCGGGCCGGGCCGGGCGTGCGTCGGGCCGGGCCGGGTGTGTGTCGGGCCGGGCCGGGCGCGCGTCGGGCCGGGCCGGGCGCGCGTCGGGCCGGGCCGGGCGCGCGTCGGGCCGGGCCGGGCGCGCGTCGGGCCGGGCCGGGCGCGCGTCGGGCCGGGCCGGGCGCGCGTCGGGCCGGGCCGGGCGCGCGTCGGGCCGGGCCGGGCGCGCGTCGGGCCGGGCCGGGCGCGCGTCGGGCCGGGCCGGGCGCGCGTCGGGCCGGGCGCGCGTCGGGCCGGGCGTCGGGCCGGGCGCGCGTCGGGCCGGGCGCACGTCGGGCCGGGCGCGCGTCGGGCCGGGCGCGCGTCGGGTCGGGCCGGGCGCGCGTCGGGCCGGGCGCGCGTCGGGCCGGGCGCGCGTCGGGTCGGGCCGGGCGCGGGTCGGGCCGGGCGCGCGTCGGGCCGGGCCGGGCGCGCGTCGGGCCGGGCGCGCGTCGGGCCGGGCCGGGCGCGCGTCGGGCCGGGCCGGGCGCGCGTCGGGCCGGGCCGGGCGCGCGTCGGGCCAGGCCGGGCGCGCGTCGGGCCGGGCCGGGCGCGCGTCGGGCCGGGCCGGGCGCGCGTCGGGCCGGGCGCGCGTCGGGCCGGGCGCGCGTCGGGCCGGGCGCGCGTCGGGCCGGGCGCGCGTCGGGCCGGGCGCGCGTCGGGCCGGGCGCGCGTCGGGCCGGCGCGTCGGGCCCGGCGCGCGTCGGGCCGGCGCGTCGGGCCGGGCGCGCGTCGGGCCGGGCGCGCGTCGGGCCGGCGCGTCGGGCCGGGCGCGCGTCGGGCCGGGCGGGCGCGCGTCGGGCCGGGCCGGGCGGGCGCGCGTCGGGCCGGGCCGGGCGCGCGTCGGGCGGGCCGGGCCGCGCTCGGGCCGGGCCGGGCGCGCGTCGGGCCAGGCCGGGCGCGCGTCGGGCCGGGCCGGGCGCGCGTCGGGCCGGGCCGGGCGCGCGCGTCGGGCCGGGCGCGCGTCGGGCCGGGCGCGCGTCGGGCCGGGCGCGCGTCGGGCCGGGCGCGCGGGCCGGGCCGGGCGCCGCGTCGGGCCGGGCCGGGCGCGCGTCGGGCCGGGCCGGGCGCGCGTCGGGCCGGGCGCGCGTCGGGCCGGGCCGGGCGCGCGTCGGGCCGGGCCGGGCGCGCGTCGGGCCGGGCCGGGCGCGCGTCGGGCCGGGCCGGGCGCGCGTCGGGCCGGGCCGGGCGCGCGTCGGACCGGGCCGGGCGCGCGTCGGGCCGGGCCGGGCGCGCGTCGGGCCGGGCCGGGCGCGCGTCGGGCCGGGCCGGGCGCGCGTCGGGCCGGGCCGGGCGCGCGTCGGGCCGGGCCGGGCCGGGCGCGCGTCGGGCCGGGCCGGGCGCGCGTCGGGCCGGGCCGGCGCGCGTCGGGCCGGCCGGGCGCGCGTCGGGCCGGGCCGGGCGCGCGTCGGGCCGGGCCGGGCGCGCGTCGGGCCGGGCCGGGCGCGCGTCGGGCCGGGCCGGGCGCGCGTCGGGCCGGGCCGGGCGCGCGTCGGGCGGGCCGGGCGCGCGTCGGGCCGGGCCGGCGCGCCGCCCCGGCCCGTCCGTCCGAAGCGCGCCCGGCCCGGCCCGTCCGACGCGCGCCGGGCCCGGCCCGTCGTCCGACGCGAGCCCGGCCCGCCCGGCCCGGCCCGTCCGTGCGACGCGCGCGGCCCGGCCCGTCCAACGCGCGCCCGGCCAGGCCCGTCCAACGCGCGCCCGGCCGCCCGGCCCGGCCCATCCGTCCGACGCTCGCCCGGCCCGGCCCGTCCGACGCGCGCCCGGCCCGCCCGGCCCGGCCCGTCCGTGCGACACGCGCCCGCCCCGGCCCGTCCGACGCGCGCCCGGCCCGCCCGTCTGTCCGACGCGCGCCCGGCCCGGCCCGTCCGTCCCAAGCGCGCCCGGCCCGGCCCGTCCGACGCGCGCCCGGCCCGGCCCGTCCGTCCGAAGCGCGCCCGGCCCGGCCCGTCCGACGCGCGCCCGGCCCGGCCCGTCCGTCCGACGCGAGCCCGGCCCGCCCGGCCCGGCCCGTCCGTGCGACGCGCGCCCGGCCCGGCCCGTCCAAGCGCGCCCGGCCCGGCCCGTCCGTCCGAAGCGCGCCCGGCCCGTCCGTCCCAAGCGCGCCTGGCCCGGCCCATCCGACGCTCGCCCGCCCGGCCTGTCCGTCCGACGTGCGCCCGGCCCAGCCCATCCGACACGCGCCCGGCCCGGCCCGTCCGTCCGACGCGAGTCCGGCCCGCCCGGCCCGGACCGTCGTCCGACGCGCGCCCGGCCCGGCCCGTCCGACGCGCGCCCGGCCCGGGCCCGTCCGTCCGAAGCGCGCCCGGCCCGGCCCGTCCGACGCGCGCCCGCCCAGGCCCGTCCGACGCGCGCCCGGACGGGCCCGTCTGTACGATGCGCGCCCGGCTTACCCATCCGTCCGACGCGCGCCCGGCCCGCCCGGCCCGGCCCGTCCGTCCGACGCGCGCCCGGCCCGGCCCGTCCGACGCGCGCCCGGCTTGCCCGTCCGTCCGACGCGCGCCCAGCTTGCCCATCCGTCCGACGCGCACCCGGCCCGCCCGGCCCGGCATGTCCATCCGACGCGCACCCGGCCCGGCCCGTCCGACGCGCGCCCGGCCTGCCCGGCCCCGCCCGTCCGTCCGAAGCGCGCCCGGCCCGTCCGTCCGGCGCGCGCCTTGCCCGGCCCGTCGGACGCGCGCCCGGCCCGGCCCGTCTGTAGGCTTGCCCGTCCGTCCAACGCGCGCCCGGCCCGCCCGGCCCGGCCCGTCCGTCCGACGCGCGCCCGGCTTGCCCGTCCGTCTGACGCGCGCCCGGCTTGCCCATCCGTCCGACGCGCGCCCGGCCCGCCCGGCCCGGCATGTCCATCCGACGCGCGCCCGGCCCGGCCCGTCCGACGCGCGCCCGGCCCGTCGGTCCGACGCGCGCCTTGCCCGGCCCGTCGGACGCGCGCCCAGCCCGGCCCGTCTGTAGGCTTGCCCGTCCGTCCAACGCGCGCCCGGCCCGCCCGGCCCGGCCCGTCCGTCCGACGCGCGCCCGGCTTGCCCGTCCGTCCGACGCGCGCCCAGCTTGCGCGTCCGTCCGACGCGCGCCCGGCCCGCCCGGCCCGGCATGTCCATCCGACGCGCGCCCGGCCCGGCCCGTCCAACGCGCGCCCGGCCCGCCCGGCCCCGCCCGTCCGTCCGAAGCGCGCCCGGCCAGGCCCGTCCGACGCGCGCCCGGCCCGGCCCGTCCGTCCGACGCGCGCCTGGCCCGGCCCGTCCATCGCGCGCCCGGCCCGGCCCGTCTGTACGATGCGCGCCCGGCTTGCCCGTCCGTCCAACGCGCGCCCGGCCCGCCCGGCCCGGCCCGTCCGTCCGACGCGCGCCCGCCCCGGCCCGTCTGACGCGCGCCCGGCCCGCCCGTCTGTCCGACGCGCGCCCGGCCCGGCCCGTCCGTCCGACGCGCGCCCGGCGCGGCCCGTCCGACGCGCGCCCGGCCTGGCATGTCCGTATGATGTGCGCCCGGCTTGCCCGTTCGTCCGACGCGCGCCCGGCCCGCCCGGCCCGGCCCGTCCGTCCGACGCGCGCCCGGCCCGGCCCGTCCGACGCGCGCCCCGCCAGGCCCGTACGTCCGACGCGCGCCCGGCCCGGCCCGTCTGTACGACGCGCGCCCGGCTTGCCCGTCCGTCCGACGCGCGCCCGGCCCGCGTCGGGCGCGGGCCGACGCGCCCGACGGAGCGGGCGGGCCGGGCGCACGTCGGACGGACGGGCAAGCCGGGCGCGCGTCGTACGGACGGGCCGGGCCGGGCGCGCGTTGGACGGGCCGGGCCGGGTGCGCCTCAGACGGGCCGGACCGAGCGATCTTGGGGCCGCCAATGCCGTAGCCGAACCATGGGTGAAACAGTTGTGCGGTGCGCTGTGCTGTGTACTCTTGCAGTTACTGTTACCGGGGCCATGAGGCAACGGAAACTGGGCTCGCATACGCCCCCGTGTCACAGGCGCATGGTCATAACCACATTGTTCAGTGTTTTGCTTGCTGCACAGCAGCGTAGACCAGTTCTGTACCACAACAGGTGGTTGCTGACTGTGCATTGGCACTGGTCCTCTGGACATTGAGGTCAGCTCGCACCCACCACCCACCCACATTGCCGGTCAGTCTCTAACCCTTGCCCTGCAGGTCGTGCCCCCGTCATGCACTTGCTCCCTGGCACGTAAGGACGTGTCATACTCGATCCTCAAGGGGCGCAAAGGCGCCTTTGATGGCGCAACGGCGTCTCAGCACTTGTGCTCCGGCTGTCAGGCAACTCAAAAATCATTGCTGTACTGCGTGTGGCGCATACCATTTCAGCTCCACACCATGCATGCGCACGCTGCCCACACATTCATGCCTACTTGCTTCCGTCTTCCTCACATGGGCCGCACTCTCGCAGCCCCAGTCACGCTTCGGCTGTTCGACACGTGACGACGTGTCGAGCCTGTGGCTCAGGGGCGCTACGGCGCCCTGCTTTTTCGTTTCTTGACTGTTCCGTGCCGCCGCGGCGTCCCTTTTACCCTGGTCAGCTGGAACCCACCCTGGTCAGCTCGAACCCACCACCTCCCTTTGCGCCGGTTAGCCCCGGTCTCTTGCTCTGTGGGTCTCTCTCCTTCTCTCTCCCTCCTAATCTCTCTTGCTCTCCCCTGCTCTTTCTCTCCTGTTGCTCCTCTCTGTTCCTTTCCCATTGTGCTCTACCCTCTCTCTCTCTCTGTTTCTCTCTCCCTCTCTCTCGCGCCCAAAAAAAAGGGGGTTTGGGTTGTTCGGTGCATCTCTATCCCCCCCAGGGTTCGAACCATCCTCCACGGGACTGAAGAGGTGTGGTGTATCCACTGCGCCACGACGATGGAGTATCTGCACCATGGCACCATGCACTCCATTCTTCTTCTCCTTTGTGTCACCCCCTGTCATGTGTATCTTCTTTCGCATGGGGGTGTGTTCAGCAGCGTGTAGAGGAACCGCACAGCGTTCCCGGGTACCGGGTCCGCCTGCCTGAAGAGCGTTCTTTGGAACAACCGCAAGAGGTCCGCTCGGCCTGCCAGCCACACATGCAGGCAATCTCCAGTTCTGCTTACCGAGGAGGGCACCGCTCTGTGTCCTTCTGCCGTCTGACAGTGGAGGAGCGCCTCCCACTGGAACGGGTGCCACTTGCCTGCACTTTTGGGTCGCCACTGGACCTGCATGTTCGCCAGAGCCTAGGTCTTCAGGATCCAGTTGATCTGGACCATCACCGAGTAGAGCTCCTGATTGCTCATCAGCAGTGGTTCCCCATGGTTGTCCACAATCTCACAGTGCATCCTGGTGTCATGTGGTTCGTCCAGTCGGAGCCAGATCTGCTGGTTGCGGGCCCAGGCCATTGTGGTCAGCTCTGCTTCAACTGCTTGCAGTCCTTCGTTCGCAATGGCGTCCAGCTGACTCGGTGCTTGCACTTTGAAACGCTGGCGTTCTTGCTGAGGCTTGACCTTCTTTGGGGTTGGCTGGATGTGTGTGTATGGGCCATACCGCTGCTGGTGAGATCCCTTCTCCTGCTGTGTCTTCCCAGACGGCATAACGCCTGCGTGCCTGTCCGCGACAGGACGCGGCGTTCAGCTGCTTGGAGCTCTCCTTTGCGTGTTGCTGCTCACTGCGACAGAACGCAGCTCATATGATGCAAACTCTGCGTTAGAACACAGATTTTTCAGACATGCATTGTTGTGCTTGGAATCTCTGATAGCACCATTGGAATCTCTGACAGCACCATTGTGCAGGGGCTTCTGGCTCTGTCTTTATCGACCCTGTCCTGGGTTCCTGCGTTTCCTGAGCCTCCGCTTCTTGCGCTGCCGCCTGGTGTCACTCACATCTGTGCTGAAGGACAGTGTGTCCGCTGCTGACAGTGCACTCGACAACACTCCCTGGTGTGCGTGTCCTGTCCTCATTTCCTCACTTTCTGTACTGCTTGAGGAGTATGGTGCCGTCTCACGTGGCGCTGGTTCCCCGGATGCTTCCCCTTTCAGTTCATCACTGTCCATGGGTACCATACCCAAGGATGACCAAAGTTCCCTGGTGCCCTCTGACTCTGTTCCCGACCCTCCCCTCAAGCTTACCGTTGACTCTGACCCTGATGATGAATTTGGTGCAACATGCTGCGACCACAGTGGGCTTGAACACATGCCTTCCATGGCCAATCCATTCGCCACCTCATTTCCCTGCACGTTGACATGTGCTGGGACATGTTCCCACCTGACTTCTCTTCCCGGCGTCGCCATTTCCTGGAGCAGTATTTCTCAGACTGGGACGTGGACTTGCAGTTTTCCAGATGTGGTGGTCCATCCTTTTGACTTCCAATGTTGGGCCCTGCCAGTCGCTCCCAGCTGCAGGTACTGCGAGTCGGTAAGGGTTGCCAGTTTTGGCACCCAGAATCCCCGTAAGGCTTCCACGGCTGCCCAAAGCTCTGCTCCGTTGTTTGTTTGCCTGTGATGTGTTGGTACGTAGCCACAGAAGCGCACGGACGTCTTCCGCCGCGAACACGCCAAATCCCCCGGCCCTTCGCATGTCCTTGTGGCTCAGTCGCTTCGACGATCCGCCAGTGTACACTATCCTGTGGCCCTTCTCCACCGGTTCTGCAATCAGATCTTGCACTCCTTGTAGCACGCCCGCCCGGCCCGGCATGTCCATCCGACGCGCGCCCGGCCCGGCCCGTCCGACGCGCGCCCGGCCCGTCGGTCCGACGCGCGCCTTGCCCGGCCCGTCGGACGCGCGCCCAGCCCGGCCCGTCTGTAGGCTTGCCCGTCCGTCCAACGCGCGCCCGGCCCGCCCGGCCCGGCCCGTCCGTCCGACGCGCGCCCGGCTTGCCCGTCCGTCCGACGCGCGCCCAGCTTGCGCGTCCGTCCGACGCGCGCCCGGCCCGCCCGGCCCGGCATGTCCATCCGACGCGCGCCCGGCCCGGCCCGTCCAACGCGCGCCCGGCCCGCCCGGCCCCGCCCGTCCGTCCGAAGCGCGCCCGGCCAGGCCCGTCCGACGCGCGCCCGGCCCGGCCCGTCCGTCCGACGCGCGCCTGGCCCGGCCCGTCCATCGCGCGCCCGGCCCGGCCCGTCTGTACGATGCGCGCCCGGCTTGCCCGTCCGTCCAACGCGCGCCCGGCCCGCCCGGCCCGGCCCGTCCGTCCGACGCGCGCCCGCCCCGGCCCGTCTGACGCGCGCCCGGCCCGCCCGTCTGTCCGACGCGCGCCCGGCCCGGCCCGTCCGTCCGACGCGCGCCCGGCGCGGCCCGTCCGACGCGCGCCCGGCCTGGCATGTCCGTATGATGTGCGCCCGGCTTGCCCGTTCGTCCGACGCGCGCCCGGCCCGCCCGGCCCGGCCCGTCCGTCCGACGCGCGCCCGGCCCGGCCCGTCCGACGCGCGCCCCGCCAGGCCCGTACGTCCGACGCGCGCCCGGCCCGGCCCGTCTGTACGACGCGCGCCCGGCTTGCCCGTCCGTCCGACGCGCGCCCGGCCCGCGTCGGGCGCGGGCCGACGCGCCCGACGGAGCGGGCGGGCCGGGCGCACGTCGGACGGACGGGCAAGCCGGGCGCGCGTCGTACGGACGGGCCGGGCCGGGCGCGCGTTGGACGGGCCGGGCCGGGTGCGCCTCAGACGGGCCGGACCGAGCGATCTTGGGGCCGCCAATGCCGTAGCCGAACCATGGGTGAAACAGTTGTGCGGTGCGCTGTGCTGTGTACTCTTGCAGTTACTGTTACCGGGGCCATGAGGCAACGGAAACTGGGCTCGCATACGCCCCCGTGTCACAGGCGCATGGTCATAACCACATTGTTCAGTGTTTTGCTTGCTGCACAGCAGCGTAGACCAGTTCTGTACCACAACAGGTGGTTGCTGACTGTGCATTGGCACTGGTCCTCTGGACATTGAGGTCAGCTCGCACCCACCACCCACCCACATTGCCGGTCAGTCTCTAACCCTTGCCCTGCAGGTCGTGCCCCCGTCATGCACTTGCTCCCTGGCACGTAAGGACGTGTCATACTCGATCCTCAAGGGGCGCAAAGGCGCCTTTGATGGCGCAACGGCGTCTCAGCACTTGTGCTCCGGCTGTCAGGCAACTCAAAAATCATTGCTGTACTGCGTGTGGCGCATACCATTTCAGCTCCACACCATGCATGCGCACGCTGCCCACACATTCATGCCTACTTGCTTCCGTCTTCCTCACATGGGCCGCACTCTCGCAGCCCCAGTCACGCTTCGGCTGTTCGACACGTGACGACGTGTCGAGCCTGTGGCTCAGGGGCGCTACGGCGCCCTGCTTTTTCGTTTCTTGACTGTTCCGTGCCGCCGCGGCGTCCCTTTTACCCTGGTAAGCTGGAACCCACCCTGGTCAGCTCGAACCCACCACCTCCCTTTGCGCCGGTTAGCCCCGGTCTCTTGCTCTGTGGGTCTCTCTCCTTCTCTCTCCCTCCTAATCTCTCTTGCTCTCCCCTGCTCTTTCTCTCCTGTTGCTCCTCTCTGTTCCTTTCCCATTGTGCTCTACCCTCTCTCTCTCTCTGTTTCTCTCTCCCTCTCTCTCGCGCCCAAAAAAAAGGGGGTTTGGGTTGTTCGGTGCATCTCTATCCCCCCCAGGGTTCGAACCATCCTCCACGGGACTGAAGAGGTGTGGTGTATCCACTGCGCCACGACGATGGAGTATCTG
Organism: Eutreptiella sp. 'Long Island Sound 2002'; assembly: GCA_964036045.1. Lineage (NCBI taxonomy): Eukaryota > Euglenozoa > Euglenophyceae > Eutreptiales > Eutreptiaceae > Eutreptiella > Eutreptiella sp. 'Long Island Sound 2002'. The sequence continues at coordinate 37,929,945 of OZ038391.1, read as the reverse complement.
CACCATGGCACCATGCACTCCATTCTTCTTCTCCTTTGTGTCACCCCCTGTCATGTGTATCTTCTTTCGCATGGGGGTGTGTTCAGCAGCGTGTAGAGGAACCGCACAGCGTTCCCGGGTACCGGGTCCGCCTGCCTGAAGAGCGTTCTTTGGAACAACCGCAAGAGGTCCGCTCGGCCTGCCAGCCACACATGCAGGCAATCTCCAGTTCTGCTTACCGAGGAGGGCACCGCTCTGTGTCCTTCTGCCGTCTGACAGTGGAGGAGCGCCTCCCACTGGAACGGGTGCCACTTGCCTGCACTTTTGGGTCGCCACTGGACCTGCATGTTCGCCAGAGCCTAGGTCTTCAGGATCCAGTTGATCTGGACCATCACCGAGTAGAGCTCCTGATTGCTCATCAGCAGTGGTTCCCCATGGTTGTCCACAATCTCACAGTGCATCCTGGTGTCATGTGGTTCGTCCAGTCGGAGCCAGATCTGCTGGTTGCGGGCCCAGGCCATTGTGGTCAGCTCTGCTTCAACTGCTTGCAGTCCTTCGTTCGCAATGGCGTCCAGCTGACTCGGTGCTTGCACTTTGAAACGCTGGCGTTCTTGCTGAGGCTTGACCTTCTTTGGGGTTGGCTGGATGTGTGTGTATGGGCCATACCGCTGCTGGTGAGATCCCTTCTCCTGCTGTGTCTTCCCAGACGGCATAACGCCTGCGTGCCTGTCCGCGACAGGACGCGGCGTTCAGCTGCTTGGAGCTCTCCTTTGCGTGTTGCTGCTCACTGCGACAGAACGCAGCTCATATGATGCAAACTCTGCGTTAGAACACAGATTTTTCAGACATGCATTGTTGTGCTTGGAATCTCTGATAGCACCATTGGAATCTCTGACAGCACCATTGTGCAGGGGCTTCTGGCTCTGTCTTTATCGACCCTGTCCTGGGTTCCTGCGTTTCCTGAGCCTCCGCTTCTTGCGCTGCCGCCTGGTGTCACTCACATCTGTGCTGAAGGACAGTGTGTCCGCTGCTGACAGTGCACTCGACAACACTCCCTGGTGTGCGTGTCCTGTCCTCATTTCCTCACTTTCTGTACTGCTTGAGGAGTATGGTGCCGTCTCACGTGGCGCTGGTTCCCCGGATGCTTCCCCTTTCAGTTCATCACTGTCCATGGGTACCATACCCAAGGATGACCAAAGTTCCCTGGTGCCCTCTGACTCTGTTCCCGACCCTCCCCTCAAGCTTACCGTTGACTCTGACCCTGATGATGAATTTGGTGCAACATGCTGCGACCACAGTGGGCTTGAACACATGCCTTCCATGGCCAATCCATTCGCCACCTCATTTCCCTGCACGTTGACATGTGCTGGGACATGTTCCCACCTGACTTCTCTTCCCGGCGTCGCCATTTCCTGGAGCAGTATTTCTCAGACTGGGACGTGGACTTGCAGTTTTCCAGATGTGGTGGTCCATCCTTTTGACTTCCAATGTTGGGCCCTGCCAGTCGCTCCCAGCTGCAGGTACTGCGAGTCGGTAAGGGTTGCCAGTTTTGGCACCCAGAATCCCCGTAAGGCTTCCACGGCTGCCCAAAGCTCTGCTCCGTTGTTTGTTTGCCTGTGATGTGTTGGTACGTAGCCACAGAAGCGCACGGACGTCTTCCGCCGCGAACACGCCAAATCCCCCGGCCCTTCGCATGTCCTTGTGGCTCAGTCGCTTCGACGATCCGCCAGTGTACACTATCCTGTGGCCCTTCTCCACCGGTTCTGCAATCAGATCTTGCACTCCTTGTAGCACGCCCGCCCGGCCCGGCATGTCCATCCGACGCGCGCCCGGCCCGGCCCGTCCGACGCGCGCCCGGCCCGTCGGTCCGACGCGCGCCTTGCCCGGCCCGTCGGACGCGCGCCCAGCCCGGCCCGTCTGTAGGCTTGCCCGTCCGTCCAACGCGCGCCCGGCCCGCCCGGCCCGGCCCGTCCGTCCGACGCGCGCCCGGCTTGCCCGTCCGTCCGACGCGCGCCCAGCTTGCGCGTCCGTCCGACGCGCGCCCGGCCCGCCCGGCCCGGCATGTCCATCCGACGCGCGCCCGGCCCGGCCCGTCCAACGCGCGCCCGGCCCGCCCGGCCCCGCCCGTCCGTCCGAAGCGCGCCCGGCCAGGCCCGTCCGACGCGCGCCCGGCCCGGCCCGTCCGTCCGACGCGCGCCTGGCCCGGCCCGTCCATCGCGCGCCCGGCCCGGCCCGTCTGTACGATGCGCGCCCGGCTTGCCCGTCCGTCCAACGCGCGCCCGGCCCGCCCGGCCCGGCCCGTCCGTCCGACGCGCGCCCGCCCCGGCCCGTCTGACGCGCGCCCGGCCCGCCCGTCTGTCCGACGCGCGCCCGGCCCGGCCCGTCCGTCCGACGCGCGCCCGGCGCGGCCCGTCCGACGCGCGCCCGGCCTGGCATGTCCGTATGATGTGCGCCCGGCTTGCCCGTTCGTCCGACGCGCGCCCGGCCCGCCCGGCCCGGCCCGTCCGTCCGACGCGCGCCCGGCCCGGCCCGTCCGACGCGCGCCCCGCCAGGCCCGTACGTCCGACGCGCGCCCGGCCCGGCCCGTCTGTACGACGCGCGCCCGGCTTGCCCGTCCGTCCGACGCGCGCCCGGCCCGCGTCGGGCGCGGGCCGACGCGCCCGACGGAGCGGGCGGGCCGGGCGCACGTCGGACGGACGGGCAAGCCGGGCGCGCGTCGTACGGACGGGCCGGGCCGGGCGCGCGTTGGACGGGCCGGGCCGGGTGCGCCTCAGACGGGCCGGACCGAGCGATCTTGGGGCCGCCAATGCCGTAGCCGAACCATGGGTGAAACAGTTGTGCGGTGCGCTGTGCTGTGTACTCTTGCAGTTACTGTTACCGGGGCCATGAGGCAACGGAAACTGGGCTCGCATACGCCCCCGTGTCACAGGCGCATGGTCATAACCACATTGTTCAGTGTTTTGCTTGCTGCACAGCAGCGTAGACCAGTTCTGTACCACAACAGGTGGTTGCTGACTGTGCATTGGCACTGGTCCTCTGGACATTGAGGTCAGCTCGCACCCACCACCCACCCACATTGCCGGTCAGTCTCTAACCCTTGCCCTGCAGGTCGTGCCCCCGTCATGCACTTGCTCCCTGGCACGTAAGGACGTGTCATACTCGATCCTCAAGGGGCGCAAAGGCGCCTTTGATGGCGCAACGGCGTCTCAGCACTTGTGCTCCGGCTGTCAGGCAACTCAAAAATCATTGCTGTACTGCGTGTGGCGCATACCATTTCAGCTCCACACCATGCATGCGCACGCTGCCCACACATTCATGCCTACTTGCTTCCGTCTTCCTCACATGGGCCGCACTCTCGCAGCCCCAGTCACGCTTCGGCTGTTCGACACGTGACGACGTGTCGAGCCTGTGGCTCAGGGGCGCTACGGCGCCCTGCTTTTTCGTTTCTTGACTGTTCCGTGCCGCCGCGGCGTCCCTTTTACCCTGGTAAGCTGGAACCCACCCTGGTCAGCTCGAACCCACCACCTCCCTTTGCGCCGGTTAGCCCCGGTCTCTTGCTCTGTGGGTCTCTCTCCTTCTCTCTCCCTCCTAATCTCTCTTGCTCTCCCCTGCTCTTTCTCTCCTGTTGCTCCTCTCTGTTCCTTTCCCATTGTGCTCTACCCTCTCTCTCTCTCTGTTTCTCTCTCCCTCTCTCTCGCGCCCAAAAAAAAGGGGGTTTGGGTTGTTCGGTGCATCTCTATCCCCCCCAGGGTTCGAACCATCCTCCACGGGACTGAAGAGGTGTGGTGTATCCACTGCGCCACGACGATGGAGTATCTGCACCATGGCACCATGCACTCCATTCTTCTTCTCCTTTGTGTCACCCCCTGTCATGTGTATCTTCTTTCGCATGGGGGTGTGTTCAGCAGCGTGTAGAGGAACCGCACAGCGTTCCCGGGTACCGGGTCCGCCTGCCTGAAGAGCGTTCTTTGGAACAACCGCAAGAGGTCCGCTCGGCCTGCCAGCCACACATGCAGGCAATCTCCAGTTCTGCTTACCGAGGAGGGCACCGCTCTGTGTCCTTCTGCCGTCTGACAGTGGAGGAGCGCCTCCCACTGGAACGGGTGCCACTTGCCTGCACTTTTGGGTCGCCACTGGACCTGCATGTTCGCCAGAGCCTAGGTCTTCAGGATCCAGTTGATCTGGACCATCACCGAGTAGAGCTCCTGATTGCTCATCAGCAGTGGTTCCCCATGGTTGTCCACAATCTCACAGTGCATCCTGGTGTCATGTGGTTCGTCCAGTCGGAGCCAGATCTGCTGGTTGCGGGCCCAGGCCATTGTGGTCAGCTCTGCTTCAACTGCTTGCAGTCCTTCGTTCGCAATGGCGTCCAGCTGACTCGGTGCTTGCACTTTGAAACGCTGGCGTTCTTGCTGAGGCTTGACCTTCTTTGGGGTTGGCTGGATGTGTGTGTATGGGCCATACCGCTGCTGGTGAGATCCCTTCTCCTGCTGTGTCTTCCCAGACGGCATAACGCCTGCGTGCCTGTCCGCGACAGGACGCGGCGTTCAGCTGCTTGGAGCTCTCCTTTGCGTGTTGCTGCTCACTGCGACAGAACGCAGCTCATATGATGCAAACTCTGCGTTAGAACACAGATTTTTCGGACATGCATTGTTGTGCTTGGAATCTCTGATAGCACCATTGGAATCTCTGACAGCACCATTGTGCAGGGGCTTCTGGCTCTGTCTTTATCGACCCTGTCCTGGGTTCCTGCGTTTCCTGAGCCTCCGCTTCTTGCGCTGCCGCCTGGTGTCACTCACATCTGTGCTGAAGGACAGTGTGTCCGCTGCTGACAGTGCACTCGACAACACTCCCTGGTGTGCGTGTCCTGTCCTCATTTCCTCACTTTCTGTACTGCTTGAGGAGTATGGTCCCGTCTCACGTGGCGCTGGTTCCCCGGATGCTTCCCCTTTCAGTTCATCACTGTCCATGGGTACCATACCCAAGGATGACCAAAGTTCCCTGGTGCCCTCTGACTCTGTTCCCGACCCTCCCCTCAAGCTTACCGTTGACTCTGACCCTGATGATGAATTTGGTGCAACATGCTGCGACCACAGTGGGCTTGAACACATGCCTTCCATGGCCAATCCATTCGCCACCTCATTTCCCTGCACGTTGACATGTGCTGGGACATGTTCCCACCTGACTTCTCTTCCCGGCGTCGCCATTTCCTGGAGCAGTATTTCTCAGACTGGGACGTGGACTTGCAGTTTTCCAGATGTGGTGGTCCATCCTTTTGACTTCCAATGTTGGGCCCTGCCAGTCGCTCCCAGCTGCAGGTACTGCGAGTCGGTAAGGGTTGCCAGTTTTGGCACCCAGAATCCCCGTAAGGCTTCCACGGCTGCCCAAAGCTCTGCTCCGTTGTTTGTTTGCCTGTGATGTGTTGGTACGTAGCCACAGAAGCGCACGGACGTCTTCCGCCGCGAACACGCCAAATCCCCCGGCCCTTCGCATGTCCTTGTGGCTCAGTCGCTTCGACGATCCGCCAGTGTACACTATCCTGTGGCCCTTCTCCACCGGTTCTGCAATCAGATCTTGCACTCCTTGTAGCACTCCCGGGCCTGCCTGCCTCGGGCGCTTCGGACGTGATTCCGTTGCCCTTTGCCAACTATGATTGTCGGCTGATTTCTCTTGGGTGAAGCACTCCGTGTGTGTTTGCCACCATGCATTCAATCCCCCATGTACTTGCACTTCCCCTTGTCGCGGCTGCACCCCGGTGTCTCGAAGTTGCTCCAGTGATTTTTGAAAGCCTTTCCATTGTTCCCTGTGCTCCCCTGTGTAAAATCCCACCCACTCACATAGCTCCCTTAGCCATGTTGTTAGGTACGACGTGAACACCGGCGACGCTCCTGCCTTGACTTCGCATCGATACCGCCAGTGGGCACTTCTTGCTGACCACATCGCCGAGCCTTGGTCCGTTTTCAGTAACCATTCTTGGTCGTCGGACTGCATCATATCTCGAACTTTGAAACTCCCGTTATCAGTTTTCACCTGGCCATAGTAGTGCTGTATAACCGCCGCCGCCGCTTTGAACATGGGGCATTCGACCATCGCGTGTTTAACCGTCTCCACGGCAGCGCCACAGGCCTTGGCATGAGTTAAGACAAAAACTAAGGCACCGCAAACGCAACACATGCGAGGTTACCTCACCGCCATTCGCACCGTACCCCTACCACGCAGACACTCGCATGCTCAGGGCTATCGGGCGCCGTGCTCCCCGCTGGGCCCCGTCTGCACCCTCACCCGGCTCGGCCAAAGGTTGACCGTTGTGTTTGTTTGTAGCAGCGGGCAAGGGCGCGTCGGAGGACACACACACGACGCCTAGCTACTTGCAGCCAACGGCCCAAGGACCAAACGCAGGGCGTCACGGCGTGTCAGGCAGGCTTCCGGACCTTCATGCCCACATGACCCTGTAGCTGCTTTATCACCAGTAGCTCCAACGTCCATACATGCTGGACTAACACCGTGGGGCCGCCCATAGCCAACCTCAGCCGACGTGTGGCCTCCTCTTGTGCTGCGGCATAGTCCCCCCTCCACCCCGACTGGATACGGCTGAAAGGATCCGCCGGGTTGCATTCTCCTGGGACCCAGCACAGATACCACGACCTACGCGACCGCGTGCACGCGTATACCAGCCGCCGCAAAATTCTATTCTGCACTCGCAACCCCAGACTCGCTTTTCCTGCCGCAAAACTTTGCAGCACCGAAAGGTTATCTCCAACCAGACCTACTCTGTTCCACCCCAATGCGGACACGAGATGCACTGCATACTCTAATGCCGCGAACTCTGCAATCTGCTGATTGCACAACACCTCATGTACGATCCCTGACCTTCCCCCCATAGTGTATCCCCACAGCGCCATCCTCCAGGTTCGCCCATCGCAGGCTCCATCAAAAAAAAAATGTACTCAGCCCAATCGCGCGGCTTCTTAAAAAAAACCAACGGCCTCCATGCCATCAGCCCCCATGGCAGCAAGCCCGCAAGGGTGTGCAACAAACGCAAGGGGGCGTCAGCCAACCACTGAGGCTGCCACAGTATATGTGCCCACACCGGCGCCACGAACGGCAGCACTCCCCAATTTGGGCGCACAAACCACAGCAACCTGCCTAAAAAGCGTAGCAAACGGCGGCGTGTACAAGGGCCTACAGCCAGTTGCCACCAGCGCGCCACCAACGCTTGCCAATTTCCACGCGCCGTGGACACAGTGGCAGCCTGGAAATCGAAAAACTTTCCAATCCATGCCAAACCAACGGCGGCCTCCAAGGTGCTTTTTGGACTGACAATGGCCCCTTCCTCCCTCAGGCGCGAAGCAACAACACCCGCCTGCATACTAACCCACTTCCTGCCATACCCAATGATAAACACATCGTCCAGGTAGACAAGCACCAAGACTCCCTGCACCCCCGCGCTCTGCACCAGCCTGACCATCACGGCCTGGCAAATGGCTGGACTGTGGGTCCACCCGAACGGGAGACAATCAAAACTATACAATACTCCATCCACTGAAACTCGAAAGGCGTCAGTAAACTCAACAGGCATCTTCAGAGACCAAAAACAATTACTAAGATCGATATGACATGCACACAAAACAGGCTCCTCCCCCACACAGGGCGGGTCAGCTTTGAGGGACGCCATCTGGTGAAGAAGGAACATGACATTATCCCCCACCACCCCCGCACAACCGGCTGGAACGAAATCCAAATGTATATTCCAATGCACAATCTGTAAAAAAGCGACAAGCTCAACGCTTGGCAATCGCAAGGGGGGGCTGTCGCACCCCTGGGCGTTGTTGAAAAGGACCATGTTGCAAATACAGCTTGCCTTTTCGCTGTTTTTCGGGATAGCGAAAAGGGACCCATTGGGGCCCAAACCGTCCGCAAGACAGGGGCGCAGTACCCCTTGCTGTACCAATGCCCTGGCCACGACCGCAGACTGGCCTGTTACAGGCGCCAGAGAAGAAAAGGACCGCCTGCTCACCTCGCCAAAGTTACCCGGCACCAATGCCTTCCAAATATCGGGGGGGATGCGGACATTACCCACAGGTCCCACCCCCCTCTCTAAAATGGTCGTAGTTAATGGCACCACAATTAACTTTGGGGAAGTGGAGTCTCGCAACCAGATCAGCCACGCGTCCCTCGTGAGCTGCACAAAAAACTGACCGATATGTACCCCAGGGTGCGGTATCCCTAACTGTGACGAATGCCTCCACATCCTGAGCACCAGCACCAGCAGCCGTCCCAGGATCCAGCCATCATCGCCTCCGCTGCTTGGCGGGAGGTCGATCACCTCCCGCAGCTTGCTGCACCACTCCCGAACCGCTCCGTCCCGTACTCGCTGCAGGACCCACTCGGCCAACTCGGGGCCCCAGGGCTGCTGATGCCACGGGGCTGGCACTGCCTTGCCTGCGCACCTTGACGGTGCGGCGCACCGGGACTCCAGGTCGCTGAGGCGTGTCATCATCCGACAGTACAATGCACGCTCGCTTGGATCCAACGTCAGGCTGCTGCTCCACAGTTTGCTGTCCGTCCCGAAATAACTCCGAAATCGCTGCAGGCCAGAAGTCGTGCCCTCGCGCCGTGCGCTTAACGAACTTGGAGGGTCCCTCTGGCCATGGTAGTCTGATGGAGGTCCAGATTTTATATTCTTCAGGTGGCTGTGCGTAGTCCTCCGCCACCCTCCGTGACTTCCATCGTCCCCACCATTGCCGGATTTCCGCAGGGAGGGCGAGGTACTTCTGCAGGGCAGCACCCCCACGTTTCCAACAATGCCACCTGTGTTTGGCGTACTCTGTTCCCCGGAACCCGAATTCCAGGAATGACTCCAACCATGGCGATCCGGAAGGGCACATGATGGGCGACCTGCGACGACCTGTGGACCCATAGTCACGGAGCCACCTCGCCCATTTTGCGGAGTACGGGCCCAGTTCTCGCTGAACAACCTTGTCACCGTTCTTGTTGCACCTGAACCATATAGCCGCGTCCTCGATCCCTCGTCGTCGAACCCCGGCCGCTTCCCCCACCCGCCACAGACAGGTGAAGGAGAGGACGGCCAAGGCGAACCCGGACCACTGCTCCTTGGTTCGACAGGATTGGGCAAGTACGGACAGTGCCTCCAGTCCTCCATACGGTCGCTGCTCCTCCGTGTTGCGGATGGTGGACTTTGCCATGCGCCAATGCCTGGCCTGGACCACCCCAGCGATCCACCCCAAGTCCTCCAGGGCTCGTACCGCGCTGATAGCCCCTCGCATGTATGATCTCGACCTGCCCTTGGCGAAGAGCGCACGTAAGTATCGGTCCAGCAATTTTGACTTATCGACATCCGGCTGCGAGGCTGCGAGTAACCTCAATGCTCGGATGTGAACGGCATAGTTGCTTCTGGTGCCAACGCTCCATGACATGGCGACAAGCGCATCGGAATACTCTGCCGGGTCTTGTCGATTGAGTCGCTTCCACGCCGCCCACCAAGATGACCAGTCTGCCGACTCTCCCATTACTCCCTCCACCTCTCCCGACGGCGTCTCACCGACTGTCCTCCTCTCCCCCTGTTCTTCCCCCCCTTTTTGGCACCGTCACTCGTAGTATGGGCAGGCAAAAAACCAATGCTTCTTGCTCGGCGCTCCATGGCTCTTGCACGTGCGGCAACCCGTAGCCGGCGGATCCGTCATGTCGGTCCTCTGCTGATTATTGTTCTTCGGGATCCAAATCCTACGTCCGTTCTCGTACGAGAACCTGCTCCGCAGGCTAGCCAGACGGCAACGGACTTCCTCCACAGGGACCGTAGTGTCCCCAAAATTTTCTGGCGGCTCTCCCACTTCCTTTGGGGTCTCGCCCCCACGCCCACCTCCGGTGTGCTGATGGTATGATTCTCCGTACGTCCCCATCGCCGATACCAGCAGGATCCACAGTCCCTCCACGTAATTGGCCACCAAGGCCGGAATCGGGGGGGTTCCCCCACCGTCCGACCCATCCATGGGGGCGGTCACGGCCTCCAGCCAAGCACCGGAGGTCCACACCTCTTTGCTCTGCGCCTTCTCCGGAGACATAACCAACTCTTCTTGGAGGTCAGACGATTTCCAGGCTGAGGTGCACTCCATCAGTAGGGGATCCACCTTTTGACCGTCCAGGTCGGCCTTAAAAAATACCAATAAACGGCATACCCACTGCGGTTTATGATCCATCTCCATCAAAATAGATAGCTCCTTGTGGCTCAACTTGGGGATCTTTCTGGAGGGCTCGCTCTTCCCCAACTGCACCTCCTCCAACCGCTGCTCCAACATCTCCAGCTTTTTCAGGACCTCGCTGATACCACTCTGCGACTGCTCATTGCTCTCCTCCACCGCCTTAGCGAAATTACCCGTATCCACATCGAATCGCAGGTCCTCCAACAGGCAATAACACGCTATGTACTCCACCAACTCCACCGTTGTGAGCTCCTGCCCATGCGCCTTGACTGCCTTCTCCACCCACTCATCCTTTTGATCACCCAACCTGTTAAGGTCAGTCTGGATCTCCATGCGCAGCCTCATAAAATCCTTCTGAGGCGCCACCAGGCTCCATGGGGCGTGCAGCCCCGACTGTGTATACTCCCGGAAAGAGATCATCTTCTTTCCTTTTCCTTTATCCTTCTTCGCAGTCTTGGTGCCCGACGGGGTGCCCTCCCGCGCAGAACCCTTGCGCTCCGCCTCCTCCCGTAAGGCCTCCTCGATCTCGTTTGGGGTAGCAAAACCAGGGTGCATACCCCCGACTCCACGCAAACGCACCTACACATGACTCCCGCTCTGGGGCACCTTCATGCCGTCCGCGAGGGCACGCCCCTCGCACAACATCCAAAAATCTTCGTCGCCACAGCCCCACAGCCTGACAACTGCACTGCGCAGCTGACGTGCTCCTTCGCAGGGAACCTGCACCCAACCCCGCGGGCCTTGTAACCAAACGTGGGGGGGGGCCGGGGCGCGTGGCCGATCCGCCCGTGGCAGAACCATCACCCCGTCCCCCTGAGCTAACCCCCCTGGTTCGGCCAAAGATTGACCGTTGTGTTTGTTTTGGGCACCAGGGGGGGTCGCCCAAGGTTCAAGGGATCCGGCGTCCAGATGCGGCGTCCCGGCAATCCCCGCCCCCCCCTTTCCTCGGCGTAGGGCTTCACTCAGCTCAATCGACCGCCCGGCTTTTGACCCGCCAGCCGGTTTCCCTTCAACACGCGCTCCTCCGGGCTCGCCCTGTCGAGGCACCAGCCCACGGGGCAAACGGAAAGCATTCCCCATCGACATAGAAAATATAAAAGACAACTGAGCGGACAATCAGTGCAGACACATATACACTCAATCCTGCACAGACCAAACTTGGGTTTGCTTATGGCACACCTCATTTTTGATGAATTCCATGTTTGGTTTGTTGCGACTCCGTGATGTGACCCTGCACTTGGCTTTGGCCAAGCTGCGGACGTGCTCCATGCGGGCTTGTAATGTTGCCACTCGGTCGGTCATCAGTATTCTTCCGTGTTGGTGGTGCCTTGTGACGTCGTTACTCCACCAAATAGCCCTCGGTCGTGGCCCCTACACGCACCCCTAGCCAGACGGCTGGACATGCTCTTCTAGCACAAGGCAACAAAACACCGTCGGCTCCATACAGAATCTGTGATGCAACTTCCGAAGCTCTGCAGCAAGTTTATGGAGACATGGTGCTTTGCACTCAGTGATGAGCTTGTGCAGAAAACGTTGCAAGGCACAGCACTATGCACACGACCACAAAGCCAGAGCTGCTCCAAATGGCATAACGAGCACATTGCAAAACACTTGAACGTGTTGAAGGTAATTATGTGCAAGCTTTGCAGGCAATGAGTCTGATTGCTAGCAGCAGCCTACAAGCAATCCGCAACATCCCCATGACAAAGTCCAAGGCCATGGAAATCGACATTACCCCACGATGGTAGCCACTACAAGACCAACAACCCATGAATTAGAATGAATCACCCTAACCCACGACCACCGTTCTTCACTGACGGGGGTTCCCCAGCGTTGAGGCGCGCTGGGTTGCCACAGAGGACTGCTCACCCTCCGAGGACCGTTCCCCTCCCTATGGTCCACAACAAAAACAACCCCCCCCCCCCCCCCCCAAACCAGCATTAAGAACCTCCGGGGGCAAGAGTTGGGACCCTCCCCCATGTGCCCTGGGCCATGAATGAACATGGCCCATAGGAAATAAGCCTCCGCGAGTCAAACGAGCACTGGCCAATAGCCTGTGGTGAGCCTGCCCCCCCGGAAAAAGAGTGGACCAGCATCGGGAGGGCAGCACCAACAGCCTGGGGTGAGGCACGTCCCAGATCACAGGCCAGCAAAGGGAGTGGGGCACCGACAGTCAGCCCCCCCCCCCAAACTCAGCTGGGTCGACCGCCAACACCCTCTAGGCGACAGCCGAACGGGGATGCCAAAGCCTGGGGTGAGGCGTCCCTAACACCCACCACACTGCGTCCGCAAGCCTGTGCACCTGCACGCACGCTCGCCCAACTGCAGGGTCGTCAGCCAGTGGCGCGACTTCACATGGGATGAGCGCATCAACCACATAAGCAGACGATCCCTAGCAGCAGCAGACAGCGTGCAGCCAAACCAACACACAGCCGGGGCACAGTGCAGCCCCCCGCCGCCAGCGTCAGCGTGGTCCCACGCTGCGAGTGCGATGTGCAGTCTCACGCTGCCACTGTCCAATGCCGTCCCCTACCACCAGAGTGCACCGCATCCCGCGCTGCCCATGTACGGTGTAGCCCCGAACATCCACAGTGCGAGCAGTCTCACACTGCCAGTCTGCGGTGCACTCCTAGTCTTCCAATGGGCCCTGCAGCGACGAAGAGCGCCAGCGCAATGTGGTCCCACACCGCCAACAAACAGTGCCGTCCCCCCCTGCCACTGTGCAAAGCAGTCCCGCACATCCAGTCTGCCAAGCGTTCCCAAAAGGCTAGTATGCAACGCCGTCCCCCGCTGCCGGACTACATGGCAGTCGCACACAGCCCCGCCAGCGTGTAGTGCAGGCCCGCACTGCCGGTGTGGAACACCAGTCCCTGCTGCCGGTGCACAGTGACCGGCAGCTCCCTGGAGCCTCCCAGCTCCCCCCGGGGGGCCCGGGCAAAAGCCTAAGGTGCGGCCGACCCCCCCCCCCAAGCAGCCGGGAGCCAACATCCTCCTGGTGGTGCACCGGCGTGAGGAGGTCGCCAAAAGCCTGTGGTGCGGTGCCCGCCTTTGCCCCGCACCCCACGCCAAGCATCAACCTGATGCCATCAACCTCCTGGTGAGGGACTAGTGGCAATACAGGGACGCCAATAACCCGTGGTGAGACGTCCCTGCATCCCTGCACCCCCCTGTGCGGCTTCATGCGGCGCCCCTGCGCAGGGGCGCAGCATGGGGCCGCGTAGGGGCGCAGCATGGGACTGCGCAGGGGCGCACTGTGAAGCTGTGCCGGGGCGCAGCATTGGGCCGCACAAAGGCACTGCATGGGGCTGCATAGGGGCGCAGCATGGGGCTGCGTCGGGGCGCTGCATGGGGCTGCGTCGGGGCGCTGCATGGGACTGCGCACGGGCGCAGCATGGGGCTGCGCAGTCCCATGCTGCGGCTCTGCGCAGCCCCATGCTGCGCCCCGACACAGCCCCATGCTGCGCGTCTATGCGGCCCCATGCTGCGCCACGGCGGGGCTTCACAGTGCGCCCCTGCGCAGGCCCATGCTGTGCACCTGCGCAGCCCCTTGCTGTGCCCCTGCACAGCCCCATGCTGCGGCCCTATGCAGCTTCATAGTGCGCCCATGCGCAGTCCCATACTGCTCACCTGGGCGACCCCATACTGCGCGACCCATACTGCACCACATCGGAGCTTCACAGTGCACCCCTGCACAGCCCCATGCCGCGCCCCTACGCAGTCCCATGCTGCGCCCCTGCACAGTCCCATGTTGCGCCACAACGCAGCTTCACAGTGCGCCCCTGTGCAGTCCCATGCTGCGCCATAGCACAGCTTCACAGTGCGCCCATGCGCAGTCCCATGCTGCGCCCCTGCGCAAGCCCCATGCGGCGCCCCTACACAGCTTCGCACTGCGCACCTGCACGGCCCCACGCTGCGCCCCTGCACAGCTTCTCACTGCGCCCGTGCGCGGCCCCATACCACACAGCTTCACAGTGGGCCCCTGCGCGGTCCCATGCTGCGCCCCTGCACGGTCCCATGCTGCGCCACAACGCAGCTTCACAGTGCGCCCCTGTGCAGTCCCATGCTGCGCCTCTGCGCGGCCCCATGCAGCGCCCCTGCACAGCTTCGCACTGCGCACCTGCACGGCCCCACGCTGCACCCCTGCGCAGCTTCTCACTGCGCCCGTGCGCAGCCCCATACCACACAGCTTCACAGTGGGCCCCTGCGCAGGTCCATGCTGCGCCCTTGCACAGTCCCATGCTGCGCCACAGCGCAGCTTCACGGTGCGCCCCTGCGCGGCCCCATGCTGCAGTCCCATGCCGCGCTGCTATGCAGCTTCACAATGCGCCCCTGCGCGGCCCCATGCGGCGCCCCTACACAGCTTCGCACTGTGCACCTGCACGGCCCCCACGCTGCGCCCCTGCGCAGCTTCTCACTGCGCCCGTGCGCGGCCCCATACCACATAGCTTCACAATGGGGCCCTGCGCGGTCCCATGCTGCGCACTTGCGCAGCCTCATAGTGCGCCCGTGTGCAGTCCCATGTTGTGCTCCTCGCAGTCCCATGCTGCAGCCCCTGCATAGCCTCATGCTGCGCCCCTGCATGGCCCCATGCGGCACCCCTACGCAGCTTCACACTGCACTCCTGCGCGGCCCCATGCTGCGCCCCTGCGGAGTCCCATGCTGCGCACGTGCGCAGCTTCACAGTGCGCCCTAGCGCAGCACCATGAAATACCTCCGCGCGTGCACCCCTGCGCAGCGCCATGCTGCCAAGAGGGCAGTGCAGTCCGCACTACCAGAGGGGAGGGCAGCCCCACACATCCAATGAGCAGGGCAGTCCAGCACTACAAGAGGGCACTGCAGTTCCACGCTGCCAGAAAGCACAAGCGTCCCACACTGCTAGTGAGCAGTGCAGTCCAACAGCGCAAGAGGGCAGTGCAGACCCACACTACCAGCAAGTAGTTCAATCCCACACCGTGACGGAGCAGTACTGTCTCACACAGCCGAAGAGCATTGCACACCCTCACGGCCAGTGAGCAGTGCAGACCCAAACTGCCAGTGAGCAATGTAGAACTGCCCTTCAACAGAGCAGTGCAGTCCCACGGTGCCAGAGAGCAGCGCGGTCCCACACTGCGAGAGAGCTGTACAGAGCCATTCGTCTAGACAGCACTGCAACCCCACAGTGCAACCCCACACTGCAAGAGTGCAGTACTTCCCACACTGCCCGCGAGCAGTGCAAAGTGCAGTTCAGTCCCCCACAGCGAGAGAACAGGGCGGACCCAGACTGCCAGTGAGGAGTGCAGAGCCACACTGCGAGAAAGTAAGGCAGCCCGACACTACGAGAGAGCAGTGCATTCCCGCTCTGCTTGACACGGTACACGCAGCTTCAACAATGTTGCACAGTTGCATGCACCAACAGGTGCCCACCTGACCAAGGCAACCGAAATGTTACAGGCACGGGTGGAAAACGTGGCGAGGGAGGAGGGGCCAGGGTGGACTCAATTCAAAGAGCAAACTGTGACAGGTGCATGGCATGGCGTTGAATTGGTCCGGTTTGATACCGATGGCCAGAGGTGCACAACCAACCCCCCTTTTCCAGCCACAGAGGCGCGTGCAGTCACAGACACACTGCTTGCTGGCATCAGGGAGGGACAGGGGACCATTGACCCCCGGGGTGTTCTTGAGTGTGCTGTGTTGCTTGACCACGGCCGTTGGCTCGCTCTACCAGCGGCTGATCGAGCCACATTTTGAGTGGATCTGCTGAAGCAGTTCATCGGCACACACCATGCTAAACTGGCAGCTGCGCATGTTAATGCTGCTCGTGCATTGGAAGAGTGGGAATCCTTCAAGGAGCATGTCGTTCGGACCTTCGCCAAGACCCCCATGTCCCGGATGTGGGAGGCCTTGACGCCGGAGCGGGAGCATGTCCAATGGGTGAATGTTTGGCGTGTTTTGGCATTGCTGCGCACATATTGCCCTGCTGAGGCTGCTGTTGAGCGTGCCATTTCGTTGCGTGGGAGGTTCACCAACAGTATGCATGATATGGAGGACACACATGTCCTTAGCATGTGCATGGCTCTGCATTGTAATCTGCCACCTTTGCGGCAGTGGGTGAAGGGGCAGGGTGTCGATGTAGCCAGCAAGCTGGCAGCCAATGCACGCTTCGATGTGCGTCCCCGGCATAGGGTTTCGCATCGCATTGATCCACGTACATCAGTGGAAGCTGCCATGCTGCAGTGCCTGGAGGGGGAGGCTGCAGTGGCAGACGATGGTGACATTTTGCCATCTTTTGGGGGGTCGGAGGTGCCACTGGCTTGTCAAGGCGCAACACGCAGACGGGCTGACCGACAAGCCCCGTCTGAGGACACTGAGGGCACTGTGGTCGAACCAGATGGTAGTCTTGCTCAGCATGGTAGCAACCATGACTGCTTCACTTTCCGAAGGGGCATGGAGTGTGCAGTGTGCAGGCAGTCTGTGCGCATCTGGTGCAACACATGTGTGGTTTGCCACACGTGCTTTGTCAAGGATCCAAGACCGTGTGGTGAGGCAGTGGTGCAGGTTGTGGATGATGCAGCCGAGGCTGCTGAAAATAACAGTGAAGAGGAGGCAGTGGCACCACGGAAGTCCGACCCAAAGCGTGCCTTGGCCCGTGCACAGGCCAAGTTCGTATATGCTGCAAAGGCAGGCACATTGCGTGACTGGACACGCGCTCGCATCTGTGATTGCTTGGCAAGCATGGGTGTGAAGGTGCCAAATAGCAAGAACCGGCGAGAAGCCCGAGACATTGCTATGCAACAGGCGTTGCCTTTGCTCGCCCAAACGGACATGGATTGGGTCCCCCCAACGGATCGTGTTACCCGTTCTGCTGCACCTCCCAGCAGCTCACAACCATGTTCCCAAGTGCCGGTGGATGACATGGACGGACTCATTGATGAATGACAAGGTTGGGGTTGCAATGGTATTGTGCTTTTGCATGCTTGCTGTGCGAATCCCCATTCTCTCCTTCTCTGCAGGTCCATTCATACATTAGCAACCATCAGTATGTAAGGTTTTCCCATTTCCCTTGGTTTTCCCTTTTCCGACATTTTCCCCAACGCCCCATTTTCCAAGAGGTATGGGTGTTTTTTTTTGGGGCCGGGGGGGTACTTGTGCCACATTGTTCCCAGAATTGCCTTTTCCGCATTTTCAAACCCCGTTTTTTCCCCAACCCAACCCATCATTTTCTTGAACTGAATGGTTGTGTGTTTGGGGGGGGGGGGGGGGGTTGTATCAGACTTTTCCTAGTGTTCCCTCCTCCACATTTTCGATTGCAAATTTTTTCCCTAACGCACCATTTTCCCGAGGTGAAGTTCCTGTGTGTCTGTGGGGTATTGCACTTTTGTCCCCATTTTCCTGTGAAGTTGCTATGTGTCTTGGGGGGGTCTGCAATGTTATAACAATTTTCGTGAACTCAAGGTCCTGTGTGTGTGTGGGGGGGGGGGGGGCTGCACTTTTGCACTTTTATCAGACTTTTACTTGGATGTGCTCTAATGTGGGTCCGCAACACGACATGCCAAATCAGACTTCAGACTTCAGACTTTATACCCATAGGTGCGCAACACGGGATGGTGCAGGGCTGCACAGGGCCCCAGCGGCGTGGGACTACGGGGTGCAGAGTTGTGCACGGGCCCATGTTGGTGCGTAGTGTGGGACTGCACGGGGTCACAATATGTGCTTTGCTCTCCTGCAACGTTGAACTGGACTGCAGTGCCCTCTCACCGAGCTGGACCGCGAGGGAGCAATGCAGTCCCCTATCCCCGAGTGCAAATGGGCTATGCAGCCCCACACCGCCACCGAGCAGTGTAGTCCCGCCGCACCGGCGAGCAATGCAGACCCACACTGATAGTGACCTCAGTAAGTAGTGCATACCCACACTGCGAGAGAGATTAGTGCGTTCCCGAGATGCCGGTCATTACATCCCACAGCGCAAGAGAGCATTGCATTCCCGCACTGCAAGAGGACGGCGTAGTGTGGGAACGCCTTGCTCGGCCGAGTGTGGCACCGCGCTGCTTGCCGACAACGTGGGTCTCCACTGCCCTTGGGCAATGTGGGTCTGCCGTGCTCTCCAGCATTGTGGGTGTACGCTACTTTCTTGTAGTGTGGGTCTGCACTGCTCACTGGCAGTGTGGGTCCGCATTGCTCACCAGCAGCGTAGGACTACGCTACTCTCCGGCAGAGTGCCTCTGCACTGCTCCCCATATACCACTGCCCATGACAGCAAACCTGCATCATGGCAATCCTCCCACACATCCTCCTCCTTGGTGGTGAGGTGCGTTTTGGAATACAAATGCCTCGCCACCCATGGCACATTGGCCAAGAACACCTTGTTGCGACGGGCATTTGCCTCGGACCACCGGATACGGTGACTGGCAGGGATCAAACGCAACCCGCTGCGTGTATCTGGTCTGGTGTTTCCTTGGACACACCTCTCGAGGTCCTTCCACTGGCGCGCACCGTTGTACAATGCACGTTGGCGACCGACAGCTGCCAGGTAGTCACCATGCACTTGGCCGGCAGCCTCCAAGGCAAGGCCTAGCTTGCGCTGGACCACGTGGCATGGCTCACCCAAGGGGGTTAGCAAGGACAGCCACTTCACAAGCATGGCAAACACATTGTGCTCCATTGCCGACACATCAACAGCTTGTCTTGCAGTGGCACCACGCACACCAAGGTTAGAGGCACCATCCACCGCAAAAGCCACAGCCTTCTGAGCCCACCAGGCACGGTCAGGCATCCAGGACAGCAGCACTGCCTCCACCTGTGCCGTCACCTCTTGTGCCTCCCCTGAAGCCACATCCACCACACCAAGGAACACCTCACACATTCCCCCCGGCCCAGTGCTTGGAAAGAGGAGCAGGATGGCATACTCATTGATGCGATGCCGTTGCCGGTCAGATCCATCAAACAACAAGGCAATGAACAATGCCCTTTGCAAGGTCTCTGACACACCATCTTGCATGGCGCCATGCATTGCGACCATGGCCTTCTCAACTATCCATCGCCGAGAGGCATGATGGCCCGGTTCGGAGGTCAACGCACAATGCAGAAGAATGCGTTCACTGATTGCACGGATGGATGTGCACATGCGGAGGCCAATGTACACCTCCACCAAGCGTGACAAAATTGCTGCCACCGCATCGCTCATAGGTACACCGAGGTCCATGCCCTCACCCCTAATGAACACAGTGCTCCTCTCTGCCACATTGACTGCACACGCAGATGCACTGGGGCACAGTGCCCGAAAACGTTCTGCACAATGCACCCGGAAATTCTCCTCAGCGTCCAAGTGGTGGCGGCCAGGATTATCAATTTTCTTGCGGCTGCTGGTCGTGCCACGTGACACACCAAGGTGACCCTCCAGGACATCTTTGCGCCATCCCTTTGGTGTAGCGACCATCATACGCATGCCCATGCCATATGTTCCATTCACCAATGCTGTACCAGCCTTCGGTGGCCGCTTCACCCTAGGACAATCCGTTTCAGCAGCCCATTAACAACATATGCACATTACACCCCCTTGAACATTGAACTGCAACTGCCAATGCTCATCCACAAACGCTTGCAGTGTCTTTGGCCCTGCTGTTTGTTGCTTGGGGGCTGCCCCCATCATCACAGAAAAAGCATTGCTCCCCGTTGCTGCCAATGCAGCAGATCGGGCTCTATCGTGTTCTATGGACTCGGCAACAGACCGGTGCGACATGCCCTGACCTACATGCCTCTCATCCCACTCCTTCCCATGACGTGCCCGGAGATGAGCCTGGTGGGCTTGCACACGGACCTGCAGATGCTGTTTCACCCGTACCCTTTGCTTTCCTACAAGCTTTGCCACAGCTTCAATAAACTCGGTGGTGGGCAGCACATCCCCCACATGTGTGGTATATCCGGGGTCACCCGTTGGCAGCGCCATGGCTGGCAACTGGGTGTTACTTGGCACGCTCGGGGCATGCCTGTTGACAGTTGGTGCTGCAAACTGTGAGGGGGAGGGTTGTGCGTCCCCAATGTGGTAGGTAGACTCTGGGTCACCTGTTGCCAGCGCCATGGCTGGCAACGGGGTGGTACTTGGCATGCTCCGGACATGCCTGTCGACAGTTGTTGCTGCAGACTGAGAGGGGGCATCACGTACACCACGAGGCTTTGTGAACCGACCCACCATCTCCGTGGGAGTACACTCATACTAAAGGAATGTCACCTTTCGTGAAGTGGCTGGGGGCCGTCCCTTGGTCACTAACGCATCATCACACAACCACCACACATCGCGAACTAAAATGTGAGCAATAAAGTGCCCTTGCTCCCTAGTTGGTCCAACATGTAGCACCATGGCCCGCAGGGACCAATGGTACCCATTGACATCCACAAACTCATGATCCACCGTCAAGCTATGAAGCTGTTGATTGTGGACATGCAGTGGAGCCCACTTGTTGAACACTAGTGACGATAGTACAATGGCCTCCTGGAGATCCCCCCCACAGCCACATGGGGGGGCGTTTGAAGGGCGGCCCAACGAACGGCCCCTCATTCCCTCCCTCATTCGCACCCGCACGCTTTGGCCCTGGTTAGTAACATGCAACACTTGGGCAGCCATTCCCAACTCACCTCCAGCTTGGTGGACTTTCACGTCACACACTGGGCACCGCTGCCACCATTGCTCATGAGACAAGCAGTCAGACAGAGAACGAACACCAGCACGAACCAGCTTCGGTACCATGTGCTTCCGACACTCAGCCATCTCGGACTGCTGCATCCACTCAAACTTGGGAGCCCTCCTGACACATTGACACCGACCACTACAATGGCACACAGTAACAGTTGGCTGTCCCTCATCCGCCAACAGGCGTGCAACGGCATGTGGACGGTACACAGCACCTGTTATACCTGCCACAATGTCACCCCAACGTGTAGCCCACACCGCCACATCATCTGGGCACTCATCATGGAAGGCCTCCTCTCCACCAGAGGCTAGCAGGAGGCATTGCAACGTTGTACCAAGCCAACACCAATTGTGACTTGGGGGGTTCGCCATGCCACATGGCCGTTGCCGTGCTCCACCTTGCGGACTGCCACTAACCTGCACGCAGGCGGAAGGCATGTTGCTGCAAGAACTTGCGGTGCGAAGGAGGCAAACTCTGCCATTCTCCACGGCCGTAAAGCACCACCAATCGCCTATCCCCTTTCCATGGGCAAGTAGCATGCCATGCCCCAGTGCGGACCACTACAGGTTGCCTATCGACATGGTACCTATGCCCCGGACGGCTAATGCCGTCTTGGCACTGCCTTCTCCTTGGTCTGCCATGCGGACCACTGCCAACGCCTCCCTCTTCCACCCAGATCTCACCACCCACGTGCCGCCCCGTGGAGAACACTGCTGACCATGGGGTACTATCAAAACGATGTTGATGGGGAGCTGTCATCTCATTGGATGACAGCTGTATTGTAGTCCGTGTGAACCACTCTGGCACCAACTCCCTTGCAATGCGGTTCACCATCATCACAAGGGGGCCACGCTCCTGTGTCCCTTGCACAAGCCGCCGCCTTCGACAATCCCCTTTCGCTGTATGTCCTTTGCTCCAACCGACACCCAACTGCAACCTTCGCAAGGAGAACTGCCCTAACGTCTCTGTAGTGTACAGCAGTGTCCCCATTCTGCCATGCAAGACACACAAAGGTGCTACCTGCAACGAGCGGTCGTAGCTGGCGCCCCGGTAATGTCCTCCTGGCCGGTGCCCATCACGTTCGGCCTCACCAACGACGATCACGCATGCTTGTTCACAAGCTTCCTCCATCTCCTGGATTGTATGGTACACTTTGGCTTCTCCCATACCCGGACTCCAAACTGCAGCAGACGTCATAGCAGTGTCCGGGCCAAACCTTGAATCCATTATTTTGGGTGTGTTTGTACGCAACAACACAACCTTCCCATCGATGTGGTGGGCGAGATGTTGAAAATGGTCGGGCCTTCCCCCCCAGGGCTTCCCTTCCCAATTATTCTCTTCCAGGGCCCTACAGACACTTAGAGCACTCTCCTTAACCTCTATCCCACACCGTTCCCTGTACATTGTGGTTGCCTGGACTCGCAGGTCCACTCCAGTTAAGGGGGTCTGACTGCGGAGCGCATGGAGGCTGAGGGCAGTTGCATAAAAAAAACATGCACCGGCGACATACTCATCACGTGCCAACCGTAACTTTAGTTGCTGGATGGTAGGCAGCTCCCTACCGGCAGGAGCCTTAATTTTATCCACCTGAACCTTCTGGTTAGGATTGTCACAGTCAATTGCTGCGGCCTCGTCCACCCCTAGCCGCACACGCTTTGCAGCAGGCATGGGGTTGGGATCCCTAGACATTGCTTTCTTGCCTGAGGGGGGGCTGTTACATGGCTGTGAGCCATCTGTGCTGGACTGACTAGGTGCCACGACAGTGCATGCCGTCCCCAAGCTGCTATCCATGTTTGGGGATGACATTTCACTATCTTGCCCACTCAATGAAACCTGTGGTGGGCGCTGTGCTAGGGGCACAGGGGATCCCTGATCAGAGAGTGACTCAACACCGCAACCGGGGTGTGGCATTAGGCATTCTTCTGCAGCACCTGGCCCTGTGTTCTCCATTACGTCTCGGCCCTGGTTCTCATCGTCAGCATGCACACCACCTGCAACTTCGGGTGCACCTGGGGGTCCACATCGCAGCGCACAAGCTGGGACGTTGGACCCACTTGGATCACTTCTGCGGCGATCCTGGTCAGCATTCATAGGAGTTAAGGCGGGAGGGGGTGGGGGGGGGGGATTGCTGTGCTTCACCAAGGGTGCCAGCTGTGCCTATGGCCTCCTTTGTGCCCCCTTCCAGGTGCATAGCACATGCATCGTTGGGTGTACCGTTGTCATCAGGGACACCGGCAGATGCATCTTGGGATCCGAGTCGCAGCGCACAGGCTGGGACGTCGGACTGGCTTGGATCACCTCTAGGGGGATCTTGGTCAGGTGTCGGGGGTCCTGGGGGGGGGGGGGTTGCACCCCAGCTTCTGCCATGGCTTCCAATAGAAGCTCCATGGCCTCCTCCCCTGCATCATCTGTCCGTGCATTGTTCACCACACGGACACCAGCATGGAGGTATCCCAAGTGGTTGCGGGGTACCTCGGGGCTGAAAGGGGTGCACCTCAGTATCACATCGCTACTCTCTTGCATTGGAATCCGCATGGACTCTGCAAAGTGGCGTCCCACCGTATAGGCAGCCACCAGGCTCTCCTCTGACAGGGGCTCCCGCCGTTGCTCCCCCAAGCCTTGCATCGCAATGCGGACACGGCGGGCAATGCCATGGCACGTTGTCATCAGTGCTTGGTCGAACTGTTGCTGTCTGGTCAGCTGCACCGTCATAGGTGCTGGATTGGGTGGGACGCTGGGTTGAGGTCCGGGACTGCAAGTGGACGTTGAGCTTTCGGGCAACAGGGAGCTCCGTCGACTACCCCCAGATCCAGGGGTCCCCTGTCCAGTGGGACCTGTGCCACCGGCTGGCGCTGACACTCTCTGTCGACCACCCCCGGATCCTGGGGTCCCCTGTGCTTTAGATCCCTTCCCTTTGGCCGGCAACAGTGAGTTCCGGCGGCTCGCAGGTGCCACCAAATCACTTGTGAACGGCCGTGCTGCACTTGCTGCCTGTGGCCAAAAGTACTGCATTGTGCCCAAGGGTACTCTCCGTACCCCAACCACATACATCCTCTCCACAGCGGGTGTGGGGTACGTGGTCTCCCCTCTCCAGAAAGGCCATGAGTCCACAAGTGGCAAGGCATACACAATGTCATTCCATGCCTCTAGCCAAGCAACTTTGCTAACGCTCAAGGGGTGTCCAGCAATGGCCCCTCGTCGACTCCCCACTTTCCCACGGTCCTGCTCATACTTTTTTATCCGGTCCTAGAGGTCCGAGGCTATCTTATGGTACTCCACAACAGCACCTCCGTCCTCCCGCGTGCACTTCGGACTGCCCTCTTGGCTGTACATCAGGCGGCACAGTGCTGCAAGTCCATGGGTATGGACGACATCAAGGGGACATGTCGCCATGTGCATTGCCAACTTCCTGTAATAGATGGCCTCCCGTTCTGGTGGGGCAAGCCACCCTGCCTCGCCGAGGGCTAGACGGCATCCCATTTTCATCTGGGCAGCTTCCATGGTGTCCCTTGGGGGCCATTCAGGATGCTGGGCCATTTGTACGAGGCTGCCTCACAACGGTTAAAGGTTGTGGCCTCTTGCGTGGTCCACAAGGTGCAGTTCGATGGGCACTTGTTGGTGACCACAACTCAGGAGGACAATCCGGTCCCGGACCCCGATACTCGAAGTGGTAGGCTGCTTCCTCCTTGGGTTCCTGCGCGGGCCCACTTGATGCCAGTGCGTGGTTTGGGAGATGAACGTAGACCCTAGTCGAGGCGCAACGGCCAGGGACCAAGGGCAAACTTCTGCGCCTCAAGGGCTAGCAGTAGCTGGGTAGGGGTGAGGGATGGACGATGACCGCGGTCGAGGCGCGGCGGCCAGGGACCAAGGGCGAACTCCTGCGGCTCGGCGGCCTGCAGTGGTTGTGGTGGGGTATGGACGACGACCGAGGTCCAGGCGCGGCGGCCAAGGACCAAGGGCGAACTCCTGCGGCTCGGCGGCCTGCAGTGGTTGTGGTGGGGTATGGACGACGACCGAGGTCGAGGCGCGGCGGCCAAGGACCAAGGGCCAACTCCTGCGGATCGGTGGCCTGCAGTGTGTGGGTGGGGTGACGGCTAATGACCGTGGTCGCGGCGCTGTGGCCAGGGACCAAGGGCCAGCTTCTGTGGCTCAAGGGCCAGCAGTAGGTGGGTTGGGGGATGCGGGATGCCCCTGGTCGAGGCGCTACGGCCAGAGACCAAGGGGCAACTCCTGCAGCTCAGAGGCTGGCAGAGGTGAGGTACAGGTATCTGGGTCGTAGACGCTATGGTCAAGACCACAGACAACTTCTTCACCTGACTCGTGAAGTTAGTGGCAGCAAGGTCGTAACAAAGTCTGCACGAAGAGGCACCACACAACTTGCACAAGTATGGAGTGGGCGAATGCATCACAGAGGCATCAAATAATTCATGGAGGGGCATAAATAATCCACGGAGGCATCCAATAATTCACGGAGGGGCATAAATAATTCACGGAGGCATCAAATAATTCACAGAGGGGCATAAATGATTCACGGAGGGGTGAAATAATTCACGGAGGGGCATAAATAATTCACGGACATATCCAATAATTCACGGAGGGGCAGAAAGAAATCACAGAGGTATCCAATAATTAACAGAGGGGCATGAAATAATTCAGGGAGGGGCATAAATAATTCACGGAGCCATCAAATAATTCACGGAGGGGCAGAAATAATTCACGGAGGCATGAAACAATTCACGGAGGGGCATAAATAATTCACGGAGGTATCCAATAATTCGCGGAGGGGAAGAAAGAATATACGGAGGGGCATAAATAATTCACGGAGGCATGAAATAATTCACGGAGGGGCATGAATAATTCACGGAGGGGTGAAACAATTCACGGAGGGGCATAAATAATTCACGGAGGCATCAAATAATTCACGGAGGGGCATGAATAATTCACGGAGGCATCAAATAATTCACGGAGGGGCATAAATAATTCACGGAGGCATCAAATAATTCGCGGAGGGGCATAAATAATTCACGAAGGGGTGAAATAATTCACGGAGGGGCATAACTAATTCACGGAGGTATCCAATAATTCACAGAGGGGCATAAATAATTCACGGAGGCATGAAATAATTCACGGAGGGCAGAAATAACTCACGGAGGCATCAAATAATTCACGGTGGGGCATAAATAATTCATGGAGGCATGAAATCATTCACGGAGGGGCATAAATTATTCACGGAGGCATCAAATAATTCACGGAGGGGCATAAATAATTCACGGAGGGGTGAAATAATTCACGGAGGGGCATAAATAATTCACGGAGGCATGAAATAATTCACGGAGGGGCATAAATAATTCACGGAGGCATCAAATAATACACGGAGGGGCATAAATGATTCACGGAGGGATCAAATAATTCACGGAGGGGCATAAATAATTCACGGAGGCCTCAAATAATTCACGGAGGGGCATGAATAATTCACGGAGGGGTGAAATAATTCACGGAGGGGCATAAATAATTCAGGGAGGCATGAAATAATTCACGGAGGGGCATAAATAATTCACGGAGGGCAGGAATAATTCACGGAGGCATGAAATAATTCATAGCGGGGCATATATAATTCACGGAGGCATGAAATAATTCACGGAGGGGCATAAATAATTCACAGAGGCATCCAATAAATCACGGAGGGGCATAAATAATTCACGGAGGTATCCAATAATTCACAGAGGGGCATAAATAATTCACGGAGGGGTGAAATAATTCACGGAGGGGCAGAAATAATTCACGGAGGCATGAAATAATTCGGGGAGGGGCATAAATAATTCACGGAGGTATCCAATAATTCACGGAGGGGCATAACTAATTCACGGGGGCATCAAATAATTCACGGAGGGGCATAAATAATTCACGGAGGAGTGAAATAATTCATGGAGGGGCATAAATAATTCACGGAGGCATGAAATAATTCATGGAGGGGCATAAATAATTCAAGGAGGCATCAAATCATTCACAGAGGGGCATAAATAATTCACGGAGGCATCAAATAATTCACGGAGGGGCATAAATAATTCACGGAGGCATCAAATGATTCACGGAGGGGCATAAATGATTCACGGAGGGGCATAAATAATTCACGCAGGGGTGAAATAATTCACGGAGGGGCACAAATAATTCACGGAGGCATCAAAAAATTCACGGAGGGGCATAAATAATTCACAGAGGAGTGAAATAATTCATGGAGGGGCATAAATAATTCAGGGAGGCATGAAATAATTCATGGAGGGGCATAAATAATTCAAGGAGGCATCAAATAATTCACGGAGGGGCATAAATAATTCACGGAGGCATCAAATAATTCACAGAGGGGCATAAATGATTCACGGAAGCATGAAATAATTCACGGAGGGGCATAAATAATTCATGGAGGCATGAAATAAATCACGGAGGCATCAAATAATTCAAGGAGGGGCATAAATAATTCACGGAGGCATCAAATGATTCACGGAGGGGCATAAATAATTCACGGAGGCATGAAATAATTCACGGAGGAGCATAAATAATTCATGGAGGCATGAAATAATTCACGGAGGGGCATAAATGATTCACGGAGGCATCAAATAATTCACGGAGGGGCATAAATAATTCACGGAGGCATCAAATAATTCACGGAGGGGCAGAAATAATTCACGGAGGCATGACGCAAAAAACGGAGGGGCATAAATAATTCACGGAGGCATGAAATAATTCACGGAGGGTCAGAAATGCTTCACGGAGGGGCATAAATAATTCACGGAGGCATCAAATAATTCACGGAGGTATCCAATAATTCACGGAGGGGCATAAATAATTCACGGAGGCATCCAATAATTCACGGAGGGGCATAAATAATTCACGGAGGCATCCAATAATTCACAGAGGGGCATAAATAATTCACGGAGGGGTGAAAAAATTCACGGAGGGGCAGAAATAATTCACGGAGGCATGAAATAATTCGGGGAGGGGCAGAAATAATTCACGGAGGTATCCAATAATTCACGGAGGGGCATAACTAATTCACGGAGGCATCAAATAATTCACGGAGGGGCATAAATAATTCACGGAGGCATCCAATTATTCACGGAGGGGCATAAATAATTCACGGAGGGGCAGAAATAATTCACGGAGGCATGAAATAATTCACGGAGGGGCATAAACAATTCACGGAGGCATGAAAAATTCACGGAGGGGCATAAATAATTCACGGAGGCATCAAATAAGTCACAGAGGGGCATAAATAATTCACGCAGGTATCCAAGAATTCACGGAGGGGCATAAATAATTCACGGAGGCATGAAATAATTCACGGAGGGGCATAAATAATTCACGGAGGCATCCAATAATTCACGGAGGGGCATAAATAATTCACGGAGGGGCAGAAATAATTCACGGAGGCATGAAACAATTCACGGAGGGGGATAAATAATTCACGGAGGCATGAAAGAATTCACGGAGGGGCATAAATAATTCACGGAGGGGCAGAAATAATTCACGGAGGGGGATAAATAATTCACGGAGGCATCAAATAATTCACGGCGGGGCATAAATAATTCACGGAGGCATCAAATAATTCACGGAGGGGCATAAATAATTCACGGAGGCATGAAATAATTCATGGAGGGGCATAAATAATTCACGGAGGGGCATGGATAATTCACGGAGGCATGAAATAATTCACGGAGGGGCATTAATAATTCACGGAGGCATGAAATAATTCACGGAGGGGCAAAAATAATTCACGGAGGTATCCAATATTTCACGCATGGGCATAAATAATTCACGGAGGTATCCAAGAATTCACGGAGGGGCATAAATAATTCACGGAGGCGTGAAATCATTCACGGAGGGGCATTAATAATTCACGCAGGCATGAAATAATTCACGGAGGGGCATAAATAACTCACGGAGGCATCCAATAATTCACGGAGGGGCATAAATAATTCACGGAGGGGCAGAAATAATTCACGGAGGCATGAAATAATTCGCGGAGGGGCATAAATAATTCACGGAGACATCAAATAATTCACGGAGGGGCATAAATAATTCACGGAGGCATCCAATCATTCACGGAGGGGCATAAATAGTTCACGGAGGGGCAGAAATAATTCACGGAGGCATGAAATAATTCACGGATGGGCATAAATAATTCACGGAGGCATGAAATAATTCACGGAGGGGCATAAATAATTCACGGAGGCATGAAATAATTCATGGAGGGGCATAAAAAATTCACGGAGGCATGAAATAATTCACGGAGGGGCATTAATAATTCACAGAGGCATGAAATAATTCACGGAGGGGCATAAAAAATTCACGGAGGCATCAAATAATTCACGGCGGGGCATAAATAATTCACGGAGGCATCAAATAATTCACGGAGGGGCATAAATAATTCAGGGAGGCATGAAATGATTCATGGAGGGGCATAAATAATTTACGGAGGCATGAAATAATTCACGGAGGGGCATTAATAATTCACGGAGGCATGAAATAATTCACGGAGGGGCATAAATAATTCATGGAGGCATGAAATAATTCACGGAGGGGCATAAATAAGTCACGGAGGCATCAAATAATTCACGGAGGGGCATAAATAATTGACGGAGGCATCAAAGAATTCACGGAGGGGCAGAAATAATTCACGGAGGCATGAAATAATTCACGGAGGCATCAAATAATTCACGGAGGCATAAAATAATTCACGGGGGGGCATAAATAATTCACGGAGGCATCAAATAATTCACGGAGGGGCATGAATAATTCACGGAGGCATCCAATAATTCACGGAGGGGCATAAATAAATCACGGAGGTATCCAATAATTCACGGAGAGGCATAAATAATTCACGGAGGCATCAAATAATTCACGGAGGGGCATAAATAATTCACGGAGGTATCCAATAATTCACGGAGGGGCATAAATAATTCACGGAGGCATCCAATAATTCACGGAGGGGCATAAAAAATTCACGGAGGGGTGAAATAATTCACGGAGGGGCAGAAAAAATTTACGGAGGTATCAAATAATTCATGGAGGGGTGAAATAATTCATGGAGTGATCAAATAACGTTCGTGGAGGTGCAAATTATTCCATGGCGATGCCCTGCCGTTCCCTGCACTGCCAAAATGTCCCACACAGTTTGTCATACGTTCTACGGGTGCAAGTCATTGCGCCAAGGCAAGGACATCACACCAACTTGGATCACCTCATGGGGATCCTGGGTACATGCCTCAGGAATCGGGGGAGGGGGGGGTTTCTGTAGAGCCCCTGATTTGGTTAATGACACCCTGAAGCACGGAAGCAAACACTGCACATAGACGAGAGGCGGACAATACAGACCCTCAGATTGTGGCAGGCAACCCATGACGTTCCATGCGGACATAGTACCATCCATTCGCAACGTCCGATGTCCCACACACACCTCCACATGCGCCACAGTGGAGGCTGTCCAATGTTCCACAGAGCTTGTCACCGCCAGGGTCATGTCATGATTTTTGCGGTCCGAACCGAATGCCAATTGATGATGTAGGCTTCTCTGCGGATGCGACCATGCCAAGGACATACCGCTTCACACGATCCGGCAATGGCTTCCAACCACAGTGCTGGGCATGTCCACGGTGAACGGCATGTGGGGCACACACATCGCCCCCCCCCGAACACTCTCTCACCCCATGGAGCAAAGACGCCACATACACCCCCAAGGGTGTGCCGAAGTCATGGCCCAGGAAGCCTACCGTGTCCACGTGCCTGTACGCATCCTCCCACACAGGCAGAGACACAGTGCGGTAGGCAGCTGACCGGGGGGGTTGGGATAGGTTTGGGCGTTGCGGAAGGGCTTGGTCAGCAGAAACTGCACCGGCCTTTGCTCCTGGTCCGCCAAATCCTGTGTGTGGCACACTCTCTCCAACCCCTCAATGTCATGCCACCCTGCCCGGGCTGTGTCCTCATCCCTGATGAGGATGTAGGGCAATGCCCACTCCGTGAAATCGGGGAGGGTCACCCCGAGGTGCTTTGGTTCTACTTCCCCCGATTGGAGGCGCAGCCGCATCTCCAATGTCCCAACCCTCTTGTTGGCCATGATCCGCTCCCAGTCCAACGATTGGTCACTCTGGGGGGGGGGGGAGAATCCCCAAGGGTCAAGGGCTTTTGCATGCTTCCTCCACGGTTTCCAAAGCCACTGCCCCACCACCCCCAACCCCCCCCCCCCCCTTGAACTTGTAAATGCCGCCCACCTCTGGTTTGGCAAGGGTAGGCTGTTGGTACAGAACCCCTGGAAGCCGCACCTTCTGTACGTCCTCTTGGGATGGTGACTGCCGCAGTTCGGCAGCCATCACCCTCAGCCCACTCAACCAACCCGCAGTGAGGGGGGAGTCCTCCCAGTGGAAAATGGGCCCGAACAGATGCAACTCAGATTGGGCCCTGCTGGTTAGTGTGTTTGCCCGCACCACGTCCTTCATGATCCCCGGCTCCGAGGACACCGGGGAGGCAAGGACAACCGGAGCCTGCAGACCCTGGTACCGGTCCAGGGTGGCAATTGTCTGCAGACACTCATATGCCTGGTCCCCATGCAGCCTGCGCCCTGCCTCCCACACACAGTGCTGCAGCCATAGCATCTGCGCATAGTGTGTGGTGACGATTGCCACTGACTTTGGGGGCCCATGGGGCTGTGTTTGCCCTCCGTTTGGCATGTTGTCTGGGTCGGGGCGCTGTGGCCGGGGACCGAGAGCGAAAACCTGCGGCTCAGAGGCCTGCAGTAGGTGAGTTGGGGGTCGAAAGACGACCCTGGTCGAGGCGCTGTGGCCGGGGACCGAGGGCGAACTCCTGCGGCTCGGCGGCCTGGAGTAGGTGAGTTGGGGGGTGAAAGACGACCCCGGTCGGGGCGTTGTGGCCGGGGACCGAGGGCGAACTCCTGCGGCTCAGCGGCCTGCAGTAGGTGAGTTGGGGGTTGAAAGACGACCCTGGTCGAGGCGCTGTGGCCGGGGACCGAGGGCAAACTCCTGCAGCTCGGCGGCCCGCAGTGGGTGGGTACGGAGAGGAACGACGACCCTGGTGGGGGCGCTCTGGCCGGGGACCGAGGGCGAACTCCTGCGGCTCGGCGGCCCGCAGTTGGTGGGTACGGAGAGGAACGACGACCCTGGTCGGGGCGCTGTGGCCGGGGACCGAGAGCGAACTCCTGCGGCTTGGCGGCCCGCAGTGGGTGGGTACAGAGAGGAACGACGACCCTGGTCGGGGCGCTGTGGCCGGGGACCGAGGGCGAACTCCTGCGGCTCAGCGGGCCGCAGTAGGTGGGTTGGGGGGTAGACGACGACCCTGGTTGGGGCGCTGTGGCCGGGGACCGAGGGCGAACTCCTGCGGCTCGGCGGCGCGCAGTGGGTGAGAGATGAACGCGTGGGTGTTGGGGCAGGCCCATCTCGGATGTCTGGGTCAGAGAGTCGACGGTTTAGACCCAAGACGCACTTCCTCGCCTCAAGGGGGAGGTTGAAAATAAAAGAGTGCCCTATGTGTAAGAGACGCCCGGTGCACACTTGCGGAAGAGCTGGAAATTGGAACGTTTCGCCGAAGTCCGTGGACGTTGCGGGGGGGCCTGCGCAGGCAGCAATGACCCAAAATGCGGCCTCTCCGGCGGGGGGGCGGACTGAGACGCACGGCGCTGGAGCAATGAAGCGTACTGCGGGGTGGGGCACGGCCGCTTCGGGGCGGGAGCCAATGGGAGGAGTGAGGAGCGGCGGTGCCTGCTATACTGGGTCAGTGTCACCTGATCATTTGCTGGAGGGGGCAGTGGCCGACGAGGCACAGGTTGTGGGGCCGGCTTGGGGATACGGGGGGGTTTTGGGGTAGCACACAGGATTCCAAGCACCACTGCTGCATGCTCCTCGTCCCTGGAAAGGAAATGCGAACGGCTAATTCGCATGCCCTCCTGCCACACCCACAAGGGGTTTTTCTTGGGCTGCTGAACCACAAACTGGTACATCGCACGGCGGTTCAGCACCCCGTCCACGAAATACTGAACCCCACCCCCGTGATTCTCCCGGATGAGCTGCAATGTTTTGGCACTGTAGGGCCCGTGAACAGTGGGTTTGGGGGGGGGTGGGGGGGTCCTTGGGTACGTACTTGGGGGGTTGTGGGGGGGAGGGCGGTGGAACGGTAGTGCACATCAGGGCCTCCTCCACGGCTTCCAGGGCTACCAGGTATGGGGTTGAGGTAACGTGGGGTCTCGGTGGAGGACTAACTGGCGTTGGAGAGGTTGTTGGTGAAGGGGGAGAGGGGGGCGGTGTTGGCAATGGAGGCTCGGGCGAGGCCAGTTCGCTGAGACACTTCTCAGCGTCAGAGTCCCACGGTGGCGAGGGGGGTTGGTCTCCAAATCGCAATAACTCCGGCAGATCCCCCCAACCACATTCCGGGAACGAAGGGCTGGAGGGGACGGAAGAGGCCACGCTAAGGGGGCTAGACGACATGGCAAACTGCGGCGCGCAGTGGGTGGTGGGGCAGGCCGAACTCCAATGTCTGGGTCAGAGACGCAGTGGTCTAGACCCAAGACACACTTCCTCGCCTCAAGGGGGAGGTAGGTAACAAAAGAGTGCCCTATGTGTAGAAGAGGCTCAGTGCACACGTGTCTCCTATGCAATACATGCATTTCCCTTTGTCTCAGTTAGAGGCACAACATGCAACAATTACATATACCAGGAGATCAGGAGCAAATTAAATCAAAACGAATTACCTCCAAGTTGTCGACCACCAATACCCACATAGCAGAGCCCCTTCTCTGGTTTTTTTTTTGGATGACAGTGGGACTTCTGCATCACCCAACTCAAATGCAGTCCGCCAAATTGGACAGTACTGCGCCCAGCAAGGCACAATGAAAAAGAAACCTTGGGGCCGGAATCTGCGCAATGACCCAGACAAGCTGTCAAGGTAGGGGTTGGCATATGTCATGCAGCAGTAGGGTACAGGAGGGCTGAGTGCAGTGGTTTTCGGCACGTTTGGCAAACATGCAGATCCGTTGGAGTATGGGGAGATGCTTGGCTCCATCCAACAAAATAGGGCCTAAAACAGTAGGTCCCCGGACGGATTGTTCCCACATGGCTGACACATCATCGAAGGGGATGCATACATAAGAGCATGCACAACCTGGGTACACATGTGCATGCAGATACCTACAAATCGGGACCATCAAATAAAATAAAAACGAATCAAAACACCAAGCATCCGCCAAGCAGACCATCAAATAAAAAAAAAACCAAAACACAAACATCAGCAAAGCAGACCCCCGTCTCAGTATTAGCATAGTAACCGAAATAGCCAAAGCAGAGCCCCTTCTCATTACATTGTTTTTGGTGGAAGCGTCAGCCTCCCGGCGCCATACGTGGGGATGTTTGAAATGTGTCTCTGGGGCTCCTTAGGGATGCTGCTGCTGCGAAGCTGGATCCCTTCCCGGTGGAACGTAGAGTTGGATGGTACTGATTTTCGCAGGCTTAGGCAAATGCTCTTTCACGCCCCACTTTCTCAACAGCTCTGCCAACCCAAACGGGGCCTAAGAAAAAAGGTCCCTGCGGGAGTCTGTGCCTCTGCTATGGGGGAGGCACAGACCCGATGTCGGCGGAGCATCCCCCTGCGTTTGCGCCCTTGGTAACAAAAAATCATCGAAGGGGATGCATAACACCTGTAACACACACTTGGCAACACAACAACAGAGAAGAGCCCCTTCTCAGCTATACCCCTGCATGTGCACAAAGGACCTTGCATTGGATTCATGGTTTTTTGGGGAGCGGTGTACCACAGCGTTGTACCACAGTGTTACATGCTAAGCGTGTCAACTGTTTGCTTGGGGACCCACATCAAGTGCGGTATTGGCTGTACTAGGATGAGAATTTGGGCATTGGCACTGGCAGTGGCATTTTAAAAAATCCGTGGAACACAAAACAGGGCCTAAGAAAAAGATCCCTGCAGGGGTCTGTGCATGGCTCCCTGCTGCAGCCCAAACCCAAGTTCCACGGAGCAGGCCCGTGCACACACAACGTCGCCATCATCGAAGGGGCTGAAAATGGTTGGAAAGTGCACAACCCACATCTACTAACAACGAATCGGGACGGGCTCGCAATACGTGGATGCAAATACCAGGAAATCAGAACCCCTTCTCAAGTGTTGTCAGCGCATTCTTCATCGAAGGGGTCTGTGGTCGTAGGCGCCAGGGCCTAGACCACACACAGCTAAAACAGCTCAAAGATGTTCTGCATAATGAAATTGTGAGCACATTCTGATCGGATGCAGAAACAAACATGTCAAAACCCCTTCTCAGCTGTTGTCAGCATCATCACTGAAGGGGTATATGGTCGTAGGCGCCAAGGCCTAGACCACACACAACCAGAACACCTCCAGGGTGTTCTACATAATCACATTGAAAGAACAGCAAAATGTCTGTGCGAGTGTGCTAGCCTGAGGTCCTGGAGCAAGCTGCAGAAATGGTATCCTAATTATACCCAAGTCTGCACCCTTGCTAAACCCGGCGGATGTCTTTACACGGTGCGATGGGGTACGCCCCACGTCTCTCCGCCCCTAGGTGCCCAATTTCTTTGCTGGCACCAAAAAACCTTGGGGAATACCCAGCGCTAACGCCAAGGTATTGGTTTTGTCTAACTACCTACCTACTGCAGGGGAGGGGTGGCCAAAAGCTATGAGGCATGAAAACGCCTGTTTGCTATGTGGCCAAAACCTAGGCTACCACTGCCACTGCCCACCGAAAACCCTGTTAAAATTCCAGGAAACTGGCAGGACAGTGACACACACACTGTAGGTCCTACACACCCTACCGTGGACCCAGCCTTCGAAGGATGACGTCATCCAGGCCTTCCACTCCTACACGCACACGCTACTTGGTGCTGCTGTCAACGAGGTCGTAGACCCTACTGGCCTTCCTGTGAGAAGCGAGCAAAACACAGAGCTGCTAAGCTGCTGTGGCCTGACAGGGACGCCATTACGCGTACCCTTGCCAAGGCTTGGAGGGAACGAGTGCACTGCGGCGCAGCGTGAGTACGTGTCGTTCACGGCGGAGTCGTTCATCATCTTCTTCGGTGCTTCCCCATTCGTTTGGTGTGATCTGCGCCCTTTTTGCTGGGCAAAAAATTGCGCTGTCGAAGAGAGCAAAGTGCACCAATCACCCTCACCTACACCACCTGAGAGGTTCACATGCAGGCACTGTTTTGGGCCGAGGAACCTAACAACCCTCGCCGTATTATACGGGTCCTCGAGTGGAAAATAATACGCTGTCCCAAAACAGGTCCTTCCAAGAAAGCAAGCTTAAGGAACTCCGCCCGTTCTCTTATAGAACGTAGGGCGGAGCCCCTGGGTAACCTAAACAAGGGTTTACCGAGCGCACCACGCGTGGCCTACCCTTTAATGCGTCATGTGCATGCACAGGAGACACAGTCGCAATGACTCTACCAGGGGGTGGCCCCTCCTGGGCTTACTCACCTTACCTACCGCAATGTCAAGCTGAACCACAATGACTCTACCAGGGGGTGGCCCCTCCTGGGCTTACTCACCTTACCTACCGCTGCAAGCGAAAGGAGAGCAAACAACATGACATGCACACATGCAGGCATATTTTCCCCAACCCACCATTTTCCTGAAGTGGAGGTCCCGTGTCTCTGTGGGGGTGGGGGGGGGGGGGACTGCCCTGTTATCCCCATTTTCCTGAAGTGGAGTTCCTGTGTGTCTGGTGGGGGGGGGGGGGGCTGCACTTTTATTATTCGAAACGGGGGGGGGTACTATGCTTTCCCCCATGTTGAACGTTTT
Organism: Eutreptiella sp. 'Long Island Sound 2002'; assembly: GCA_964036045.1. Taxonomy (NCBI): domain Eukaryota; phylum Euglenozoa; class Euglenophyceae; order Eutreptiales; family Eutreptiaceae; genus Eutreptiella; species Eutreptiella sp. 'Long Island Sound 2002'. The sequence continues at coordinate 37,893,257 of OZ038391.1, read as the reverse complement.
CCGAGGTTCCATATTTTCCCATTTTCCACTTGTCCACTAGTCTGATATTGGGGGGGGGGGTCTATCATGGGGGGCTTGGGTGTTGGGGGTTGGGGGGGATGGTCCATAAAAGTCTGAAGTCTGAAGTCTGATAGCCCATTGGGTTACTATATCCATAGCTGGTGTTGCGCCCCTGCGCAATCTTGCACTGCACTGCACCATCCCGTGTTGCGCCCCTGCGCAATCTTGCACTGCACCCTTGCGCAATCCTGCAAGCACCCGATGCAGTCCCATGCTACGCCCCTACATTGCCACACACGGTTCCCTTGCACATGGCCACAATGCGCCGCTGGCGCTACCCCGTAGGTGACCCCTGCACAGGCCCTGCCCCCAGTCCTAGGCCCTAAAACGACCCCTACGACCAAGCTAGGCCACGGGCGGGCCTACCGGAAACCAGAAACCAGAAAACCATGAACACACTAGCGGGGCGCCCCCCCCCCACCCTTTTCGAAAACCAGCGTTTGGTGGCCCCCGGTGGCGCGGGGTGCCCCCACCTGCCGCCTGCTTCGGCCCACCTTGGCGGGACTGAGTAAACCGTCCGTTGACGGTTTGGCGTCCCCAATTTTCACGGGTCCCCCTCCGGCAGTGCTGGTGCCTGGGCGGGCCAACCAGATTCCACATACCAGATACCACCGTTCTTCACCACCAAGCAACGGACCTGCGGTGCACAGCACGAACTATGTTCGCTTGCGAGACTCCTGAATCGGAACTGGGCAGCTCGAGCATGCCATACGGCACTGCTCTCCGACATGGCTGGTGCTGAAGGCCCGAAGAAAGGCGCGAGCGAGTGAGGGGCAGGAGCGGCAAGGGAGAGGGGGCGTCCTTGCAATGCGCGGGGACGGCGCACTACTTTTAGACGAGATTCCCCTTGAAGAGCCCCAAGCACGCCCCTTCCAAACGCCTTTGAAATTAGGTGACCCCAATGACCCCGGCCCAAGACACTTGCAAGTTACCTTCCCTTCACATAAGACATCATGCAAAATGGGAAAAGCCATGAAGGGCGATGGTCGCCAGACTGGTAATCACGCCCTCAACAACACGCGCATTGTGTTTAATTGTCAACAAAGTATAAAATCAGAATGAGCGACTTGTGTGCACAACATGACACAGTTGCAATGTTAAAGCACTCTCACATTGTCACATGCGTGCGTGCCAATGCAATCTGTACAATATTGCGGTTGACACTTGTCACACATGGACTTGTTTTGTGTTCCGGCGCCACATGAGTTCAGAGTTGATCAAGAGAGCTATGAACAAAGAAGACGCTCTTAGGCGATTGCCTAGCGTATGTACAACCGCGGTAACCATAGACACATACTTCATGCACGTTATGCATGTGTACAAGTGGACATATGTGGGGATAGGCGACCTCACGTGTCGGTTGTCATGTCAGCGCAGATGGGGTCTGCCACGGACACCAAGTGTCGAAGTTGTAAATGTATATCCAGAAGGGTTGCAATCAGGTCTAGGTTTGCGGCCACATGTCAACATGCGCAAAGGTGCGGTAGACAGCGCCACAGACTTCGCGCTATGGGTCCGTATCCATGTGCCACATCAGTTGAGGTAGGCTCCTGTCTCACATCACGTCTCAGCTGCACCTCCCAGGGCGCACTGGTGTCTAGATCCCCGGTGAGTAGGAGCACGCATGGCTCCCCGTCATGTGTTGTCTACCGTCGTTTAAGACGTGTCGCGGGTGAAAGGCAACCACGGTCATCGGCTCGGCGTTTCTTTGTGGACAACTATAGACGCCATTCCTTGCGCAGAGTCTCCAGCCAGTGCTTGTGTGAGCGAGCCCACTCGTCCATGCGGTTCATTACCCCAGCTAGCACTTTCTACCACCTCGTCATCACCCGCGTGTGCTCGCGCCGTTGAGGTGCAACGTGCCGCACATGACCGCTGTCAACCATCGGTCCCCTTCTTGTAACCGGTAAGTCACCATGGTTGGCCATGTGCTGTGTTTCTGGTGTGCTAGTTTGAGGTGACTGAGATGTACATCCGCAACACTCCCAGGTGGCGCCAAGCAGCTCCGGAACATGGATTCTAAGGTCAAAATGTGGGCAGGTAGGCACAAGTGCCTCACATCCATCGGTGGGCAGCGTTTAGTTTGAGGCAGGCGCTATTGACGAACCAAAACCGTACACTCGTCTGGGCCCGGGTGAGTGTTTTTGCGCACTAGCAGACAAACGGGTTCCATGAGCAGGCTATCGCCACTGTGTGTCCCCTCATAGCGACAACCCCCGCTAGGGCTCCTCGGATCAAGATTTGTGCCGTTTGCAAGAGACGCCCTGCTGCCACATACAGATTGCCTGTCACCGGCCGGGACTTCAACATTTCCTCTGACGGTGTGAGACGCATTCCCATATCCAGAACATTTTCCGCCCGCGCTACTCGTTCAGGAGATAGAGTCCGCAGCGCCTTGATGACGGAACATGCCTACTGCGCTGTGTACGGTTGCAACAATACCCGGTCTACTCGCCGTTGTTCCTCTAGTCGTTGGTCACGTTTCGGTGTAGCCTTGCCTCTGGGCGCCCGCGTGCAGCTGCCCTTTTTTGGGTTGTAGTGGTATTGCTGGACAAGACGTTCCTTTGTGGGAGCAACTCTCTGGGCCCATCGCCGGAAAGCTGTATACCACATAGCCGTCCCATTGGTGGGACACCACAACTCCGCTCCTAGTTGGTGCGGCATGGGGAGGTTGTGGCGTAAATCCGCTGCCAGGTGCATGCAACGGTACTGATGCCTAGCCACCCTGTATCGGAAGTCGGGCATCTCCTCTGCCACCAAAGTGTTTGGGATGTGGAGATGTGCTACGTGGTACACGTCTGCTGTCGCAGCCGTGCTGGGCCACATTTTTGCTAGCCCCTCCCATGGTCCCCATGTTTTGGCCCATTTTGCCAGAAAGGTGGGCATCCACTACGGGCATTGGACCAGAAGTGCCTGGGGTTTGCCCTCATGGACACCCCCACATGGTATTGCCGGCTTTTTCCACGGCGGGGACACCCCTTCCACCACACATTGCCCTACACCCATTGCAGCCACAGTCTTCGACGACTCACCTTCAACAGGAGTCAGGTCACCCAGTGGACACCTGGGTGCGCGGCGTATGGTCGAACGGTCGATATCCAACTTTTTGCGCGTGTCGGGGCCTCCGTGCCCCCATGCCCAATGCTGCTTGGGTTGTTTGGTGTGCAGGGCGGTGGGGTGTGCAACAACCACCGCTTATCAAACACTGACACATTGCTGGTCATTGTGCAAATTAGGCGGAAGGGGTGCTTCCCCAGACAATAACAAAAATATTTAAGATCCAATCAATAAAATGAATTTAGAAATATTGCAAAAAATTTAACATCAGAACTTTGAGACAAGAGAATTTTTGGTTTCGTGCAAGAATCCAAAGCTTCATCGGAGTCATAGATGCGGCACAAGCTATGCAGGAATGTCATCTGTCTCCACTTTGGAGTTGCAAATGCAAGTAGTGGTTGTAAACCCATGCCATTTGTTGGAGACCACACTTTGACACTTGTCCAACGGCCCCTTCAATACTCTCTACCTTGGAGACCGTTGACTGCAACATGTTATGTAGCCGATTCACTCTTCTTTGCTTTGTAGACATTGCTATGCGCAGGGTTATGTCACAGGGGCAGAGGTTGGTCCGTCACCTGGAGGGAAGTATGATGTCCTATAGTAGGCACCATGAAAGTGTGGCACCATATACCGAGCTTAGGGTGCTTGTTTCACAACGTATGTGCAAGAAGAGAGAGGCAAAAAGTAATGCCCAACATCAATGCATACAAATGCAGGTGCGTCCCATTACCCAAGTCACGGAATGTAAAAAAGTGTGGGAAGCCTCAACCTAATGTGGGCCTATGCTAGTAGCACCTCTCCTCCCATCGAAAACTCACGACAGTCAGGTTCCCCGTCGGTACCGAAACCATCGAAGCATAGGTCGGGACGGCCTTGGGTTCCCCGAAGGTACTTCCTCAAAACTTATCCCTAGAAGCACACTGCGTACCTACTTTGGCTTCCTTTGTGGCTGCTTAACACGTGCTATGTCGGGGGACCAAGTGTGGGCGTAATGGCTATATCACCCCGCCTTCTCTCAGGGGTCCCATGGGGGACATAATCACAAGTGGCTACCTAACACGCCGTCTCGGGGGCCCTGAATTGGGCGGAATGGCTACATCACCCCTACCTTCTAGGGGGTCTTCAACAAGGTGACAAAATCAGAAATGGCTACCTAACCCCTACCGTCTGCAGGGCCCATGTGTGGGTAGATTGGCTACATAAAGAGAGGGAGAACTGAGGGGAAATAGGGTAAAACTTTGCCCAGTCCACTAATGTTCCCTCAAAATGGCTACATAGCCCCTGTCATGTCGGGGGCCCATAAATGGGCAATGAATGTGGCTAAATCACCCCTGCCTGCTCGAGGTCCCCATGGTGGGGAGAAATCAATCTAGAAAAGAGAATGTGAAATGAGCAAAAATGTGTTACAAAGGGGTGGAAATGGGTGAAATTGGGTGAAAATCCAAAAATGCCATATCACCAATGTGGGAGAAGCATCAAAACCTGTTGTCAAACCATAATGATGCCCAAAGTATGACAAAGTATGGTGAGGGCAGGGTGTGAGGACAGGGCCACACGACCACCACCTTGTGATGTCACAGGAGAAGCTGACCTCAAGGCGAGCCGGTTCAGTTCAGTGGTCAAAGCATCACTTGTCCAAGTGATGGGTCGGTGGATCGATCCCAGCTTGGTGACTCCCAAGGGTCTGGGTGCACCTCCAGTTGGTAGCAACATCTGGAGGTGCACCCGACCCTTGAAGTCACTGGATGTGCCATGCGGCGGCTCTCCCTCGCCAACCAGGTCAGTTCCAACCACGATTAGAGGTGTGTAGGACCCTTGGGAGTCATCGTGCTGGCCATGCGGCATCACTCCCTTGAGGTGCACACAACCCTTGGGTGTCGTACGACTCGCCATGTGGTGACACTTCGGGCTGTCGGGGGTGAACTGCACCCTCGCAACGCACTCGTCTTCTACACCCTACACTGCGTGGTACCCAGATGCCCCCAGTGGGGGCCTCGGACCCCACTTGTGTCTTGCCGTCTGGGGGGACATGCCCGGCCGATGCATGGAGGTTCTATGCAAGGCGGGGGGGGGGGTATGTGTCATGGGGACGTAACGTGTGTGTGGGACACGTCCTGTAGATATGCAAAAAGATGGGCCAAATGTAATGGATTGATGAGGAGAAGCCATGCTATCGCCCCTGCAGCCATACGCAACAGTGAGCCCACCTGAGGAACCTATCACCAAATGACTGTGTCCCGACCACATTGGGGCTATGGCGTTTCATGGAGCTTCAACACAAAGTAGCATAGGGTGCAGGAATAGCAACACGAAGGGAGTGATCTGTGTGCTCGCTACTGTGCCATTGACAGTGTCCCGACCCCGGACGGTGCCCAAAGGGCGGGGGAGGGGGGGCCTTGTGACCCTTTGTCCGCAACCCCACCCATACACATACACCCATACACATACACACACGATGTAAAGAATACCCAAACCGTTAAACCCCTGCAGGCAAAACGGAGCACTGGGCACTCAGCAGCTCATCAGGCCGTCCATGTGACAATAGACATGGGCGACTAGGCGCCTTTCTGCGGTAGACAGCGGGACTCAGTGCGGCGGGACCTACCGGAAAGGGCAAGCAGAACTGCACCTTGCAGTTCCGCATTTGTTTCAGTGATACATGCACCAATTCGGAAACACAGCAAATGTCCGAGCAGCCTATGACGGCCACGCAGGACGTCCCCAACCTTCCTGGTTCACCTCGCTGTGGCAGGGTCGCTGCAGGCAGACCCGGCGAATATAAAGCGACTGCCTTATCCGCGACACGGACGTGGTTCGTAAGAACCAGCAGGTCACAATGTATCCGTGGGGCCGGCGCCCACGTCTGCGCACTGCAGCAGTGTTGAGGCAGAGCAGCTGGCTGGTGACCAATCCCCCCCTTTTTTCACACACACACACACAGGAGGCAAGACAGCTGCTGCCCTATCACAGTAATCAGGAATTGCTTGAGTCAATGTATGATGCAGCCATAAGCATGTCATCTGGTGACTGTCCTTGGTGTGTACAATTTGGCAAAGGGTCTGCCATACCGTACTCCTTGTCCCCGCCGCCCTCCATTCACACAGCAGTCTGACTTGGTATCTCCCTTATTTGCGAAAACTAAAATAAATTGCGGTAGTTGAGCCGAGAAGTTGTTTTAGGGGTGAGGTGTGTTCATGGAAAGCGGGTGGGGGGGATGAGAGCAGTTGGTGGGCAACCGGGCCCACAGAGATGCAGCAAAGTGGGACACCGGTACATTGTGCTGCAAGGGTGCGTATGTCAGGCATCCTTTAGGCCCCAAAACGCATATCCAAATGCGTCCAATTCGCAGCACTGCCCTGGAGGAATAGGAGGGGTTGTTTGCCTGGGGCGCGCCCGGCGCGCTACTTTTGTATTGACTATCCCGACTTTAACCCCGGATTTACCGTCCCCCAGAAGAGCCCCCCAAGTCGACCAAGAGTGGGCCGCAAACCTTCCCTACAAAGCACGCTGCATAAGTCGAAATCGCTGAGTTCGGCATCAATGTGTGTTACTCATGTATCAACTAACGAACAATCTTTTCACCACAAGTGTGGGCATCAGTACATTCATCACAATAATGCTCCTGGCACTCACCGCAACCTGTGATGGTGGAGAGCTTCTAACAACACAAGGCACACACATCTGCCTCATCCTCTCCTTCATCTTGCGTGGCGGCCGAATTGCTTTTATCAGTCCAAACATGCACCCCTGCCTTCTCAGGGTCCCCATGGTGGGGAGAGATCAATGTGGCTACATAACCCCTGCCTTCTTGGGGTCCCCATAGTGGGGAGAAATTGCTATGGCTACATAACCCAGGCCAAAAGTGTGGAATAGGGCTCCGTATCAAAAGTGACCTAAAAAGATGATCGGTGTGCGCCCGGTGTGCTGGGGCTCACCCCTAGGAATGCCGTTCTGTCTTGTTCTGTCTTCGTGCCTTTTCTGGCACTCGGTATCTCCCTTATTTGCGAAAACTAAAATAAATTGCGGTAGTTGAGCCGAGAAGTTGTTTTAGGGGTGAGGTGTGTTCATGGAAAGCGAGTGGGGGGATGAGAGCAGTTGGTGGGCAACCGGGCCCACAGAGATGCAGGAAAGTGGGACACCGGTACATTGTGCTGCAAGGGTGCGTATGTCAGGCATCCTTTAGGCCCCAAAACGCATACACTGCAAGCTGCCGCCACCTTTGGACAATGCACAAGAAAGAGACACCATTGGGCGGCCCACAGTTCCTTTTGAAAGATGGATTGCCACAGAAACAGGCATCCTTTCGGCAACGGAGCTTTGCAGTGGAATTCCGCAGCCAAAAAGGGCCAAGTTTTCGCGGCAATATCATTCCAGATACCGAAATCGGGGTCGGGTACTTCACAGGTCTGAAAATTGCCAACACCTCAAATTTCCTTTTTGCAGATAGTCATTTGGGACCGCCATACTGATGATACCAAAATGGACGGCTGTACCAACCAGTGCTTGTGCAGCGGCGGTGAAGGGCGGTGCATGCACAAGAGGGACAGAGGTAACGTCCTTCCTGCAGTACCACAGATTTGCAGCAGAACAATGGAATACCAACGGGGCCGCCCATGGACACCAAATGTGGTTATGTAGGCAGTAGGACCTAAGATCACGGGACTGTACAATTATACAACAAAGAGGCGAATAACGGGATAGGGCGAGCCTTTGTCTGCTGACATATAGAAGTCAGAGCGTGCAACATGGCCTGAGGGCGACATAGATCAGTGCTCCCTCCCGATTAGGGCTGTCCTTCCCATGAAAAAACCCCCTTCGGTACCCCCGCCCCCTCCAGGTCAGGGAAAACAATGGTCAAGAGGAGATCCCGTGGTTACGAGGCCAGTCCCAAACCCCGCCTTCTTGCACAGAAATGGGGTGCAATCCGAGACACAGTGTTGTAGTGAGTACAGACAACTCTTGGACATGATCCAATCCCCCTGCTCACAGCCGTGTCATCTCACATTCTCGACCATTAAAAGTTGCAGTCAGAAACATCACAGTCAGACGGGGTCGCCTTGGTTAGCCATAATCCGAAGATGGCCGTGACCCCAGGCATCACACCCTCAACCCGCCCTCGTGGGGGCGGCTTCGCCGCCTTATTGGACACATGCCCTATTCGTGAGGGCGCCTTGTTGGAGCCAGCATGCACGTCTGACAGTGGACAGCTTACAGATAGTTGAGGGTCGCCATGGTTAGACAAAGCCGGGCTTGCGCAACGGGAACCACCACCAACATCATCAGCACCATCATCAGCGTCATTGAGATGGTCAGCGCAGTCCTTTTGGGAACGAAATCATTCTTTCATCAACAACAGCTCCTTAAGGCACGCCCCAACGGGTCCACGGTTGCCTGCCAAACGCCGGCTTTACCGACCAACCGTCATCGGCGAACCGCCAATAGCTGCCATTACACTAGCCAAATTTTGTGGCTCACTCATGAAACACCATCGATGAGATACCAAATGCCTACGGGGAACTTTCAATCGAAGTCGGTCTACCGCTGACCGCCATCGGGCGACCACTGAGCTGCCAGCCACTGGCCAATTGCTGCGACATTTAGCCCTCAAGGTGCACCCTGCTGCTGCTCATGACGATGAGAGAGAGGATGATGACAATGATGATGGTAGTGGTGGTGGCGGCGCTGCTGCTGCTGCTGCTGCTGGTGTGTTACGCTGGTGGTGGTGGTGGTGGTGGTGGTGGTGGTGGTGGTGGTGGTGGTGGTGGTGGTGGTGGTGGTGGTGGTGGTGGTGGTGGTGGTGGTGGTGTAGGTGGTAGGTGGTGCTGGTGGTGGTGGTGATGGCGGTGGTGCTGTGATGATGCTGCTGACGATGATATCGAAATTGTACTGACGCGGGGATACAGTAACAGGGCCCTTACAGCCTCCGACTCCATTGTACCGAGCGGAGTGAAAGTGCACAAGCACAGATGCGCACAGACTCAACACACACATGGACACACGACCAGGTGCAAAAACGCATACCAGAGGGGGAGGGGACAATGTGGAGGACATCTGTCAATCCAAGAAGGGGGGGGGGGTAACTTGTGGCCGTCCATATTTACCTGCGTCGAAGTGGGAGAACGGTCACAAAGTAACGACGATCTCGTGGGGTTTAGGCACGCCCCGCCAAGCGGAAAATTTGCCTCCACAATCGAATTTTCTGCCTCAAGATTTGCCTTTCATGGCCTCAACACTAGGCTGAGGTGCAGGAAAGCATTTACGCAAAGGGATCACAGAGGCTCAGGCTGCAATGGGTCCTTAAAAATTGGTAGTCCCGACGTGCACAGGCGCGGAATACAGGATATTGCGGGGAAGAAGGTGAAGCAGCACCCAGACGTTGCTGTTGCGGTGGAGGTGGGAATGGGCACTGTACCAAATGTGCATGAGTACAGGCAGCAAAAGGGAAAAGCATTGCTGGGATACTGGCCTTCAGAAGTGTAGAAGATAATGGGGCACGGGCATACTAAAGGCATCAGGATATTTGATAACACAGCCACATTGAGGCACTGGGATGAATTGACCATCGACGATGGGCTGAGGGGGTTTTGGGGTGTCGCACACTTAGTTACAGAGGGCCAATGGCATTGGCAAAGGTGCTGGTACTGGTTTGTGTCAAGGTGCACGGCTAAAGCCTGTGTCGTGGTAGTAAGAGTGGGGCTGCGAAATTGGGTTGGAGGGCTGTTTCGGTGCATCCTCTACAGTACTGTTGCAGAAATAGGGGGCAAATCGAGGGTTGTATGGATTGTGAGCCGGATTCGAACTGTAGTTGTCGATCTTAGTGCCAGGCTGGTGGCCAGGACTGTAATGGACGCACTGACGTACGTCACTGTACTGACGTCTATCGCTCTGGGCAGCATACTGGCCGACATGCTGACGTCCGGCACTGGCAACGTAGTGAGAGGGCTGGTCGATGTCTTGATGTACGCTGCTATACTCAGTGCACTGCTGGTTCTCATAGCATGACACGTAGTCTTGCGTCCCCAATGGGCCCAGAGCCATGTCCAATTGTGGCTGAGAAATGACAAACAGCGAGACCTAACCTTTGGAGGACGCTATTATGGACACAGAGAGGCACCCTGACTGCTGCTGGGAGATGTGGCATCAGGAGCGAAGTCGCAGGGCAAAAGGGCCCCTGCCAATTCCAAACAATCCCCACCGCCAGCACAAGAGTGTGGGGGTGCAAAGTTCCCTGATTCCAATGTGAAGCAGGCAGGAAGGCAATAGCCCCACCACACTTCAAGGCAGTTTAGGCCTCGACAAGCCTCATCTTTATGTCCATGTCAATTGTAGTTGTCGTCGCATGCGCTTAAAAGAGTCTCCGAATGACTACATGCGACGCCTCCTCCCAGCCACATATGCAAAACCCTACTACAGCCCCCATAAGGGATGGCTCGACACTGCTGCTGTACCTCATATTTGCTGTTGGCTGTGGACTTTTGTCATGTGCTCACAACCTGTGTGTGTGGGGGGGGGGGGGGTCCCAGGCATAGTACCACCCACACTTGCAGCGCACCTGTCTTGTGGCATCGAAGGTTCAAGCTGCTTACCCCTTTCAACAACTCAGAAAAACAGACTGTTATGGAAGAACAGGGCAACAAAGAAGAATGCACAGGACATAAAAAGTTACAAGCACTGGTTGCACTTTGCACCCCCCCCCCCACACACAATTCTCATGGATGGTGCATGCACCCCGTTCCTTTGGTGCATGCCTCCCTCCCGCTGGTGCCTTATACACCTCCCATAGGTGCGAGCACCTGGCTACCTGCGGACCCCTCGCCGAGTGCCGAGTGCCGAGTGCATGTACAGCTGCTCTTAGTGCATGCACCTGGCCCCCTGGTGTATGCACACAGGGGGGGGGGGGGGGGCGACCCCTCGGTTTGGATGCAGACTCCCCCCCCACTAACTGTTGGCCGGAGGCGCCCTTTTGGGGAGGGGGGGGGGGCTGGGAAGGGGGGTCCGGGTGGGGGGGGGTTCCAGGAGGGGCTTTTGTTGTGGGTGGGAGTGCTATACACCCCCATAGTCCCTATTCCCAGCTCAACGGGACACTCAAATTTGTGGATTACGAGTCCATATCCCCAACTCAAGGGGCCACTCAAATTTGTGGATCAGAAGTGGCTACATAACCCCTGCCTTGTCGAGGTTATGCCTGTTCTCTGCCCTGACTGTCCTGACCCCTGTTCTCTGCCCTGACCTTCAATGTGTATGCATCGCTCCCACTGATGCATGCAGCGTTCACCTTGTGCATGCATCTGTCCCAAAGTTCCACTTGACAACTCAGCACTGAGGGGGTGGGGTGGGAGGTCTGAGACACCCCACCCCACCCTGGCCCCCATCCACCCACCATGATTGGGCAGAATTTTGCCCTGCACCTTCGGTGCAAATTTTCGTTGTGCAGTTGGTTTGGCTGCTTGTATACTGTACCCAACATACGCTGTGTGCCCTGTCATTTGTGTTGGGCTGAATTGCGGGCATGAGTTCACTTGTCTTGGCAAGTAGGTGCAAGGACTATATCAAAAACAATGACAATGATGCTGACAGCAGCAACTCCTCTTAACCCTGATTCCACCTTGATGCCTTCATCGGCACCCCCAACTAAGAAGGCTCAAAAGCAAATCTTGCAGCCGGGCGAAAATCCACTTCGACAACCCCCTGCCATGGACGGTATACATGGCAGTGCAGCGCCTTCACATCCATTTGAGGAGATGTCAGGCATGCCATCCATAAAGGTGCAGTCTTTTGCTTTCACACGGTGCACAAGAGGGGTGCGTGGGGTACACAAGAGTGGTACACATTTGCACGAGGGGGAGGTTTGCGTGCACAAGGGGAGCATGCACGAGGGGGAGGTTTGTGTGCATCAGGGGGAGGTTTGCATGCACCAGGGGCCGGGGTGGGGGTGGGGGGGGGGAGGGCTGGATCCATGGCACACATACACACGCACAGCACACAACAGTGGGGGCAAATGCAGACAGGAGAAATCACTGACATCCACCACTATGGCCCTTTACTGGCTTCTTGGCAGCAGGGGTCAGGGGTTTCCAAACCCTCAATGCCTCAAATGGAGATGCCGCAAACATATACGCACGCCAACCCCTGTCCATCCCCCAGTGCTGTACACAGTCACAGTGGTCCTCGCTCCAATTGCCTGTGCGTTGGACGTTTTGCCTCCACGTCCTGGGCCCTCGCACTCACGCAGTGGGTTGGGGATGCTGCCCTCTTCGGTGGGAGGGAAATCAGACTGGCCGGGTTCAGGCGAGGTGGGGTAGCAGCAAACGTGAGCGGTAGCTTCGTCCTGCCTGGCGGCACCCACCAGTGGGAGTCTGGGTGTGAGTGCACCAGCAGCCAGGTAACTCTTTGCTCTTTCCAGTCCCAGACCTGCGTCTGTGACCTGTGTGGAGAAATTGGTAATGAAAACCACAGGGACCAGAATGCAGCAAGATGGCGTGAATTGGGGGGAACAGAGGACATCTGTTTTTCAAAAAGAAAAAGGGGGGGGGGGGGCGGAGCAACGAGTGCGGGAAAACAGCATCCAGCACGGAAGAGTACACCATGTCGTTGCGTGAGTTGCCAACAATCAAAAAGGTGCCGAAAAAGGGCAATTGAACCGATATGACCCTAAAATGGCCCTCAACAACCCCCCAGTAATCCTCCAATTTGGCCCCAAATACCCCTCAAATGACCCCAAAACGACTTGTCAGCCCGAGGGCTGCCCTGACAGCTGCTGGAGGGAAGATGGCGGCTGCGAGAAGGGGCCTGAGCCCGCCGATCTCCCTTGCGGCCCCCTGCCGCCCCTGTGGCACCGATGCACCCCGTACCTGCGGGGGGGGCTTGTCGTACAGCGGGAAGTCGCGCTTCGCCATGTCCGAGCCCCGCGGCGGATGCTGACGAAGAACGGTCTGTTTGATGCGGTCCTGCGCGATGTCCATCACCAAACCGTCGATCTCAGACGACTCCCAGCATCGCTTGATGGCCAACATGAACTTGACGTCTGCGGCGGCGTAGTCCCGCAGCGTCGGATGCAGCGGCCGCCGGTCCCACAACTGATAAGAGCCGCCGCGGTCCGGGAGGTACATCGTTTTGGCCTTCTCCTTGAGCCGCTCGTGCCGGTGCTGCTCCTGCTGGGGCACGACCCCCGACACCTGCTGGCACGTCTGCAGCGACTTCAGGTGCGGGTCACTGGCGTTGCTGAACTGCAGCGCGTGCAGCACCTGAGAAACGGAGGATGGAGGTGGGTCAGGAACGGGCGGAAGGGCCTCAGGGCGCGGAGGGCAGCTCTCACACGAACAACAGTGATAGGGCAGGGCGACACGTGGCCCGCAAGCAGATGCACCTGTCGCTGTAAGCCACACATCATGCAGGCTTACCGTTACCAGGGGGGGGGGGAGGGGGGGCGGAATGGCAGCCTGGGTCCCTCCGCCTGACCCAGCCCACCCACATTGAATATTTTTCCGCGGAAAAAAAATGAAATTTATCAAAGAGGCCCAAAATTGGAGGTCGATTTTAGGTATACAAACTTTTTTCCCCCTTTGGTGGTGGTCACCGTCGCCCCTAAGCCGTGGCCTGTGGGGGGAAGGGGCTGCAGTACTGACGCGTGTGTTCAACACATCAGCAAACAATGCGGATGCACTGGGATGGCATGGCAGTGACGGGTAGCTCAGCACTTCACGAGGGGTGGGGCTGCAACCACCGCCCTCCCTTCGGAACCTGCCGTTATCCTGCCGCCTGGAAGATGGCCGACGTCAAAATTGGGTCCCGACGGTCAACAGACATCACGATGATTGCCGTTGAACCTTCGCAGGCGCCCCTTTAGGACGCGCCGCAACGAGAGATAAAAAAGGGCGGTCCCTGAGGATCGCATGGCCTGCGCACACGCGTAGCTGCGGTCCATTGCATCCGATTGTCGTCAACCTCTGGCTGGTCTCCAAGGGCTGTCACGAGCCAAAGTGCCAAGAGACGGGCAACGGCAAAAAGATGCATTGAGCTCACCACACTCAGTGTGTGGCGTGATGCTCTGTACCCGATCGGATATCCAACAATGTTCACAGCTTCGGCCTCGGACGAACAAACTGTCGCAGAGTGAATGACGATTGTGCCCCACATTGTTTGAGGTCTGTTTGTTTGAGGTCTGGCTAACAATGCTGCACAACTTAGGTGCGGTCCCGGCGTCCCAAGTGCGCCCACAAGAGTGCACATTTAGCGGAGTGATATCATGTTCAAGACCGCCCCAGTGTGAACGCAATGCATGCCTGTAGGCAGTAGACCGGGCGCAGGTACACGCCGTGCAGGTGCCACAGGGCGTCGGCATCTGCTCGTCCATCGAAGATCACCTTCAACACGTCTGGGCTCTCAAGTAGCGTTCGCAACGTTGGCCTCCAGCTGGGTCCATGGAATGCAGCGCCCCCCATCTTTGTGATGTCGAAAAGAAAGACGTGACCGCTTGCATCACAGACCTGGGAAACGAGCAGACGGGAGGCTGAGGGGCGGACGGATGCACAAAAATCCTGCCCAATAAAACCAAGCGCTAGCGATGTCGAGAGAGTTGCGGGCAGCCGGGGCGTCCGGGAAACAAGCCATTCGCCCCAGTTTGTGAGGGTAACAAATGCTGCAAACGTTACCTGTGGCCCCAATGTCCCACTTGCGACCACAAAATTCCATCGTTTTGACTGTTTGGGTTCAGACCCCTAACACTCTGTGCGACGCAGGTGCCCGCGTACACCTGATGGGCGTAGGGTACGAAACATCCTGGAGGACTTTTTGATGACAGCACACACTTGGGGGGCTCAGACATGCAGACCTGAAGAATGGCGATACGTCCTGCCCGACAAAGGTCTATGCCTTCGATATCAACAGCCACCTGATCGGTCTGCAACAATGCCCAGACCACTGCGTACATCTGGTGGGGAGTGTCCACGAAAACTGGGGGAATCTCCGACTGGTAGATGTCAGCAAATGGGGATGGCACGTAGGCGCCAAACGTGGGGGCGAAGCGGGGGCTCAACCTCATGTCAAGAAGAACTGTGAGGCCAGAGCATACAGTCGGAGATGATGCACGCTGATCGGTTGGAGCAAATCATCGATGACCCACCAAGTGTACCGGCGAGTTCAACAGCGAAAGGTGCCTACATTGCCAGGGGTGGTGCAAAAGGCGGGTTTATACTCTCCCCGCGTGGCTTTATCTTTGCAATCATGATGGGACCTTGACGTGAGTATTCAGGCATACTATTGTTCCGGGCACCAGAGTGGGATCATTTTGGGTCATATACCTTGTGGGATGCCCTTCTTTGAATTCCTAAATGGTTCCTTTCTGGGGGTGTTACCGCACAGCGCGCGCACGGCGCGGCTATTGCAGGGGGAAATTGGGGGGTTTTTGTTACTACTGCTAATATTTTTGTCTTTACATACCATTATAGAGCACCACAATGTTGCACAATCTGATGTTTCACCCCAAACCCCCTCCCCAAGCCACCCTAGGCCCCAGATTGCATCCTCAATAGCACCTTACATCAGATTGAGAAGCACATGCACAATGAACACATCTGAAGTGAAATTATTCGAAATACACAGTTCTTCTAAATGTCTGAACGTAAGAAACAGTACAATATAATTACAGCTCATCATCTGGCAAGTCACACGAGGGATCAGCCATGCAATTATTGCACAAAAACAGATGGCATTGGCAGCACTCTAAAGTCTCCTTGTGTGCACACAATTGGCAAAAATACGTATCATCCGAGTCAGGCTCCAAAGGAGGTGCTTCCTCGTCGCGCCAAATGGAAGAAGGGAAATGCTCCCAAGGTCCGTAGGGCTGATACACCTTTTGCCGACGGAGCTGAAATTGGGTAAAGTGCAAAAGAATGCGTGTATTGGCATGTAGGTCATGAGCGGAACCCATCCAAATGTCTCGAATGACCTTCCAATGCCATAGACGGGCAAAGAGGTGCTCAACACGAGCACGATGTGCTCAACACGAGCACGATAATAGCCATGCACATTATTATACTCTCTTTCATGTTTCGTAAGAACCTTGTGGCAGATGAAGGGAGTATGCGAATGCATGTAGCCTTTATATGCACCATCATGATTCCCCACCTCAAAATCCTTGAATAGACCCAACTTCCTTGATGGACCATATTTGTCCCATATTATAACATCCGGTGCCGTGCCAGGCATGAGTGGACCTATCCAAACAATATTCCCTCAGTGGTCGCCTTGTCGCTCGGCGGTGGTCTTCTTCTTCAACCCCAATCGAGCGGTTCCTCCGTTCTTGAAGGCCTTTTGACTCACCCTCCACTTGCTTGTTGCAACGTTTTGAAACTTGCGGCGGCAAGCAGCCCAATCCGAGTCCGTCTCGCGCGCCAACCCTCCAAGAAATGCTCCGCAGCAGCGTTGTACTCCATCCTTCCACTTTTCTCACGACGGAGATGCAACCACTCCGTCATATCCTTCCACTCCTCCGCGGTGATGTCCTGCAAACGAAACTTGTAGGAGTGCGGTTTCTTCTGTAGCACCGGAAGGTTGAGCGAACGAACATGGCATGGGACGCGGGGAACACCGGGCCACACATACCTGGAAGAGATCCTTTAATTGGTGGAGGATGATGTTGCGATCCTTCTCGTTCTTCCGAGAGCGCGCCGTAGTCTTTGGTGCGCGTGCTCTCTTGGGCTTCGGCTTGGATGTTGAGCGCGATGGCGACCTGCCCTGTGAGTGTCAATGTCCCGACCGCGATGCCGACCGCAAAGGTGATGTCCGTTGCGCCGCCGGAGAGGGGGTACCGGCGTTTGAGGTGGAGGGGGACCATGCCGACTATGGCTATGACACCGACATAGACGGCGTATTCGGTCGCCGCGATGGCGGGGATCGCGCCGCTTAGCCTCTGGTGATGCGAGGAGACTAAGGGCGGGCTGCCTAGGAGAGGGTGGCGGTGAAGGGGACCGCACACGGCCGTCCCTTTCCATTGATGTGGACATGAAGGTCTGAGAGACAGCAAAGTAATGGAGGCCCTTGAACAGGGTACCCAAATGTATCACCATAGCACCGAATTGGGTACCCTTTTAGAGTGGCATGCACAACAACACACACAAATGCAACAGGAAATGAGGGCTAGGTATGCAAGGAACTCATATAAATGCGCAACAAGGCTAATTGTCATGGGTACCAAAAATTGCTATGTAGGTTGGGTACGTTCTTGTACAAACTTTGTGCACAGCACGCACACAGCGCGCAAAAAGCCCCCTCTAGCTTGGATGCAGACCGCACGCGCACAGCGCGCAAAAAGCCCCCTCTAGCTTGGATGCAGACCTGTTGAAGAGATGCAAAACCCACTTTTGGTGTATGGTCGGGGTGATGCATGATAATTTGAAGTAGGGTGGATTTCATTACCTAGCTTCTTGGCCCTATTGTACCCCCAACATGGGTATTCACCGTATGTACCGCGGGTTTTAGTTGTCCCATCCTCCTGCATACTTACGGTATGCTTACCCGGGAAACAGCCTTCAAAGCATAGTACATTTCTTTTCAAACCAGCAGAAATGAATGTGTCACATTGATCCATGCAACCTTTTTTTGTGCAAGAAAAATGGACACAATTTCTGACTGAAATGGCTACTCTAGTGGGGGGGGGGGGGGTCAAAAATCGTTGTCAAGTTGTGGGGCCCTGCAGTATCTGTCCAGAAGCTTGGAGGATTGATGCATCACATTGCAAAAAGGCATCTATTAAAAATCGAGCATAGTCATGATAACTGTATCGGCAGCCTTGTATTTGATTTCATGGTCACAGTTTAAAAGAGGAATGTGGAGAATGTTCATTAAGAAAAGAAAATTCTTTCTTCTTTCTTCCTTCTCCTCCTCCAAGAAAAGAATAAAAAAGAAACTCTGTCCCATGGCCAAAGAAGGACAACAGCTGTTGCCAAGCCACAAGACCAATGGCAATCACAATGGTCAGTGCGCAACATCAGGCGATTCCTTACTCAGTTGGATGAGCATCACTGAGCCGTTGAATCCGGTTAGTTCATGGAGTGGCGGCTTTGGGCCGTATGATCCCGCTAATGTGTTGGTGATGCCGAATAACATGAAATGGCAGATGGAGCTCATGCTGCCAATCAGCCGTCGAGGGCGCTATAGAATTGTGGCAGCAAGAGAGCTCACATCAACCGACCTTGAAGACTCAACATACACTGCAGGATGGAGCAGTAACGTGGCTTTCACAGATGTTCAGTTCTTTCTCCAATCATCTCATGGGCCCAATTTTTGTATGATAACACATGCGTGGAATGGAGAAGCGTGCATACAGCGAGGAATGCAGTTGTTGTTGCTTCTGAAGAGGTCAGTTTAGTTGATGTGCTACGTTCTGGGGGAACACTGTTCTCCACCTACAACGTGGAATTTGCTACAAATGGATACACCTGCCATTTGCAAGCAAATGATAATAGAATGTGTTTCGTTGCATTCAGCAACAGCGACCCGCAGATGAATCCATGGAGTCGAACTGACTGTCGCGTACTGCTTTACATCCGTGGAGGCAGCAATCATTTGGACACCAGCTTCAATGGCGTTAGTAGTCTCATGCAGGCTCCACTGTTGGACTTAATTTGAGAAATAGCGCAGCCCAAGATGCGTTGACCTCATCGGGGTGCATGCAGCAGACCAGAGGTCCCACCACACAATTCCACACAATTATACAAGTACGCCAAGGAGGAGATGGCTGCGTGAAGGGCTGCGCACCGCGAACACTCCCCACTCAGCATCGAACCGCAGGTAGGCCTTGTTTGGTGGTGTACTGGCGCACAACATCGTCATGCAGCCACTGCCTCCAGCCGGAGGCCCATGTACCACTGCAGGTACACTGGTCCTTCGCAAATGATGCATAAGGCATTTTTCGTCTCAAAGGCAACCAGAAACATGAATTGGAGACCAGACTTGCAGTGGCTCAGCACAAAAGTGCTATTGCATTCTTGACCCCCTCCCAACAGGCCGCAGCAGGGCAGTCAATGGCTATCGTGGCCTAACCGACAGCGGGTCAAAACACCAGCACAGCAGTTGGAGGGTAACCGGGCTTTCATGAAAACCAGAAAAGGAGGCGGCAGAAGCCGTCGTGACAGGTGATGCTTCTGGGAGTTGAAGGTATGCTTGTGGCCACCCTTGCCCCCCCCCCCCCCCCGTACGAGGATGGTTCTCCTTTCCTGGGACACGCACAGGCGAGACGGTGTCTCCCAAGTGTCGCAAGCGCCACCGCGGGGTCTGGGGGCGGTCAGCAGTCCGGCAGGCCTTGCGACCGGGCGTCCGGGCACATCGAGCCCAGTTGCGTCATATGGGGAACCCGTCTCTTCAGCAGGCCGCGAGTGTCAAACGCGAAGGGCTCAAGGCTGAGGTTGGTGCAGGCCCACGCTACCCTGTCCAGGGGTCATATAGTCGCGGGTCTCAGGCTGGTTTTGCAAATTGGCGTTGCATTTGATTGTAGAAAGAATGAGCCTGTTTCTTTGACAAAAGCATCTTTTTTTCTACATGCAGGACAGGACGGACAAGTCCACGCGTTGTGTACCCAACGGGAGCTTCCGAACATGCCACCCTTTAGAAGCACTGCCTCAAGGACAAATATCCAGTTTCCATCTTCAGTCCGGCAGGAGGTGGGCCCGCCTTTTCAGGATATGCTACTTCTGGGGTTCCGAAAAGGACGCCATCTTTGGGAGCCACTACACTAAACAAAGTGTGCGGCCCTGTGACCCTGTTGAAAAAAAAGATCATGTCGCAAATCATATTGTTGACTGAGTTGCTGCAACTGTGGGTCAGGCTGTTCAAAATTGCTCTTCGACAACAAAACACCAGCAATTGTGCGTGGTCCGGTTTGGATGTTAGCTCAGTGTCCACAAAGTGTTCACAAAGAAGCAACAAGCGTCACGGGCGACACGGGCGACAGAACGGGGCACACTATCATGGACAACTGCATTGGTTTGATTTGCGTGAGATCCGAAGTAGTACAACATCTGCATACAGTTGGGGAGGGGGGGGGGGGGTTCGCCGAGGGATGTTTCACTGGAAGGATGGACATGACGTTGGGTTCTTGGTATGGCATCCCTTGATGAGGGAGGGAGGGCTGCCAAGGCACGACACGGTCAAAGCACCCGACTCTACCACTGGCTGATTGGCATTTCCATAAACAGGGCCTAATGGTGAGGCTAAAGCTAATATAAAAACTGGCGAGCAAAAAAATACAATGCTTAAGGCTGTGTAGCTTGGACAACGACAGGGGGAGGGGGCCGCTATTCATATTGAAAACCCCACAGCGTTCTCGCATCCATACCTGTACAACAAACCATTCCAAGGGCATCCAAAGGCCCCGGGGGCAGCCCACAAGCATTATCCAGTCGGCCGCTGTGGAACGGCGGTGAAGTGGTGGCACCATTCGGGGCCGATTGTCAAAGCACCTACGCGCCAACACTTCAAAGCCCCAACGCCATCACAACAGGCGGCCGGTCGGCACACGGCACTGCAGCAGACATGTCCCGCATTTGCTGCACGGTCACCACCCGTCAAAAATCCTGGGAAAAGGTGCGTGCCATCTGTTGCCGAGACCGACCTGCAGCGCCGGACCCGTTCGCTGCGTGGGCGCTCACCGAGGCACTGCAAAGGGTGCTGCGATGGCGCTTCAGCATGTTCAGTCGTGCTGCTGTGTACTAATCTAACACAGAAGCCCCGGACTTGTAGCGGCACCCCTCACTCACGCAAGCGTGACAGCCGGCCCTTGGCGATTCTCTACGCGACAGTGCCGACGCCTGCTTCTGTCTCGCCAGTGCCAGTACTCCTGCACCCACCGCAGCTCCTGTCTCCTGCTCGTCGCATGATGCCGCCCCGTGCTTCGCCCGGCCCTCCTCTGCAGCCAATGCCCGACCAGTGACCGGGGCAGTGAGACATGGGCAGAGGCATGGGCAGGGGCACGGGGTGTGGGCCCAGGCGTGACTGCACAGGTCACCGCAGATGCCTCGGCATCAATCAGTGCCCGACTCACTGCCCGCCGCACTCGCGCACTACACCCCGGCACTGAGCCACTCGCGTACCGTTTGGTGCATCCTCGTGGTCTCGGCGGTGAGGAACATCCCTGCGCTGTGCCGGGCCCCGGGGAGCTCCAGCAGCCGGTCCCGCACCTCCCCCGGGGCCTTGGAGGGGTCATCGTGGCCGCGCGCCAACCGCAACCGGCGCAGGAACTCGCGGCTGTGCTCGATCGGCACGATGGAGTCGTGGGTGCCGTGCACGACCAGCACGGGCGGCAGGTGCGCGCCGACCTGCGCCGAAGGGTCCGCCGCGTCCCACAACGCGCTCTCCGCCTCGTCCGTGTGCAGCACCGCGAGGCCGAAGAACCACCGGAACACCGGGGCCCCACGCGCCGCGAGTTTGCCGAGACCGGGAACTGTGATCGGGAAGCACACGCCCGCGCGCGCGGCGTCGCGGGGGTCCGACACGGGGTACAGGGCGACGCAGCGGGTGACGCGTATGTCCGGCGGGGGCGGCGGCATGACGGCCTCGGGGCGGCCCCCTTCGCACTCGAGGTCGGCGTGGGGGTGCGGCGCGTTGAGGTGCGCGGCCAAGAGGAGGGCGAGGTGACCCCCGGCGCTGCCGCCCATGACCGCGAGCTGGCCCCCGGCGCCCCCGTACGCCTTTGCGTTCTGCGACGCCCACCGGGCGGCCTGCGCGCAGTCGCAGAGACACGCCGGGAACGGCGCGTGCCCGGCGCCGACGCGGGTGAATCGGTAGGACAGCGAGACCACGACCCAGCCCTGCTCCGCGAGGGACAGGAGGAGGGCCGTGTCCGCGTTGATGCGGCGGTGCCCCATGTTCCAGGCGCCGCCGTGGATGTACAGCAGAACTGGGCGGTGGCAGCCGGTGGTGCTCGGAGGACGGTACCACACGTCCAGGCGGCACCGGGAGGAGGGCGCTGGGGCGCTGGGGGTTTGGGGTGGGTAGTAGCTGATGTTGGCGTCAAGCACGACGGCGCGGCGGAGGAACGGCACGAAGCCGGGCAAGGGCGAGAGGGGCAAGACGCGGAGGAGCGGGGGCGCGTCCCAATGCGAGGCTAAGGCCAGCCCCTGCGGCTGGTCGCTCCGGAGACTTTTGAAGAGGGTAACGAGGTGAAGCAAGCAACTTGGTGCATGAAGCAGCCACCGGCTCGGGTCAAGCAGCCACGAGGCGAGAGTCAGGGCCAGCAGAGTCGTGGGGAAGCTGTGCCCTACATTCGCCAACCAGTCGTAAAGCAGGAGTTGCCCGAGTGGCGGCCGCAACCAGAACTGGGTGATGAAGCCGCACCACAGCAACAGGAAGGGCAACCCTCGAATGACGAACCATAAAATACACATGAGGACGATCAGTAAAAGCCCATGCTTAATCTTTCGGAACATCATATCTGAGAAAAGTACATGTTCGAGGGCGTGCAGGCCCAACAACGCGCACAAATTGTACTGAGGTGGAATATGACGGCAGTGGTTGAATAATTACATGGCAATTACAGGGACTGGGTTTCTTGGCCCTCTGCCGCCCATGTGATCCAACACAAAAGAACACAGAATTTGGGAGTGGAATTAAGAATTGTGATCACAACCAACCCACAATGCCTTGCTGCCGCAGTAGTATGCTCAGTTCAGTCAGTTCCCTTACGACTTTTACAGGGTCCCCTCTGCCCAAAAAACCACCCTACCGTAGGAATCCCAAAGATTCGCAGAATCCTAATTTTTTGTGTTGGGTGTTTTGAATTAATAATAAGCAAAATTGTTGCGACGCCATCCGAAATGGGCAAAAAATATTTTGATTTTGCGATTTTTTTGCGGAACCCATTTTTGCGTAGGGTGTTACACCAAAAATTACTTTTTGTGCGGGGATTGGGGTTGATTCATTTTGTTGCTACTGCAAGAGACCGTACCTTGGACTCTGGGATTGCAGTCCATTCCTACACAGGCATACAAATGTGGATCAGTTGGACTCTGCGATTGCAGTCCATAGCACAGATAAGCACCAACAAGCATGATTCAGGTCTACCAGGGGGGGGGGGGGGGCAACAAGCAGTGGGGCAAACACAGCATCCCTCCCGCGATTCGGGCATTCTTGCAAAAAGGGGGGGCAGGGGCAAAAAACAATTTATGTTTGCGATTTTTTTTGCGGAACCCATTTTTGCGTAGGGCATGACGCCAAAAATTTTTTGGCGTTTTAATTTTTTTGCGGACAACAACACCTTGTGCCGGGAACTAAATATTTTGGCAAATCTTTAGGATTCGTACGGTATCAACCCCAGCCCCCCCCCTCTCCCTCTCCCTCTCCCTCTCCCTCTCTCTGTCTCTATCCCTCTCCCATTCCCTATCCATCTCATTAGGTCGGTTGGTCAGTTGCTAAGTCACACATGCAGGTGATGAAAACCAGAATCGAAGCAGCAAGCAGAGCACTTGGAGACCAACGAGAACGCGAACATTGGTCCAGGTTGATCACCTCAGCCCATGTCAGCCGTGGGACTTTCCTTCCCATACTGATGCCTACTTGCATTCAGGTGGTCGGATTTGTGCTCATTACCATATGCCAAATCATGTGTTGGAACAGGGGGATCAATGGTCGGTAAAATAGACTGAATGTCCCTGCCATAGATTATTCCGCCAGGCAGGGGGGGGACTCTCCTCCTTAGCAACTGGCGTTTGAAAGGTTTGGCGCCACAGGCGCTGGAACTTTTGCAGTTGTACAACTATTGATAAAATTCCTTTGGATACTGCTATGAATTGTTGCTGCCACTACAGGGTGGGTTTTGGATGGTTGCTGCTATTTCTCAGTGGGCTCTAGATGGTGATTGTTATTTCCTAGTGGGCTCTAGATCGTTGCTGATAATTCCTGATAATTCCTGGTAGGCTCTGGATGCTTGCTGAGGTTTAGTGGTAGGCTCTGGGTCGTTGCTATTACTAACGATTGGGCTCCAGATGGTTGCTGGTAACCCTTTTTCATTGCAACACACATCAATGTACTAAAATGGGGGTCAAACACACATGCAACACATACCCCCCCCCCCCGTGTCCAGGAACCGGCAATGTTTGACCGCGGAACCAGGGGTTGGTTCTTGCGCATGGCCGTGGGCAACCCCGTACCGCAGAAAAAAAATTTTCCGGCGCGTTGTGCCGGGACATGCGTGCCCTCTCCTTTCCCACAGTTAACCACTTTGACAAATGAACACCAAAGGAGTGAATCTCAGCTGACTGGGCTGTAGTGTGCCTTCCAACGTGCATGGGATGATCTATTGTTCAACTGGCTGAGACGTGAAACCCTTCTTCCTGTGATACACCATCCTGAATTCCTGTCTGTGCTGCCCCTTGGGGCCAGGCTTCGGTGCTGCAGTTGCCTTTGGAGCTGGCTCCGGATTAGGCTTAGGCTTGGGTTCTGGGACGTTAAAATGCTTGGGGACTGCATCATCATCCATGATGTCCCTTGTGAAAAACAGCTTGTTGTTGAACACATGTGCCAAGCCCCAGACACCCCTGGCTGCCTTTGCCCAGATGATATCCACACATTGGTCATTCGCAGAAGCACCATCACCTGCGCCTGCGAGTGACTGATAGGGTCCCCCCTGATGGGGGGACCCGTAGTAACACACATGAAATGATGTCCTGCACACCTGAATAGCTGTCCTACATCCACCAGAAACATGAAAAACCCACTACCCTGGTAAAAAAAGTGATGTGAGAATTCGACCGCGGAACCGGGGGTTGGTTCTTGCGCAAGGTGGCTCCTGGACACGGGGGGGGGGGGGGGATGAATGTGGCACAGAAGTCATAATCAGGGGTACTATTCTGCTTCGGTATCTTGTACAGACTTTGTGCATGGCGCGCGCATAGCAGGCAATACACCCCCCCCCCCGCAAAACTTTGCACTATGTGCACACTGCATGAACAGCATTACCTTAAATAGCACATGCACGGTGCGGACATAGTGCGCACATTTTTGGGGCAACTACATGGCATTTACCCCGAAGATTGATCCTACACAGCAACACAGGCAACAAGATTACAGCAAGGAAATGATCATCTGGTCATGTCCTCAGAATTCGAGCTAGCAGGTGCAGCTCAAGGCCTTGCAAAGCATGAAGTATAGCGAATAATCACACGACAAATAATTAGGGAAGTGGGAAGCTCCCCAAGGGGCGTTTTCGCACAGCGCGTGCACAGCGCGCACACAGCGCCAGTTATTACGAGCGAGTGAGTGAGTGTAGAACACCCTATCTCCAACATTAAAGTCGATGGTGAATGCAATAGAGGGTGTGAGAAATGAGAGCAAAAGATGATGCCCCGCGGCAGACACCCTGAGAATGTATCACCATATACCGGCCTCAGGGTGCCCGTTTGCAAGGGTACATACACGCAAGAAGGGGGAGGGTTGATGCTACAAGGATACACAATGGCAATAGTACCCTGCGGCAATCCTACACTCAAAAAACTGCCTACCGGTGGTGGAGAATGGCCTACTTTTCGCACAGCACGCGCACAGCGCGTGCACAGCGCACGGTACGCCCCCCCAACATGCACGACCCGCATGTCTTGAAGAAAGATGTCTCACATCAATTGCACTTTTGCACATCATTATTGGCTCAAAGCTGATATCTGGCCAAAATTTCTGCACTGACAACATCTTGTAGATACAGGACATCGGTCTTCCGAAGGTTGAGTGCAGATGGCCCCCGGCACGTGGGTCGCTGCCACATGTGTCAATGCAACCAAAAATCCACGCGGAGAGGGGCCAGCCTAGAATCTTGCATTACGCAAGGTCAGCAACGTGTCATTCGCGAAGATCGGAATGGAATGGAATGGAATGGAATGGACGTCTGGAATGACAACACACCAACAAACTGACCCCTAATCTCAGGGAATGAGGAACAGGGGTTGTTTGCACTGCCTCTGCAATGTGTGCCCGTAGTATCACAAGGTTGGCGACTAGAACTGGGCCTAAGGAATGACTTAGACCTCTACATGCCAAGGATATCTGGAAAAACTGCAAATTTGACGCAAGTGCCTCAGGGGCATGGACAGCAGGTATCAAGTACAGGTACATACCTGTGGTCCGCAATATATGTGACATGTCAATGCACGGAGATTGGGCAGTGCCAATTAGGGGCGTTGTGCTTCCAAAAACACGTTGCACTGGCATGCAAAATGTCGAAACAATGCAAAAAAAAAAAGTGCAGGGAAGAGAAGGAAACGAAAAAAAAGAGGGAAAAGAGAGGGAAAAGAAGAAAAAGACACCTTGTGGACGTAGGAGGGGCTCTCTATCCCGGCAACAAGCGCCCAAAGAGGGATGATGTGCTTGTCTTAAAGTGGAGCTACACTTCTGCAGGGTTCCAAGTACCACATGGGACATAGTGCCAAATCGGTTGACAAATAACGTCGGCCCACACCTTCTGACTTCACTTAGCCTCGAAGCACCACAGACTTCTTACTGACAAGTGTTGAGCAGCCTGCCTCGACGAATTGACCGGGTGAACATGCCTTGCACCCTTTGGAAAGCTTGCACACTGGAAGCCAGATTCCGACGATGGGCGAAAGTCCACTTATTGGCAAAAGGACAGGCGAGTTCACAGCTCATAACTGCAATCATTACCAAACCATGACTCACAACCCGCAAGCCCAGCTCACGGGGAAGCGGCTTTGGCGAAGGGATGCCTTTGATTCCTTTGAAGCAGTGACTCAAGCGACCACGACCCAAGCTTGACTCGCAACGCTAAGCCAAGCTCATGAGGATGGCCAAATGCAATTTGAAGCAAGGCGTTTCAAGTCCTCGGCAGGCTGAGTGAATCCTCTACAGGGCAGGGAGGAGGCCACACTGTTGGTGGCACCCACCATTTGAAGCTGCTGATTAACATGGGGCCAAACCTACCTTTCCTGGTCGGAGTGGGGGGGGGGGAGGTGCGGATGGGCAGTTGTTCCAGTATTCTACACTGACTGAGACACCACCGAAACATTGTGCAGTCTGCTTTTGAGTGTATTTGCTAGGCTCAGATGGTGCAAAATAGGACCATGGACCACAGAAGGCGGCTATGGGCGCCAAATGGATGCATAAATAATCCAAACAGCAACACCATCGCTCAACTGATCAGCTGTAGACCACCTAGGCGTGTGTTTACTGCACACAACAAGCCATTGCGGCCACACAAAAGCGCCACTCCCACACTGGAAACCAGCATCCGATGATGGGTGACGGCCGGCTTGTTGGCAAAAGGATAGGCGAATCACGGCTCACTCCCGCAACCATTCGCAAAGCATGACTCACACGCTGCAAGCCAAGCTCGTCCTAATGGGCAACGGGGGGGCGAGGAGATACGGCGACGGGCAAACGCCTTTTCTGAATCTTCGATTGCTTCGTAGCAACCCAATACCGAAGCTTGACTCGCAAGACCAAGCCAAGCTCATGTGGATGGGCAAATGCAACAGACAGGTTTGCAAATGCACTCAGAAGCAATGCATTACAGGCCCTCACTCACTAGCGCATTCACACATGCTCTCCTTTTTCCATCCTTGAATGATAAGACAAAAGACTGATCGCATCCTCCCCAACTCAACAGGAAGTTACTTTCCCAAACGGCAAGAAACTCGGGGGATGCCTAGCCCAGAACCCCTTGGTCTTGGGCTTGAACAATTTGGATCTGGGCATCTTGACTGCGATGTTGTGGCGCCGCACTGCACGCCGCCCACTTTCAGTATTGATCTGGGAGCCCAATTGGTCACTGACGGAAGGAAGCGCAACAACATATCGCCGGCTGTTCATCAAATAAATCTCACACTCCTTGTTGCCCATGTCAAAGGCCCCCTCTAGCTGCTGATTGATGTCTTGCGAGTATGCCAGCCAAGTGCCAGTCTCCGGATCTTGGGACTGCCACTCAAAGTGTCTTGGTCGGGGATCCACTAGGCGCCGAACGGCGCGGGAGCCACCTTCATGGTTTATTTGTCTGAGAGACTTAAACACGACGATGTACTTTCTGTACCCCAATAGAATCACACACTGTCCCTCCCCATTGTGCAGTGCTGCTTCCAGCTCTGCAGTATGGGCAGTGGAATATCTTACCCACTCACCGGTCTGCGGGTCGCGGGACTCCCACCTCGCATTTTTGGCCGGGATATATCTTTGGACGCCCTGGTCCAAAGTAAAATGGTGGTTGCAAATGGGGCACTTGGGTTGCATCCAGAGCCACTCCATGGCGCACTTTTTGCACATGCGGTGAAAGCACGGCCCTGTGAGGACGTCACCAGTGAGGTTGTTCATGCAAATGGGGCATTCGTCGTTCATCTTTCGAGCCAACAACAAAAAGCCTGATCACAAAAGCACAATGAGGTTTGATCTGAGAGGCAGGTAGCAAGCAGCAAACGGGCCCTGGCAGACAGAATGCTAAGAGCTTGGAAAGAGAAGGAGGTGAACGTTGAGCAAGACAATTCAGGGTGCCAATATCGGTAGTGTGGTGCCTTGGTCTTGGTGAATGTGTGCATGTGAAGTTTGTCTTTGATACCCCCCCCCCCTTGTCGTTCCCCACCCCAGGGAAGACGGTCCCCCACCACCCCCTGGGGCATGGTCACCAAGTGACGGTCCCCCACCCCCCCCTGGGGGACCACACCCCCACCGTACACGCACATTTGCAGGCACAAAAATTGCACGTCCTCATCCTCCTCTTGGGGTGGATCCTGGGGCTTCAAAAAGGCATGGAGCGTGCTCTGCAAAGACCGCTTTGGGCGGCGGTGAACCAATGCCCGTTGCTCTGCCCGGGTCGAGGATGAAGCCTCCGATTGGGCAGGGCGGGGCGGAGAGGGAGCACGTGGCACTGAGAGGCGCCGAACAGACGCACGGTCGTGCAAGACGGTCTTGCCATCACGGTAATAAGTGATGCGGCGATATGCATCACCGTGCTCTGAATGTCCAACGACCTGCGCCAAAACAGGTTCCCCCGTGGAGCGGATGAACATCACACTTGTCCCAGGGGGAAACATGGTTGTGCTATCAAGTTCCATTTCAGCGAAAGTGAGCAGAATGTCTTGCCATGAGTGCAAGGGATGCAAGTGGTAGTGCCCCACAACACAGTCACCCACACAACAACACAATGAGCCGCAACGAAAAATTTTGGGTTGACCAAGTGACCCCCCCCCCGGGGGAACGACAAGGGGTGGGGAACGACAAGGGGGGGGGGGTACAACACACCAACCCAGGGGGCCCTCCTCGGTTCACGACATAGCGCCCCCAAAAAATGGCCCAAGGGGGGGCGGGGTGGGCGGGTACGTCAACACCTGAGGAGGCAGAGATCCCGGCAAAGAGATCGCTGGAGTTGAGGCGCATATGATGGGCAAAAAAAAGTGTTTCTTTTCACGAGTGTCGTGGACCTAATCTCATTACAATCTCAGCTCAAAGCTGCGAGGTTCATAACTCAGTGAAGCAAGCAGGTGTTCACAATACTAGTGCCGTGCTGCTGGGCCGGAAACACATCGTTTCAAGCTGGACCTACCCCCATTTGGGTAAATAGGGTAGGAGGTCAGAAACTGTTGAACCACCTAAAGAAAAAGTGTGGCGAGCCGTCCCTATCAGCACGGAAGTTCTCAAGTCGAAATTTGAAGTGCGCCAGGTGCTCAAACAAGGGTCAAAAGGGGGAGGGGGGTCATAAGGACATGCCCATCACACCAGAATTTCCTCATGCAGATGGCAACACAATTCACCATATCAGGGGCTTCCAAGAGAAGAGGAGCGGTAAGGTTGGGTATTTGGTAAAACTTAGTACCAGTATGAGGTATAACTTGGTAAAATTTGGTAAAAAATGGTAGAAATGAGGTAAAACTTAGTAACAAAATTTTTTCAGAAAAAGTACAAAAATTTTGTTTACTAAGTTTTACCTCGTTTCTACAAAGTTTTACCCCCCCCCCCCACCACCACCGGCCGTTTTAACCAAGGTAGTGAACACTTCGATGGTAGGTGGTACTTTTGTTTAAGGGCACAAGGCTCCAGAGTCAATCCCCGGCCACTTGTGTTAGCGGCGCCACCCAGGCCAAACCATCATGCACACCAATTAGTTGGCACTTGGGCAACATAACAAAATACAATTGGGATCGGGCACTAGAAACAAAATCAGGCTCAACAAAAGAGTCCTGACAAGGCCATGGCCAACATCTGTGCCAACTACTTATAAGTAGTTCCAAAAGACATGCTTGAAAATCAAGTCGGCCTTGGTATCCGTATGCCTCAGTTTGCCTCGCTCTGTGGGATTATTGGTGCGCATCCCAAACACAACCTTTGTTAATTCCCCTTGCGGCTTGGTGCAAAATTCTTGGTCATTTCTCAGTTGACCATCAGCATTGTGGGGGTATTGACGAGGCACCGCATACCACTTGCGACAGATCCACACACCGGGACAGGTGTTAACAGCAAAAGCAGCAACAACAGCAGAAACAGCAGCAACAACAGTAAGATTGGGCGCCCAAAAATCGCGCAATCCAACACATATCTACGGTTGACAGAAGATAGACGTATGCAAGGTACAATGAAGAACCTTACATTCGTGGCAAGCTATGTGAGGTGTGCCATCACAAGAAAGGCATGTGTCAACGGGTTCCACAGATTTGGGTTCGGTGTACATCCGAGCCACCTCCTAATGCGGTGCTCAGGTACTTGACGTGGAGGCCGACTTGGAACAACTGAAGAGTCACTTCAACCATTTCACGCGGCAATCACAATCTATCCTGTGGCACGTGCAATATGCCCTTGACAACGCGCCAAGAAAAGGCAAAATGCAATGTCAAGAGACATGCCGGATGGCAAGTAACACCATCAATCTGCTGGATGAAGGTGGAAGGCAGTAGTGCAATGGCAAATGCAAGGGCACCGAAAGCATCCACGAAGGGCAAAAAGAAAAAAGGGGGAAGAGAATTAGAGGCGGCCCACTAAGTGGGCCAGGTGGCTACATAACCCCTGCCGCCTAGGGGGTCCCCAACACTTCAAAGCGGGGGACAAAATCAGAGGTGGTCCACAAGTGGGACGGGTGGCTACAAAACCCCTACCACATGGGGGGTCCCCGACGCTTCAAAGCGGGCAACAAAAGCAGAAGTGGTCATTGAGGGACCACCACAAGAGCAGGGTCGGCTTTTTGGTAAGGGAGGCGGAGAAGGACCACAACGTAGCCATTGCCTACCACATGACATACACTCGCAAAGAAGGGTTCCAGCACCTCTCAAGTCCGCCTCAACTATGGTTCTGTGGGCGAATGGCAGTAAATGGATGATCCACGGCATAAGCCCTGCCGCCTAGGGGGTCCCCAACACTTCGAAGCGGGGGACAAAATCAGAATTGGCCCACAAGTGGGACGGGTGGCTACATACCCCCTGCCGCCTAGGGGGTCCCCAACACTTCACAGCGAGGGACAAAATCAGAAGTAGCCCACATGTGAGCTAGGTGGCTACATAATTCCTGCCGCCTAGGGGGTCCCCAACACTTCAAAGCGGAGGACAAAGGTAGCAGTGGCCCACAAATGGGCCAAGTGGCTACATAACCCGTGCCGCCCTAGGGGTCCCCAACACTTAAAAGGAGGGAACAAAGTCATTAGTGGCCCAGAAGTGGGACGGGTGGCTACATAACCCCTGCCCCTTGGCGGGTCCCCAACACTTCAAAGCGGGGGACAAAATCAGAGGTGGTCCACAAGTGGGATGGGTGGCTACATAACCACTGCCGCATGGGGGGTCCCCAACGCTTCAAAGCTGGCAACAAAAGCAAAACTGGTCATTGAGGGACCACCAGAAGAACAGGGTCGGCTTTTTGGTAAGGGATTGGGGGAGGTGGAGAAGGACCACAACGTAGCCATTGCCTACCACACGACGTACACTCCGCAAAGAAGGGTTCCACCACCTCTCAGCTCCGCCTCAACTATGGTTCTGTGGGTGTGTGGCAGTAAATGGTGGGGGGGGGGGGGGCAACGCTTCAGAGCGGGGGACAAAATTAGAAGTGGCCCACAAGTGGGGCGGGTGCCTCCATAACCCCTGCCGCCTAGGGGGTCCCCAACACTTCAAAGCAGGGGACAAAGTCAGCAGTGGCCCAAAAATGGGACGGGTAGCTACATAACCCCTGCCGCCTAGGGGGTCCCCAATGCATCAGAGTAAGGGACAAAATCAGAAGTAGCCCACAAATGGGCCACGTGGCTACATAATCCCTGCCGCCTAGGGGGTCCGCAACGCTTCAGAGCGGGGGACAAAGATAGCAGTGGCCCACAAGTGGGACAAGTGGCTACATAACACCGACCACCTAGGGGGTCCCCAATGCTTCAAAGCGGGGGACAAAATCAGAAGTGGCCCACATTCCACCACCTCTCAAGTCCGCCTCAACTATGGTTCTGTGGGCATGTGGCAGCAAATGGACGATCCATGGCATAAGCCCTGCTGCCTAGGGGGTCCCCAACGCTTCAGCGCGGGGGACAAAATCAGAAGTGGCCCACAAGAGGGCCGGGCGGCTACATAATCCCCGCCGCCTAGGGGGTCCCCAACACTTCAGAGCGTGGACAAAGTCAGTAGTGGCCCATAACTAGGCCGGGTGGCTACATAACCGCTGCCACCTTGGGGGGGTCCGCAACACTTCAAAGCGGGAGACAAAATCAGAAGTGGCCCACAAGTGGGCTGGGTGGCTACATAATCCCCGGGGGGGGGGGGGGGGCAACGCTTCAGAGCGGGGGACAAAATCAGAGGCAGCCGACAAGTGGGACGGGTGGCTACATGACCTCTACCGCCTGGGGGGGTCCCTGAAGCTTAGAGCCGGGGACAAAACAAGCAGTGGCAATCAGAAGTGGAAAAAACGTATTTTTTGGTAAGTTTTCTGCTTTGTGACAAGAAAAATTTTTACAAGTCATTTACTTAGTGAAGTCTACAAAGTAGTTTACTTAGTAGAAAAAAATTACTAAGTAAATTACTTAGTGAACCGCAGAGGAAAAATAAGTATTCTTAGTAATAGTGAGTAAAAATAGTAGTAGTGGTGCCTCTTAGCAAATAAATATTTTTGCTAAGTTTTGAAATGTAGTAAAATTTTTCTAAAAAAATTTCTACTAAATTTAACCACAGAACCGGTAAGGCCTACATAACCCCACTCGTATCAAGGGCTCCAAATTGGAGAGCAATGTGGCTATAGAACCTCTGTTGTATCAAGGTCTCCAAAAGCGGAGAGGAGCGAAGTGTGAAGTGGTATTAGGGACCCCAAAGCAAACAGCAATGACATGGCTACATAACCTCCCCCATATCTTGGATCCCCAAGTGCAGACACATAACATATAGCTATGGCCCACATTGCATGCAAAAAATACCCAGTTCATTAAGACCGAATGAAGTAGCATATCTCATACGCATGCCTTGTAACAATGAGATATTCTAATTTTCTAAATTGAGATGAGGCATCAAAGCCGAAGAAGGGGTTTGCAAGCAGTTGAAATGGACAAGTCTTGAGCCATCGCCCCGGGTTTGTGCTCGCATTGGACATGTGAGGCCAGGGCCATCTATTCATTTTCCTTTTTCTATTAAATATCTCAGCACCATTCAGTGTTCATGTGGTTCTTGCTGTCCTACACGAGGGGGGAAATCTCACGCCAAGTCAAATCCGCGGTGGTAAATTTCGCGGAGCCCCCGGGTTGAGTGTATCACCACTAGCCAGAGTTCACAGTGCGTACCGCTAGTGTGCGAGAAATTCGCGGAGAACCCTGAATTTCGCGTGGGAAATTTCGCGGTCAATTTGAAACGCGAAAGTTCCCACGCGAAATTCAACTGCCACAAAACCCACCCACCCCTTGTACCGTGTGCACCAAGTGTTCCAAAAAATGGCATGGCACACAGGTCTTGGACCCCTCCCAAAAAAATGTGCACAATGTGGGGGTCTATCCCCCCCCCACACACACATGCACTGTCTTGGGGCCCCAAAGTGGGGAGGAATGAGAAGCGGCTACATAAACTGTGTTGTCTCAGGTCCTAAAGTGGGAAGGAAGTTGAAATAGCTACATAACCAGTGCCATCTCGGGGGTATCCAAAGTAGGGAAATAGATTCTACCCAACTCGACGATTGGCAGTGCCAAAAACAAAACTTCTATGGGCTATAAATCTGGCGGCCTATGCCACCCGAAGGAAAAATATTCCACGACCACCCTTCACGGCATTCAGGCGGGTCCGGACATATTCTATGCTGACCTCAGTGTTACATGTGGCATACTCACGGCTACACTTGGGGTTAGGAGAAAAGCGAGATGGCGATGCAACCCTTGCCGTCTTGGGGAGAAATGAAATAGGCATGGAATGCACGCACACAATTCATATTTGAATTTTCAAAATTGTGTAAACTTGAGCATTTTGGGTATAAACGCCTGGGGGCGGGGAGGGTGTGTGCCCTGGTCTACAGAATACAAACGAATTTTTCTGAGTGCCGCTGGTGCTGAAATTGGTTGATCTTCAGTGTTCACCATTGAAGAGGGTGGGGTGGGGGGGTTCCGGTCCAACATGTAAACACCCCTACCCCTGTGACATAACCTCGCGCATAGCAACATCTACAAAGCAGAGAAGAGTGAAGCGGCTACATGGCATGTCGCGGTAAACGGTCTCCAAGGTAGAGAGTATTGAAGGGGCCGTTGGGCAAGTGTCAAAGTGTGGTCTCTGACACAAAGACAAATGGCATGGGTTTATACCCACTACTTGCATTTGCAACTCCAAAGTGGAGACAAATGACGGTCCTGCACAGCTTGTGCCGCATCTATAACTCGCATGAAGCTCTGGATTCTTGAAAGAAAATAAAGAATCTCTTGTCTCAAAGTTATGATGTTAAAATTTTTGCAATATTCTGAATTGTGTTTTATCTTTTTGATTTGATCTTAAATCTTTTTGTTATTGCTTAAGGAAGCACCCCTTCCGCCTAACTTGCACAATGGCCAGCAGCGTTTCACTGTTTGATAAGCGGTGGTTGTTGCACAATGCTTTGAAGCAAAAAGGCGCCATATGACCAGGGCCTGATCGTTGGGCATGCCCATGGATACAATGGTACTGTCAAAACATGCGCCGTTTGAATAGGGGTTGGTCTTTGTGCAACGCACATACTCTTTCAACTAAAAAAGACCAAAGTCTCAAGGACCCTCAAAGGAGCAATGCATTAAAAATAGCCACAATGCTGCATGCCGTAGCGGCTCGCATGAAGTAGAAAGGAATCACATGTGGACACATGCTGGTTCCCTGGACTCTGGTGGTCACTGGTCTGCCGGGGCAATTGGTAAAACCTAGTACGTACTCCAGTAAAACCGAGTAAAATCGAGTAAAACCTCGTTAAAACAAATTTTCACTGGGTTTCTAGGTAGACACAAATTTGTACAAAAAGTAGAATTTGAACAAAAAACCCAGAAATTCATTTTGGGGGGGGATCAATAGTAGGTGATATTTTTGTCGAAAGGGATAGTGCCCCGAGGTCACTTCCTCGCCATTGTGAATAGTGGCGCCTTACTCGTGCCAAAACCACCATGCACAGATCCGCTTTCATATCATTTACACGTATACGGGTGGGCACACTTGTGCTTCATATGAGGTCACAAAAAACCCACTTGTAAATGAGGCCCATCTTTTGAATCTTTGGGGACGGGTTGTGGTGCCGGTGGATTGTTCTTGGAGATGTTGCGAAGAACACCTGTCAGCTCCATATCCAACTCTTCAATTTTTGGTCATACTCCAATCTACCACAAGCATCTTTGGGGTAAGGTTGGAACAAAAAGCTCCTTACCACATATCACCACCTTTGGACGGACCTCATCTGTTGAAGGGGGCTCGGCAACCGTACACGAGTCACCCAACACCAATGCGAATGCAGTGCATGCAGTTGCGGCACATATCAGCACTTGACATTGCCACAATCCCACACATGTCTCCGATGGACAAAAAAAAGAAGCATGCAGGGGACAAAGAAGAACCATTTATTCAGGGCACGCGATGTGCGGTGGCCATTGCAAAAAAGGCAAGATTGGTGGCTAGGCACATGTAACAAATATGCTTCCCATAAATGTATATTTGGTCAGGGGTATTGCTACATGTCTACTGTGGTATTCACAACCGACTTTTTTACGGAGCATTCTCTGGTTCGGAGAGGACGAAGCATGTCAAAGGTGGAACTAGATCCGGCAAGAGTACTCAACATATCAGTGCTTGCCTGACTTTGTGATTGTCCTTGTGTACGTGCAGGGGGGGGGGGGGGGCAGCCCGACGCGCAACTATGTTTCCCTCTTTTCCATGGTGCGCAATGATGTGTGGTTTGAGGTGAGTCTTAGAGCACATACATTATCATAAACATAGAAAATCTCGCGACTGACAAATTTTCATTCATTCATTGGAAAGCAAAAGAGTGATATACCATATTTAGTAGTCGGCCCATGGAGACAACAATCAGTTCCACGCGACGATGTGCCGTGGTATTGTCGGAACTACTATTCCCCAGCACTTCTTGGTAGGAAGACCCCGAACACTTTTCCCATGCATCGAACAGTTTTCCCATGCATCGACCCTGGGTAATTTCTGAGCAAGAATCCCAGCCCAGCCCAGCCGGCAACCTCACATGCAACCCCCAAGCACCCCAGCCCATCCAAATTTCCAAGCACTGTCCCCAACCTGCCTGCCCAGCCCCTTTTCCAAGCACCAATCCCAGCCCAGCCCAGCCGGCAACCTCACATGCAACCTCGCAAGCACTTTCCCAAGCCCATCAAAATTTCCAAGCACTGTCCCCAACCTGCCTGCCCACCCCTTTTCCAAGCACCAATCCCAGCCCAGCCCAGCCGGCAACCTCACATGCAACCTCGCAAGCACTTTCCCAAGCCCATCAAAATTTGCAAGCACTTTCCCCAACCTGCCTGCCCACCCCCTTTTCCAAGCACCCATCCCAGCCCAGCCCAGCCGGCAACCTCACATGCAACCTCGCAAGCACTTTCCCAAGCACCCCCGCCCATCAAAATTTCCAAGCACTTTCCCCAACCTCCCCGCCCACCCCATTTTCCACACACCAGTCCCAGCCCAGCCCGCCTGGCAACTTCGCATGCAACCTTGCAAGCACTTTTGCCAAGCACCCCCACCCATCAAAATTTCTAAGCACTTTTTCCAAGCAGCAGATGCCTTCCGTTTTCCAAGAGATGTGACAAACCAAATATTTAAGTTTTTTTTTCGCCCATGCGACTTCCGGCCCTCGCTTAGAATTGCACCTTGCGATTTACAACCACTCAAAAAGGTTCTCAAGAATTGTCCAGGTACAAAAATGTTTCATGCAGAGAGCATTTGCGACATGTGGTGCACAACAAGGCTCATCATACCGAAGCGTGGGAGCCCATCACCCCAACTTGAGCCCCTTGAGTTGGGGTGATGGACACCCACACTTCGGCATGGCCCCTCGAGTTGGGGTGATCGCCTCCCATGCTTTGGTGTGGCCCCTTGAGTTGGGGTGATGGACTCCCACACTTCGGTGTGGCCCCTTGAGTTGGGGTGATGGACTCCCACGAGTTGGGGTGATGGACTCCCACATTTCGGCGTGGTGATGGCCACACCAAAGCATGGGAGTCCATCACCCGAACTCAAGGGGCCACACCAAAGCGTGGGTGTCCATCACCCCAGCTCAAGGGGCCACACCGAAGCGTGGGTGTCCATCACCCCAACTCAAGGGGCCACACCGAAGTGTGGTAGTCCATCAGAAGTGGCCCAAAACTGGGCAACCTGGCTACGCACCCCCTGCCTTCTCAGGGGTTGCCAACAACGGGACAAACCTTTTTTTTATTAGGTTGTGAACCAAGTAAAAACAAAAAAAAATTAACAAGGTTCACAAACCGGGTAAAAACCAAAAAAAATTTTTAATATGTGCTGGTCACCGAGTAAAACCTAGTAAAAAAAGTAAACCTAGTAAAACTGAAACCGAGCAGAAAATTGGTTTAAAAAAATTACCAGCTTTTAATAGAGACCCTGGTCTGCCCATTGTGGTTGATGACTGACCGGCAGCATGACCAAGGTCCCACAGATGCATGATCACAGCAGAAGGCCGTCTGGACGCTGAAGAGCAGTGCCTGTGAAAAACGTCAAAAACCAACCAAATTCCCTGTCAAGGGGGGCGGCCTGTTCGAATCTTGACGCCCAACCGTGTGCAAAAAACTTTTGGGGGTGTGGAGGGGGTGTGGGTTGCCCTCCCATCAGCTAAGGTCCGACCTGGAGGTCAGCTCAGGGGTCAAATTTTTTCTGTTTTTCAATTTTGAGTACAGACACATAGGGCAAAAAAGAAAATTACCCACTCGAGGGGCCAAAAAAAAAAATCGGCAGCTTCGGCGCCAGCGCTTTTCCCCAAAATCTCGCATTGAAGGAAGACGAGTGCGAAAACTTTGCGGGTTGGGTGTCAAGATTCGAACCCGCCGCCCCCCTTGTTCATTGTCCACCATAAACACAACCCAGAGCTCTGCCATTGCAACAACCTACAACCGCTTTGAGGGGCTTCTTGCTGACGTTTGGCCACTGTTCTTCTGGAATACCGGCAGCAATGAGCTCCCAACCGCAAGCGAGAGGCGTCGGTCTCTTTACAAGGGCAAATGGAACACGCAGAGCAACGCATATCAGATTGACAGATGAGAAGAGAACGCGCCCCAAAGGTAAATGAGTAGGTCTGCAATGCCCTTGCTTATCTACACATGACAGAACTGCCAAAAACGGTCGGTCCATTGATATCAAGGATATCAAGAAAGCGATGACAACAAGCCTCCACGTTTCAGGAAGGAGATGCATGCTTCGTGGTGGAACAAGACTGGTGAAAAAGATGGAAGAACACAGTGCGATAGGACGACATAGAAAATACGACCTTCTTCATCAAAAGGCATGAGGCATTTCGTCTCCTCTTTTTCCAGAAAAGCTCATGTCAGTGCCCTATTCCACACGAACCTAAGTATTCGTTGTCGAAACTCTTCTTTTGCTACACCGCGTTGTACAATCCCCGTAAAAGGTTAGAGGCAATAGATGTTACATGTTATGCAAACAAGCAGCTGAGTCTCTAAGCAGTGGCCACCTTGATACTTCCCTGTGAATTCCCTGCAAACCTGCAGATGGGAATCTGAGGTTAAATCTAAATGGAACATATTCTGTACAAAACTCAGACAATCGTGGACGGCCGCACAGCCTAACATTTGAGACACGTAAATACATGGCTCTGTGATCAGAAACAAGCCAAAAGGACGGAACTGGCTCCAGTGACACATGAGAGCAATTCTCCCGTTGCAACCCTGAGCGATACCGCCCCCTGTGAGACAGACAATCGCAGGACCCCTAAATGATGGACGACACATCGACCTTCCCGATCAGCACGCCGGCGTAACAACAAAGCCGCTGACTGCCAACCGTGGAACAACCGACAAACACCGGTAGCTGCCACTGTTAGATGACCGCAGAGCCAGTGGTCGGGTCTGCTTCCCTTTCCCAAAAACAGAGAAGGGTTGGGGATCGAGCAACGGACAGCACAAAAAACTCAAAGCAACAGTGACTCTAGGAGGAGCTGTTGCACGCCCACACTGCAAGCCCCTGAGGATCAGGGCTCTGAGGGCCAGCCCGAGGCGGCCGATTTTGATTTAGAGCGCTGGAAACCCTGATTTGATGAACGGGTGTTCACGAATTCAACGGGGAACAGAAGGAGGAAGAATCTTGCGCAACAGAGGGCAAAGCAATAATGTTGGTCCCAACGGAACAGCAGGTGGAATCCAAAGGTGTGCCCCGTATTCCAGCAGGCAAGCAGCCGGTAAGAAGCGGCAGACCACCATGATTCAGCACGAGAGCGAGAGAGCGCGCAAGCGGAGCATCACTGCCACACAACGTTGGAGAATGGGATAGTTTTCTCGCCACCCGTTGAAGGGCAGTGCAGCGGCGGTCACCTGAGTACAGGCACACATCGACATGCGATGCTGCCCAAGGCACAAAGCGCAGCTGAACACACGTCAGGTGTGGAACCACATGTTCGCAGGGCGGCAGATGCCTGCGCCACTACCCAAGGCACGTGCGGCCAGAATACCGCTTTCCGCAGCGGCATGCAGTCGAATGAGCCACTGGAAAACGGCCCAGTCACATGGCAAAAGGCCTGACACAAGTGACAGTGGTATGAGAACTAGAACACACCCTCCTACCCACTCTACTGCGGTAGTGTCAGCCCCCGTGCAGGGCGCTGGCGGTGGAAAGATACAGAAGGTCGGAGCATGTGGCTGGAGCAGTGTCTGGCACCGTGCAATAATTCACCTTGGCACAGCCCTTGTCACGTCCCTGGGGCACGAGGGACCAAAGACCCCTGCAATACCCAAACGCAAACGCCCCTCGGCAGTTTCAATTTCTACGTCCCCAAACCTTCAAAATATGTCCAAAATCGACTTGGGACAGGGACTGATTGCACGCATTTTTGGGTTTTGGAACCGGTCTGCACCATTCAGGTCCTCAGGTTCGCTGGGGCAACTCACTCTTGTGTGAATGTCTTGCACCATGTCTTGCTACACGCCACCTGCAGACAGGCTGGATGCGGAGAGGAAGACGCTCGAGCTGGAGCCAAAGCTACAACCCGAAGTCACGCGAAGACTTCACTGTCTTCATCGATCTGAAACCGCGCCAGGTACATGGCAGCATCGGGTTTGGGAGGTCGGTGGGCGCCTGAGGACAACAGCTCTGTCGTCTGCTGCCGGAGGCGGCAATCCGGCGTCACCAAATCTCCTGCAGCGCCAATATGCCCAGAACTACAAATCCAATCAGCGACACAAAGATCGAGCAACATCCAGAAGTATCGGCACCCCCTGGACACAGGAACCATCTCGACACAGGCACCACCTCCACATACGCATCACCTTGATATAGGCACCACTCCGGCATGCATCACCTGGACACAGCCCCCTCCTTGACAGAGGTACCTAGGGGGGGCTGGTTCAATTCAGTCCTGGACCCCAACTCCCGCGGCGTGGCCAGTGGGATCCACGGGGTGGGGGGGAGGGGGTCCAAAATTTTTCGGATTTTGGGGGCATTTTTGAATTCCCCGTTTTATTTTGAGCATTTTGAATATATACTTCTTCTACCATTCATCAGAAATGAAAAAAGTAGGACATTCAGGCAGACGCACGATTGAACCACAAAAAGCACCCCAGCAAGCAACAGTGTAAGACACAAGGCAACATCGACAACTGCAACTTGATGCATGATTTTCATCCATTGTTTGCATGCGGTCCTTCCTATTCTCCTCCGTGCATCCATCTGCACACATACATATATAAGACATATGCCTTCTCAGGGTCCCCATCATGGGGAGAAATCAATATGGCCACATAACCCCAGGCCAAGGTGGTGGGGGAAAAGGAAAGATTTGGAATGACCATTTAAATTAACTTGGATCATTTTGGGTATAAACACATTGGGGGAACCGATTTTGCAGCCCTTTCACCGCGCCCAAATTGGTTGTTCCCTATTGCCACAGATGGGTGTGGGGTGTGGGTTGGGGGCTCCAAGGGGGGGGGGGGTCCGGCCCACACGGAAGCGCCCCATGCAGGCACCACTTCAACACGTGCACCGGTCTTAAGGTGACCTGCCACCTGCCTGCACAACCCAGAACAAGTGCAGATGGCAGATCCAAAATCAGCACAAGGACGGGCGTATTAGTGAAAAAGGCTTTTGGACAATTTTAGCCCCCACACACCCAATGCGTGACGGCATTTGATGTGCCCGATCACACACCGTGACTGCCGTGCGAGTGGACAGCCCCGGCAGTGCCCCTGTATGTCTGCCAAATAGTCAGAGTGCGCAGCCAGAGGGTGACGTCTCAAGATTTTGCACCTGTGCCACCTTGACCGGCGTGGCCGGGGAAATGGCGTCCAGGGACGCGGGACCAAGTGCTGATACCATGACTGCAAGGGCATTATGTCTTGCCGCTCCCACCTGCCAACGCAAACGTACACGGGTGCTCCATTGCCTCTGCTTTCGGGACACATTGGGTGTCGGTGGTGCAGAGCATACCTTGTGCTCGGTGGTCCTCGGCCGAAGCACGAGGCAATCCGTTCTGGATGCCCGTTCCAGGGTCTGCACGAGACGGCAACAAGATGCTGCTGGTCAAACACCGTTGGCAGCCACTTTCTTTTGAAGTGTCCCTTGACATGGTCAGGGCGGCACTTGCTGCTGCATCACTTCACCATAGCACCAACTGCCGCCAGGTGACCAACGGCCGCCTTCAGGAGATGGAGCTGCCTGCCTTCTCCCACTTCAGAGGACGGACGGACTCGCTCCCTTGGGGGACAGAGGCTGATCTTCTCCCCGGTTTAGGGGACACAGGCTGCCCAGCTGGCAGGGGTCGGTGGGCAGGGCGAAAACAGTGCAGGAAAGGATCCGTTCGAAAGAGAAGGCCGAAACCAACAGCAGACACACACCTTCGGAGCACTTGATCACACCTGGAAGGGCTTCACTGTGCGGTGAGATTGAAGGCAGTGGTTGCGCACGAGAGTCCGCGTTCGCATTTGATCTGGGGGCAGCCGCCGAATCTGCTCTAGGCAGCGGCATGCGCTCGCGCAACGATGCGAGATACGTCCGAATGCTCTGGAGAAGCGGCACCATAAACCCCAAAAGAAGCTGCAGAAGTTTATACGACCTCCAGGGTGTTTCCGAGGTGTTAAACACCACAAAAAGGCAGCCATTGACAGCAAAAAAAAAAACTACCCATGGGGTGTGCCCAGGTGCAGCCCTTGACCCCGACACCCCTTAAACATTTTGGCCCCCTGAAGGCTGGGGAGGGGGCTTCGGGGGGGGGTCGGGGGGGGGGGGGGGCAGCTGGGCTGGGGTCCCGGGTACCCCAGCATACATACCTCAGAATGATCCGCTCTTTGCACTGATCGTTTTGAACACATATATGTGGGGTTGTTGATCACAAAAATTTTGCCCTCTGAGGGGTCCCTTCCCAGCAGATTTGGGGGGCTGGCTGGGGGAGGTCAGGGGTCAGGAAAAAATTTCATATTTTGCACATGTATTTGCATTCCCCATGAAATTCTGAGCGTTTTGAGTATACACACATGGGGTAAAAACGAAAATGTACCCCCCACCATATGATAGAAAAAAAATCGGCGCCTTTGGCACCAAACTTGGACCAAATGTGGTCCAGACCTTCTAAACATTTTGGCCCTTTTTTGGGGGGGGGGCAGGGGGGTCAAGGGCTGCAGCTGGGCGCCCTCCGTGATTCTACCATTCGTGTGGCAGTCGAAGAGTAACTGACAGCAGTTGGAGGGCATGGTGTTTGTGCACTTACTTCACTGCACATTGGATTGGCAACCTGTTTCGCACCAAGATTTGGGTTTGATGTGCACGTAGATGGGCTCACAAAGGGTGGCACCGAGCAAAAAAAAGATGTTGCATCATGGATAGCCCACCTAAATCTGTCTGCAGACACAGATCAGTTTGCAAACAACACTTCCTTTTGTGTTGTTGTTAGCAATAGTTGTCTGTGGTGCATCCGTGGAAGCATGCTCAGATTAGGATTAGGAAGGAACTTGAAGAACTTTTGGCATGCTATGCAACAGAGCTATGGAGATTCCCTGTAAGAAATTGCACTTACGGTGCCAAAAAATCAATGCATATGAGAA
The DNA here is from genome assembly GCA_964036045.1 of Eutreptiella sp. 'Long Island Sound 2002'. Lineage (NCBI taxonomy): Eukaryota > Euglenozoa > Euglenophyceae > Eutreptiales > Eutreptiaceae > Eutreptiella > Eutreptiella sp. 'Long Island Sound 2002'. Next base: position 37,849,486 of record OZ038391.1, on the reverse strand, counting down.
ATAAACCAATCGGGTGTGCAATGACGAAGTCGAAGATTTGGATATTTCTTCAGGCAGAAGGCTAAAAAAGGTGACATGTAGATGCTTTGTCTTCAGCTCAAATATTGCAGTTGCGTTTGCGGCCCGTATTTCTGTCTCATTCTCATAAGGTTTATGAATGCCGTTTGTGGTGGTTTGGACCCGACACACACTGTGCATACCAAGGAGATATTCTAGCAGCAGCAAGCAACAGCTAGCAGTGTGGTTTGTGGTGGTTTGGACCCCACACGCCGTGCATCCTGTGCTTGCCAAAGACTGCATTTGTAAGGTCTACTTATTCTCCAAAGGAGCGCTATACCATCAACACCATGGGTGTATGACCTGCATGAAAATAGAGCAACCTGGACACAAGGCATGGCCCCATAAGCTGTCCACAGTTGAACCAACCCAAAGAATGACGTTTTGGTGCCCCTCATGATTATCATGATGACTTCTCCCATGTACGGGGGAAACCGCATGTGGAGCATTGGAATGCAATTTGAATTTGGAGGTTGATGCATGCCAAGCAATGAAATACCACAACTTGTTCTACAAGTTGTGTCGGCATGAGACAGCACATTAGGAACTGTGGCGTCCGAGTGAGGATGTCGGTGCTTTCTACTTGAGCTACGTGCACAACCAACACAGCATGGAAGGCGAATGCGAGGTAGCAGGATAAATGAAGCACTGTTGGGATGCTTGGCAAATTGGGTGTGACACTGTAATAAGCAGCTTTGTGCCCCTGTCACCCACAAATGCTGATGTAGTGGTTTTTATAGTGCATAGAGCTGGTGGTGAGCCCGGGATTGTCCTCAGCAGTATGATTGTTTGCCTAATCCTGGATTTGCAGATTCCAAGCAAGCCTTTTTGCGGGGACACACACATCTCCCCTTGGCAACCATCCACCCATGCCACTGAAGCTGCAGATCTTGGGAATGATGGGGTAAGAGGCTTGGAGACTTGGTGACTGTGTTCCTGAAAACATCAGGTGCTGTCATGAGGCAGATGCCGAGCAAACCTTGGAAGGAGTGTTATTCAGATGGTGAGGTAGGGAGGGGGGGCACGTACCTTGTCGTCGAGAGACTTGCTGTGCTGCTCCAACACCAACAACTTGTGAGACAGCCGATGATACCTCCATCTGATGCACAAGGGAATGCACGGCTTCGAGCGAGCCCAATCACTCTGCCTCATCCACTACGTTGTCCTCGCTGCATCCCTGCCATCCAGACACTAACCTCTCTTGGGCAGTAGCTGTGCTTACCACTGTTCCGTACTGGCGTCCCCTGGAAGAGTGAATGGATATCCGTGAGACACGCTCCTGCGCAAGGAAGGTCAGACGGGCTGACGGCGATCCACAATGCCGTGCTTGCACGTGACACGTACCTGGACACAAAACCGGCCTCAGAAAAAACAGTTACACAGAACGCCACGCTGGCGTCAGGGAGAGGAGGGACTGGATGCATCACAAACAATGGCACCACTGAACACGGCCTGCTTCTGTGCGTGTGCAATGTGTAAATGTCGCTTTGTCGCAGTACAAGCACACCGCACACTCATCATGCAATGCGACCTGTCATCAGGATTAACAGCGACAGTCCTAGTCAGAGGCACGAGGTCAACGCAAGCTCTGGCGATCGGATCCAGGGCATGCACGTCGAGTACAAATGGCACAGGCCAGGGGAGGGGAATGTCGGGGAGCGATGTGGTGGGGCTGTTCGGGAGTGCCCAGATACGAGCAGGAAAGCGAGCCCTGTCCAAAACCTCAACAAGAAAAGAAATGGAGAGCTGAAGAATCTCCAATACCCAAGGCTGTGCTGACGTGGATGCCCCAAGCAGGACAGTGACAAGTACCACCACAACAGTGGGAAAATCTTGATTATCATGTAACTACAATCACCCTGACTCCACCATAGGCCCTAACGAAGGGGCCCAATTTGGGAAAGGGGTTCCCCTGCTAACAGCATCACCGGTGCGACACGGACGAACACCTTTCTTCTCTGTCACACAGACCAGGCGCCTCGTTGCCCCAAAAAGACATGCGGTCGTTCAGGGCACAGGCGACGTGCTCTGCACACTCAATGACATCATCAGGCAGGTTCATCATCTTCGCCATCAGCAGCCCATACTTCCTGACTCCACAGCAGCCTTCTCTAGGGGACAGGAGACATATGCAGCTCAGGCTCCCGCTTTCCACCAACAAGGGCTACACAACAGGAAACAGCACGCATGTCCATCTTGCATGGATCGCTGCAGAGCTGTAACTGGAGACACAGAATACACACATACACATAGAAAATGTGGAGTGCAAATAGTGCTCAGGGGCTTGTTGCCGACATGCAGCCTACTTGGCATGCTCCGTGCTGGCGATCATCTGACCGATGAGGTGTTCCAAACAACAAATCAGCTTTTGGGACCTGGTCTTCACGATAGCTACGTTGAAAAAAGCTTTGGCATGGGACACACATCATGCTGCGCATTTTCAATGAAGTGTCATGGGATTGACGCCTGTCCTTCCTGACCACCGGACGCAAATTGATTGACAGCGCGGTGTGAAAGGGTAATGCCATGTGGATCCCTACTGCTTTGGCAGCCACGACCCCCGCTGCGATGGAGAAGCAGAAACGGTGGCCAAGAGGGCGGCTTGTGCGGACTTTAACAGCGCGCAATGCGACGCCGCGGGTGAAGGTGCCATAGGCTGGTCGAATTGGATTGGAGATGAGGAAGGAGGTGGTTGGTTTGGAGGAAGAAATGTCATCGGTTGAATGCGTCAGACGCTTAATGAAGCCTTTTCTACAAATGGCATTGTTATGAGATACCACACATGATAACATAATTTCCGGTAACTTTATTCATTCGTTCCAGATTGCTTCTGCTGACACTGCCATGGCTGAAAGCTGATTCCCTTACCAAGAAGGCCTAAACGGGGCGAAGCAGAACAATCAAGAAGCACATTCCATACCCCAGTGAATAAACAAAATTCATCTGCTGCTCATTGGCAGTGACCTGCGCAAAAAATTCATGTGTATAAAGGCAGCTCAACGGAGGCAAAACACATAACCAGTCACACACACACACACACACACACACACACACACACACACACACACACACACACACACACACACACACACACACATGCCACGGTTACCACAATTTCCTACCTACAATTTCCTGGCACTCCTTTAGATCCCATGGCCCATTGTAGTGTAGAGGGCTGCTGACAAGGTAGGAACTGTGTAGCAGGCCAATACTGACCATTTTTGTGATGACCAAATCATCCAGTGCACTGCACTCCACACTCCGTACTGCACTGCGCGACTTTGCACATGAGCCTTGTCTACTTGTCTACTTACAGACATGCGCTGAGCTGCTACATTGAGGAGGCTGTCCATTGAAGCTCTTTCGATGCGGCGGGGAGGGTGTACCTCAAAGGTCCTGAAGGCGGCGGGGGAGGGGGGGGGGGGGGGCTATTCAACGAAACCCCAGCGCGCGCGAGATGATGAAATCCTGGTGGCCCACGCTTCGATGCAAACCTTCTCTGCAGCCGGACATACCGCAGAAGGGGACGCCCAGGCAGACGCTCGTAGCTAGGGCCAGGCGCGGCAAGAGGGCATGCTTTATCACTACCCGCTGACTACCGCGGACGAAGCCATTTGGCAGAGAAACTGGAGGTTGTGGCGTGGCTTGGCGCAGCGCGGCACGGCGTGGCGTGGCAGTGGGGAAATGGCGCATGGTGTCGGACCTGAAAATGGTAGTTCTTGACATTGGGGTACACGTTCTGCAGCTCGGCCAGTTGGGTGAAGTGCGTGACAAACATGGTGTAGGCCTGAGGAGCAGAGAAACACGCCCTGAAGAGCAATGGCGCGGCAGCGCAGCCGACCACCAACCCACTTTGAGACCCCGTGGGGAATTGTCAGCTGTCAACAACCTCTCTCTCTCTCTCTCTCTCTCTCTCTCTCTCTCTCTCTCACTCACTCACTCTCTCTCACTCACTCTTTCTCTCTTTCTCTCTCACTCTCCCCCCCCCCCCCACACACATTGTGCCAACTGTGCCCTTGTCATTTGACAGTAAAATGTGCTGGCGGCAGCAAAATGACACAACCTTCCTCATCCATACGATGCTCAAACATTCAGCAACGCCGCTGATGAACTCAAAGGAGAGGCTTGTGCGGGTCTCCTCATAAACAATGGGTCACTTGCCATAGCCCCCGGCAGAATTTACATTCAGTTCGCCTGGCAAACAGGCACGGGGCGAGGGGAGCAAACGCAGACCTTCGTTGACAGCAAGTACTCTCCTGCAGAGGAAGAGGGCTTCAGGCATCCGTAAGCACAAGAATTGGAATACGTCGCCCACGAGAAACAACGAGGCAAGAGAATGCACGAGCGCACGCGCTCTTAAAGCGGGTGCATCGGAGGGCACAGGAGAATACCAATAGCCCAGGCCAATGCAGCGCCTTCACTGCTGCTCGTTCCTGAAGAACGAGTAAAGTAGAGGTCAGGAACAGTCGCACATTATTTCCTTCGTCGTCGATATTGAAACATGAGACTGGGCTTGTACTGCCAGGATTTCCTTCTGCAGAACGGCTGACACACGGCAGGTAAGATCGTCAGCAGCGGGCTGCGCCAGATGCCATGCCTCCATCCCCCCCGTCTGCTTTGCCCCCGTCCGGAAATCGGACCCCTCCGTCCGGAAATGGGACGCCCCCCGTCCGGAAATGGGACGCCCCCCGTCCGGAAAACGGACCCCCCCCGTCCGGAAAACGGACCCCCCGTCCGGAAATGGGACGCCCCCCGTCCGGAAAACGGACCCCCCCGTCCGGAAATGGGACGCCCCCCGTCCGGAAAACGGACCCCCCCCCGTCCGGAAAACGGACCCCCCCGTCCGGAAATGGGACCCCGCGTCCGGAAATGGCACCCCCTCGTCCGAACATCGGACCCCCCGTCCGAAAATCGGACCCTCCTTCGTCATACCTCCCACTGCCCTGTTTCCTCAGCAGGTGCCGCAGGATCAGGATGCGGTCGATTTGTTGTTTATATCTACATTGCGTTTGGAAAGCGGTGAAACGAACAACATCCATTTTGATGCGGTACCACACCATAAACATTTCAGTGAAGTACTGGAAACCGGCTGTCTCGTAATCCCTGCGCACTGGCTGCACAATCACTGTCGTGCCCGCTCTGGGCAAAAGAGATGGAATCCCAAGCAAGCTCTGCGAACCTGCAACTGCTCCCAGCTCCCCGCTAAATGTTGTCAGAAGAGTCATGTGCTTTCATTTGCAGTCGGAGAGCTGCCAATGCTTTCAATTCTGTCCAACGCAGCCCGTGTCCGTTCCTCCGAGACCATCCTTTCCGGCCTGCAGAACCCTTGCGTTTCCTCAACACCCCAGAACTCGCCAGGGGAATCGCCTACCCCACGCTGGCAAGGGTTGTATGGTGCACCAAACGTGGCGAACACAAATTCTGGCATCTACAGCCTGAGGCTGCTTCCTCGTTCCCCAAGAGCAGCCCTTGTCCACAAAGGCAGCACTTTGGCCACACCTCGTCCAAGTTCATCGATCAAAACGAGACTTCGGTGTGTAGCGTTCTGTAGAAAAAGAGCAGCTGTGCAGCGAAGGCACCAGCATCAAGAAGAATGAGCGGCTTGTGCATCCCGATGGACAGTGCGTTGCGGTCCCTACCTTTCAGGTGCGGAAGCCCGAAAAGCAGCAGTGGTGCATTCGAACTAAGGCGGTACTGCATTCAGCATGGGCCACCACTACCTTTAAAAGGCAGAATCGTTGCCCTTGGAGGGTGCCTGCACCATTTCGACGTGTGGTACCAGTGCCTACTACAAGTTGGTCGGGTGAATAGCGCACCACGAGTCCTGAGTGGGTATTTCGGGGCAATGAGGACTGGGGGCCAACGTCCCCAAAAAGCTGCCCAGCCAACGTGTTGAAGATAAAACAAAGCAGCAGGCTGCGCACAGACCTGCATAATGTATGCAACGTCCTTCATCTCAATCAGAAAAGTGCTCGCATTCCCTTCTATACTGTCGTCCATCCCTGTTGGGCACATTGTGGGAACACACCATCTGCCTGTTGCGTATTGCACTTCAAAGAGGTGGCAGGTGAGCAGAGCCCCTTTTGGAGAACCCAACCTCTCAGCAGGGCACGGTCCTTGGTTGCTGCACTGGTTAAAAAAAAAACCCTCACCAGGCCCTTTTTTCAGATCTTCCTTCCCAACGTTCAAGAAGCCTTCCACCCAAGACTTGCCCTGCCTAAGCCACACTATCTTGTGGAATCCCCCTTTGTTTTCCCCCTATCTTCGTCAGAAAATTTGTATCCCGAGTGTCATGAGGAAATTCACACATTGAGGTCCAATCCCCATTGGTTGCCAACTTGTGGTAGCACAGTGCCGAGACTGGTGCTGCACAGAAAAGCGACAGAAAGACAGGTTTGACAAGTGGTTTGTCGCTAGACACCAAAATTTTGATGCACTCATGCAGCCTTCTCAAATGCATTGCATTTGGCAATATGGGCATCAGTCTTGGCAGCTGGAGTCTTGGGGTGGTCCAAATGTGCCCTCTGCAGAGGGGCGAGTGTGTTTGGGTGAACCATTTCCAGGCAACTGACGATGCCTGATTTACCCACCCCCATTCTTTTTTCGCTCTGCCTCGTTGTTTTTTGCCCCTAAGCCCGAAGACAATAATGCATCTGCTCTTTTAACAACACCTACCAGAGTCTACCAGAACCAGAGTATTCCTGGTCCAACTCTTCCCTGGGAAATTGTGGACCGAAAAGGTAAAGAAAAAAAAAGAGGACATTGGAAGAGAATTACATGGGTGCACACATCATTTCTGAGAGGAACACAGGTTGAGTGAACATGACCCCGCTCCTTCCCCAACCTCCCACCCCCCTCCTTTGAGGGACTCAAATACGAGGCGACCTTTGCCTTGGACATGCAAAGCACGGGTCAAGATGGCAGAAACACTAGTGTCTCCGGCTGCTGCCACAATGTTGTCATTCCCGCTGGAACAAGAAAGAATGCTTTTCTGTGCACTCTGAGGCCTTGGATTGGTCGTTCTCAGCTGCCTCAGAGACGTCAGCCGGAACAGGTACAGCGGCTTCCAAAATCAGATTGTCAAACCTCACAATTGATACATGATACAAGCTGGATTTTCTGGTGTTTCTAGAAAGAAACTTCGAGAAAAGAGTCAAAAAGACTCGTCAGATTCATCTTCCATTGTCCCTCGCAAATCGCAAGCCACCAAAAATACCTGCTTCAGACATTAGATCAGCCGCTGTGCACAGGGATCCCTCACCGAATCAGAGACCTTCCCAAACCCCAGCTAGTCAGCGACGACCCCAAGACCTGACTGCAAGTCTCGTTTTGGGGGGAGCGGTTTATTTTGGGGCTTTAATTTGCTTAGGGCTCTGGTCGCATGCTCGTTCGCCCAGCCAGAGCACCTTCGCGATTCCATTTTTGCAACGCTGTGATCCGCCTGTGCTCGCAAACACATACCAAGACGCGTAAAAATCCTGTCAATCAGCCGTATGGATGCGTATTGTGCCGGCACGTAACAGCCTGTACATAAGAAACAAAATAGACCAAGAATGAAATCCAACCTTCAAAGGCGGTGACGCCTGAATGCATTGTTGAGTCTCCACGAGTCCAACATCTGCTTTTAACGAAAACTGTGAAGCTCTGTCAGGATCATTCCACTCACGAATAACCTTCTGTCCAGTGTATGCTACAAGGAGCACATGCACGCAAACACGAATACATTTGTGTTTCGTTTGTCTGGGTGTACGTGTATGTGCGCGGGCGTCCCATTTACAAATACGCACCCCAAACAGCCCACAACAACACACAGGCCACACACATGCCGTCGCACACACAAAACGTGTGGCAGGCACACCAAGGTGAGCCAGAATACAGATTTGCGCAACTTGGATCAGGTATGTCGTTTTCCCAGACTGCAAAGAAACAAATGGCGGATCACAGATTTCAAACACCGAGAATCATGCGCGAAAGCAAGACAAACACGGAAGGCAACCCCGTGCTTTTGAGAAATGCTTGCTCTGAGACGGCATTTCTGCGGTGATGGGCGATGGGTGGTCGCACTGGAACGAAATACACCGAGTTCGGCAACAGCGTACAAGTACAGGACCACATGGCGACATCGCGATGGGCATTGACCGATTTCCGACATTGATGGTGCTAATCCAGCTGAATGTTGGCGTGTCTGAACCACTCGCAGGGCCCAGCGCCCTGCATTAACCGGGGTTGGGGGCGACGGCGTGGGGGGGGGGGGGGGTATGGACTAAAAATGACCACCTCATCACGCTGATCAGGATGACCCATGGATCAGGGGTAGGGTTGGGTTGGGTTGGGTTAAAGCCTCTCCTGGTCGCCGACCGCCCAAGGTCTGCGCTGCCTTCCCTGCGATACTCAACTGGGAGCAGCGTACTTGGGTGTCGGGTCACAAGGCCTGCCGGACAGCTGACCGCCCCCAGACCCCGTGGTGGCGGTCGCAGGCAGGAGACACCGCTGTGCGTGTCAGGCTCCCAAGCCTCCCCATCGGACCCGCCCACACGTCGCCAACCCCGCCGCTGCGTGGCACTGTATGTTCCCCCTGGCACCGACCCTCCCCCCATGTGCCAACAGACTGTTGGCGCGCGCCAGACCCGAGCCTATGCCCTATGGTCGCTCGACTACACCGGCAATTTTCATATGGGACTTGATCCTCTGTATCCTCGTGTCACCCACGGCCCCAGCGCTGCTGAGATCCCAAACAGCCTCCATCATTCCAGCTCCGCGCGCAGCCACGGAGCAGAGTATCGACCGTGGAGGAGGGCAAGGGAACATACCATGTTCGGCCCACTCAGGAGAAGGAAATTGGTGTCTTCTGCCAAGAAAGTGTCGTTCTGTGCAGACGTTGGTACGATAGGGATCGGCACGGACGCGATGAGGCAACGCGGGCCATTTCGGGGACCCGACGATTGCCGAGAAAAAAACAGGGAGCCAGCGTCAAAAACGACAGACGAAGACCACCCTTTGGCCGATCCAAACACCTCACCTGTCCTGTCGGTACCTGGGTACACCAGTGAAAAACAAACACACCGTGTCCTGAGGTCTGGTTGAGTTAGGGTGAGCCTATTACCATCTCCTGAAAGGCTGCCCTGTATTGGAGGAGCTGCTGAAGGAGATTCTCGGCTGTACAAATGACTGGGGTGACTGAGATTTGTACTGAACAATATTAGGCCACGACGATTGAGAGGTAATCCGGTCCCTTCCACGCTGCCTGCGCAAAGACGGGGATTTCGCCTGCCTACCTGAGGCAGCCACCGACGGCCCCGATCACGGAAAAAAAAGCTGCATCTGCACTACACCATCCCCCGGGCCATTCTGACGCAGCTTTGTCGGCATCGTGGCAAGCACGGCTTACTCCGGAACTCGCCATATTGCCTCCCCCACAAGGTAGCGCTACGCCTGGTGTGGGGGTGGGGGTGTGCGCGCGCGCGCGCGCGTGGTTCCATGTACCCATTTGCTTGTGCGTGCCGAAGTGTGTGACACCTGTCCGTACACATGCAGGTGTCGCTTCAAGGGCGACCAGGGCAGTGAGGTGCAGTGAAGTGCATACTGGAATGAACAGGGATCCCACATTACGGTCGTACACCGGATGCCGACCTGACGGAGAAACAGAAGTCGTAGACAGGCGGGCTTGAACAGCGCACTGTCCAACGGACGGGTTCTCGGCTAATGATCGGGTCACGCATGCGAAACTACCATTGGGTTGAGCCGAATGGTCACCATCAATGATGTGCTTGAGCGGGGGGAGGGTGGACGGGTAGGGAGTCTGAAGGGCTTTTTCGGTGCCTTACTGTAGAACGAGGTCTAATCACAGCTGGCTGCTGCTGCTGCTGCTGCTGCTGCTGCTGCCGGTGTTTCTGGTGTTGCTGTTGCTGTTGCTGTTGCTGTTGGTGGTGGTGGTGGTGGTGGTGGTGGTGGTGGTGGTGGTGGTGGTGGTGGTGGTGTCGCTGCTGCTGCTATTGCTGCTGCTGCTGCTGCTGCCGTTGCTGTTGCTCTTGTCGTTGTTGCTTGTGAGCAACTGTTTTGTGCCGTGCTCAAGAGAATGCGCATGTTCAGGAGACATGATCAGAAGCCGGTCTCAAACACCCGGTTGAGTTGTTTGGGCTTTCCGGGACTTTCAGTGGGAACAACCTTCCCTCGCCGATCATTCTGTAAAGGTGCTACCCACCATAGTCCAGGGTCAGTGCCTTTAAGAATAGACCAACTGCCCCAAGCCCCCCCTCCTTCTCAGATGACAGTGCAAATGGGACTCTTGCTTTGGATAGCCCCGATGTATGGAAAGAAAGCGCCGTACGTATATTCGCGTCAGGTTACAATGAACGACGAGAAAAACAACAGAAAAAGACGGTTCCACCACGTTTTATCATGCAAGATCCTCCTCCCAATTTGTCGAAGACGTTTTCCATCCAGATACATTCAGCTTTTGAGACAGGACTCAATGACGTGGAACGAATCCATCGTTTTGCCACTTCGACAGCTATCTTAGGTACACGTATTTCGTTGAGGCTTTTGACATCGTTTGGAAGGCCCTGTCCAGGCGTTGCGCCAGCCCGACCCAGTGCAAATCTGCACCCAAAGAGCGTTGTTATCCGATGAGACTATGGCGCCCGTTGTTGTACTGGGCTCGCTGAATCAAAGGCTGTGTCTCTCTTTGTGCGTGTTGGGGGGACGGGGGGGTTGGGGGTGGCATGTGTTTGTACATTTGTTTGTGTCAGGGGTTGCCATAATGAGAAAAAAAAAACTCGGAGTGTCCAATACGCCCTATGATGGCGGCCGGTGGGTAACTGATGGCGGTTGGTGGGTAACTGATGGCGGTTGGTGGGTAACCGATGGCGGTTGGTGGGTAACCGATGGCGGTTGGTGGGTAACCGATGGCGGTTGGTGTGTAACCGATGGCGGTTGGTGGGTAATTGATGGCGGTTGGTGTGTAACCGATGGCGGTTGGTGTGTAACCGATGGCGGTTGGTGGGTAATTGATGGCGGTTGGTGTGTAACCGATGGCGGTTGGTGTGTAACCGATGGCGGTTGGTGGGTAACCGATGGCGGTTGGTGGGTAGCCACGAAACATCAGAGAGTGGCTGCTTTAGTAAAAAAAAAAAAACGCTGAGCGTCCTTATGGCAACCCCTGGTTTGTGTATTCGGAGTACACCGACAAGTTTCAGGGAATGCCCGTTTCCAAGTCAATCTGCGCCGGTCCGGTTTCCTGACACCACGTAGACCACCGTTATGATCCAGTGTGGCGATTGCTTTGCTTTAAAAGTCCACCTATGCTTTGCAGGAGCACAATGACCAGGAGTTCCTTCACATTGCATCGTTGTTTCCGCGTGTTCCGACTATACAGAGCGCATCCATCCATCCAACCCGATGTAGCACAGACACAAAGGACCCTTGTTCTGCATGACAAGTGCGCACCTTGCCTGATAGCAATCGGCCCTCTTTTAGTGTACTCTGTTGATTGAATGCGAAATTAGTTGAATATGAAACAAGAGGACAGCGACGCCTTCAATCATACCTGGTCTCACTGCACAAGAGACGACAAGCGTGCGATTGAGGCAAATGTGTGCGTATGCAGACTCGGACGCAAAACGCACGCATGATATCGCCACGCACACCTCTACAGGAATACGGGTTAGCCTGATGGGAGAAGCACATTTGTACAGCTACCTTTGTGTTTGCTTTGTGTTGTCGGTTTGGAAATGCCTTGGATCGAGCATGCCACATTATAACCCCATGGAGCAGAGGGCCAAAGAGAACAGCAGTTTGGTTGTCTGCCAATTCACTCAGCAACAGCGCGTGCGTGTAGGTGCGCGTACCCGCGCACACGCGACACAATCCGCCTTGATGTGACACAGCATACCAAGATCCGTCCCAAGGGATACGTACGTGGCAAAGCTGAGCATCAAATCTGCAACACAAGGCAGCGAAATGCAGCCGTGCCAGAGAACATGTCACATGTTTCTGGGCGTCAAAATCCTCAGTTTCTCATTTCAATTTGAAAGGTGAATAAATTCAACGCTGAGATCACAGGGGGAGCTCAGTACGGTTCTGGACAGCAACACCGCAGCATGAGCCATCGTTCTGGAGAGCGGGTTAGGAGGGGGGGGTAAACAAATATTCGGGTTTGGGGGGTCGTGGAAACATTCTAGGTTGGGTCGCGGCGGTCCAAATATTTCTTTGATAGCTGACGCGCTGCATCCATATCTCACTCCATAGACCACTGCTCCCATTGACGTCCCATTGGGTCGAGGGGTCCAGAGGGAGGGGGTATTCCGGCCTACGCGGGACACCTCTCTGTGACATCCATTTAGCTTTCATTGAAGGATCAGGATCTTACCCAAATGCTTCAGAATGCCACTACTTGTCTCTTGCAAAACCTTCCATCATTAGATACAGGGGGGGGGGGGGGGCAATTCACAAATGGAGGAGGCTGATTTTGCGTCGCAAAAGTTCGCAAAATTTGGGGAAAATTCGCAACGTACTATTTTGCACAAAGATCCCTTTCAACTCCACACGTAAGGGACACAGGCAATGCGCAGGATGCATTTTTGCTTCAATAAAGCCAGAAATGTGTGGTGTCCAGACGAAGCGGTTGCAAACCTACCCTCCACATCCCCGATGAACAATAGCATGTTGGTGAGACGCCAGGTATCATTTGGGAGGTTGTGGCAATACTTGCTGTCCGCATAACCCTGCCAAGCTAAACGAGCGCTCAACCTCTGCAGACGTTACTGGGAGATTTACCAGGAATTGGGCAGCTTTTGCCAGAACACCAGTTTGCTTATCCCAAAATCAGACAAGGTCAGCACGGGCTTCAGCTGTAGTCTTTGCTCCGTAGTTCAGCTTCAGCTTTTTGGCAGGAGCATCTGCTGCATCATCATCGGGGCAGCATCAAGCTCATTCAATGCATCTTCCTCCGGAGGAATATCACTCAGAAAACAAAAACAGCCTAACATGCAGGAACAGGGTATTGGAGGGAGCACTATAGCAGGCACAAAATTTCGCAAATTTCCAAAATTGCCACAATTGCAAAATTTCGCAAATTTCGCAGGTAGCGACCCCCCCCCCCCCTGTTAGATACTAATGTAGCTCGTTGGACGTGATGGGCGTTTCGGAATTGGTGAGGTTTGTAGGTATGTGTTTTACCCCCACTTGTGTGTACATCTCATCCCCTACAGACACTCCAGTACTGCGTGCTGGTGTGTATCATCTGTGGTCTATCTTGGTGGCGAGAACAGGGGTCATTGGAGCGCTGATTTGCTGTGTGAAGCGAACACCAAAACATCCCAAATCAACCATAGCTCAGGTCACAGACCAAGGTGCTTGTACAAATCGGCTTGCCACCCGGTTGGTCTAGGCTGAGAGTAGATCTAGATGTGGAGGCCTACATTGGGATCCCACTGTTTGTTGTGACCAACATCAAGGCATTCTCAATAGGTCTTTTTTTCATAACGCATTTTGGTGGTTGCATTTCAAGACAGATGATCAATAATTGTGCAAACGCTGCAATGAGGTGGGAACAGCAGGGCATTTGCAGCATGACAACGCTATCCATGAGCACAATGAATCCCAACCGAGAGTGGATACGACTGGGAACAAGAATTTCTTGGCCCACTTGATCATTTCCCTCTGTCTCAGGCGGCAACACTGAATGCAATGCCACCGGACTAGGCTCTTCGGTCGCTAGAAACGTCAAATATAAGCGGGAAATCAGCAAAAATTAAAAGAATGCATCGACCCATCGTTTCGGTGCTGGAACCAAGAGCTTTTGATTCTGTGATTCCACCAGCAAACAAGAAACCACACAATCTCTTCAAGAAACTTTGGTTGCACTCAAACTCATCAGCAGCAGCCCTGGCCTCTTGCTGGCATCACAGGACATGAAAGACATGGGTTCTGTTGCCCCATATGAGAACATATCTTGTTTTAAAAGCAATCAGTGGCCTCCCACGTAGGTCGTAGAAAGCATACAAATCCTTGACATAGCCTGGCTGTGCCTTTCTTGTGCCAAGTCTTCCTGATTTATTGCCACACACCAAGAATCGCTAAAACACTGCTCAAGGGCTTGAGACCAGCACAAGCAGGACAGCGCAAACCTAAAAAGGACATGCTCTCTGCCACCATGAAGAGTGCTCCAATGTGCATGCGAATCACGGCTACCAGATCTGCGAGAACCCTGATACAACCACAGCACAAATATCCTTCCTCAACCCCGGATCAAATGTATGGCATCGGCTGGAGAAAATTTTGCAGATTTGCAGGAAGCCGAAAAACACATGCCTGGGCTCAGGGATCAAGGGTTGGACCTGCTTCGGCCCGATCTTCAACAGCGTGTTCAGGGCAGTTGGCATTTCATCTATTTCGTTGCGTGGCTTCACAGTGAGCAGGCAAACTAGCACGAACTGATCAGGATAACACATGTACTCCCATGCAACGCACATACCGCTGAGTAGCGAGGTATATCTCTGACATCGCATCTTTTATTCTTTGGTTTAAGGAGCAGAGTGCTCTCGTGGAACAGAATATCCTGAGTGCGAGACAGGTAAGCCCATCGATATGCGCTCGACTGCAACTACGTCGAGTTAAAATGCCTCCATCTCACCACACTCGCCCTAATTTTGTCGGCATGTCGGTTACTTTCAACCTGGAAAGTACTTGTGTGTGAGTGCTGAAGCGCTTGGTAATTTGATGAAGAACTATTATCAATGCAAACCCCACAAGCTACCGCGTGAATTGTCAGAACAATATGGCCGCCTGCTTCAGGGTGCAGAACAGGAGGGGGCCAACTTTCGAAAATTAACGCAGGAGCGCTATGCACCACTTTCAGTGGTTCCCAAACAACGGATATTTTTGGCCATTCCAGCACTTTTCAAACAGGGCTTTGCAGACAAGAGATAACTTTTCAGTCTCCAGAGGAAAGGAAAACACAACGAAAGTGCGGCAAAACGGAACATGGAGCACTTGTCCACGTGTAGAATAATTTTCATTCCTGGTTCCTGGTAGAAACGGCGCTGTAGTCCATGCGCCATGTTGGCCACCGTTCCCATGCATCGTTCATCGACCATCCCTCCTCGCATCCCAGGAAATTAGCTGCACAACGGGGATCCTACGTGGGGTGGGGGGGAGCAACACTATAGCAAAAAGATGCTCACCTCATGTTCGGAAGACCGGTAAAAATGCCCCAAGAATGTTCCAAACCATGTTTCCATCGCCTCCACCGTGGGTTTTTCCTAACAACAGATTGCCTGGACATTCAGCAATGTGTTTGCCGACTTCTGTAGAATAGCTCGCTGCCTCTTGGATGGCTCCCCATGCACCCTTGGCAGGGATTAGACCACATGAAGAAGGGGGTGGTGAAGACGTTGGATTGGCAAAAAATTTACAGCGCATTAGCAATTACTATGCCCAAGGCGGTTCAGCGCACCGACCTTCTTATCCTTTGTCTGCTTGTGTTCGGGTCCTGGGTCAACTTGACGACCAACATCAGAGCAAAAACCAATCAACCATTTTCTTGAGAAAAAGTGGCTGAGTATCCCCGGCCGAGTGCTGCTTGGGTCACCCTCCGGCCGAGTGCTGCTTGGGTCACACTGGTGACCTAAGCTCAAAATGCTCACTGTGGAGCAAGCCTGACCGATTGTCCCAGGATGCTTTAGCTGTCGTACCAAAGAGAGGAGAGGGGCGGCTGAGGGGGGACGTGAGGCGGCTTCGTTTGGGGCCCCGCTTCTGCCTTTCACAAAAAGTCCTGTGTACTGCACACACATCGCGCATACCGCTTGCCCTGCACCACGCGCTGAATGAAAACTTCGTTGAGGGTCCCACATTTGCTGTCGAGGCTGAAGAAATATCCTGCATAGAAATGCCTAGGGGTTGCGGTCATGCCAGACGTATGCATCGATCTATACAAAACGTACGTCTGCTGCAGTGAGCAGACACAAAGAAACACGTTCTGCGGGCACACTGTCAAGGGTCCCGCTTGAGACAAAATGGGGCAGAATGCACCCGGGGTCAGGGACAGGTGGCACATGCTGTGCAACCACTGGACCACGCTCCACAGTCTGCAATCGCAATACCGCCTGCCCTGCGACTGGGACGCCTGCACCGTGCACATTCCATCCACCCCATCCCTTCTCCTCACTCCTGCTCCTTCTGCCGAAACACTACCTCGGGAATGAAATATTATTGACAGGGGTGGCGCATAGGCGTTCATGGTGTGGAGGGCTGTGGGTGGTTTGGGGATTGGAACGGGGGGGCGCAGCGGGAGAGAACAGGGACCGAAGGGCGGAACGGTCGTCGAAGGGGGAACGGGGCGTGGAAGCGAAGGGCGGCACGGTCATCTATCGTGGACAGTTCCGAAGTGCAAAACGGGAAATTCTTGCTTCCGCGCCAAGATCTGGGCTGCGGGAGATGGGCGCACCACAAGTCTAATCACACCTCTGCGGGCGTTGTACTGTACCTTGAGAGAGGGCATCAGGTGATCCTCCGCAATCTTAGTGCCCAGGGAGTAGATTTCTGAGACCGCGAAAGAGAAAACAGACGGTGACTCTCGCCCTGACCCCAGCCCCAAAAGATTCGCTGCACCTAAACGGCTCATCTCAGACAGGCTGCATCAACCCGCATCTGCAATGGGAGACACTGCGCGGGCACAGAATACCTTCGATGGTATCGCTGTACTGCCTGCGGGCAACATCTGAGCAAACGGAGCACAAACAGATGACACGAACGGGCAATATCTGAGCAAACGGAGGAACGTGTGCGGCGAGGCGCACGCAACACTCGGACTGCAAATGGCGCCTGGAATGAGGCCTTCAGCACGGCGAGCACAGGTATGGCAAGTTGGCAAGACATACCCAACAATCCATTAATTCCACTCTTGACAGCAAAGCATTGCTGCGAGACAGAGGTACGGGGGGGCGAGGTCACACATGCGCGAAGTCCAACGTGCACACTCGGTCCCGCACATCATATCCCACACTTGATGTGGGTTTTGTGACATGGCGGTTGGAAAATTGCTCTAGGGGTTGAAAAGGGGGCTCTTCAGTCAGGGACCGAGATTTTAGCCATTTCTTGGCAAGGGGCTCCAGCCACCAGCAATGGTTGGCCACAATGGTTGGCCAACCACCCACAATCGTTGGCCAGCCACCCACAATGTGCACCAGGGATTCGCAGGGCTATTGATGAGATAATATGAAATCCTGTGCCAAGAGTGCCGAAAAATTTGTCCGGGCAAAAAAAAATCAAAAAACCGTTTGACTGAATACATGTCAAACCCCTCTTGCGGGCCCCCTTGTTGCTGATTCCCAGTTCTGGGGTATTCTGAGCTCACTCTTGCACCATTTTGTGTATTGTGTTGATGCGCTAGCGCGTTCCATGTATGTATTGTGCAGCTTTTGTCTCTCTAGGTACACATGCGCCCCAGTGAGAAATCATCGATGCACTCTGCCTTTGTTGCTGTCCTGTGCTGCAGCTGGGAACAGGAAAGGTCCAGGCCCAGGTTCATGCAATGCCCAAGGCTGGGTATGCATTAGGTGGGCCTCATTGACACAAGACCTCTGATTAGCGAGACCCTTGTGCTTTCCTGCGCCCCCCTCCCTGCCCCGCATCGTGTGCATGGGAACAACTGAATGCGAAGCCTGCCAGCGCAAGGAGGGGAGTGTACGCCACGGGGGCAGTATGCTGCCATCGTAAGCAGCGGTATCAAGATTCTACCCCGAGTTTTCCATCTCTACTTCTGACAGACAGAAAGGGTCTCGAGCAACAAAAGCAGCGCACAGTAACGAGCTCCACGCCTCATCACCCGCAGGCCATAGAGGCCCCCAAGGCCCATTTCTCAAGTTGGGAAAACCCGGGAAAAATTTGTATTTCTTTTTCGGCTGGAGCTCGTTCTCTTTTGCCGAGACCGCAACTGAGCTCCAAACGTGAAGGCAAAGGGTTTTCCTGTCTGGTCAGAATGTGTCGAAGCTGGAGTGAGGCAACAAACAGTCCGAGAGTGATTGGCAGCGGATGGGGCAGCCTGCAACCACTGCCCGTCCCTCTGCGCCCTCCAACCCTCCTGTATCAGCCTCCAACCGCCGTCTTACCCTCCACCGTCCATCCATGGTCCGTCGAAGCGACTGACCATTTGATTCGAGGAGATTGACCACTCGAATCTAGAGTCAGACATATCAATGCTAACTCCAGCTGTGCCTGTGATAAAACATTTTCATCGCGTGAGGTTCGTGGTGCACTGCTGGTCTGGTCTCGTCCTGCCATCGCTCGCGCTCTCGCCTTTTTGTCACACGTTGGTTGTACTGTTTTTCTCCTGCTGTCTCCTGCGGACCAACCTCCCCACCCCCCAGCCCTGCCACCTATAGCATCATGCATCCCCCCAGCCCCATCGATCCCCTCAGCTCCGATCCTTTGTCCACCATCCAACCCCTCCTTCCGTTCGCCCGAAGAGGATCCACCTGCGTTTGGAGGTACAATGGGTTCTTGGCGTGCGTGATGTCATCGTCGATGATGGCATTGATTTCTGTCAAAATGGTCTGCAGACTGGCGCTTGACAGATTCGCCCGCACCGCCTTCAGCAGGGGATCTGTGGTCTGCGCGTGACGGTGCGGAATGCAATGCATATGCGGATGTGTAGGACACTGCTCGCTGTGCATCGGGCCTGGGCCACGTTGCAGCTCATTGTGTTGTGCAACGACAGACACTCTGGTGTGCCAATGCTTGCGAGGGAGAGGGGTGCCGGTTAGCTGAGATACGAGGACGTGGGTGCCAAGATTGGATAAACATCACATCAAGCCAAACGGACAGTGCGCTTTGCACAATAATTGTGCCCGGCTCTGTTCAAGAGGCAACAAATGCAGCAGCAACCAGGAGAACCCAACAGAAGAAGGGAACGGCGGCATTCTTTACCCGCCGTAGATTTGGTGAACTGAAACTGCCAGGGGCAGCTGGTACACAAGCGCACGTTCTCCACAACTCTGAGCGTAGGCTAATCCGATACTGGTTTGTTTTTACTGCTTCACTGTCACCCGACAGGGGCCAGAAATCCATCACCGTGAGGACGGAGTTATTCTCGTCAACCCCATGCATCCGAGTGCTTGGGGGGGTACCATGCAATGGCGCTTGTATGAAGGAACGTAACAGTGTGTAAAGGGGAATGTAACGGACTGCGAAAGACTGTAGCGGGCAAACAACCCGTAAGATTGCGAAATCATCATTGTGGACACCCGTTTCATCAACATGGGGGACGCAAATTGCCCATACAGGGGCCACAGCATACTCACAACTGCACTTGGGCTTGGGATAACCACAAGCCTTGCAGTGAATTATGTTATGCCTTGCCATTCCCTGCTCCCTTGCTCGAACATCCTCAGCCTGTGCCTTAGCTTGGGCACCAGGCTCTCTTGGGTGCTTCTCCATATGCCGCAAACCGCCATAGCAGGGAGAAATCGATATGGCTACATAATCCTTGGGAATGCCATGCACGCAGTGCGAAGTTTTGGATGTCGGCAAATACTTGAACCCTAGTTTCGGCCCCTTTTCACAACCTACCATATGGTCGAGCGTGTACTGTCTGCTACAGGGGTGGCTTCTGTGCAATCCGCCCCGCACCAACCACGGAGCGGGTGGAATCCCAGAAAGAATGCGTGCGGACGCGCCACACTCGCTACGCACTCGCACACACGCAGAGACCTGCTCCATCGCTGCAGTCAATTGCGGCAGTAAATTGAGCAGATCCTTCAGACAGATCTAAAATGGTCGCGTCGGACATGGTGTTGCCGACATAACAAAGAAACCTAACCAGCTCACGCCCCTGGTAACGACCGTAGCTGCAACTAAACCCCGGCCTCCCCAGGCTCAGCTTCCGAGAGGTATCGGTCAAAGTGTGGCCGATCGCATGATACCCACGTTGCAGATTCGACGTGACTCAAACCACAAAGACCCAAAGCAGCGAAACACAAACTGAATACCGGCCACTTTCAAAGGCCGCGTGCTCCACTACTCGAACCTGTTAGCTGAACAATCCATCGACCGTCCTGCCGTCGGTGGGCTAACCCCCCAGCCCAAATCCACCCGACTCGCTTCTAGGTCCCCTCTTGACATTTTGGGGCTCCAGGGTCCCCACGGAGGCAGCAGCACAATTGACGGAGAGCAGCTCGTCACGGCATCTTTCTCCGGCAAAAGAGGGGTGTAAAAGTGCCCTGTGGTGTGCCACTGATGTAGTAATGGCAGTGCCAAACCTACACCCGAGTTCAGATTAGCATCTGGGTAATACAGAACAGGAAGCATTGACGGCCGCCCCTCGCGACCCTGTGGGCCCTTAAAGCAACCCTCGCCATCCCCTTCCTCTTGCCCAAAAAAGCCAAAGCCGACAACTGGATGGACGAAAGTTGGTATGGTACAGGAAGCAAACGCACAAACATGCAATTTGGCGGATTGTCAGCGCAAACATATGGCGTTAGAGCGGAGAGAACCAACTGCTACGTGGGTGATGGTAACGCGGCACTCCCGTGGCTGCGGACAGAAATACGGTAGGGCACAACATACGGTTGTGGTGATGGTTGTGGCGGCACTCCGGTCGTTCGCAGCTTTCGGTACCTGGAAACGATCAGAGACCGCCGTGGCTCCTGGAGGTGGAGAACCCAGAGCTATAACAGTTGCCTTGTTGCAAATTCAACTGCACTGGATTTTGTACCATCTGCAATGCTGTGCACACCAGAGTTGGAAAGCAGCGTCAGGGGACCGGTGTTACCCTCAGTGCTAATAGGCACTCTGGGTGAACACAACTGGGGCCTTGCGTTCAAGACCAAAACACCCCTCCTTTTTAGCCACAAGGGAGACTGGCATCCCTACCAATCACCGGGAGGGAGACGGATAAAAACCCAACCCGCAACCCGGAGCCTTACCCCTGGATGGGAGGGAGGGGGGCGACGGACAAATAACTGTACCCGCAGCCGTGAACCTGCGCTGATCACACATTTGTCCAAGCGTCTAAGAAGCGAGTGGGTGGTTGAGAGACGCCGATTTGATGATCAACAAACGATTTGACCCACCAAGTGTGGAGAGTGGGTCTTGGGCATCGCGAAGGTTGTAGAGGGTTGTAGAGGTAACACAAAATCCTGACACATGTCCGTGATGAGCAAGCACACAGAAGCGGTGCAAACAAGGCAGTTGCTCACACACGCATACCTGTGTAAATTGACTTATTAGAAAATCAATGTTGGCGTTGCACATACTGAGAGCCTTGGTCAACGAAAAATACATCGTTTCGTCGGATAGGAGCGTGGTCACAGTGTCCAGCCGCGTCTCAAGCGTACACTCATCTGTCCGACACATGCGGCAACACGGGGCCTACTTCCGACAAACTTTGGCGCCTCATTGCCCAACAAGCGCCGACAAATTGTAACGCAAAGGGTTGGATGCTTGAGCTACATCCCTCGAAGAAAAACCCTACTCAAAAACGCCTACAAACAATGATCCTATCACGCACTCCGAGGGTTGGGTGAGGGTTGGGTGAGGGTCGGGTGAGGGTTGGGTGAGGGTGGTGGGTGAGGGTGGTGGGTGAGGGTTGGGTGAGGGTCGGGTGAGGGTTGGGTGAGGGTGGGTGAGAGTTGAGGCACACCGTTGATAGGATGCATGATGCTGCTTCGAAGCAATTTTACTGCAAAACAACATGTTGCAACCGATCGTAGCCGTTGTGTTGGCGGTCAAATCCGGAACGGAAACACGGCATCGCACGCCACGCCCCTCTCTCGTGCGCAATTGGACATACGGCCGCCAAAGGTTTTTGTATGATTCAAAACCGAGATCAAAGTGCGGTGCTTGCTATTTATTCCTCGCTTTTGCCGCCGCTCCCAAGGCTCCATAATGCACAAAAGTCCAATACTCTGCTTGTCCATGAGCAAATGTCCCTACATGCAAAATCCAAGTGTTGTCAGCAATGCAATTCTAAACCACGTGTCCCTACCTGCACATAGCACGTGTCGTAGGCAATGCAATTCGCAACCGCAAATGCAAGCCATGGCTAAAGAAAGCACAAGTTTTGGCGCGCGTCGTTGTGCTCGACATCCCACATAACAAAGCGGTCAAGTAGCATCACAAGAATAACCGTGCGCATACCTAGTATGGGCATATCCACATCCATACCCCTACCCGTGTAAGCAATCTGGTAACTGTAAAACAAGCATCGCGCACCTCAAGGCCGCGGTACACGATCTTTAAACTGTGAGCGGCGAACACGACCTTTTGGATATGTTCTACACAAATTGGTGAGGCAGCCCAAGTTACATAGCTCCCGGTGATTCGAAGTCCCCCAACGAAGCAAAAAGCTGTCAACCAACTTCCGGCACTTCCTTGAAACCCAAAGGACCGTGCCGTAATTCGAATATGTGGTCATGTACCCATTCCCGAATGCCAAACCCCACGAAAAGTCGTTGATGTGAAATCATCCAAGGGCACCAAGGGCCTACGACCTAACCATCTTTGCCACCCCACTCGGAACCCACAATGAGTGACCAACGGCGTGTAGAATGGTAGTAAGTGGTGGTGCGATTGCCCACTTTAAGCTCACTTTAAGCCCACGGCGGCGATGCATACCGATGTAGGCGAGTAGCGCTGAGGCTGCACTCAAGCATAAATATCTACAAGAGAATAGGATACACAACAAGAAACAACGTGAACCGTTCACTCCCGATACGATGTGCAAAAGTCGTTCGGACCGGGCGAAATTATCACCTCTCGCTCGACTCGATATCGATGGACTTATCATTTGCCGCGAGTTGCTTGATCGACTGAAAGCCTTAAAGAAAAGGAGGTCGGAGTTTCTATTGTGCCACGGAGGTGTTCTCACCAACAGCCTTCTAAGAAGAACCGAAGGGATCACGGAACGCCCAAGCATGCATGCAATTGCATAACCAAGTCCACCCCCGATCGCAATGATCCTATAGGGGGAAACGATGCCATCAACTTGCGTTTTGCCCCACGTAGGGTGTGTCTTGCGAGTCGCGTTTGGAACGTTAGAGGGTTACCACCCTTTTTGGAATTTGATGTGCCTTTATCCATGATTGTGCATGGCACCCTTTCCTTTGCACTTGCGGAGCAAACACGCACAAATAGGCATACCATTGGTTTCGTTGAAAAACCTACGAGCTATTGTCGCCACGTTCGACCCTTGAAACTCACGTTTGGCCGCTTGAAACATTTTACTTTCGGTCATTGTGTTCGGGAAGATAATCTCCTAAGCAAATTTAAGGCATGCACGAGGGATCCCACGCAACCGCTGCTTCGTCTAGCCAACGAAGAACACGCATTTCCCTCCTTCAAGTTTGACCCACGCGTCCCGAAACTTGAAGCTCAAGGCGACCGGTGGAACTTGCCGCGATCGGACGGAGCCGGATTAATGGTTGGAAACGGAGCGAGCAAGTCACTATGAGGAGGTCCAAAATTCGTGGTTCCGTCACGCGTGACAACCTTAGAAAGGTTGCCACGCCTTGCCTTTTCTTGAGTTCCTGAGTGACAATGCCTCCATGCTCATATCCCCACATACCGTTGCGTTATGGATGTATAATTGCTGTCGCGTGTTGTCACACAACGCATTGTCGGCAAATTGAGCGAGAATCACCTCGTACGAGCGGAGGTCCATAATCGCCATGCCAACCTAAGTTTCAACGCAAATTCACCGAGAAGAGGCCACGGAACCACACGGTTGCAATCAATGCGAAGAACGGGCCATCTTGCTTCGTGTGTGGCGTCGGAAACCTCGTTTGCTTTGTTATTGATGATGGCAACGATGCTAATAGTGTCCACATCGCGGGTTTGGTGCGAGGTCGATGTCGAAGTTGAGGGCCTTGAAGTCGAGAGCCGTGATGTCGATGTCCTCGAAGTAGTGGGTCGATTGCAACTCGTCGAATTCTCGGAGGCGAAGAACCGGGTGTCATATCGTGGAGTAGTATCCATCCTTATTGAGATGTGGAATGGCTCGTGAACAAATACCAGCCACCTGTGCTCACGAAATGTTGGTTGTACTTAGCGAAAATTGTGCGTGCTACTTGTGCCAGCCAGCAGCCAGTACACACAAAACAAAAGCGTTTTGGCAAACAGCCTTTGCGGTACTTGCAGTTGATGAGTCAGTTAACGCAAGGTACGGTAGTCGGAGTCCGCCTACCTGGCGACCACGAAGGCCGGGGACGGGAATGCGATCAGGTGGTGCCAACCGAAGCCGGCCCTATTTCACTGCTAGAAATTGGCAGAAGTTTGTCCTAACCAGACCCACTTGCCCAACAGTAGACCCACCATGAAATGATCATGTGAGAGATCCACCCCAAATTTCAGAGCCGCTCCCCGACCACAGCGATAAGGGACCCACTTCGAAAAGTCCACTTTAACCCACTTGCAAGGAGACAAGGTCAACCTCAACCAAGCCCGAGCCCTTATGTGACAAGACACCTGTAACCGGGTGCTCCACGTTTGGTGAGTGTATTGTCTCTTGTAGGAGCGTATGGATACGATGAGATAGGTGCAACTAAGCAAATAAGTTTGCCGTTCGGAACCCTCACATTGGTTCGCGTTGACGTACATTTCTTGTACTTCTTCATTTGCATGTGTGTATGGGCAACCGCCTTCTTTGCTTTGCTCTTCGTGCCTGCGGATGAGACCATCACCTCTCTAACATTGACATACTGAGCATCAACTCGGTTTGAGAGGCGTATGCAACATGGCCCCGATGAGAATGTAAGCAATGAACACATAACACATGCCTGACAACCCGAAAAACATTCATCTTGCAGTCTGTTTATGGCTTTCCGCTTCATGTCGTGCCACTGACGAGGGTTTTGCCAGCCTATTGTGTTTCCCGTTGCTTGTGGCTCAAGTCGTGTCACACAACTCGAAGAAATGGGCCTTCAAATGACATTACGCCTGAGTGAAAACACAAAGTGCATGTTCCGAGAGTCAAATTTAAGAAAACCCAGTGCACTTTAAGAGACTAGGGCTGTGGCTCCGGGTGAAAAAATTAAGAGACCCGGGTCCATTATCGGGGTAGAGTACAGTGTGCAACAATGCTACATCACCACCCATCCCCTTTTGGCAGCGTTGCCCCTTAAAACGAGTGTTGGAGAGTAAATCATGCGGTGCCGCTCAAAGCCTATCGTGTCCGCCGGAGTTTCGGCTTGCCACGATGTTCGTTGCCCATGACCTTTTGTTGCTCAAGGAAGCGGTTTGGGCGCACATTTTTGTCTCACGGCAACGAGATGAGAGGCATGGAATAGTCTCCCAAGGCGCCAGCTCACAATGTCGTGTCACTTCCATGAGGTCCACCCAATCAGGTCGGCCGTGCTTTGATGGTTTCAAGTTGGGCGTTGGACGCGGATTTGACACGTTATGAGCATAAAGCGCTTTCGTTGCATGTACGCTCCCAACCTTGGTTGTTGCTCCCCGATGATTTGTGCTTGCTTCGCTTAATTGTACACATGCACGTAACCCCTAACGGCTTGGAGGGCAAATGGGACGTCCCGCTGATGCTATACAATACCACGTGTGGGGGGCAGGTCCGGCGGGGGGCCGCGGCGAGTAATTTAGCTTGTGGCTATGGATGCATGCAAGAAGAGGGCGCCAAAGGCACCGGAAATTTTTGTCCATGCACGCAAACACGGTGGTGACAATGACAATGTTGTCCATGTCTTCACTCATTGACAAAGCCGCACAGCACAACAATAGACAACTCTGTTTGACAAGCCATGGACATGATGAAGATGCCCAATTATGAACCACTGATAAGCAAGGTGCTATGGGAGACCTGGATGATTTAGCAGTATCTTGGGTGGGCTGCACATTGTTGCATGTTGCAATTGCAAATGCATTCAAGGAACTAAATGAGAATGTGCCGCTTTGTTCCAATCTTCTCGAGGGCATCCCGTTTCCAATCTTCTCGAGGGCAATCCCGTTTGAGCACCCAACAACCTCTTCACACAAATTTGACGATTTAAATGAAGTGCGCACACGTCTCCGTAACATTTCGGACAACAAAGAAGGAAAGCGCGTACGCGGGTTGGGTATCCCTCCGGAGTGATCACATGAGTTGCAAATGTCCGTTAACCCATCCATGCACATGTCGCTTTCGGAAAGTTCCCACAAACACAAACTCATTTCCACCTTCCAGATAGGACGTGACCGTGCCGGGCTAAAATGTCGCGGCACCCGCGCAACGTAAAGTCCATGGTGTCGTCCTCTAATCGGAGATTTTCGACACCAATACCAAACTCCCCGGAATCGAGCGCCGTTCGGAAGGTATATCTGGTGTGCAAAACCAAGCATAATCGCGCTTCAACCCATTTTAACCGAATTGCGAGGATCCCGTGGGTTAACGTACACCTTCTTGCTATTGTGCCGGACGATAACGTTCGGGTGAGTGACGCATGACGGGGATTAGAGATATGACGATTACATCCGCTCGTGGAACCCGCGGTGGTAACCTTAACATCCATGTAGGTGGTGATCATGGTTGCGGTTGTGGTAGTTGAATGTTTCATACGGACGGGAATTGCCAACATGGTTCGAGGTAGTGGTTCGAATGTTGTCAGGTATGGTGAATAACGGTCGCATTCGGTTGAGGTACTCGCATTGCATTATTTGTCATTGGGCAAGAAACTCCGTTTCAATCAATCATACTTACCAAGAGTTCGACATGGGGCACATATGTAGTGTTTGGAGTGTCCTCCCGGCGTCTCCCAGCCTCCTTTCGTGTGTGCCGCTGCACCGTTGAAACATGATATACGCCTTGAACAATTGCTTTCCCTCGTACCACATCTCGGCTTTTTGGTGCATGGGGGTTGCCCCCCGGCGAGCATAACACAAAAGCGGCCTAACCACGGGCAAGTGAGCGTTCATGGCGAGCCGAAGTTCATCGAAGGACAGCAGCCATATGTACAGTAACTCAGGGGGTGTGACCCTGCTCCAAAATGCACCAAAGGCCTGGTTACTGTGGGCCGTGGCTTCGCCATTGGCCCTATGGTTGGTGTTATGGCGCGAGACGAATCGGAAATGAAATGGGTATATATATATAGAAATCAGAAACAAGCAAGATAATCGCAAGTAACTCCAGGTGTCTGGCCAAAGATCTCCTGGGGTACCATAAAAGACCTCCAGTTAAGTGGAATCCACTGATTTCGCTCCACTAGGCTCCAGTCCAAAATCTGATACTTCGGAAAATCAAACGAGGGTCGCCTCTGGGATTGGGCATCAATGACCTCATTGGATTGGATTGGATTGGAAACCACTGATCTCCATTCACAAAACTCCAGTGACCTCTAATCGTCTGGGGAAAAATCGGAAATAAATCTGAAACTCAAAGGATAACCTCGGACATCACTGATCTCCATACATCTGGGGAAAGTCCACAGTAGACCTCCAGTAGACGTCTGGGGAAAGATCAGATTTCTGAGAATCAAGGATGATATCCTTGGAATCCACTGTCAAAATAGGAGTCCACCGATCTCCAAAATCCTGAGGGATGTACGAAAAAGAGAGTAAGCAGGGGCAAAAAGATCAGGAAGAAAGAATCAACAGACAACAGAGATAATTCGTTGACATGAACGTGGTCCCATCTCGTCGATCTGTCAAATGGTATCAAGGGACTAGGGGGGGGGGGGGGTTGCAGATCGCAGGTGCCGAAGATGAGGAGGACAATGAAAAAAGAGAAAGAAATAGAGAAAAAAAGGGGGGGAGAAACTCGTCACCCGGAGACCAAAGCGGGGCAGAAACCCCCCAGTCGCTTGCGGAGCTTAGTTTCTTTTCGCGATGGCTTTTTAGGGTAACGTGTTTCTGTGTGGGTAGTTACAGTAAATTAAGTAGTTGGGATTTGGTTTTTTTGTTGTTGTTGTGTATGTGTCTGTGTTTGTGAGGGTGTTTATTGGCGACTGTTGTGTTTGTCCGTTTTGGGTAAGTCAATAAGGTGGGGTTGTGAGATGAAGTGCTGTAAATGGAGTATTGGTTGTTCCATGGGTTGTCTGCGGAATCTGGTTGGAGTAAGTGCAGATCGTTAATTGGGTTTTGTCTGAGCCATGTTTGTGTCTCTTGTAGTGCTGTTTTGAGTCTTTTTCTCCTGTGTTTAAAGGCTGTTTTTAGATTTTGTTGGTGTTGGAAGTAGGGAGTGTCGGGTGGGATATCTTTTAGTGCATTACTGAGTGAGTTGGGAATGAGCGTGCGGATGTAGTTTCGTCTTTCTCCTTTTGTTGCATGTTGCCACCAGTTTATGACTGTTTGTTTGAAGGGTTGTTGCCAGACCTCAAAAAAGAGGTCACGAATAGGTTTCGCTGTGTCGCATTCGGTCACCGTAGTTATGGGGTCGAGGGGGTGATGAGTGTGGCATTTGGGACATTGATATGTGTTAAGTTTGTAATGGGGAAGAAAACCAGTGCAGCAGTACAGTCCATTTGTCCATTTGAAAGGTAATCTGGAAAACCACGATGTGTGAGCGTAGAAGTCGGTGCTAGAAGGTAGGTGTATGTTGTTGTGTTTATGGCTTGGGAGTAGGTGTTTGACAGTTTTGCGTGTAATGCGTCCTGGTAATGGTGTATGATTGTGGTATATGAAGTGAGAAGTGTCAGGGTTGTGATTTTCTGGGTGTTGGGGGAGGTTGAGTGAGACCCATTTAGAAATTTTGTCAGAATGTTCATTGCCAGCGAAGTCAGCGTGTCCTTTGATCCAGGTGAAAATTATGTGAAGGTGGGTGTTGTGAAGAAAATTCCAAATATAGTTGTACCAAAGAGCGAAGCAATTAGCGTTTGAAGCGAAGGGTTTAGCATTTAATTGTTGTATTTGGTGGAGTGTAGAGCAAACCGACAGGTTGTCAATGGCAAAAATTATTGGTTGGGAGAAGGTGTTTATGTGTGGGAGGTAGGTAAACAAGATAATGGCATAAATTTCTGCTGGGTAAGACCCTTTTATAGGCGATATGCTGCAGATGGTTGTTGGCGGTGTAGTGTTGAAGGTGATGGCGGCACCTGATGGCGTGTCCACTGTGGGGTCATCCGACCCGTCGGTGTAGGCGACCGTAGCATTGGGGTAGGCGTCGAGTGCGGCTAGAAGATCGTGGCATCCCCAATAATGTAGGTGTTGAAATTTTGGGGGAGAGAGATTGTTTTTCAGGGTAAATTGAATGAAATTTTGAGTGGTTTTGGTGCCAGTGAAAGAAAAAGGGAAGTTGGTCATGTCGGGTAGTGAGAGAGGCTT
Source organism: Eutreptiella sp. 'Long Island Sound 2002' (assembly GCA_964036045.1). Classification (NCBI taxonomy): domain Eukaryota; phylum Euglenozoa; class Euglenophyceae; order Eutreptiales; family Eutreptiaceae; genus Eutreptiella; species Eutreptiella sp. 'Long Island Sound 2002'. Next base: position 37,820,188 of record OZ038391.1, on the reverse strand, counting down.
GGTAGACTTGGAAATATCTTGGGATGTGGGGAGAGTAAGGAAGCGAAACTGGTGGTTGGGGGTGAGGATTGTGGACATGTCAGGGAAAGTAACTGTGGTTTTCTGAGGCAGGGGGTGGTCGACTGTGCCTTGGAACCATAGGGTTGTTTTTGTGGTGTGGGTGGTGTTTTTCGTAGTGGAATATGTTGGTGGGTTGCTGTTGGACTGGTAGTAAATAAAGGCGACTTCGATTGTTGTGTGTGTAGGGATTTGAAAAGGGAGACATGGATTGACTGTGGGTATGTTGTGAGTGTGGAAACCTAAAAAACTAGCAGAGTGAGCGGTCATGAGTTGTATGGTGTCACCATACACCACACCACATCTCGGCTTTTGGTTGTCTCTTATTTTTGACGAACGGAGGCCACATATACACAAAGCCCGAAGGGTCCAAACTAGTTCCATGTCGGTGTTTCACAACTCCCCTATGTCCACCCTGTATTCCTCCCCAGGTCCCGGAGGGTTGTGTCCTTGCATGTGTCACAAGGATAGTGGGCGTGGGTGGTGGTATCCTTCTGTACACCGCCACATTGCAAGGGGGTAGTGGGCCTTGAGGATAGGGGCACACTAAAGAGGGGTAGTGGGCAGTGGTATCCTTCACATCGTTTTGGTTTTTTCCAAGTGGCATGCGCAGAACTTGGGGGAGACGTGCCCTTGGGGGGGGAGGACCCGCGGAATCCGCGCATCACGAAACCTCCTAGGGTACCCGTACTGATGCACCCACGCGTGTGTCGTCTAGAGCTACAACACTTTTCGCGATTCAAGTTCACTTTTTGATTAGTACACTCGTTTATAGGGAGTGCATTGGGCGCGGGGGGGAGGTGAGGCGACGCGGGGGAGGCATGGAATATGGCGTTTTCGGAAGGATATAGTCAGGAGGGAACTTTTCCAAGGTGTATCATTGCACTTCAAGAGGCGGGGCTATACAAAAGTGTTTCAAAAAGTGCACCGTTTTCATACGACTCGTACAAAGCGAATTTGTGCCACTTTTACGCTACTCGGGGACAAAAAGGCACAATGTGGGTGGGCACACACGAGTCCTCCAAGGGTACCCTCCCAAGAATCGTCACCCCAAAGTGTCCGTGCAACCACCAATGCATCTTCTTCTTGGAATGTAGAACAAACGAAGGACAACCGTGCCTGACGATTTTCTTTGCCGTCCGACTAGTAAACCCATTCGGATCACATGAGCGTCGATGACATGCCCCTTCCCTTTCTTCAATCGTGATGCCGGACGTTTTTGTAGGTTGGGTCATTACCACCCCAACCGTTGTCAAGTCATAGAAGCTTGAGCGAAGCCAAGGAGCAGCGTGAGGTGTGCGGGAATGTGGTCTTTTGTTTTCAACGGTGTTGGTTGGTTTTGGGGTTTGTGCTCAAAGATGTTTGTGCCCCAACCACTTTCGAACGGGTCTCGCTTTGATCGCCTTCAAGCCGTATTTCATGTGCTGCTATTCTTAGGAAGCATTTCGTGAGGCTGCGGAATTGCGCAACCAACTAGCGGAGATGGAAAAGATCAAGAGGTGTTTCACGCAACGTTGCTTGCTTGGCGCGATGACATGACGACACGGGAACGAGGTCAAGTGAGCACATCAACTCTTGGGAATGGAAGTCGCATGCGGTTGGTACCCGTACTGTTTATAACAAGCAGTGTTTTGAACCCACCCCCTCGGACGCTCACCGTTTTGGATGGATGCACAAAAATGTCGCGCGTGTCCCTGCGTGCGTTTGTTTCGCACTTGCTATTGCTCGTTGTTTACTCCTCTGTGACTACCTAAAGAAGGAATTAACCAACAAGGACAGGAAGTCGAGTGAGTGCGTCCCTGCAAATTGTGTTATGTGATAGGGACCATGAGTCGGAGAAGCGGTTGCTCGAGGAATCCTTGCGCACGGCAGCCCAAGTCACGTCTCAGCAAGAGATTCGGATCTCCAGTTTGCAAGAAAAATGTTCAGGTACGTCCTTTTTGGGGTTAGGTGGATGGCAATTTGCGAAATAATGAGTCAAACATATGCCTCTAGTGAGTTGAAGTCGTCATTATCAATCATAATCCGCAAAAGGACTCGTGGTGGCTAAGCCTCCGGTTTTCAAAAAACGGGAAATGTCAAAGCCCTTGGGAGAAGGCGTTTTTCACACCGTAGCAAGAACCACAACACGAACAACAAAGCACCAGCCGTTTGAGGATGGGTGGGCTCAAGTATTGCTGCGAGCCATTAGTCTGGGAAGACTAGGAGCCATTGCGCCAGCAAGATTTCTCGTGTTTGCCGTCCTCCACTGCTCGGACCTCATTTTTGTTTTGCTCCGAGTTCATCGCTTCTTTCTCTCGCTCTCTCCTTCACCCACATTGACTGTTTTTCAGAACTCGAAGCTGCTAAACTCATTTCCGTTCTTGCGCCGGTCAATTCTATTAACAAACCTTTGGAGCAGCGGACACAAGGTGCGGCTTCTTGTCGGTTCGTGTAGTGCCGGTGTCTAGCCTCAAAGGGTGCACACTCAGCGAAACCCAACAAGAGCTAAGCCTCATGCATTTGCCCGTTTGTTCCCAGAACTTGAAGCCGAGCTGCGGACAATCAAGAGGCAGATGTCGGAGCGTCAGAGCATGCAATTGTCCAAGGCCAAAGTGCAGGTGTTAACGTGCATGACCATGCTTGGGGGAAGAAGCAAGGTTGAAGCACGGGTTGTAGGTTTGGGACCCACGCTTGGTCCTCCTCCTCCTCCTCCTCCTCCTCCTCCTCCTCCTCCTCCTCCTTCGGTGTGCCGGAGGAATGGTTTCATCAAAAATGCGGGAACAAACCCATGATAATGTGTTGGGAAAGAGGAAAGGATGGGATGCTGCCCATGGTAATGTGTGGGGAAGATGAAAAGATGGGACGCCATAGTGAGCCAAGTGATGGTGTTTTCCACTGCACGGGCAAAGGTGTAATCAGGAAGTGCGTTGGGGATGCGAGGTGGACCGGGGAGGACGGGGTGAGCATGCGGGTAGGACCAAGGTGGATGCGGGAAAGTCCGGAGATGACGCAGGAAGGACCGAAAGTATGCTGGGAAGGCCAGGCAGCATGCGGGGAGCACCGGAGGGTTTTCCATGGAGCATGGAGCGAAGCGCCAATCCGGGTGTTTTTGCCGCGATTTTCTTCACTTTTGTGGTGCACCCCCGCCATTGGCCGCAGCGCTCCGTGCGATTTTGTGCGGCAAGGGGAGTGTTCTTTCTGCGCTGTGCGCAGATTTGACCTGGGCACCTGTTTTGTTGCAGAAAGACCTCAATGACAGGGAGCGAGAAGTCCGAAATCTGAAATCACAAATTGTCGAGCTGCAGGCAAACGTCGAGGCAGTTGGGGATGCTGCTGCCGCACAGCAGACCGAGGCAGCTGCCAAGGCGCAGCAGGAGGTCCAGATATTGCAGGAAGTGTGTTCTGATCTTGACGCATGTCTTGGTTGACCAACAGGCGGCGGCGGTCATTCACCTTAGTGATGATGCTGTCCGACGCCAATTTGTGAGTCAACCAATGCCGTAGCATTCATTTCCGTGAAACCAGCAGCACAGGCGTGTGCGGCCATGACCAGCGATGCATCAGACAGGTGGTGGTCAAGGCGGCATGGATACTTCGGGGTGCTTGTTCAGAGGGTGTCCGGGGGCACAACGCTTGGGCCTCAGCTATTGGTTGGAAGCCATGCATTTCAGCAAACATCTATGGTTATGTCTGCCGGGACAATTCTATATTTGAGTAGCGGCTAGCAGGCTTCATTTATCAGGACTTGCGCCGGGAGGTGCCCGCCACGGGGGTGGCAACAGGGCTGTGACCAGCCAACCGCGCCGGGACAGTCCACGTCATACGGAGATGTGAAATCCTCGTACGGGGGGGGCAGGCGGACAGGAGGGGGTGCGCAACAGGGGCACCCAGGAGCGCCAACAGACAGGGGGAGGAGCAACACAGACGCACAGAACGCGGGAGCCACACCAGGAGGGACAAGGGCGAGCACAGCAGACAAGGAGGAGGGGCAGGAGAGGCAACCAGAACAGCGGGAACAGGGAACCAGAATGGAGCGGATGGGAGAGCGCCTGGCCAGCCAGCCCCGTCGCTACCGGGTGCCAGGGCAACCCCTGCTCAACCGGCATCAGGTGGCCCGTGTCTCCCGCAGCCCAGATGGGCTGTTTGCGCAACAGGAGCAGGAGCCCATCGGGGGCAGACCAGCCGTGAGGGGGAAAAGGATATATGGTGGACAACCTGGACAGCGCGTGGAGGAACAGGGCACCTGGGCCTCACGCACACAGCGAGGCGGGCTATGGACGGCCTGTGGATAGAGGCGCGTGGACAGCAAAAACAGTCAAACGACCCCGGCAACCACCAGCACATCCTCAATACGCCAATTATTGGGCGCCGCTGACACGCAAACGGCACACCATGCCACATTCAGCACAGCCCCAACACACCAACTACTGGGCTCCGTGAACGCGGAAACGACACCAGCAAGAGCACCGGCCGCAGCGGCCGACAGAAAGCAGCAACCCGACGCAACATGCGAAGGGAAGAACGGGTGACTGTCCAGGGCCCCGTAAAGGAACAACAACCAAACGGAATGTCACACAGGGGGGCAACAACCAGACGGAATGTCACACACCTCCCTCTACAAGGTGCCCACGTACTCCACAAGGGCAGGGGCTGCGCCCCGAGCGCCCGGAGGTGCCTGCCACGGGGGTGGCAACAGGGCCGTGAACAGCCGACCGCGCACGGGACAGTTCACGTCGTACGGAGATGCGAAATCCTCGTACGGGGGGGCAGGTGGGTGGGACAGGAGGGGGTGCGCAACATGGGCACCCAGGAGCGCCACCAGACAGGGGGAGGAGCAACACAGACACACAGAACGCGGGAGCCACACCAAGAGGGACAAGGGCGAGCACAGCAGACAAGGAGGAGGGGCACAGCAAGGCAGGAGAGGCAACCAGAACAGCGGGAACAGGGAACCAGAATGGAGCGGATGGTGGAGCATGCGCATGGGAGGCAGCGACAATAAAGGGGATGGCCTGGCCAGCCAGCCCCGTCGCTACCGGGTGCCAGGGGCAACCCCTGCTCAACCGGCATCAGGTGGGGGGTGTCTCCCGCAGCCCAGATGGGCTGTTTAGGCAACAGGAGCGGGAGCCCATCAGGGGCAGACCAGCCGTGAGGGGGAAAAGGACATATGGTGGACGGCCGGGACAGCGCGTGGAGGAACAGGGCACCTGGGCCTCACGCACACAGAAACACAGCGAGGCAGGCTATGGATGGCCTGTGGACAGAGGTGTGTGGACAGCAAAAACAGTCAAACGACCCCGGCAACCACCAGCACATCCTCAATACGCCAATTATTGGGCGCCGCTGATGCGCAAACGGCACGGCATGCCACATTCAGCACAGCCACCAACTACTGGGCTCCGCGAACGCCGAAACGACACCAGCAAGAGCACCGGCCGCAGCGGCCGACACAAAGCAGCGACCCGACGCAACATGCGAAGGGAAGAACGGGTGACTGTCCAAAAGGAACAACAACCAAACGGAATGTCACACAGGGGGGGGCGTTGTGGGGGGGGGGGGTGGGAGGAGTGGGGCACCTGGGCTCACGACACGGGAACGCAGCGAAGCGACCGGAGGGCGGCGGAGGTGCATGGGCAGCAGAAACTGGCAAACGACCCCCGCAACAACCAGCACAACCTCAGTACGCCAATTACTGGACACCGCTAACGCACAAACGGCACCCGCCACAACCAGAGCAGCCCCGGCACACCAACCACTGGGCTCCGCGAACGCGGAAACGACACCAGCAGGAGCACCGGCCGCATCGGCCGACAAAACGCAGCAACCCGACGCAGCATGCGAAGGGAAGAACGGGTGACTGTCCAGGGCCCCGGAATGTCACACAGGGGGATGAAGGGGGGGGGGTCCCCGCGACGCCGCTGAACCAAGCACCGCAGGGGGCGTACAAGCGGTCCAGGAACAAACATACGCGTTAGCTGGCTTTGGCGGAGAAGGGAATTCAAAGTATTTGGGGTTCATCGGTAGCCGAGTCATTGTATATGTTTGTACATACATGCATATGTGCATTGCCGCGCTGTACCTCTCAGTGTTTTGGCGTGGCCTTTCTTCCCACTTCCCACGTCTTTAACAATAGCGCGGCAGAGGGCTGAGAAGAAACCACAAGCAGCCTGGAGGCTGAGGGGGGGCGTGCCTGGCAGGGCTTCCCAACGAGTGCTGTGCGCTGGTGCGTAGACGCACAGATAGACGGATTGAAGTCCCGCGGCAGTGCGTAACCAACGTTTGGCAGGTGGAGGGGTTTGTCTTTTGTCCTCTTGTACCGATGTCACTGTGGTCAAAGCCGGTGTGTGCCTGTGGAGGATGCGTGGATGCGGTGAGTGTGCAACCGGCACAACACCCACACAAATGCCGCCCTCCAGTAGCGAAATCGTGCCGTCGCCCGACAGTCTCTCGAGCTGGACGTGCTCTCACTCGGGTTCCCCGTTGTGCCACAGCAGCTCGGCAGCTCCAAGGAAACAATTGCGCAGTTGCAGCACGAAATGGACCAGTCACAGGGGCAGATTGCTACGCTGACTACGAAGGTGACTGCACTTCAGGTGTTCGCCGGCAACCATTCCCTCTCCCTCTACGCATCCGCACGCCTCCCTGCAATCTCTTATGCTGTGTCACCCTGAAGGAATGATCGTTTGCAGATGCGTGCTGGTGCATCTGGATCCAAGAAATGAAAAATGCAAAGACTCCACCGCCCATCATCCCTCATCCCACCACAGCCGGATGGGTGGAGGCACCCGGCTCCCACAGACATCGTTCACCCCACCCCTCTGGACCGGTGACAGGGTAGCCCTGCAAGCCCTAGACAACCACCCCGGGCAAGGGTGGGATCGAACGGCCCCCGGTAGGTGGTAACCCCCAACCGAAGAAGGTGAAATGAACGACCGCTGGTACACAAACTCTGTTTTTGGCACTTAGGTATTTTTTTCTCAATCAGATTGAGATTGTGGCTTGGAATGTGGTTTCGTTGGTTTTTCGCCTGTTTGGCTAAGATCAAGTGTAGTATCTGTTCTTATCAGCTTAATTTAATTGGCTAAGATCAAATGTAGTATCTGTTCTTCGAGCTGCATGGAGATAGCATGCACGAAGTGCCCCACACCACCACGCACACATAACCCCCCCCCCCCTTCACACGCACACTTAACCCCCCCCCACCCCAGACACACCCATGCACCCACATACCTCCCCCCCCACAACAGCACCTCCAGGCATCCCCCCCAAGCCCCTAATACTATCCGCCCATACATATCCTCCTTACCTTCCCCCCCGCGCGCGCTCTTCGCTTCGTTTTACATATTGTGCTCCGTGCCTCATAAAAACAAGAACTCGTCTATAACGTGCAGGCAGTGTTTACAGTGAGCAGACTGGGTCTATTTGTAGAATACAGGATCTATGGTCTACAGACGAAAATTACGTTCTCCGACTATTTCATCGGGCAGTTTGTCTTACGACATGGGTGATCCACATTAGCATCCCGCAAAAACAAGAATCCCATGCTTGCGTCTCCGCAACCAGGTGACACCAACCTCGAAAACATTCGGAGTAAGCACGAAATTCGTGGAAACGGGGGGGGCAATCTGAACGCGTTGTAGAAAAGTCAGGAGATGGATGCTTGCGCTCCAGTTGCCGCACCAGTAACGACACCAGTTGAAAAGCGGGAAACCACCGTGTCGTCTTTGTGCCTGATTCCTCGGGGCGGGAGAGGAAAAATGCACATCACCGCAACACATCTACGCCATTTATCGCACAAATTCGCCCCCACCCACCCACCCACCCACCCACATACAAGGGGGGGGGGGTATGCGCAATGATCAGATTCTGCACACTGTTTGATAGACATCGCCTGCTGCAAGTGGATGCGGTCTACAAAAATTGTGGACACTGTCCGCATGTTGTAGCCGCGAGAGACAATAGTAAGGAACGGGGCCGATGGCCAATAACAACGCTTACCCGCGCATGGGGATGCTGGTCTGTCACATCATATTTGATTCGATGGTTGTGTTAGTGAAACATGAGGGAACAGCCGAGTGTTTGGCATTCATACTGCAAAATATATCAAGATTGGTCTACCGCAACGGACAATAGCTTTGATATTCTGAAAATATGAGAGAAAGAGAGAGTGTGTCGAAATGTGCGGCGGGTGTCTGTCGTTCGGGGCCCTGCTCAGCTTCATAGGATTTTGCACAGCGGCCGCATCTCGCTGCGCATACTCCTCAGGAGCAACTGACTGCCGCACAGCAGGCACCATCAACTCCTGTGGGCACAGCCCCGAACCTCCCGGCTATCAACCCATCTCAGGTATGGGTGTTCGCCTCCGGCATTGATCAGCCCATCACAGTCAGGCCTGCAAAGAACCTCGGTTTTTGCTGTTGTCTGGAACCCGAAGGGAAGGTCGTGCACATGTACACCACTGCTCATGAGGATCTCCCCTACAACAAGAGCACAGCGTCAAGTTGCAGCCAGGACTCCTTCCGAGTTTGCGCTTTGGTAGCACGAAATAGTACAAGTGTCAAGAAATGTGCTGCAAAAGGCGAATCGCAAACCGCTGTGCATCAACGCATTTTTCCTTTTGTCCCTGATTTTGAATTGTGCCCCCACCCCTTTGAGTTGGATGAGGGAGAATACCTGGTGCAAGGCTTCAACGAGCTTTGTTGTTGATCGTTCCCATAAACTGTTTTCTGGATGATCGTTTGCCAAAATATATCAAAAATTTGGGGCAAGGTCGCTCACACCTGCTTGGCACAATGCAAACAATGCCCATCTCTGAGCAGCCAATTATATGAGGTCCCAGTCCCCACCTGCCAAGCCACAATGAACTCAATTTGCGAATCACTGTTTGCTACAAGTGTTGCAAGTTAGCGTACTGGGATCAGATCGTCACAAGCATGTCAGAAATCGCTCGGGCCTTTACGCTCGCGGTATTGATGAGGTGAGATGGTCGAAGGGGGATGTTCCATGAAGGCCCCCCTAGTTAACAGCAGACAGTCAAAATCCAAGCACGCAGCACATTTGCAACACAACCCTGCCCTTAATATTGAAGACAACAACTCTTGCAGGCAAAGACTGGCAGGCCACACATGACGTTTTCAGCCTTGAGTTTCAGCAACACAACTGGATGCAGATGATATGGCACCCACTGCGCTGCATCCAATTTGAGTGTAAGACAAGCAACAAGGGTCCCCATCAGTTTAAAATACTTTTCATCAAGCGAGACCATTTCAATACGGGTGCCCCGGTGCTCTGGTGTGGCTGTGACGCCAAAAAAAAAATCATACACCGGCAAAATAAAAGTGCGCGGCAAAAATGTACGGCAAAAAATGACAGCATGCCGGCTTTGATCAGGGAGGTGGGGTCACCATCTCTTTGTGGCCTGCTTTGTTATTTGATATCATTGGTATCTCTAGAGTGGGGCGGAAACGTCCAGCGTTGTCCATCAGAGCAATGTTGATCCCACTGCTCATCATGGCAGCAGACCAAACAACCGACCCTATGGCCACTCACCTAGCCGGCGCTGGCTTCATGTGCAGCCATTTCCAAGGCTGGGAGGCTCAGAGCTTTCCGTGGTCCATGGTTTGAATGCCGGCCCCCACTTACCATTTCCTTGCTGGCGATCGGAAGCTTATCCGCGGCTAGAACCTCAAGACTATCTCTCCTGCAGAACCGGGACAATTCAAATGTGGCACACAGACCATGCACCACTCTACCAATGTATTCAAAAAGACAACGGCCAAACATTTCAAAATTTTTGGTCAATGAGAAGTACATATTTTCCAAAAAGAACGTGAAGTGTCCGAGCGTGATGCCACTCTTACTGTCTCATCTCATCGTCTCATCAAATTGCAGTGTTGATGCCACACACAAACGACAATTATGGAAGCGTGGGTACTGAACGTACAAAATATCATTACAGTAAGAAAGCATCACCCGCATCACCAGCAAGGATTGTAGCAATTTTGCAAGCCAGCAAGTGTTGATTTGCCACAACCAATGCGCTGCACTGAAGGGTTCATCCTCCTGCTCAAGACAATTTGTGTTTTCGTTTCGGTTGATGCAGGAAGAGGATAAAAGCCAAGGTCTTGTGCAGATCAGTGACCTGCCCAATCCACTGGATCCAGGTGTGAGCAAGTGTTGTTCTGTTGAGGTTTGACCTGCTTTTTTGCAGTGAGGGAGGTGAAAAGGATGGGAGAATGCAAGGGGGTATGTGGTGGAGGTTGAAAGACATCTCATCGAAAAGAGGGCGAAATGGAGAGAGTTGAGAAGGATTGATCAGACCCAAAGGGGGAATCTTGCGCGCTAATTTTTGACCAAGTTCCCCCCGAAAGCCCCCCAGCATGCCCCTTCCAAACGCCCTTAAACTTAGGTGACCCCTCCTACCCTAGATCAAGAACTGTTGCAAACTACCTTCCATTCACATAAGACATCATGCAAAATGCAGAAAGCCATGAACGGCACCGGTCACCACCCCGGGTATCCACCCTCAACAACACGCAACCTTCTTTCTGTTCACTTCTCAACTAAGTATAAAGTCAAAATGAGCAACTTGTGTGCACAACATGACATAGTTGCAAAATTAAAGCACTGTAACATTGTCATGTGCGTGTCAATGCAATCCGTACAATATTGCAGCTGACACTTGTCACACATGGACATCCCCTTGGGGTCAGACTTGGTGCAACAAAGGACACATACATCCCCATTGCCACCCACAACGCCCTCCTCATCATTGTCCTCTTGTGTAGGTGCAACCCATACATGTGCAAGTACGTGTTCCCATGGACCATATGGAGGGTACCGTACTTGTCTTTGAAAGAAAAATTGTTGCAAATGCAAGAGTACAAGCATGCACTCATGCAACTCAATACCGGATCCCCTCCAGACATTCCTTACGATGCCCTGATGCCACATGCGTGCAAATAAGTGCTCAATACGTGCCCTCTAGAAACCATGAACATTGTTGTACTCCTTTTGCGATGGGTCAAATTCTTTTGACGGATAAATGGCCATGCCACATGGAGGCACCCCTTGTGTGCATCATCCATGGAGCCCATCTCAATCCATATAATGTCCCTTGGACCTTTGAGCTCCTTCGCGATACCAAGTGAGCACATCCACCGATGTCCCTGGGGACAACAGACAAATCCAAACAATGTTGCCTTGAGTGTCAATGGCAACCGTTACTTTGTTTACATAACCGGCATACCTAACCCCTGCCTTCTCGGGGAGAAATCAATATGGCTACATCACCCCTGCCTTCTCGGGGTCCCCATGGTGGGGAGAAATCAACGTCTCTGCATCCATGTGGCATGGCCATTTATCCGTCAAAAGAATTTGACCCATCGCAAAAGGAGTACAACAATGTTCATGGTTTCTAGAGGGCACGTATTGAGCACTTATTTGCACGCATGTGGCATCAGGGCATCGTAAGGAATGTATGGAGGGGATCCGGTATTGAGTTGCATGAGTGCATGCTTGTACTCTTGCATTTGCAACAATTTTTCTTTCAAAGACAAGTACGGTACCCTCCATATGGTCCATGGGAACACGTACTTGCACATGTATGGGTTGCACCTACACAAGAGGACAATGATGAGGAGGGCGTTGTGGGTGGCAATGGGGATGTATGTGTCCTTTGTTGCACCAAGTCTGACCCCAAGGGGATGTCCATGTGTGACAAGTGTCAGCTGCAATATTGTACGGATTGCATTGACACGCACATGACAATGTTACAGTGCTTTAATTTTGCAACTATGTCATGTTGTGCACACAAGTTGCTCATTTTGACTTTATACTTAGTTGAGAAGTGAACAGAAAGAAGGTTGCGTGTTGTTGAGGGTGGATACCCGGGGTGGTGACCGGTGCCGTTCATGGCTTTCTGCATTTTGCATGATGTCTTATGTGAATGGAAGGTAGTTTGCAACAGTTCTTGATCTAGGGTAGGAGGGGTCACCTAAGTTTAAGGGCGTTTGGAAGGGGCATGCTGGGGGGCTTTCGGGGGGAACTTGGTCAAAAATTAGCGCGCAAGATTCCCCCTTTGGGTCTGATCAATCCTTCTCAACTCTCTCTCCATTTCGCCCTCTTTTCGATGAGATGTCTTTCAACCTCCACCACATACCCCCTTGCATTCTCCCATCCTTTTCACCTCCCTCACTGCAACCTGCGTCCCAACACAGCCGATTAGCTAGTTATATTTGTCAACCTTTTTGTTTCACAATTGCATCTGCTGATACCTTGGAGCAGGAACAGCATGGGGGGTGTCCAGGTGCATTCCTTGACCCCAACACCCCCTTCCCCTCCCTCTGGGGGGGGGGCAAAATGTCTTAGAGGTCCCGACCATCGTACAAGCCAATATGGAGAAATTGGCTGCAGGCGCCGGAAAATTTTGGTGCCCCGGTTAGAGGGGCTGGGAGAACCGGTCACCCCGTGTGTTTACACTGAAAATGCTCAGTTTTTTCTGCGCATTTTCCTTGGGCCCCAAGAAGGCAAGATTTTATGCAGCCACTTCTGATTTTGTGGCCATATCGCTCTTTCCCCACCATGGGGACAAATGTCGTTTGTTGCTCATTGAAGATCCCGCCCTCAAAGCTCAGCCCCAGCAGGAGGTAGTGGTTGGTGTGGGGCGAAACTTGTCGCTGGGCCACGATACTGTCGGAGTCCACGCCCGTTTTGCCAAAGATAGCACGGCCTTGTAGCCGATGCGAAACAACTGCCTCACAGGCTTGGGCACCCCATGGGGCACCCTCTTTGGTGCGGGCCTTGCCAAAGAGTCAACCCCCCCCCCCCCCCCCAGCAGGGGGTGTGGGTGGCTACAACCACCGTGACAGTGGTTAGGAGGGAGAGTGGAGACCTCTGTTGATTCCCACGATGGTTCAAAGAAAGCGGTGTTTTTTGGTCCCAGCCCCGCCCCACCCCCCCACCCCCCCCTTCAAGGGGCCAAAATGTTTAAGGGGTGTCGGAGTCAAGGACTGCACCTGGGCACCCCCCATGAGGGACAGGGTTTTAGCTTCCAGGCTGTGCGGCACCTCATGACATTCTTGTTGGGTGCATCATGGTCAAACCCTGCCACATGAAATTGTTGATGGTTTTGCCCAGATTTTCATCGTCAGAGCCGCCAACCCTGCTTCCCGCCTGTGCCAAAAAACTGATTGCTTCGCTTGACAGGGCACACAGACCGACTAGAATCAGAAGTCAGAGCGTTGCAGGTGTGCTGTTGGAGGGGGTATTGAGCGTTTGACATCATGCCAGCCTAAACACAGACCATTGGGGTGGGGCTTTGGAAGCAGTTCGCGCTGCTTATGGCATGCTTGTTATTCACGGCTCGTCGTTGCGCACCTGTTGGTCGCGGGATTGCTGATGTTGACGCTGATTAGCGTGCACTTTGTGGACTGTATGTTTCTTGATGTGGCTAGTGTTGCTGGTCCGCCCCGGCCGCCATTCTTGCTGGCACCCCTTGCATCTGCCTCCATTTATTGGCCATCAGAGGCTTCATGACCCACATGTTGGCAACCAGGAGCCATAAGGCCCAGAAGGCACGAGCATGACCGACTCCCGATGCATCCAGTTCCTGACTCCACGGTGATGTTGCTGCGCTCAGCTTCCTGAACAACAGTAGCCCTTGCACCCACACAGCAGCGAGGCACGTGCAGGGACATGCAGGGGGAAACAGAGGATGAGCAAGGGTGTCAGCCAGGGGCAGGACCACACGCCAGGCAGTTACGGAGTGCATGGATGGGCAGTGAGGGCGGACAGCTCGAGCAATGGGCACAGTGGCGGACTCAATGTTTTTGCAGGCGGAGAAGAAGGGGTTGGCAGCCATGCTGCGCAGCCTCGACCAAAAGTATTCCAATCTAAGCGAGCTATACAATGCGCTGCAGGCACAAGGTTTGTGGAGTATGGTACAGAAATTGGTGCTCACTCTCAGCACCGCCCCGGTTGGTGGTTGAGTGATCCAACATAGAGTCCACGGATGTGAGCGTGGCAAGAGCCCGCTGTATGGTGAGGTGCAACGCCTCTACTGAAGCTTGGCTGTGATTAGCTGGCGACGAGATGGTGAATGTGCTCGGGACTGGCATTTAGCAGATTTGGTGCAAACAGTCAGGAGAGGTTGCTTCCCTCAAGGAAATGAGCGATACGTGCATCTGACACACACATGCACAAAGACCCCCCCCCCCCCCACACACAGGGGGGCGGGCAGCGGCAGCCGTGCGTCAAGAGCATCTTTTCTGGGGAAAATCGCCGAATTGAGTGGGCCCTGGAGGCCGCCTTGCTGCCGCGAGCACTACCAGCCACAGCTCCCCATTACACACACAGCACACGGGGCAACGTGGCGATCATGGACTTGCTGAACTATTGACCGTGGAGCTAGCCCGGCGGAAGCCACGGAGCTACCACCCCCATTCCCGGGTCAACCCAAAAAGAAAACCCCCAGTTGCGCTTTTGCTCCTCTCCTCAGAATTAAAGCAAACCAAACCAGGCGTGAGATAATACAGTACCGGGTTGGGTGGTTTTGCAAAAAAAAAAGCCGTTTTTTTGTGTTTTTTTGCTACCCCCCCGTTCCCCCCCCCCCCCATGCACCTGGGTCGGTGTTTTTTCATGTTTTTTCTGTTTTTTTTTGTTTTGTAGGGTGGAATATGGCAGAAAACATCTTCGGGTGCCAAGGAGGCGATGATTTTTTCAATCTTCACTGTTGCACCTCTGTCTGCACCTCAGTCTCCCCCTCGGTCTACATCTCAGGCTGTACCAGTACCCAGAGCAGAACTGATAACAGGAACTGCAAATGAACCTGCAGCAGAGCCTACATCAATCTCTCCACCCAAACCTTCACTTAAGCCCGCACATCCCACACTTCAGATGCCCCAAGCAAGCTTTTTTGCATCACACACACACAAACAAATAAATAGCAGCAAACCCCAGGAGGTCGGACTGGAGATTGCTTTCAATTGCCTGGAGAGTGCCAGGCCCCCTCCCCACATGCATATGAGAGGGATGGGGCCTGGGTGGGTGACCCCCCTGTGTCCAACGAGCATTAACGTCCACGAAAAATACGGTCCGAACCTTGGGCATCACGTGCTTCTACGACATTTCTTTGCACAGTGCGACAAATGTTCCGGCACACTGGATGTGGGATGTAGATTTTGTGCCTTGTGGGATGTGGGTTAGGGACGCTGTGGGATGTGGGATATGGAATGTACACGCTATGGGCTGTGAGATGTAGACGTTTTGGGATGTGGGATGTGGGACGTAGACGGCATGGGGTGTCATGTGTGGGATGTAAGGGTTCTGGGCACTGGAATGTGGGATGCTAACGCTGTGGGACGCCGACAGTGTGGGGTGGCCGACCTAGGATGTAGATGTCCGGGGTTGTGCAATGTGGGATGTCGAGAGTATGGGATGAATATGTAGATTGTGCGATGTGTGGTATGAGATGCATAGGATGTGGGAAGCAAACATTTTGGGTTTCGTATGTTTTCATTCCAAGTTGTTATTGTGTTCTTTGTCTCCCCCACGTTTTGGCTGAAACGGGACATCGAGGTCGTCCCATGTCTTTATTGCCGCCGCACGGTTCTTGGGAGAGCAGGGTGTCAAACTGTACGATCAAACCAAACCAAAAAAAACCCTTTCAGGTACAATTTTGTGGTACTCAGGTTTGCAACAAAACAAATTCTACTGGACTGCTGCTTTTTACCTTCTTCATCCCTGCTGTCCCCCTATTCGAGTTGCCAGATGCGGTCCAATGTTGAGTGATGCCTCGCGCATCCGGAGTGGGGGTCGTATGCGAGTCAGTTTTCTTCAGCAAGGGGGTCATCAGTGGTGCATGCTTGTCACAGTCCACGGTGTGCAGTCACATGAGGGTCTTGTGGACTTGCTAGATTAATCTCCGGGTCATTCCACAGTGGCCTGGGGCCTACAGATGCTGCACCCAGCACAGTGGCCGGTATCCTCCAGAAGGGGTGGAAGGGTACACCAAGTGTAGGCCATGGCCTATGGATCGGAGTCCAGCGAAGGTTCAAAATGTCCATGTGAGGGATTTCGAGCAGAATCGGATCGATTCACTAATGCCCTGCCATCGCCGTGGATGCTGGGCAGAGGGAGCTAATTCTGTGGCGCTGGCGGCACCTGCGGCACGTAATTTGGGTAATTATCATGGAACATCGGAAATTGTTCTTTTTGTGAACCGTTTTTTGAATGGGGAGTGGTTATCGCAACATTCTTGTCCGTTTTGAGTATTGTGCCTCGCCATTGTGCCCGTTTGACCTACTTCTTCCACAGTGCTAATTGCCCCTAAGCTAATTACCCTTAACTTGCGGCGCTTGCGGTGCGTAGGAAGCATTCCCAGATAGTCTGGTGGCCATTTTACATGGACCTGCCCGTCCAGGGAGATGGATGACTTTCTGACTGTGAGAGGTCCTGGCAAACAGTCCTTGGGCTATGGATGGGACGCTCCTCGGATGGGCCATGAACGGTCCTCGGGTGGCAGTCCAATGGGTCTTGGATGGTCCTCGGACAGTCCTTGCTGGTGGATGCGACACAGCCGCTGTGAACTGACACTACGCACCTGGGGTAGGGTTGGCAGGTTTGTTAGCATTTCACCCGCCTTTGGTGGTGCCCCCGGGGCTGTCCGCACTGGCCCCATGGAAGTAAAGAGGGAACCAGGACGCCATGAGACTGCATGCCTCCTTTCAATGTTCCATCACCTCAGGGAAGAATGCGAGGCAGGAATCTGACCTCGAAATTGCGACTCTCCGGGCCAAAGTGCGGCGACTTGAAGCAGAAAGTGAGAAGCAGAACCAAGACAATGCAGGTCGTGAGCCGCGCCTTGAATTGTTTCTTTTACTCCACCACGTTTTGAGACTTTCGTCTCTCGAAGCTCGGGTGTGAGTTCGTTCCAGCACTTGAAGGGGGTGTTCCATAACGGCTGCTGGTTACCATGTAGTTCAAATGGTGCCAGGGCCACCTCTTTTGTGTGATGTGCTTTCTTATGATTGCGTCTCGAGGGACGACCAATGAAAGCTGACCATCATTGCATCCGCTGATAAATTCCGTTTTGTATAATAACCCAGTCTCGGACTGTTTTGGTTTAAAAAAGAAAAGTTCGCGACCTTCTTCTTTTCATACCCAAAATGGGACATCCGCTTGCACAGCCAACCAGTAGATACGCACTTCCAGCCTTTGTCCCTGAGAAACTGCAGTGGAATGCAATGAACACCCTCAAAGGTATGTTAGAAAGCAAATGGACCAAAAAAGCACCAAACGGAACAGCTCACCAGTCACGTTTGCCCGTTCTCGCCCCCGTGGCCCCTTATTACACTTCCCACATCAGTGGAGAGCACCCTCCGAACTTCATGGCTTCCGAAATAGCTGCATGTGAAGCCTGCCGGGGACGGCAGCGGAGTGTACGCCGGGGGCAGTATGCCGCTATGGTGAGCAGTGGAATTAACATTCCGTTGATGGCACAGAAAATGGTGATGTCAGGTGGCTGGGTTGGGTGGTTAATGAGGAAGATCCGGGAGGAAAACTGGGGGGGGGGGGTGGGGGGGGATGGAAGAAAATGGGTGAAAGCAAAATGGTACATGGTGAATTGTTGTTACTTCAGAGCGCTGTTTGTTGGTGCGCCCCATATTCTTTCCTTTGTACTTTTCAACGCTCTCCACAACATACGCTTGGGAGAGGGGGTCTGAGACTCAAGGGCTTGTGTATCAGGAATAGCCCAAAGCATCTTTGTACTTTCCATTTGATTGTTCGCATGAGGGTTTTCTGTCGGCCCCCCCCTCCCCTGGTGCATCTAAAGCACCATTATCCAATACAGTCCCTTGCTTAGGTTTCGTATGCTCTTTGGAGGCCAGCTGGCGAGTACATGCAATTGAGCCAACCTCTCGTTCTCATCAAGTTTCTTTTCATTTCCCTAAGGTCCGTTCATTCCTACCCCACCCCGTTTTCCCCTGTGTTCCCCCCTGCATTCCCTAGTCTCTTCCCAATTTCCCCAATTGCCAAAATTTCCCCCCATTTCCCCCCATTTCCCTCTATTTCACGATTCTATTCCCGATTTGGCGATACTTTTGTGGGGACCCCGAGGGAAACTTCATTTGCCACCTGGGAGATTCTGGTCTTTGCTATACTACACCGTCGCCAGTGCGAACCCCTCTGACCGATTGTGGTTTGCAGCGGTGTTGCAAGTACCACTGCTGCAAGCAGTCTGTGCTCCATCCTCCCCGGCAGCCACAGCGTTAAGTGATCGCACGAATGGATGGTATCAAGGGATGACGACAGGGGACGGTTGTATGGAGCGTGCGCGTCGTGCCAGGCATCCTCGCAATTGCTTTCCAGACTCACAAGCGCAGGTGTCGCAAGTCCGAAGCCAGATGCAGCAGCAGGTAGATGATGCTGAGGAGGCAGTCACACAGATGCGGGTCCAGCTCACAGAGATTCAGGAGTCGAAGCAGCAACTGCAGGTGCAGCAGCCATCTTGTGTCGGGGCATTCGTTTTGAATCAGGCTTGGGTGGTAATGGGACAGAGACTGGGCATGTCGGGTTTTCACTTCCGGGGGGGGGGGGGGGGTCAATAGAGCCCCCAAAAACTGGAGAGGGGGGATTTGGGAAAAGGGCTCAATTGACAGACACCATTCTCACTAATGAAAAGGTTAGGATCCACGTTTTTCAGGAGTTTCTTTCCCGAAAATTTTGTCCCCTGTGCACCCACCCTTGCTCACGTGCCTCTCTGCCCATGCGCTGGAGCGTGGATGGGAGGCACCCACTGACGAGCTCATGTGGTTCTAATGGGAGGGTGCTACATACATGTAGCCGGAATGAACCGGGGGCCTTGAGTCCTTAAACACAAGTACCACCGCCATTGGACCACGGACGTTCATAGGTCGGTTTTTGGGGTATTTTGGGGGTCCCGTCAATTGAGCCCCTTTTGGGGGGGGGTCCGCCCGGAGGGCTCTATCGACACCCCCCCCCCCCCGGAAACGAAAACCCGGCCTCCCCTGACACTACGAATGCACCCGCCATTTGCCGGCGCGGCCAAGAGCCGGCGGCGACCAAATCCCAACCGCCATCAAGCACCCTTGCTGAGGCACCCAGGACACTTCTCCTGCGGGCCCCGAGACCCCCGGAGGTTTTGACACTTCACAAGGATGGTGTGCAGCGGAACTGGTCCTTGTCCCGTCCTCTGTGGAGGCGACACGTTTCGCACCTCTGGAAGAAACAAAATGCGCCGTGTTGGCGCTTTTTGTCAACGCGGCTGAATCTCCAGATGTTCAAAGCCGTCAGGGAGGGGGGAGGAGGGCTCCTAATGGACCTCCCTGCAGAGGGAGTCGTAGGAGGGGGTCGGGTGGTGGGAGGCTGCGGGAGCGTGCGGGGGAAAGGCAAGGAATACACAGGGGGTTGAGTGCCGTGCACACCGCACCGCACCGCACCGCAGCACCCTTTTGCCCCTACGGATCCTGATCCCTGCCCTCCGCGCCTTGTGCACCGTCGGGTTTACGCCGTCGGTTGGTTAATCGCCAACTGTCACGGGGGTACTCCCGTAGCTCAGTGGGTGAAATTGGAGCTGCACGCCCATTCCGGGGAAGCGTTTACCTACAGACGGCGTTTTTTCAGTTGGGGGTATGATGGTGCGACGGGCCCACAGTGTAGTTTTAGGTGGTGGCACAAAGTTTACCAAAATGCTGTAGGCGAAGTTGTTTGCAAATCGGAATGCCACCCGCCAGCTGGAGAATGCCTTGAAAGCAGCCAACTCGAAGCAGCGCACGGAAAGCCAACAAGGTGTGCAGTGTTGATAGGGGAGTCCATGCGTTGTGCTGTCTGAAGGTGAAAGGGGTGGGTGTCAGTGAGTCATATGAGAGGGTACAGCAGAGTGTGGGTTGAGGTGGTGTTGAGTGGGGAGGTGGAAAAAAAAAGAAAATCACGTGGTATTGGGTTCGAAAATGGGGCGAGTGTTGTGATCTGGCCGACAAGTGGGGTTGGGCAGGAGGCCGGTGTGAGCATCAGGGTGGACGCCAACAGTGGTATCCAACCTACCCCCCCGAAAAAATAAAAACGTGTGACCATAAGAACATGCACAGAGCTCTTTTCATTTGATACTTTGCAAAATGGACATGACACGTGGGTAGCGGTGTTGAAAAGCTGATGATTTTGTTGTCCAACGCAACGGTTAGTGGGGCAGGGGGGGGATCTCCGGGGGAGGCACCATAAGACCACGCGCTTATTCTTGTTTTCTGGCGGGGGTTTTCTACAGCAAGAGGAGATTAGTTGCTGAAATGTGTGGGCATCCTGGCGGGGAATGTAACGAAGTGTCCGGAGCTGGGTGCTGAAGACAAGAACCCGCGGTGTGTTGAAACTGTTTGTTATCAACCGCACTGCACTGCGCCGATTCGTACGTCAATCCCTGGCCTATAGTGGTCTAAGGCATGCATTCAGATCCAATGGTAAGCCGCAGCCGTGGCTTGTGGGACTCTCCCTTTGCCAACGTCGTTCTAGCCCTTCTTGGTGCGAGTCCCATCCACTTGATCCGTTTCTCTTAACTCGGATTGCACTGTGAGAAACATGCCACTTTGCCCCCCCCCGCATAAGCTCTACCGTGTTGTATGGCCCTTTGTCCCTTTTTGGGTTGAACTGCACTACCCTATTGTTACTTCTTGCAGGCCATTGCACCTAGAAATGCTCCCGATCCCATACACCTCAGCACCTCGAGCACCGTTTCACTCACAACCACATCGTTTTCAATGTTCAAAATACATCTCACTGCATCAGCCTGATCGGGGCAGGCAGGCTGCTGGCCAAACATTTCCAGGATATGTGCCGCGCACTCGGTGAGCGGTGCGCCGCCCTCAAGGATAGCCCTGCGGGGGCATGATAAAGGCATGACAAAAGGCACAAAGGCACAATAGGTGCTTGTAGGAACAGTGCCGCAGATGGTCCGTTTTCCAGCCCACATTCGTTGCCCTTCTCTTGTACACAGTGGCAGAGCTCAGGCGGATGTTGGGAGACAACGTAGTGGAGCTGGCGGCAGTGCGGCAGGAGAACACGGAGCTCAAGACTCAGGCAATGCAGAGCGAAGAGGCCGCTGCGGGACTGCAGCAGCAATGCGCAGCGCTTACGCAGGACCTGCAGAACGCGCGGATGCAGCAGGGCCCGCCCGCGGAGGCGTTGCAGCAGGAGAATATGGAGCTCAAGGACCGAGTCAAACAGAGCGTAGACTCTGCCATTGGGTTGCAGCAACAGTGTGCATCACTGCAGCGGGACCTGCACGACGTGCGGCAGCAGCATGACAGGTGTGCGGGCTGCAGACGTGCTGAGTCACGCTTTGCATGGGGGTCCCGAATGTGGACCACTCCGGCCCGGGGGGTGAGCCACTCCAGTCCCGGGGGCGGACTTCCTGAGACCGGCCTGGTCCAGGAGTGGACCACTCTGCCCCAGGGCGGGGGGTTGAGCAGCGGGGAGAACGGAGTGGAGCGGGAGGGGAGGGGGGGGTTGCGACACAACTTGCAGAATTGCTGGTTGCTTGGCTCGTTGCTCATGCAGGATCGGTTCGAAGCTCGGCAGCCACTGGAGTAGCAAGAGGCCAAGGCTCACCAGACTCTAGTAGCCCTGATGATACAAACCAAGGATTTGTCCACACAAACCCAATCCAATCCAATCAAACACAATACACGTTGTTCAAACCCATGCAACAGTCGAAACCATTTGAACTTGCTCATGGGGAGGAGGGGACCATTGCACCTCTGCACATTTGACTCCCTCCTGTAAGAGGCCCCCTTCCCCCCCTCAGGAATCTGAGATCGGATGCCCCCCCCCCCCTCTCCACAAAACTTTCAGACCGTGATTTCTGTCTAAATATGTGAAAACACTGTGTGGAACATTTTTGTTTTGCAAGACAAGGGGGTTCCTGAAACCCCTGCGATTTGGACCCTCAAATTCGTTTTTCACATGCATGGCACTGATACATGGAGACACGGTGTTGCTTCCTCAAAGCAATAGGGTTGCTGTTGGAAACAGTGCAGGTGGGATTTATCTTTGGTACAATAGGACAGCATGTTTTAAAGACAAAGCTTGAAAGCAACAACTCCAGCGGGATGATTGATGAAATACTCTGACAAGGGAGGTTGTTGTGCAATTCGAAAACAGACAAAGCACAAGAGACTGTGCACGGAACCGTGCGCTGCAAAGTGTGATGGACGTGGGGGCAGTAGTGTTCTCTATCTCCTGTATCATTGCATCACTTTTCAGTGGACACAAGAAACGAAAATTTGGCTGTAACCTTTTTGCCTCCCCACCCCATCTCACTGCATTTGACCCCCTACATAAGACCCCCCCCCCCCCGCACACACACATCTAATCTAAGATGGGATGCCCCCCCCCCCATAAGCAACATTTTGTTCGCCCATCCCCTCAGGCGTGCAACCTTTCCGTTGCGGAATTCCCCCACCCCCTGCACTGTTGCTCTGATTGTACGTCCCACATCGATCGCAATAGCCGCCTTCCGCCGCTTCTGCAAATGGTCCGAGCACACACATACGAAACTGCCAGTCCCAGGCATCTGTGGACAACACGACTTTGGCCCCCAAAAGGGCGGCGGCTTTGGTCAGTGGTGCCAAGCAGCTGCGCCGACAAATTTGTCCTTTCACCCTTGGGCAGTAGACCCGTTGGCTCGGCAAGACTCTTAAAGCCCCCGCTTTGGGAGCGCGAAAGTTTTATTAGTGAGTGATCATGCTCCACACAAAACGCAGACCGCAAAGTGGGTGGTGGCGGCAGGTGTCCCAGCCAAGACCCTTTCTCACCATCAGGGCCGTGAAGAGCTCTGCAAGTGCAAAGAAACAGGCGATTGCCGAGCAGGTGGAGCTCAAGACAGCCGCTGAGCATTTGCGGCAGGATGTCGAGAGACTGACCTGCGAATTGAAGGCGTCCAAAGCGTTTGCAGGTGCGAAGGCGACAACGCTGACCGTGCCGCTCGTGGGGCTGCCGACGAAAACGCGGTGAAAGGTCTCCGAAAAATGCGGGCCATAATGGTTTTGCTGACGGTCTCCGCTTTGGTCCCGATGGTCCATTTACACGTTGTGTCACATGCGGTGTCGAGGGATATCTGACCGGACTGCGGTCGGCTGCCGGTGAGGATTCTCAATGATGTGGTGCTGTCGTGGCCACGTGGGAGAGGGCATGTTTCTGAGGCCACCATATTCAATGTAATTTCTGTCGGACCAACTTCCTGCAATCCCCCCCGGTGATTCTTGAAATCGGAAACTGGAAACAGGTCGGATAATTGCTGAATCCCAATCACAGGGTCGCCCTTCCCCTGTGTGTGTGTGTGTGTGTGTTGTTTCCCTCACGAAGTGTGTGTGTGTGTGTGTGTGTGTGTGTGTGTTGTTTCCCTCACGAAGTGTGTGTGTGTGTGTGTGTGTGTGTGTGTGTTGTTTCCCTCACGAAGTGTGTGTGTGTGTGTGTGTGTGTGTGTGTGAGCAGCTACAGGGAACTGTGGATTTCTTTGGCATGGGAGTCTGTGGTGTTTGTGTGTTTGTACTCCCTCCTTCAAGTGGCTTGTAGCTGTTTATGTATGTGCAGGTATCTGCCTGTTCTGTGTGCTTGCGCCTGCGTATTCTTCTATCTCCACATCTGAATGGGCCATTGCCTGCCTCGAGTCGATCCTCTTCACACACCCCGCGACGCCCCCCCCCCCCTTTCGCCCACTGCAATGCCAATAATTCGCCCTTGGCACTGGCGCTCAGTGTGTGCGCCAAATACTTCACCATCACATGGCAGAGTCATTGGAAAAGCGTATTGTCAGTGAGATCGACGTCAGTCAGCGGTTGAAGACAGACTTATCAACATCAGAGATCCGCATTCAGGAATTGGAAGCCTCAGGTGTGATACACTGCTGAGGGGGACGCAAGTTTGTGCGCCACGTGCCTTAGTTTGTGCCGTAATTGAGCCGCGATTCGTGCTGTGTGCGTTGCTCTGTACATGTTTGCGTTTATGGGTACAGGGCGGGGGCGGGGGATTGAGTGCGGGAAAAATCCCGTCTGGAAAGATTCAGTACGCCCAATTGTGGCGCAATTTTCCCCGTACTTTTTTCTGAGCATCATGTTCGAGCTTTGAACCCTCTGTTACACAGTACAGGTTCCGGCGGTAGCTCAGTTGTTGATGCATGGGATTCGATGATTCAAGGATCTTGGATCCATACGTTGAATATGCTGCTTTTTACTGGTTGGTTGTGTCAATTTTTTTGTCAGTTGCGCACAATTTTCTGCATGGTGTGCAGACAAGATGCGGTGGGTCAACGGCTGTGCGCAATCAGTAATTTGGATGTCATTTGCAGTGCGGGTAACTGTGTGAACCTGAGCAAACTAGACCCTCATCACACTTTTTCTTCAATTGGTGTTTCCCTGAGTCGAGCCAACTTTGGGCCTTCACCATGAACAAGTGTGACGCAATTTTTCGGGACAAAAATTTTCCCGTACTAAGTCCCCCCCCCCCCGTAGTTGTGGGGACGCGGTTGCCTGCCTTGTTTTTGTCATCCTCCGACTCGCATCCCATGCGCGCGTGAGGAAGGGAAGCTCTGCCCTTGCGGCGGTCCGCGACGATGTTCCATCGTGAATAGGCCCTGTTCCCCTGCAGCACAACCTCCTGCTTGTCAGGCCTTTTCTCCCTCACGCCCATAGCCCCCGCCGACCAGTATTTCCATAGCCCCCGTCGAGAAAGGACGCATCCCCCACACGTCTCTCTTCTGCAACGTGCAACGGGGTGACGCATCACTACGGCGGGGATTGCAAGGCGGAGGAATTCCGTGGAACAAGTTCTGTCATAGTTTTGTGCAGAACTTGTTTGATCTTTTGAAGGATTTACAGGGCTAAATTTCGCAATTTCTCCGGGTTCACCGCCATCGGCCACACACCCACGCGGTTACAGGGCTAAATTTCGCAATTTCTCCGGATTCACCGCCATCGGCCACACACCCACGCGGAGTGCCATTTGGCATCATCACGACAATTCAGGCACCAGCTTCCTCACAACTGTGTGGCAAGAGTAGGGGCCTGGCGGGCATTCCCGTTGTCCCTCGGTAGTCATGGGCGCATTTTGGCGACCGTACATTGGGGTTTTTTTTTATGGGACACAATTTATGGGTCAGAATGCGCGTCAGAATGAGCTGCTGCAGAGGTTCCGCGCACGGGTTTGTCCCCCCGACCCCCGGTACCGCTGCTACAACTGTGCTATGCACCGGCTTAGCTCTGTAACAGTTGTGCATGGGTCACGCCTTTACAGTGGCCAAGAGCCAGGCTGAGTCAGAGCAAACGCCGGAGGACCCGCCATTGAATTGGCAGACGCTGAAGGACGCCAGGCAGGCATTTCAGGTGCGGTCTGTTCGGTCTGTGGTGTCTCTGGGTGCAGTCTCCGAGAGCAGCGTCGTTTGCGATGGTGATGGGCGGTTTGTTGGGACCCCTCCGGCGTAGTGACGTAGCTCCGCACGTGGGGCTTGGATGGCACGCCCCTTGGTTTGCCAGGGCACACTCGATGACAGGGCCTCTGCTTGGCGACGGCAACTTCCGATGACAGGCAGTCCCCCCCCCCTCCCGCCGCCGTGACGTGCCGCCGGCCCACACGACGGGGCTGCGGCAAGTTTCCATTGCACAGTGCTCACACTGGTGGGCTCTTTGGGGTATGCCACCGTCTGCAATCGCCCGGTTTCATGGCACGTGGCAAACCACCCGCGCCGAAGGCAACAGCACGCGCCGCTGTATGAGTGGGAGCGCCCAAGTGCTCAAGCACCACATGGAGCGCCTGTCCGCACAGCGGGGGTGGGGGGAGGGTCACGCTTTGCCTTCTACGAAACAGCATATCGCCGGCCTAGTGTGCACCTGGCTCAGCCGCTGCGCACATTGGGACGACTACCGATATGCGTCATTTCATGTTTCACACCCGGGTGGGCATCATGACTGGTGCGCTGATTGGAACACCGACTGGGTTGTGCTACAGAGCATCGCCAACCTCCCACCTTCCGGTGGGAGGGGAGGGGAGGGTTTGCTTTTGTCTACCTCATGATATAGTATTGTGTGTATGTGCTGCAATTTGATCACTGGCTGATGTTGCCCTCTTTCCCACGCAAGAAGTCACCTGCACATTCTCCTCACAGACTTTTTGCGAAAGGCGCCTAGGGCCGTCTCGGCTCTTGACAAGCTTTTCCTCTCCTTCTTGTGATCTGCATGTGCTGCCTGTTGTGCTGATTTCGTCTCAACCAACACACACGTGACAGCTCACACGTCACCATACGGGGGGAGGTGGCCGTGCCCTGTCTGTCGAAGTGACACACACACCCCAGCCCGTTTTGACAAACAGTTTCCCAGTGATGACCGTGCAGGTCCATAAGAAGGGGGTGCGCAGTTTTTTGGGGGGGGGAAGTTTGGGGAGGGTGGACTTTGTGTCTGCCCTTCGTCCCCCCCCCCCCCCCACATAATGCACTCCAATCGATCAGCGCGACGCGGCGATCGTGTTGTAGTATGATCTGCCGCCCCCCCACCCCCCCGCCCCGTTCAGCCTTTATGCCCCTCGCCACAGGGAAAGCAACCACACGCAACCCGAAATCGCAGTGCCAAGCCACACCGGAAGTGGTGCCCATCGCAAACGTGCAGCCATTGGCAATCCGGAGCCTCCCGGCCCTGTGTTGCGCAATTTCCACGCCAGTGGTGGTGATCACCCTCCACATCTTCACAGTCTAGGAACGACGGAAAGTGAAGGCTGCCGCCTCCGGCAGCGGAGTGGAGGCCACAGGCAGAAGCACCAGTTATAAGCAGAAGGACTGCTCTCACTTACCGAAATACGTTTCCCCACCGTCGGGGGGACAAACAACGGAGACAATTTCCTCAGTTTCCTCTCCACAATTTGGACAGTTCCGCCCATCCGGCAGTACCAACGGGTATACTGACCAAGCCTTAATGGGAATCGCCCACCCCTCAAACCCCCTCCCGGTCGTCCCCCGTCCCCTCCTTTTCCACTGCTAGTTGGTGCTTCTCCACACGTCCCCCACCACCCAATTTGTCTCCCCATGCACTTGCCACGCAGGTTTGTCTGCGCAAATTGACCATAGCGGAGGAAGCGACCGAGAGTAGTCTTACGTGTGCGACCTGCATGAAGGTGTTCCAGAGGCCTGTGACATTCATTCCCTGTGGGCACACCGTGTGTGACCGGTGCAGCCACAAGTCGGACAAGGAGGATCTGTGGTATGCGTCGCCATGCCCAGCGAATCTGGAAGTTTGGTGGTTACATTCGTTGCATTGACCGTGGCGCCTGGTGACAATGGCACACAAATTGTACTGCGCTTGTGTCTGGGCTGTTTTTTTTTTCCGGGTAAAACGTTTCATTCTCCCCATTGATCTGAAGCTGTTGTGCAATACCGGAGCCCGTTGAGATGTTGGGGGTGTCCCAAATCAGGACAAGTGTCGTGTGGAACCGGAGGACGTGTGCCCAAATATGCGGACAATACGCGATCACACGACCCCCTGCAAGACGAAGCATCGCAAAGACTTGTTGTGCGGGGCCCTGAACAGTCCCCCAGTCGCCCGTCGTTTGTTCCATTCGCTGTGCAGGTCTCGGGGAGGGAATCCAGGATTTCATCCCGAGTGGCCACAACACCCGGATTCCCTGGGCAACACCCCATCTCCAAATAAGGCGCTACACCCACCGAGTTTGCGGAGATCCGCAACAACACGCGCTCCCCCTCCCCCCCGCCTGCCCGCGCAGGGTATTGTATTGTTCCCTGAGAACAGCACCTGATGGTTGTGTTTGGCAACGGCGGCTGACGGCCGAGACAATACGGCTGCTGCCGCTGCGATGGCAGTCAACCTGAGTTGTGGGCTCCTGTAATACTTTGGAGATGGACTATGGAGGCCAACCCTCCAAGAGTCCCGGTGGTTACTTCCCAGTGTCGGCGGGTCTTTGGCCGGCATGTCCTACGGGAGCTATCAAACGTCCCCCACACGGGCCGATGTAGTCTCCCTGGCCGGCAAGGAAGGCCTGAAGGGCGTCACGCCCCCCGGCCCCGTGTGTTACACAGCCCACGTTTGTGGTGGCGGCACCCTCTGACCGACGACTGGGCTGGGGAAGTGGGGTTTTCAACTTTCCAGGGGGGGGGGGGGGGTTCAATAGAGCCCCCCAAAACTGGGGTGGGGTTCGGGAAAGGGGCTCAATTGACAGGGCCATTAATCAATTATTATGAACTCTGGTGTCGAAGGCGCTGAAAATCACTTCGAAGAGAGGTCGTTGTCAGATCAAGCACAGGCGCGGACGCCATACACCCCCCTCATTCGCCTACCCCAAGGCATGATATTGGATGTCTAACCCCTTGTAAAATCGTTGTTTTGCGAGACAAAATGATCCCCTAATGAATTTTTCGATTTTGACCCCTCTGCCCCCCCGTACCTGGGTACCACTTTTTGGGGGGTGGGGGTGGGTGGGTGGGGGGTTGGGGTGGGGGGAGGTGGTCAAAAGTTTGTGCCGAGGAGGATTCGAACCCTGGTCTGCAAAACAGCTGATGGACCACCGCGGGGTCGGCCGTACCGGCATACGACCAACGTGCGGCGGACCGTCGGCGAACGATTTGTCCACTCGACCCTTTTGCTCAGCTGCACATCTGGTGTTTCCCATAGATTGTAGATGTACCCTGCCTGCCTGCCTGCCTGCCTGACTGCCTGGCTTACTGCCTGCCTGCCTGCCTGCCTGCCTGCCTGCCTGCCTGCCTGCCTGACTGACTGGCTGACCGTCAGCCTAACTGACTGACACTCGTGTTCTGGCACTCTCTTCGAGGTGCCTTGCCGATTAGAATAGAATTTTTTTGAGCATTGAAGATGGTCAAAAATTTTTTGACCAAATACATGGCAAATGATGACTTTTCTGAACCCCCTCAACGCGCTGATTTGAAAAACTCTATTTTAATTTTTTAATTTTTATTTATTATTTATTTATATTTTTTGGGTCCGGGTCACCTCCAGGGTCCAGGGTTCAGTCATGGTAGTACAGTTGGAGGCCCGTCAATTGAGCCTTTTGGGGGGGGGGGCCTAGCCAAAGGGCTGTATTGACCCCCCCCCCCGCCCCCCCGAAGTTGAAAGCCCGCCCATCCCTGGGCTTCACGTCAGGCGTGCTGGCGCCCGCAGCAGGCAGGGGACGCCATGGGGGCAATATGCGGCAAATCCGAGGCGTGGGGGTACTCGCACGCAAGCGGGGGTGGTTGCAGTGAGTGTGAGAGTTTTGTGCGGGTGGGAAGGAGCGGTGCATGGGATCGGCAGGGCGGTATCTCGGCTGGTTTCCGACGACTGTCCGGGCAAATTTCCGGCGGGAAGCGGGGAACACGGGGATCGGTGCGTTGTGCATGGGGTCTCGAAACCAATGACAGAAGCGTTTGGCGGTTGGAACGGGAATGTTTGGGGTACGTAAATCCAGCGGTTACCGCGCGGTTGAGGGGCAGTTGGGAGTCAGGGGCTGGCAGCTGCGGGTGCTTCTGGGGGCGTGGGGCCCGCCTTTCATGAAGGTAGACGCGTCGGTCCGATTCCGCGGTCGGATTCGATATGCCTTTGATGGATCCGATCGATTCCACAGCAGCAGCAGCAGCAGCGGCGGCGTGCCACATACCCCGCGGCCGTGCCTTCGACCTGGGGCCCCTGCTGAACTGCGACTTCCTTGCGGTGGTTTGGTTGTAACGCGGCCCCACGGTGTGGCATGTCCTCCCGGCGTTCTCTTCTCATGTTCACAGGTGCGCTGAGTGCCAAGCCAACCAGAAAGGCAAACTCGTGCAAACAGCGCTCAGCATCATCTCCGGGAAGTTTTACTACCGCAAACAGGTGCTGTGAGCTTTGTGCCGTTTGAGGTGGTGGGTCGGGTGGGCGACGGGGCTCAACCGTACCATCGCCCACGGGTTCTGCGCATCTGCCGGTATGGGATGTAGAGCTGCCTACCTGCCCTGGGATCGGCGAGTCACCGGCAACAGAAGGATGCATATCAGTGTCTTGGACTGTAAAGGATCTCGGTCAGATCTAGCGTCTGCACTTGGGAAATCCCCCTGCACCGTCCTCTCTGCGAGGTCGCAAAAGAGCACTTTGAGGCCGCCCCTCCCCTCCCTCCTGCATACCACCCCCTTCGCAGAATTGGAGGCACAGGAGCTTGTTTTGTCCCCAGCACCCGATTCTTCCCGTTGCTCTCCGACCAGCCCTTTTTCAAGGGGCAGTCCCCACTACACCAGTTTCGGTTTATCATTCCTGAACCAAAATTTGGACATTGATCTTTCTGGCGGGAGCATAGAGCGTTTGAGCAGAGAGTAAAAGGCGCAAAGGACCAAACAGCAGCTCGTGCATGAGGTCAGCATTCCGAGGGGAGCGGGTCACAGCGCATTATACTCCAACACGATCGCCGCGTCGCGCTGATCGAATTGAGGTCATGTGTTGGGGGTACAACGATTTCGTACACAAAGTTTACGGTCTGCAAACCCCATCGTGCAAATGTGCGGCACCCTCTGGTTGTGGGCCTGCATGGTCACCATGTGTAGCCACGGAAAAAGGGTGGGGAAATGGAAGAAAATGGATGACAGGTGGGAGGAAAATGGTACACGGTGCATTGTTGTTGCTTTACAGCGCTGTTTATTGATGTGCCCCATATTCTTTCCCTTTCCCCAGTTGTTCCGTTTTCCGCGTTTTGTGTCTGCTTTTTGTGTCATCACCCCGGGAGCCCGTCCCCCGCCGCAGGGGGGCAGGGGCATCTGTTTTGACTAGGAGCCCTTGGTGGCCCACAGCCACTTGGGGTGTTTCTCCGGCCGAGTCGGTGAGTCTTCGGGTTGTGTGCAGGGGCTTCCGCAAGAGACAAGATGTTTCTTTTTCAAAGTAAAGGACAGTCCAGGCACTCGCTTTTGACAGTTGGCGAGTAACCGTCCCGCAGTGGCCGGTAAACGCCGCGTTTGGCAGTCAGCTAACGCTGTTGTCAATCGCTCGCAGCCGGCGTACGAAATGTTATGCGACGCAGTGTTTTCCTTTAGAGGGAGGGAGAGCTCCCGTGGGTATGCAGTACCCCATCGAATCCGGTGCTTTTTGGACATGAACGTTCAATCCTGGGCAACCCACACAAATGTCGTTACGAATAGTCAATCGCCTCTCAAGTGTTGCCAGACCAGAAGTCAGTTGGTGGGCGGCTTTGGTAGGCAAAAGGAAGGATTCTGGAGGAGCAGCTTTCACCATCACCGCACCCCACACACCACACACACACACCTGTTGCCGTATATCTTCTGAAACCCTCTCTCATAATTTTTCGTCGGGGTGGACACAAACATCAACACTCGGGTCTTACCCCCCCCCCCCCGTTTCAGCCCCCCTCTCCCCCTTCCCCCTGGCCAAGCTCCTTCTGGGGTCAACAAAAAAGCAGCCAAAAAAGAACAGCAAGTGATGTCTCTTATTTGCCTTAGGAAGGCGCAATTTCCCTGTCCCGCTGTCTGCTCTCACCGCTGCCACCACGCTGCTGCCCTTGCATCCAGGTGCTAGAGGAACTGAAGCAGCAGATGTTGGACTTTCAGATTGTGTAGATCTACATGTTCATGGCAGTACGGCAGCACCGCTGGGGGCGTTGTCTCAGCCAGGCTTGACCTCATAGTCCTTCCCCGATACCCCACAAAAAGGGGGGAGAGGGGACGGAACTGGGACAGAGCCCAAGCCTCTGCTCTTAGAGGGACACGCGTACGCAGTGCATGTGGTGCGTCCTGCAGTGCTCTGCAGTGCACACAATACTTGGGGCGATTATGTTTTGTTAAGTTCTAGTCAGTGCCAGCTGTAAAGACCACTCTCCCACAAGCATTAACAGTGGTTGTGGGAGGGCAGCAGGATCAACAATTTGCTACCACCCCTCTTTGGCAAGGGAAGGCACATTTGGAGAGTTTTCTGTTGCACTTTTAGGAAATATGGGGGCTTTGCCGGACGGGATGCAGAAATTGCATTGGACAGTGACGAGAATGAAGAGGAAGCTAAGGACTCTAAGTTAGTTATTTGACAATACTGAACTGTGAAACAATGCCAAATGACTGCGTTACGGAATTGGGCACCCTGCGAGACGGTGAACCGAAGCGTGAAATGCGACAAAGTGATTGCCTCGCAGGTTGGCACCCTGTGGTGCGCCCTCTTCAGTGTGACAAGCCGTACTGAAGAGGTCTCTCCGTGGTCAAGCCCCTCCCCTGGCAGGGGGTATGGTGGCTACGACCACCATGACATGAGTGAGGAGGTAGAGTGGAGGCCTCCCTGTTGTATGCTGACCCCTTGGGCCACTGTGTCCCTGTCACCCTGAGAAGCTTCCGAAAAATGCACAAAAACAGCAATGGGCAACGAGCATGCGCGGCGCGGGCGCGGTGCGTCCTGCGGTGCGTCCCGCGGTGCGCTTGTTTCCCTCTTGGGGAGCCTCTCCAACCCCCAACACCAGCTGACCAAGTGTTAGGGCACTACTGGCCCCCAAGAACGCAGAGAAATCCGTGCACCTGTGCCACCAACAGTCTGCGGAAAGACTCTAGGTTGACCATTGGGAATGACCCAGAGAGAGAATGTTTGGCGACGTCTGTCGCCCCCTTCGTGTTTGCTTACACATTCTCGTGAACCAGTGATGTTCTGAGAGCCAGCTCACTTTGACGCGCAAACCCCGCTGAAGTTGCATGCACCCGTACTCCCATGGCGTCGCATCGCCATAATAATGTGTTGCGGGTCAGAAGGCTGGCGTTGTCTTCTGTTGCTTCTCGGGCTGTTTGGGGGAGCACAAAGAGCCCCTGGTATTCATTAGATGGGGGGAGGGGGGCGGTCTCTCTCTCTGTCTCTCTCTTGCTCGCTCTCGCTCGCTCTCGGATTGGAGCAGTCCAAGAACAAGTCTGGCGGAGCACCGGGCGGGGCTGCGATTGCATGGCGGGGGGAGGGGCTTCCACGCCCCGCAACCAACCCGCTTCCACAACCCCCATTTGGGGCTTCAAAGTCGGGGCCATTGTTGAGGCTTGTAGCCCCCCCGCTGCCCGTCGATCTAAATGGATGAGTTGTAGAAGCTCCACTGACTGCTCTGAAAGCGTTGTGATTCCCGACCGATTTCGCACTCAGGCCTCCGCTGCACATTGCAGAGCTATTATGTTTTTCAACTCCATGATGGTTCGCAATGCACTGAGATGCATGAATCTTTGAACTGGACCCCCCTCCCCCAGATCAAGGGGATGCATCACACTCCTCCAGCAACACCACAGATGGGAAATACTCTGTTGTTCGGTATCCGGTTGGCCCCCTGTGCCACTTCCCAATCATGAAGAGCACCCTCCGAACCCTCCGAACTTCACGAACATGGGAATGGCTCAATGTGAAGCCTGCCAGCGCCGACAGGGGGCTGGATGTCATGGGGGGAGTACGCTGCTGAGCAACATTCCACTCTGACCCACAAAAATGCAATTTTCACTTCCCATTTTTGAGAGACACAAGCGACAACAAAAGCAGGTCACGCAAACGACATGGCACTTCGCACCGGCTGTGCAACGCATCACCCAATCAGCCTTCAAACCACCTCCGCCAAGTCTGGCACCCGCTGCCGTGGCCGTGCGATTTGCGTTCCCGTGGGGAGCAGTCTGGATTATGGTGACCCTCAGACAGTTCCACCTCCGCCACTCCCTATTCCCCCTTCTCCATTCCAGGGCCGCAAGAAGTTGCGGGCCCCTGAAGTCCACAAGGAAACCACAACGAAAAGAGAGTTCGCCGTGGCCCAAAACTCGTTCGGCTGCCCTCATTCATGTGTACAGAAAAGGCACCACAGCGGAGGAGTTTTCCTCGTCTCATCAATCATCCGCCGTTGCCAAAGGCAACCCTCGGATGCTCTTATTTAAAGCGAATGACACACTTGTCAGCCGCGTTTTTGCAGAGCCTTAGGATCTCCGTCAGCCGTGTGGATGTCCTTCGGGAGGGAAAATTGCCGCGCCCGGGGCACGCGGGGCATCTTTTAGGCATGCTTTGTTGCTGTGTTGCTGTGTTGAAGGAAGGGAACGACAATCTGCTGCCTTTTATTTCACAGTTGGTGTGCCTTGTATTCCAGACCACTCATGTTTTGTCCAAACACGGCTCAGGGCTGTGGATATGTGGGCTCTTGGGCCGCGTTGTTGAATTGAAGCCTCACCATGTTTTGCCAATGCATGCGTTCATTTGGGGGTAGTGTATGACGTTAAAAGCCCCGCGCGTGGGGCGCGCGTGGGGCAAAGAATGCCTCCAGGAACCGTTTGGAATGCGCAAAGTGTGCGCCCATTCAGAGCCACGAGACCGTGTGCACACGCGCTCTTGGATGTGTGTGCATTGGGGGGCAGCTGACCGTGAGGGTCGAAGGGCGAGACCCCTTTCGTGTCCGCTGCGTTGATGAATGGAGGCGATCATGACCCCCAAATTCCGGACACATGACCCCTCGGGGCAGGACGGGGCGACCGCAGATTTCTTTGGATGAATCAGCTGAACCTTGTCCCCGTTTTGCCTCACACCTTGTCCACTCCCTGGCCCCTTGTGGCGCCGCTGCGCGCCCTGACCCCTTACGCTCCTGACCAGCTCATGCGAAGCTGACTCTAACGGAACCCTCTTCTGCCACTCACGATACCTCGATACGGAAGGACCTGCATCCGAGAACGGGGGCGGGGGGGGGGGGGGGTTGCTGGGCGGAGTGTGGTCCCACTGAAGAGATCCAGAGACAATGTCTGTATCAAGCATCGCTGAATGCAGCTGAACAAGTCCATCATGGACTCCAGCCGATGGTGCGTGCCCGTGCATGTCCTCGCAGCATCGGCTCCGCATGTAATTTGATCGGTTTCTGACCAAGTCCTATCCTCCCATTCGCCATCAACTCAGCACTGATGGGATGCTTGTTTTGCAAGCACCCACCGCCAGTCACCACTGGAGCAGCAGGATCAGCTATGGCATCGCCGGATCGCCTTGATTGACCCATCTACAGAAGCATTCTGCCTGATTGTGCCGAGCCAAGATAGGATAACTGTTGTAAGACGCAGCGTTGGACTCAAACCCGTCTCACGTCGAAAGAACAACGTCGATTACGGCGGCCTTTCGGGCCTCACACGCTCGTCGCTCTGCTTACTCACGCGAGCCTCGCTCCTCGCGCCTTGATATTGGGGCGCGGATGTGTGCAAATCTTTTGTGGATATGCGGTTTAGAAAATCGAAGGCGCCACGGGTAACAGCAGCATGTCGCTGCCCAGTGACAATAGAGGGGGGTCTCTGTGCGAAACGAATCTCATCAACCGTTTTTTTGTTGTGTGAAGACGTCCAAGAGTTCCGGTGTGACGGGACTTCCGACTTGATGGGGACTACTCGCCAGTAGCGTCTCAACACCTACCCAAGAGAACTAGCCCATTGTGGGGCTCTTGCTTCCTGGGGCACATGAGGGATCAAAGCAACAACCGGCGAGAACAACACGCATGAAGCAGCAACATGTAGTAAACAATGTCGCTCAAAATCAGCAACCAAGTAGCGCAAAATGATCGTAGAGCAAATCCACATCATCTAAAACAAATTTCGAGTCATCTAAGCCGTCTAGCCCGTTCTATGGCCCATTTTGTGTCCAAAAATATCCGTATTCAACCTATTTTTAGGACCATGTCCAAAAACTTCACGAAGTTCGCCAATGTGCCTTACAAATGTCTCCAATGAGGGCTATTCTTCTTCTACGATGATTACACCATCAAACAATTGCAAAAGGGCATTCAATGAGGCACGCGCCATGCTGTAATACCATACCGGATGGTCAATTTTGAGGTGAAAATGAGCCGTTTTTGAACCAAGTTTAAGAGAAGCATAAGGACCCACCCTGCTCCAAGTCAAGTCTTGATAGGGTGCCGCGCGAGCAATTTATTTTAGGAATGAGCACCAGCAACGATAACAAGCAGCAAGAGCCGTAACTAGCGAGCAACAAGCAATCCAAATTCTTGGTGTGGACAAGGTGGTTCATTAATGTCTACCCAACCCTAAACCTTCGTGGCCACCTTTCCTGCCCACAACTATCACAATGCTAGCGGATGGATATAAGGAACAAGCTAGGGCCATGGGCCTAGAAACCCCCGAAATTGCTATTGGCAGGCTATTAGTGGCAAAATGTTCTTTCGGCTCTGGAATGGCTTCAGGTCATCATTTGGTGTTCACGCGCGAAAGGGTTTGTTGAGGGGCTGAGCCCCAGAACAAGCAACATGGAGGATTCCGGACAACGAGAAATTCGACCACCCCATGAGGATCTTGCAACGCCCCGACCCCCAGCCCCCCCTCCAGCCCGTGTGGTTTGTTGGCCGGATTGCTCAGCCAAAGAGGAGGTGAAATCACCTGCTTTTTGCTTTTTCGCCCTTCCAACACCACAACCATTACCATACGTGCAAGGAACCACGACTGTGTAACGACGTGCTGTTTTTCTGAATGGGGCTGAGTGCCCACCCCAAGTGCTGCCGTCCACGTGTGAAGACATTTCAGACTGTTGCAGTTCCCCTGCACAATATTGGTGCACTAAGCAGTGAGCCAGGTTTAGTGGTGATCGAGTGCCATGAAAACATCCGACCGATCTTCCAAAACTGAAGAGACACCAGCTGCACAGCATCTCACCATTCAAGCTGCAAGACACTCTGGGCCCAAAAAGGATCTTACGCATGAGATCACGCAGTTGAACCAGCCCGTGCTATACGCGCATCTCACACGTCTGCATAACATTGCGTGTATGGACGGCGTTGACGTGAAGGCTGACCGTACAGAGAAGCAGCTGCGGACCTCCAAAAGCAGCGCAAACTCGTGCGGTGCTCGTTTGATCGGAGGTGTTTCATTGACTACAAAAAGCACATGCACAAACTCGCAAGCCGAGCAGATTCGTTACCATCAGCTGCATGAGCGGCGGACCATTAGCTGCTTGAACTCGCAGTTTTTGCTTGAGAATGACCGCATGCTGTTTTTTTCCTCGGCGAGCTCTCATTCCCTGTGCTCTAATCAGCAGATGCTGTAGGCCAGGAGAGCGCATATTTGTGAGTGCGCCCGCCCCCTCCGTTTTTCACGACTCTCGGTATGCACCGTGATCCAGGAAGCCTGGGTACATGACAGGGACCTTTCCAGAGCCCAGCAACTCAAAGGTTGACGTGTCGAACCCAGGCAGGGCTCACCATGAAAGACGGCAATGCAAACGTCTGTAGAGCCTACACAGTTTGAAATGTCAGGAATGTATTTAAAATCCCGAAAATCTCAAATAGAAAACAAGAAGTTGTTCTCTGCGATGCGCCAAACTTTTGTGGATTCCGATGGGAACAGGTCTTGGGAGTGTAACTCATACGGCCATGAGGCAGTCGGCCCGTGGGCGATTCAGTGCAGCTTTCAATGATGAGTTGGACAAAAGGGATGATTGTGAACCACGTTTGAGACATTCTGCGTGCGCAAATGGGCCCGGACCAGTTGGCGGGTCCACATGACTGAAGTACCTGGAGCAAGCCCCCGGAAATCCGGCATCTGTGTGTTGACTGTCTCATGGCGATCGTTGGGCACCCAGGCCAATGGGCCTGATCAGTGGTAGCTGCCAGGGCATCAGGTGCATGGCGTCCTCATCGTCATCAACTCGTCGCATGACACGGTGTGCCAGGGCACAGGTGGGCACTGTCCATGAGTCCCCCATACTCGCGCCAAGGCAGCTGCCGGTCCATACGCACACGCATGACTACGCACATGCATCATGCAGACCCATACTGGCAGACAATACTGGTCCCGCGCATGACGTTTGCTTTTGCGAGACCTACGCCTCGCCTGTGCCACTTTTCAGGGCATTTCTGAGATGTCCAGTCTGGACCACTGCAGTGCAGCGGCTGCAGGGGACACTGGCCTGCCCACAACTGCCCGAAACATCATCTCGCATCGATACGCTGCCATTGACCCAGCTCTGCCGCGTTATTTGGAGGTTTTGTGCGGGTTTGGGTTTTGGCGGTCTCTATCGTGCTGTGCTTTTTGTCTAAGAGGGTGTTGCACGCACCGTGCGTGCACCGTTTCGATATACACCAGGTATCATCCAAACGCCTCTGGCGACCATCCACAAGCATTTGGGAACACCCGCCAAAGTGGTTTGTGGTGGGCCTCTTCACCGGGTAAAATCTCCACAAACATCAAAAAGGTGCCGCACGGTGCGCGCGCCGTGCAACAACACCCCCTAAAGGGCACAGCGTTGTTGCCAGAATGCTGCTGGAATCGTCACCATTACGGCCAAGCGCCCATGTGTTGGGGACCCGCAGTTGGCGGAGA
Source organism: Eutreptiella sp. 'Long Island Sound 2002' (assembly GCA_964036045.1). Taxonomy (NCBI): domain Eukaryota; phylum Euglenozoa; class Euglenophyceae; order Eutreptiales; family Eutreptiaceae; genus Eutreptiella; species Eutreptiella sp. 'Long Island Sound 2002'. Next base: position 37,781,838 of record OZ038391.1, on the reverse strand, counting down.
GCACACTGCATTGGCTGCAGAGACGAAGAGCGGCAGGGGTGGGGCATCCAAGACGCTTGTGCCGATCACGTACCAAAAATACGTTGCAGTGTGATGACCTGCACTGTCGACGCCAGTGGGCCACAACGGGGCGTGGGATTCTTCCTTCGACGTGCACATCTACTGTTCGTCCAGGTGATTGCAGAAACCGGTGCTCACCAGTTCTGGCACAAACATGGGACCTTTGCAGAGCATCTGGTGAACACGTATTTCATGCTGCGCCTTTGGAGCCAGTCCAAAGAGATCTGTGACCTCGGTATTTGCACAAAGTGACCCCGCCGCCGCGTGGCCGATCTGTCGCCCAAGCCCCTTCTGCCCGGCGCCTTGTCGTACCCTGCGCCCCGTTCCTGCACAGCGCTGCTGTCCTGTCCCTATCCTGTGGATCTTGAACGCCGACGTTTTCCTTTTTCGCCGCCGTCTTCCCCCGTCCGTCCCACGATGCCTGGGCTTCACAGGTCTGTTCCACAGTACCTACAGCAACAGCTTCGTCAAAATGGCCCTGTTCAAGCCGGACGTGGACCGGGAGGTCTTGCGGGCGTTGATCGGGCCCGAAGCTGAGGAATGGGTGCACTTGTTCTGCGTCATCCCACGGTACAAGACCATTATCTTAGACACGCTGCTGAAGGGCGAAGTACGAAGCGCATGCCCCAGTGCTCTGGCCCCCGGTTGCTCTGCTTTTTCTGCTTCTTTTTGTTTGGTCTTGTTCCCTCCGGCGCAATCTCATTTCTATGCGTTTGCAATGGGTATGGCACGCTACGGCGCGGCATTTTTTTACCCGCATGTGGTGGTCTTACAGCCAATCACTGAATGGAATGGTTGGAGTTATTGCAACTTGTCATCAATTTGGTCTGCAACCGCCAACGCCACCGCTGGTAGCCACTCCGCACATCAACCATGATGCTCCAATGTCCAAATGGTGCTTCTTGTTTGCGACTGCGAGGCATCAGGATGACGTATTTGTGCAAAATTGTGCTAGAGCAGCAATAGATGCCGCAGAGTTTACCAGTAGTAACCGATTGTCCTGCAATTCCGGGTGTCTTTATTGCTCTCTGTGTACTCCTTTGCGCTAGCAGGGCATGGTCTAAGCAGGGCGTCACCTTTGTTCTTCTGACCTCCGACCTCCGTTTTAATGGTTAAGGGTGCAAAGTGACGTAAGGGTGCAAAGTGACGTGCGTGTGAGTCACTGAGTAAAGGGGGCCTCAAAGGGGGCATTATACTGAGCCCACCGAAAAGAGCATGCGGACGCACCTCCGCCTCCCGTCCCCCTCCCCCCTCTCCACTCGTCGTGCCATCTCCCCTCCCTTTCCCCGTTGTCTAAGTGCTGACACGTGCTTTTCCAGAGACGAGGACCTGGTGGCAACTCCGGTCGTCGTATGCCATGTCTTTGGGCTGATCCCCAGAGAAGTGCACAACGCCCCCCTTTTGGCTGCGGGCCACTCAGGTCCCGATTTTGGGGAGGGAACACGCCGCAGCGGCACTCGGAGGCGGGCGCAGACGGGGCAACGCACCGGAGGGTACGTTTGTGCAGCGCGCACGCGGGGGTTCCTCCAACGACGGCCGCCCCGTCAGACCGCACATTCGGTCTTTGCTCTGATCCGGTGGGTGGGTGGGTCGGCCAAAATCTCACGCAGGCCAGCCCCCCCCCCCCCCCAAGTATCACTCAGCAATGCCCTGGAAGGGGTTTGTGTGTGAGTGCGTGCATGCACACCCGTCAGATGAGCAGTCCGAAGTCCCGGACCTGCTGGACTCGACTGGGGCCCGGCTCGCCGAATGTTCGCTCTCAAGGCTATCAGACTGCTGACAGCCCCCAGACCTCACGGTACCACTGGGAAGCAGAAGCAGTAGATACTGGCCGTGCCTGTGGGACGGGGGGTGGATAAGAGTGCACACGGCATCGGTGCTGGTGCTAATATGAGCCTCAGATTTATGTTTGTGTCGCAGGTGCCAGACGAAGGCTTGAATGTCGCTCACATCCGGACCGGCGACAACATTCACTTGCCTAAAAAACTTGTGGGCGTGTTTTGTGTGGTCACGATGGCGGACAACGCAGAACAGAATTACGGCTGGCAAGATATATTGTTTGAGCACGAGAAGGTGATTGATCTGCGAAGATAGTGCGGCTAGGTCAAGGCCCTGAGCCTACGTTGAGTGTCGGTGCCGAAGCTGCCGGCAGAAAATTTTTTTTGACAATATGTAGAACATAAGTCTACATAGATTGCAATTTCTCACTGTGAGTCCGCCTCCCAAGGGGTCGTTCCATGGTCCATTGTTGCTTGCATTTGGTGTTGGCAGTTGGTATGAATTTGGACGGTTTTGGATGTCGCCAGTGAATTTAGCTCTGGTTGGTTCTGGGCGCCCTGAAAGGGACAAACAAACGACAAAAACCAACGGCAAAATGCTACCGACGGATAACACCTGATGAACCAGTACCTCCTGGCCCCGGGCGACAGTTCGTACATCACCGGTGCTCAGCAGCCTCCAAACTTCACTGCCATGGGAACGGCTAAATGTGATGCATGCGGGCCCCGGTGCAGGAGGGACCTCAAGGGGCAGACCCAGCCCTTGTGCGCTGAGGGACGAGTGTCCCACTCTCACCTCAGCGGCTTGGCACAACCCGAGGTAAACAATTTCTCCTGAAAACTCTGCTGCGTACAACCGGAAGTACCAACTGGCAAAGCTACCCGGCCTTTGTGCCCCACCCCCCTTGCCTTCTTTATCCTTTACCCCCCCCCCCCCCCCCCCGGGCACATCCCTCCGGACCTGCCACCCGTTTTCAGGCCCTTCAGGCTGCAAGATAGTCCGGGAGGGTTAGTTATAGACCTTTTGAGGGCGCCCCCGGGCCCTCTCTCCCCTTCCTCTTCCCCCTTCGTCCTTCGGACGTCTATCCTCAGCCTACCCACCTCAAACACCGTGTGCAGTGATTGGGCACGGAGCATCGGGATGGAGGGGCTGTGCCATGAATGCTATTAGGGGCTGCAAAGGCTGTGTACCAGTGGATACGAGTGGCTGCATTATTGCGACCCTCACCAACTCTCAACCCTGTGACACAGGGCAAGCACTGGCAAGAGGGCAGCACTACTAATGCCCTTTGGCCAGGCAGCAACAAACCTGGGCTCTGGATGAACCACGTGTCGAGACTGGGCCGCATTGCGAAGGATTGCGGGGTGGATGCTGTTCCTCAGGTTTGCAGACCGGCTACAAAGTAATCGGAAAGGGCGGGGGAGAGTGCGTGGCAGTCAGAAAAGGAACGGAACTCCGAGGATGAGCTCAAGGTCAGAGTCCCAGCTGGATGTGCAGTGGACCAGGATGCTCCAGGGAGCGCCGGATTTCTGGACCCGACACGTTTGGCACCACCGTCAATCTGCACTTGTATTCACGATATGTAATTCAGGGACCACCACAAGAACAGGGTCGGCTTTTTGGTAATGGAAAGGGGGAGGAGGGGGAGGACCGGGAGGTAGCCATTGCCTGCAACACGACATGCACTCCGCAAGAAGCATTCCAGCACCTCTCAGCTCCGCCTCATCTATGGTTCTGTGGGCGTGGAGCAGTAAATGGGACGATCCACGGCACCAAGCTTGAATCGTCCCCTGCCCCCCCCGCCTCCGGGACATGTGTGTGCATGCAGGCCTGTCAGAATGGGGTACAAGGGTCCTTGAGCATGAGACACCTCTGGGCCTGCTTCACATCAGATCGTCCCAGAATCGTCTGCACATTTTCCGCACTTTGGCCCTGCAACCTGTTGAATCTCAAGTACAATGTGTAGACGCCGCTGTCTGACTGTCTTTTTCTTGATTTTGCCCATATTTGTATAGGGAGGGGGTGTTATGGCTGCAGTTCACATCCAAAGCCTGCTTGTATCATGTCTCAACCTCTGCATATTCATCATGGACCAAGTGTGTTGGTAACCTTCCCATGTTGTTGGATTGGAGCAGGTACTCAGATTCCATTTTGCCATTAAATGTTGTCACTCAGAGTGGGGGCTGAAATCATGGTCAGCCCAGAATGTCGCCCCATGACAGCCTCAGCTGCAGTCTGCGCTGTGGCGGAATTTCGACCCCTTTCAAGCCCCCACTCAGCCCCAGCGAAGGTTGGGAGGCATCATATGCTAGAAAAATGGAACTGTCTTCTTCTGAAGAATAAATGTGCGATGCAGAGCTTGAAGCCCCGCAAGATATTTTTCCAGTGCGGCATGGCTCCGGATCCCACCCTTGTGCGTGCTGTGGGGTCTACAGCCAGCCACGAGCTGCAGACATGAATCGCAGGCATATCTTGTGCAGTATATCCACCCGGGTGCAGCGTTATCCGGTGGGCTTTGGGAAGCAAGTGGGGATCCCCCCACCCTCTATTTGGAGGGTGGGGGGCTCAAAAGAATATGTTTTAGAAGGAATATGGATGCCTTTGATTGGGCATTAGGTGCTACAATGCGTTAGGAAAGGCGAAAAGTAGGATATGACGTCAGTGCTGACAGAATTCTAGCAGCAGTACCATAAATAAACCCGCCAACTTCCTTCTAAATCATGTCTTTTTGTTCTCCACCCTCAAAATAAAAGGGGGGGTCCCTACTTGCTTCCCAAAGCCCGCCGGCGACCCTGCACACTGGTGGATATATGCGATATTGCATTTTGGCAAGATTTCGCCTTTGCTCATTTTTTTTTCGAATCAATCAGTCAGCCCAAGTGTCCATCCTACGAAATGCTCACCTCCTCCACTGCGTCCATTCCAGCCAACAAGGTAGACAGGGGGCCCTTGGCAGTGAAGCATCCACAAATAGGAAATCCGGCCGTACATTCTTGCTACCATCCTCAAAATGCACAGGACGTGCAGGAACAGCTTTCTTTCTGTAGACTCTAAGTCTCCCTTTGACCTCGACCTGTTCGTTGCAGGTTTTCAATCATTGTGAATCAATTCTCCTAGAAGAGGACGAGATGAAAGCCCGTGATTTGTATTGGGATACGATTTGCAATAAGAGTGAAGACTTTGCGACAGCTGAAGCCCAACTCCTTCAGTGCATCGTTCACAATCCATTCATTGCCGAGCCTCATCTGCTTTTAGGTGTGCCAATTTCTGATCATAAGCATACCAGCAATGGTTTTCCGTCAATCTTGCTTGGGGGGCTGAGTGCGCACTTTGCACAAAGTTTGTGCAGGACCATACCCAAGCAGCGCTGCGGCGAATGCTTTCCTTGGTGCCTACTCCCATATAAGCTATTGCATTCGTTGCGGTTGCATGCTTCATCTTGAAAACGAAAATGAAATGCCCTAGAATTGAGGGGAAAGCATGCAAACAACTCATAGAAATGCATAACAATGCTCATTGTTGCTGTAATAGGCACTGCCAAAGTGTAGTTGTGAAGCTGCTTGTTGTGTCCCGTCTTCCACCTCCTTTGTGTGCCCCCACCATCCCTTTTAATTTTGTTTATTAGACATGCCTCCAAAAAATCCAAGAAGAGCCCGGAGCTCAAGAAGTTGATGGGCGGCCCTTGCTACATTTGCTACGTTTGCGAAAAGAAGGGCTGCCAAATAGCTTGCTTACATTGCAATGTAGAATTACATGCTCACTACGACAAGCATGACATATGCCCCAATGCCCCCACACTGCAAAGTGATGATGAGCAAGATATGCACAGGGTTGGGGTGTAGTATGGTCTTTATAGGCAAGAATATTGCCAATTGCGGCAAGAACCCCCAATTTCTCCTTGTCATATGCGCGCTGTGCACACACGGCCCCTTGCAATAGGTAACGGAGGTCAGGATTGCTATGGAATGGGCGTTTTCGCTTGCTGGGCAAGATGGCTTTCTTCTTGAAATGCAAGGACACAAGCTTTCTTCTTTGTGGCCTTGAATGAGGATTTGATTATAAAGTTGTGGACAATAATTGTGTTTTTCATGTTTCTCTTCATGGTTTTGGTTGATTGCAACGTACTTCTAATGCTCTCCAAAAGTTTATTAGTTCCCGTTTGATTCGCACATTCCTCCCTTGTGATCAAAGGCGTGTTTGCTTGAAATAGCATCGGCATTGCTCAGAGTCGCCATCACCTCGTGGGAGAGAAAGGCAAGTGTTCCGCGGTGTTGAAACCCTTGCAGAAATCCACATGGCAATGAATTTAGCCCTGCATTGTGGGGTCCAGTAAATCGCATCACCACATCGGGGTGTTGCTTGGGTTTGCTGTTCATAAGGTGCATGTTATAATACGTTTTTTTTTGTACACGAGTTACATTTTTCACGTTCATAAGCCTCATAACGATGTCAACCAGTTTGACCACTCAAAAGGGGTGGTGTGCAACCTGCTAATCAGCGAGGCCTAGAGTACGATTTGAGGGCATGTATGAAGGTGAGTTCTGTGATTCTGAATAATTCATGCCTCAAACATCAATAATTTGCTTGCCTGAAAAGCTTGACCTCACACGCAGGATCAATCAATTTGCGAGAGTGTTTATTGGGACTCTGGTTAGAATGGTCTCATGATCATGTTATCATCCTTCACCACAGGGGGACCGTTAGCGCACCGGGCGCGCGCCGGGCATCTTTTGTGACCCGTGCCCCACCGTTGGCCTTCTACGGGGTGCACTAAGGGGGCGCACTTAGCACAGTGCAGCTATTTGGGTGTCTGGCTGTACTAGAGACCCATACTTTGAGATACTAGGAGCATCATGGTGACCCCTAGCGTAGGTTTTGACTTCTGATTTTGTCCCCTTTGTTGGGGACCCCCGAGAATGCAGGGGTGACGTAGCATTTCCGCCCTCTTTTGGGCCCCAACCTTCCGATGCTATTGAGGAAACCAGGACAATCTCTGAATCCACGCTTTGTTGCGTGGCCCCTTGAGTTGGGGTTAGGGACTCGCAATCCACGCTTTGTTGCATGGCCCCTCGAGTTGGGGTTAGGGACTTACAATCCACGCTTTGTTGCGTGGCCCCTCGAGTTGGGGTTGGGGACTTTGCTCGGTTGTGGCATTGGGGTTTGGTTAGGAACATCTGGCGTGGCGGCCCCAATGAGTTGCACCAGTCAGTCCGTATTTTGTTGCATTTTACACAATTTTGCATCCGGAGGCAAGTCCGTCACCCCCCCTACGGACCATCGGAGCATGTCCCGCCTCATGTTTGGACTGATCAAAGCAACTCGGCCGTCACGCAAGATGGGGCAGAGGATGAGGTAGAAGTGTGTGTGATGTGTTGTCAAAAGCGCTCCACCGTTGCAGTTTGTGATGAGTGTAAGGAGCACTATTGTACTGAATGTATTGACACCCACACTTGTGGGACCAAAGTTGTTTGTTAAGTACAATACAGATGACAGTTGGCGTTGCTGAATTCACAGATATTGCTTTATTATGCAACGTGCTTTGTAAGGAAGGTGTGCAGTGCAACGTGGTCTACTTGGGGGGCTTCTCCATGAGAGGGTAAATCTGGGGCTGAAGTCGGGATAGTTAATAGAAAAGTAGCGCGCCGGGCAAACATTCCCCCACAGTCTCTCGGCTGTTGAAGTTTGGAAATGCTGTCCACTGCAAACCTGGTGGGGACAGTTACATATGCACAAAAAAAAAGTGAACGTAACCATGACCAATCTGACACTGGACAGAAGACATCATTAGGGGAATGGCTCAGGTGGGGGCAGCCTCACACCAAACGAACGAGCTCATGGACGGATGAGCATATCCATAATTTTTGTACCCAAGCGCTTCATCTGACATGCAACCCAAAGGTCACTCTCTGTGTCATCAGGTCAAATCTTTGCGAGCCGTGGGCAGTACATAGATGCTGCAGAGCATGCCCGCAAAGGGCTAGCCCTGCTGTGTGACTGGGGCACTCCATGGGACAAGCGGCTATCATGGGCTGCATGGGTGGCTTGGGCTCGCACTATTTTGCACCAATCCAGTGCAGAGCAGTGGCCCACAACGGCCATGGGCATGATGTCTCTTGGCACTGTTTCCTTGGCATGAAAGAGCTCGTCGCACAGTGGTAAGGCAGGACCTGATTGCTCTTTATGATGCCGCGGTCTGTTCGCGGACAATGCAATTGATCACTGTCACAATATTGATATTGCGGTAGTGGGCAGTCCCTGACCCAACCACGTTCGAAATGTCATTCTGCCAATGGGACTCGGGGCTTCCTCGCTCGCTTGGAATACGTTCCCATGTGCACGGGTAAACACCGCTACCATCCCGTTTTGGGTGGAACTAGCCCAAATGTTGGCACTTTGCGTCTACAACATGCTGAAAGTGTCTACAATTGGCCTACCGCGTCTACTTGGGGCAGACAGTGTCTACAGACTACAGACCGCAATTCCTATGGTCCGCAGGTAAACGGGAGGGTTGACGGGTAAAACGAGCTTCCATTTTGAATGGGAGCCTTGAAGTGAGGGGTGGGATCGGGCAGGGTGGTTGCCGACCCCAAATGCGAATTTCAACTGAGTTGTGCACGTGCAGGGTACATACAGGGTACACCTGTGGTAAGGTATGTCATTTCTTCGTGTAGGCTCACTGAGTTTTTGACCCACCCACCAGCCCAGCTGACCTGGCCTTCCTTACCACCCACCTGACCTTTCCTGGTCTGCAGCAGGGACTTGTTGTATTTAAAGTGCCTGAGACCTTGGCTTCACACCTGAACAGATTCATATAGTAGCAGTGCATTGGGGAGCCATACAATCTGACCATAAACTGCCAAATTGCAGGAAACATTGGAAGGTGTGTCTCTGAACAGAGGAACACTCGGTGAAACATTGAAGTGAAAGAGAGGTACGTTGTCCAGGACGACCTTCCCCGAGCATGTGCAGTGGCTTTGCCCGACCATGAACACTATTCTCTGCCTCCGACGCTTTCCTGTCTGTCGGACGGTATGCTGGGCCCATGACTGCTGCAGGCTGACAATCCCTCGCAAATGCAGGAACAAGGCCTTGTTCAGCCACAACTGCTTTCACAGTATTGCTGCTGCGCTGCAGGCTTTCCTGTTCAGCACGCCATATGTAGGCAGTGCATGGTCCGCTGGTCATAGATGCGGCAGTGGTGCATACAGAGGTCAAGCAGTGTGTGATGAGGCGCGGTGGTACCACAGGGTCACGTCACATGGTCTCGTTGCTGGTGATGCGGCAGACAGACACACTCACGTCATCATTAAAGAGGTCTTTGGTTTGGGTTGGTGATCTTATGTCTACTTCCTGCCACCGTGGTACGGGTCTCGTCCCCACGACTGGGGGGACGTGGAGGGCTGGGGTGGACGCGGCTAGTGTTCATGAGCGGGCGCCGGACATGCGAGTCGTGCCCCAACCCAAGTGCGAGAGGAGGGGCAGAGTGAACCGACACAGGACACGTGGCGGTGGTGTGTCTGAGAGTCAGCCACAGGAAATTGAAGACAGGGGACAGACGGAGACTGCCGGGGACACGGGGCGCTCTGCCCCGGCTCCTTGTGGTCCTGTGGACTGTCCCACGGAGCCATTGTGCAACAGCAACGCACCAAAGGACAGAGTCATTCACTTTCGATTTGGGTGCGCATCGACTCGAGCCGAATTCACGCACAGCAACCCCCTGCCATAGGCACGGGCAGCGGCCGTGTTGGGGGGCCATTGACCTTTGATTTGGGCTCTCCCTCTGTGGCCACATCCCCCTCTCTTCTTCACGTGTTGTGCTTGCCCCTGCAGTATGTTGCAAAGCCGAGTGTTTTGAAATCGCGCGCAAGATTAGGAACATCGAAATCGAGTTTAATGACAGCAGTATAGAAGGGATGCTGCCCCCCCCATCCACCCCACGCTGTCTGGAGGGGCAGATGAATGAGTTTTCACTGTTTGCAGTACTCTAAAATGGATTTTGTGACCATGAACCATTCTGTGATACGACTTATGCCGAGCCAGAGTGTGGTCTCACCTTCACGAGAACACTTCATCGCCCCGTAGATCAACGAGCAGAAGAAACACTTCGACGGAGTTACAGCATCCTCACTGCCCTCGCAGTCCACGATGCCCGTCACCATCCTCTTGCTGTGGGCATTCCTTGGTGTCTCCCAAAGCCTCGACTGCTCATTCTCGTCCACGTACCCGAAGCAGTACGTGGCCTATCACACGCGCGACGAACGCCCCGCGATCGACGGTCGCCTCGACGAACCGATGTGGGAGGAGGCGCAGTGGACGGACTACTTTACGGACATCAGCGCACCCACTGTCACGACACCCCCGCGGTTCGAGACCCGGGTCAAACTGCGTTGGGATGACGAGTATCTCTATGTCGGCGCGTACGTGCAAGAGCCCCACGTGTGGGCCAACATCACGGAGACCTGCCACTGCATCGACGGGGCGCGAGACCAGGTCGGTTTCTCGACTCTCGCGTTGGCGACCATTCCTGTCCCGGGCTTTATGGTCTGGGTGAAGCAACGCATGTGTCCATGGGGAACGGTAATCCTGCGGTGCGCAATCTGGGAAGTGATCACGGTACACGGGAAATTGTTCCCTTTGTGAACCGTACTTTTGAATGGGACGTGGTTGTCGCAACATTTTTGTCCGGTTTGAGTATTGTGCCTCGCCTTTGTGCCCGTTTGACCTACTTCTTTCGCCCAAAATTGAGGGACATTAATGCGGTGCTGATTACCCCACAGCTAATTACGCTTACCCTGCGGCGCCTGCAGTGCGCCTGCGGCGCGCAGAAAGCGTTCCCATGGGTCACATTGGTCAATAGACGCGTCTGTGTTGAGGCAGCCCTTCTTGTCCGCAGACCGCTCTTTATTTTTCGTGGACTTGCATGAAGAAACAGCACTAGTGCTCAGACGGGATGGGGGGTTATGTATGCGCGTCTTCGCACTTCTGTGCGCCCAAGGGGGTCACCATGGACTGCGGTCACCGACCATGCTGCAATAGATGAGTGTTGTTTGGTGTGTGTGCGTTACATTCGATTGCTTGTTTGCAACAAAGCCTGCAATACCATCGGTTCGTGCAACAGCGATGCCCGCAACCCTGCCAGGAAACCCAAAGTTGTGTAATGCCAGCCCCAGCGTGGCTAATAATGAACGCGCTGAAAAGTACTGCAAGAATGAGTGGTACAACAACGAGGCCTGTTTCTGCAAATGTCCAGGCAAAAGTGTGCAAGCACTGCTGACCCTTGGTTTTCGAGTGACCACCGACCATTTGGCAAAGAGTACGCAGCAGCAGAGCCCGAACGCAAATATATGGTTTGCTGCACCCAGTGGGCCCTCGCAGTCTGAGGAGTGACTGAGGGCTTTGTGTAAACACCATTTTTGAAACGGGACAACCTGAACAGAACATAATTGTGTCCCAGTGAGACCTCACTCCTGTGCTGTCTGTACTGATTTGTGACCCGAGGCACCCGCGAGGGCTCGCTGAGACATAGGGTGCGCTGGACTGCTAAAAACAAAAAAACAAGCAACGATTTGCGTTGCTGCCATTGAGTATTGGGTGGCCTGTGCCCCACTCCGGCCCCAGCCCCACCTGCAAGGAGCCTCGGGGTGGCCTATCAGACCCAGGGGTCGTCCTTCCCGTGGGCATCAGCTGCAGAGCTTGAACAACAGCATGTGGTTTGCTGCAAATACAAGTGGAATCTTACGGTTTGTGCGGGGCTCGAATTGATCTTTGCCCTGCGTGTCCAGCGTCGCGCGCGCTTCAGTCTTAGTCAGCTCCCCATGTTGGGCTTTCAGGTGCTTTCAGGGCTTTCATTGGGATTTCAGGCACTTCCTCTGTTTCCAGGTCATCTTCCATGACAACGACTTTGAAATTTTTGTGGACCCGGACGGGGACACGCACTACTACTACGAATATGAGGTGAACGCGCTCAATGCCACATGGGACCTCTGCCTCAACAGGCCCTACAGCGACGGTGGCCACGAGAACAGCACGCGGGTGTTCGGTGCGCAGGGGTGGGACTACCAGCCCTGGTCGTCGGCGTCGCCCGGCGCTCCGCCGCTCAAATGTGCGGTGTTCGTGGACGGGGCTGTCAATGATCCTGCCGGGCCCTTGGACAGGTGTGGGCTGTGGCACAATGTTGCGCTCCAAATGAGTGCTCTGGCCCACACAGAGCGGGGGACTGGATGGGGCTGGCTGGCTGATGGAGGAGGCAGTGCCCCACCGGAGAAGAGGGTCCCAGGCTTTCAACGAACGGGTGGGCGGGGGGGGGCGTGTTAGCAGAGCTTTTTTGGTTCGTGTTTCTCGTGCACCGTTCCCTGCCCACATCCATCCGGTGCTCGAGTCACAGTACCCCCGCAACGGGCCCTGAGCGTGCGAAGCACCAGCGGTGGCATTTGCGTTGGCAGTCTCAGCCTTTGACGGCTGATCTGTGTACCTTGGGATTGGTATGAATGGCCCGGTCTCGAAATTTGGCTGTATGAACGTCTGGAGGCATTTCTGATCGGGGTTTCGGTAGTTTTCTGAAGGGGCACGAGCTGCTGCATCTTCTTGATTGAATGTGATTGGATGCGGGGTTTGATGGAGGCTGAGAGAGGGACGGAATGCGGGGTCCAAAGGCGGGCGCTACAGGCCCTGAATGTGGGTTACGATGGAAGCTGAAGGCACCATGTTCCCCATGGAACGACGGTGAGATGCCGCAGAAGGCATGCGGGCGTGGGACGACGGTTTCCGGTTGGACCACGCGGCGGGCATGCAGTGCAGCATCGTCTTTTCGGCGGCCGGTCTGACTCGCCCTCTGCGCTCATTCGCAGGTTCTGGACAGTGGAGGTGGCGCTGCCTCTGCAAAGTCTCGCACAGAACAACGACGCCACCAGCCCCCCAAAACACGGGGATTTTTGGCGCATCAACTTCTCCCGAGTGGAATGGCACGTGACGGTCGTGAATGGGCGGTACCAGAAGGATCCCAAGTACCCGGAGGAGGACAATTGGGTGTGGTCCCCGCAGGGCCAAGTCGCGATGCATTTACCGGAGAAGTGGGGGATGCTGCAGTTCTCAACGGAGGCGCCGCGGGGCACCCCCGCCGTGCACAACCCCGAGGTGTGTTATAGTCCCCCTCCCCTGCGCCAAATGCACTGGTTTCGTGGTGTTGCGATTTACGGTACCATGCGTTGGGATTCCAGGTGTACGCCTACGAAAGGAGGCCGAGGGAGGGATTGAACGTGGGGTTCAATATAGCCCGATCGCGGGATTGAATGTGGCGTGTGATGGAGGGCAATTTAGGAAATTTTCGTGTTTGATGGAGGGTGCTGGATAGACTGACTGTGGGGTGTGGTAGAGGGTGATAGAGGGACTGAACGTGGGGTGTGTGATACAGGGTGATGTAGGGACCGAACGTGAGGTGTGATAGAGGGACTGACCGTGGGGTGTGATAGAGGATGGTAGCGGGACTGAATGTGGGTGGGTGTGATAGAGGGTGATAGAAGGACTGGATGTCAGTGGGTGTGTTAGAGGGTGATAGACGGACTGAATGTGGGGTGTAATAGAGGGTAATGGGGGGATTGACCGTGGGGTTTGACGGAGGTTGAATTACTGCCCATGAGTTGGCCTTCAGCTCACAGCTGTTGCTGAGCGGATCATTCTGGTTGGGGTTTTTCATGCATTGCAGCGCTGTCCTTTTTCCTGCAGAAGGGAGAAGGGTTGCGGCGCTGAGGGTGTCGGGTATTCAGCTCCATTGTGCGTGTCCTTTGTACCTCTTTTCCAGTGGCCCCTGCGGAGCGTGGCCATGCATGTGTACTACGCCGAGCACGCCTACGCTGCGAACCACAGCGGCGTCTTCACAGACGATGTGCGGGGGCTTAAAGAATTCGCGCCTGCCGGCGTGTTCACGTGCGCGCGGCCGCCGGTACTCCACCTGTCCGGCGGTGGCCGGGCGTTCCAGGCAACGGTCGAGGCAAAGGATGCGACAATGCTCGCGGTGATCACGCATGACCGCCGGCTCACGGTCCGCCGTCAGGCTGCTGCCGGGAAGGCAGAGGGCAGCGCTTTCGGGGGTCACTTTTAGGCGTCGCTGGCGTTGGGGATCTCCGTGGCAGTGTGTTGTTGGCTGCCGTTGTGGCGAACACGCAGATGGAGGAACACGGACCCTCCACATGACCTTTCTGCTTGAGCACGTGTGTGTGTGTGTGTGTGTGTGTGTGTGTGTGTGCACTGGAGTGCGTGGGAGTGGAGGGGGCCTTCGTTTCAGATCGCATGCCCCCCCTTCCCCTGCCGGACCCATGCCATGACGGGTGGTGACGCATGCAGGTCACCTGTTGAGGCTGGCACGCCTGACCCGGCACAGCGCCTGTTAATTTGGCTTAAAGAATGTGTCCACAGAATTGTGAGAGGGGGTGAGTGGGTCCAACCTCGGGTGGGCGGATCTTATCCAACCCCTCCCCCCCCCTCAACCCGGTCTTGTAGAAGAGGCCTGCGCCCGCCCCCGCCGCGGAATCAACCACCTGACCAAAGACTGCGGTCCTTGATAAGTTAGAGCACACGACTCCTGTACCCATGGGGTTTGGAGGAGCGGCTCACCCCGCGCTGCGAGTAAGTTACCGTCTCTGACCCTTCGCAAAGACCGCAAGATCGAGGGTTTGCCGCCGGTTTGGCACCGAGGTTCAGAAACATGCGCAGTTGTGCAGTAGCGTGGTGACAAGTGGTGCTCAGAACTACGACACGTGCCAGGAACGGCCGACCGCATGTTGCTGACAATGCGTTCTTTGGGCACCTTGATGCAGTTTGGCGCCAAGGAATACGCCTCCCTGACCTGCCGTTGACCTCTGCACCCCTGACTCCTAACCTGCGTTGAGGCAGTTGATGTTTCACTGGTCATCACATGGAACGGATGCTTTCTTTGGACGTGATGGTATCCACTTATTCGAGTCGTTGATGTCCTTGCCTTTCGGTTCCCCATGGCTGGCGACGAACGCTCCTGGAAAATGTGTTGTTCTCCCCGTGAACACCGCGATGCCGGTGATGTCGGGTATTGGGTATCGTCCCAAGGGCACACTGAACAACCATGTGGCTCCAATATGGCAGGGGGTATTTAGCCACAACCCACAGATTTCTATTTGTGCCCCCAATATCTCTCGGCCTCATTCATACTGTGCCAACTTTGTGCGTTTTGCCACTTTTTGGAAGGTTTTACATTTTTTGCTCCGATGTGCAAACATGTCACCACGTAGGGGGGGGTATGTGTACTTTTTTTGAAATCTGCAAGAAAAGGCTATTTCGGAAAGGTATGGGTCATGGGGGGGGGTAGGTGACCATATTTTTTCGTCCCGGGTCCCCGAACTTGGGCGTTTCAGCATCTGCTCGTACAGCTTGGTCTGCACTGCGTGCAAGGTTTTCACAGTGCTCGGCCCGGTGCTCCAACATATCGTACGGATGACGAAAAAAGGGATGGAAATTTATGCATTTTGATGTGCTGAATCCAAAAATGCAAGAGTTTGGGCTGAACAGGATGGCATGTTAGAGAATTTCCCCTACGACGGCCCCAAGGTTTACTGCCACTGGTGACAACCCGTACAGACATAGAGTAAAGCGTGACCCTTTTGACGTAAATTGGCAACTTCACCAACATATCATCTCGGTGAGCCCAATCTCTTGCATTTTTGAATTCAGCACAAATGCACAAATTTCCATCCCCCTTTTTTCGTCATGGGAATGATATGTTGGAGATATGTGCCTGGCTAGTTGGCAAAACGAGGCAGCAAGCAACACAGGCACGTCCAAAACAGACGAAGATCTCAAACATATCATCAGTACAGCATGCAAACCTGGGTGTTCTGAATAGCCCTTTTCAAGAGCTTTCCGAATATACCTTATGTACCCCCCCCCCCCCGCCCACGGGACACTCATGGGACACAAATGAGGCAACCAGGGCTGCGCTCCCTGAAATGCACAAAGTTGGCACCATCATTGACGATGCCGAGAGATATGGCAAGGGATGTGTAGCCCGGCACGGGATGTGATAGTAGCCATAAGTCATGCACTGCCCTATGTGACCCCCGCTCGGCAGAGGATACATAGCCACAACCCACACCCTTCCATGCGTGGTCCCGATACAATGGGCGATACAACCTGCACCATGCCATGTGTGGCTCCGGTACGGCAAGGGATACACAGCTATGACCCATGCATTTCTGTCCATGTGTGGCCACCATACAAATCAGGGATGCCAACCATAAGCCACACAGGTGTGGCCGCGACACTGCATGAGATAAGTCGCCACATGCCATGCACTGACGCCTGTTGTCCTGACACAGTACGAGATACAGAGCTAAACCAAAACACTTCTCTGTGTGATTACGGCTAGCGTCTCTTTGCCTTATCCACTCTGCCGCTTTGGCATTACATCCAGTTTTCCTTCTGTGCTGCCAATTGCTCTGGTATCTGCTGCGTCACTGCAGAGTCTCCATTTCGTCCCCGCATCCAGGACTTTCGAATTGCCCAGACGGAATTCTCTTGGGACATGTTCACCCTGCACCCAAAAAATGGCAGTAACAAGGAGTGCCATATGCAGGGATCCATAGCCACAGCCCATGCACTCCCGTGTGGCAGCGATACAGCATGGGATACGGCCGTGATGAAAGTGGTGCGCAAGGCAAACACCCCTTCTCACGCGCACTTTCCCCTTTTCCTCGGATAGTGCGAAAATGCTGGTGGGGTCCATTCGTTTGCATTTTACCATTTTACCAATGGCTTGCGCACATTGACAATGGCTTTCGCCCTGCATGCTCTGGTGCTATCTTGTCAATTTAAAACTGCAATTCGGTTGCATGACATGGTCTCCTGTCGTTGGCCCCACAATTGGTATATCCCACACTTCATGCGGGCATTAACACTAGTTGCATGTTGCGATGTTTGTCATCGTTCCGTGCAGTCGCTTGCACGCGTAGTGATCTCCGCATGTAAACGGGGGCTGTGTTCCAACGTTAATCAGAATCAACGAAAATTTGATTTAAGATTACAAAGGGGGGAGTTTCCTTTCGCAAATCAAGGCATCGGACGCCCCCAGGTTGACTTTGGATTTGGCTTCCTCGTCAAACATAATGCATTGTTCCTTTTGATCCATCAAGATTCAGTTTGCAGAGCCCATCTTATGAACTCCACAAGTTTGCCATAAGCAGCCCAGCCTGGGCTGATGCTTCCATTTGCATACGCAGAGTGGTTGCGACCGTTTGCACAAAGCATTCACGCCAGAACTCAAATGCATACTCCTTTGGGTGCTCCCTGAAGTTTTCCTTAAGTTTGTTGGACAAGTCAGTGAAATGCCCAAAAGTGCTGTTCGAAATATTCAACCAACTTGCATTCAGGGATTGGTTCTTTAGGTTCTAGATTTGTCGTAGGCCAAAAAGATATGGCTGGTGCATGGGACGCATTTGGTCTCCCTCTGTTGTTGATATGGTATGGCGGACTGACGGACCAGCCGGTAAGCTTGCATTTTGCGACTTGCGACCCTTTTGGGATGTGAACTTGGCTCTTCCGTTTATGTAAGCAGTTACATGGCGCGGACGGTTGAGAGGCCGACGAAAACAACAAACGTAGACAATCACAAAGTGACTCAGGCATTGTCAAAGCTGATGTCAAAGTCTACGGGATGAACGAAGAAAAGGTTGGGTAAAGTAGGTCAATGTGCGCACTGACAACTCATTGAGATTGGGGTAGGAAAATTTTTCACATCCTCAAACCCCTTTTTTGTCATTCTGGTCTGACTCCTTTGCTCTCTTTTCTCTTGGTTGGCAGTTCAATGATGGCAGCAGATGTAGCTTTGTTGCACATAGGGAATGCCGTGCACCCGGTGCGCACGCAGTGCAAAGTTTTGTATGTCGGCAAATACTCGGACCCTAGTTTTGGCCCCTTGGGGGAGCACCTGACGCGGCACGCGCGCGGCGCTTGCGCGGTGCCAAGGGCCATACGAGGGGTAGCAAACCTGGCGCCGAATACAAAACTGGGTGAGGTACAACAAGATGCGAATTTGTGAAGGGTAGTCCCATTGCCCCTCAAAATATTGCGATAGCCGTTGTACCCCCGGGGTCTTAACAGCAATGTACACCACGGAAACGAATGCTAGGTCCGATAGTATCGCAGCCCAACGACAAGTTTCGCCCCACACATACCGCTACCTTGCGCCAGGGTTGAGCTTCGAGGGCGGGATCTTCAAAGAGCAACAATCGACATTTCTTACGCCTCGTCTTGCCCAATCTAGCGCGGATGTTCAATGGACAGCAACAAACGACATTTCCTACTCAAGAGTATCACGGATCAGGCCCAAATCCCTAGACGAGGCCCCCCCGTGGTAGGAACTGTGGGTGCTTGGGTGGGCCAGAAGGCTGAAACTCCGCCCCATGTGCCCCCTCATGTGTTGGTTGTAATCTTGTGGGCTTTGCGGATTGCTGTGCTAGCAGACAGGTGGCAAGTGATCTTGGGTGAGTTTCCTGGCAGGTGCACGCAGTGCCCACGCAGTGCAACAACTTGGCCATAAACAACAAACAATGTTGAAGATGGGGACTGCACGGCACTAGAAATCGTATTGAGAAAGGTATGTTAGAAGCAACAATGTGCAAAATGCTTTAGTTTTACTGACTGCCACAAAAAAAAACCTTCACCCTTTTTTCTGATGTAGGTGAACCGTCCGCAATGGCTGCCAAGCCCCCTTTCCCCCATTTAAAAAATTAGGTCCGGCCAAAAGCCCGGATTCGTGGTAAGGAATTTTCCTCTCTAGAGCATTCTCTTAAGAACGCCTCTTGGAATTGGTGTACGACAAAAAGATGATTGAACACTGCGACAACATGTTCACGAGTGTTCTTTGGAACATGTGCAAAACCCTCGTATTTTTTTAACTAAAAACATATGTTTTCCTTTCTTTGTCAGGCAGTTTTCTGTCCATTTTGTAGGGAGAGGCGGAGGGGTGTTCCCCACTGCCCACATGGACCCTCTCGTGGCAGCTATGTCGGCGCCCTACTGGGGCCGCTGAGCACGCCACCACCCACCCCCTCCCTCTCCAGTCTAAGGACTTTCTCCTGCTCTACCAGTCCCCATTTCTCTGCTTTGAAGCGACGCCGATTGGCTTCCGTAAGTCGCACATAAGGGAACCAGCACCTGAGCCCGATCCATGACAACATATTCACACCAGATGCGCAAGCATGACATGCCACTCAGGTTTCTGTGGGTGCCCTCGCATGTGCATGTCGAGGGGATGAGGAAGCGGGTGTTTTAGCAGAGAGGGGCAGGAGATGCTCCCCTACAACTCACTGCGGCACAATTCGCGGCAGAGGTGTGCTGCAACCAATCTGTGTTTGTTGAAAGCTGTGGGAGGAGATGTCAGGCACATCAGGCTTTGCACTGTTGGGTTACACATCTAGTGAGTCCCAGTCGGCACAGGTGGCACCAGACGCATCAGACAGCGAGTGTCGCTCTTCGGCAGAAGAATTGGTGACCCCTGGGGGGGGGGGGGGTTCAGTGCAGCGTCCGACGTGAGGAGAGGAACAAGAGCCCAAGGGCCAACCAATGGGCGCCACTGGTCAGCCCGAAGCAACGGCTTTCAAAGTGATGTAAGCAGTCGTTGAAAGGCGCCGCCAGTTAGCCGCAGTTACCGGATACATGTCACAGTATCCGTTGGAACGATGGGAGCAATCACCGAAAACGCCTGTGAGCGGGTGGCATTTGGTGGCCAAGTGTCCGTCTCCATGCCAGCCAAAAAGCTGTCGCCACATTGGGCAGGGGCTGGAAAAGGAGCTCCTCACCACCCCAGCTCACCTGGCGTTTGTTCCGCCCATTCACAGAGGCTGAGGGCTACGAACAATCCGGTCGAGATCTGATGTTTGGAATAATAAATGACAGGCTGTATCACTTGCATTTGCAGTTGCATGTCAGGCGGCCCCATGTCCTCCGCTCAGTATTGTGCCGCGTACCTAGAGCCTGAGCTCTCTGCCGCTGCTTCCCGCTCCGCCCTCACCCGATGGGCGATTGGGCTCGGCCTCATCACGTTTGGTACGGTCCTCATCTCTATTGCCCCTGCTGCCGCCGGGGCAGCTACGGACCTCTTTGTCCGCCCGATGCTGCCCGGCCCAATGTCTCATATGGTCAACAACCCTGTGTTTGTCTCTCGTGCCTCCGCGGAAGAAGACCAGCCGGCGCCCGCGGGCATGACGCGTTTTAAGGTCTGGAATTCTGGTCAGGGAGGATGGGCTGTGTAGGCACACGAAGTGGGTGCTTTCGTACCCTCACCCCCCCCCACCCCCTGCTTGTCCTCCCCAGAGAATAAGGGGGGGGCGTCACTTGGTCAACCCTAAATTTTGTTGCGGGTCAGTCTTGAGGGTCAGTGTGTTATGAGGCAGTGCCCCTTGTATCCCCTTACTTTGGCAGGACACTTTGAATCACTTTCTCTGAAATGGAACCTAATAGCACAACCATGTTTACCCCCGTGACGACTGTGATATTGATCCGCTCTACAGGGTCGGCTAGTTTAAGGCACTGCCTGTTGCAGTGGACGCTGTCGGCCAATTGTAGATACTGCCTGCTTGTTGCAGATGTGAAGAGACAATATGGGAAGGGCGAACCCATGTTTGGTCAATCTAGGCTCGCTAAGAGCAGCTCCAACTTGTTTCTGTGTGCGGGCCGAGGGGTGGGTGGGGTCTCAGTGCATTTGACCCCCACCCCCCCCAAGACGACATGCCAAACCCCCCCCACCAAGAGCCCCCACCCCCCTGTCAGGATCTGAGATAGGGCGCTCCCCACAATTTCAACCCCCCCCAAATCGGGGCCCGATTTCCCCAATTCACCCCGATTTAATAGCCCAATTCAGTGGGTTGCAGGATTGAACACCAGAAAAAGGCATTTTATGTGTGGGAATTCTTGAGCTGACAGGTAGGATACTTCAGTGTCCCACATTCCCTCATTCTCAAAAAAAAATTGTTCACCCTCCGGTTTCTACATGGTCCTTGCTCACTGTTGGGGAACGAAGCTACGTGACCTAGTGGTTGCAACACTGACTTCACAGATGAAGCATGCTGGTTCAAATACCGTTAGGGGCATTTTCATCACCTGCCTCAAAGTGGTCAGCCTGCTGAAAAAGTTGTTTTTCATGCACAAACAAAGCCTGCCACAACAACAAGCAAACCCTCACAGTGTCCCAAGACCTAATGCTCCACCTCCAGCCCCCTGAATTGAGTGTGTTTTCCTCAAATCATGCCCCCCGATTCATTGGCCCAATTCAGTGAAATTTTTCCCCCAATTTTCGGGGCGGGGGGTTGCCATTTAGGGAAAAAATTGTCCACACAGGCAAAAATTTTTGCACCCACGATTTTGGCGTGATTTCTCTTCAGTTATGTCGAAAAATCTGAGTGGAATATTTTAGTTTTGCAAGACATGGGGAGGGGGGCTCCTGAAACCCCTTCTGTTTAGACTCTATTTAGACTCTGATTCTGGCAGGAAACATCGAGTGCTCATTCGTTTTTTGCATGCATGGCACTGATACTTGGAGGCACTGTTGATTTCTGGAGAGACATTGCAGGTCTTTTGAGAGTCATTTTTCCCAATGCACGATTGCATTCATCTCGGTTACAGTGGTACTGTGATTTTTTGAGACAAAGCATGGGTCTTGAAAGCAAGAACTCTGAGGGATTGATTGCCGAAAGTCCTGCAATGACCTTCCATTCCTCATACTATTTGCATGGACGCTGCATTGAAACCATATCAACTTCTTCGCTCCAAGTACTTTTTTTCGATGTACATAAAAAGAAACAAAATTGTGGCTCGAACCTTTTTGTCTCCCCATCCCATTTCACTGCATTTGACCCCCCCCCCCCCTGTATAAGACCCCCACCCTCTGTACGCAATCTAAGATGGGATCCCCCCCCCCATAAGCAAGTTGGAGCTGCCCCTGCCCCGACTGCCATAGCGCAAGGTTCCAGCCACTGGTACCAATGCCGGTTGGGGATCGCAGTGGGGCTAAATGTACGCAGCTTTGCTGCCTTTTCACTGGAAGATGCGCTGGTCGAGGCTCCCCGTCGACGTTGGTGAGGCTTAGCTACAGCGTCCCAGGATTGAGTGGTCACTTGGGAAGGAGCAAATGCACTGCCTCGTGGGTCTGCAGCCCATGAAGCGTCAGACAATGCTCACCGCATGTGTCACCTTTCGGTCAGGGGGGCGGGGGGGGGCCTCTGGAGGGAGGGGCACATTCTGTTTAGGGCCCAGGTGTCCAACGGAGGTATGTCCACGGCATGTGTGGCGTCCGGGGCGCTTTAAAGGACAGGGCTTTGCCTCATGTCGTTGAAGCAGAACGGATCGTTTCCCCGGCCGGAGGTTGTTGGTCGCCTGCCGGCGCTTTCTGATCAACCGCTTGCGATTGCCGGTCGATGCTCTTTGATTGGGCATCCACAAGTTGAGGCAGGAGGTAGTTTTTTTGTGGGGGGGTGGGGGGCATCCAGCGTTCGTGGTCCACACAAAGCGTTGCGGATACTTATGCTCCTCGCGTTCAAATTTCCCTGTGCCGAGTTCCCACTGCATTTCCTGATGTCAGAGTCAGCTCCTCCCCACGACATGTCATGTCCCCTACCACATCGCCCTGTGGGACAACCGTAGCATCGGACAGCCCTGATCTTTTATTCCGAGAGATTTTTCGAGTGCCTTCTGGTGAGCGGGCTTCACCAGCTTGCGGTGGCCTGAGCCCCCCCCCAAAAAAATGTTCAAATTTCCCTGTGCTCTCAGCCGCTATACGTAGATGATGCCCTGGTGACCCACAGCCTATTGTTCTCGTTTCCCGCTCAGCTTCTCAAGAGGGATGGAGGGGGTCAGGGTATCCCGGTGTGCTGCCGGCAGCCGCCTGCCGGGCGTCGGGCTTACCAATGGCCGGAGGTCAACAGCTGCCCACTCCTGCGCACTGTGCCGTAAGGTCTGCCCATGTACCAGGCGGCCACATGCCTCAATTTTACATGACGTTTCTGCATCAGGCCGTTGCTTAGTGGGAACCCCCCGGGGGGGGGGGGGGGCTGGGGGGGGGTGTCAGAGGCCAAAAACAAGTTTGTGTATCCAAAATTGGCCTTCCATTCAGGGCTTCTTTTACTAAATTTCATTGTTTTCCTGAGGCAAATACTCCCGATGTGGGGGGGTTGGGGGTCCGCCGCCGCAGGGCCCCAGATGACCACCCCCCGGGGGAGGGCGGGAAGCGATGGCCTGATCCGCATCCGGTTTCTGCAAAGGTCACGCTGGCCAAGCCTTTTGGGATGGTCCTGGAGGAGGACGGCAACGGCGGCATCGTCGTGAGCGAGATCCTGGAGGAAGGCAATGCGGCGAAGGAGGGGACCATCCAAGTGGGGGACTCGCTGATCGCCACCACGGCCCTGGTCTACAACACGGAGCAGTCCTACGGCAGCGTCACCGTGAAGGGGGGCGAGCAGTACGTGCGCGTGGCCGTGCGCGGCGAGAAGTTCGACACCATCATGGCCGCCATCAGGACAAACCCTGCCTCAGTGCCCCCGACCCTCGAGTTCGAGCGCCGCGGCCGAAAGTGAACGTGGTGCTCCCGTGACGCCCTCGGCCGAACCGGGGGGCAACCGTCAGTAAGAACTGCCTTCATAATGCAAAATGTTGAACCCCAATTGTGTTGTATTTTTTGCAACTCCCAGGTGGCCGGTTACGTACGGTTTCCGGATGTCCGGTTTAATCTGAGAGTCTCTGCGTGACCATGGGCACCAACCAACAGGAGTGAAATCAACGGGAAACATATGCCAAGGGACATCCGCTTCTTTGCGTAGCCGCTAAAGGACAAGCGTGGGGGTTCGGGAGGCAGCCGACGGCTGTGGAGCGTGACCTGGTGACACCATTTGACCATCGCACGGGTACAATCCTTTGTTGCTTAAATGGTGCAGCAAAGGAGGGGTTGCCATCCCCCGCGGCGCGCAGTAATGCGTGCCGCACGTGCCCCCACCCCCGCGCGCCTACAACGCGTCTAAAGGCCTAACGCCTGGACGCGTCGCAAGGGCCGGGGCGGTGGATGGGGATGGAACTCGCAGATTATAAGTTTTTTAAATCATCATTCTTTCTTCCGGTGCGTTTCGTTGGTTACCGCTGCCGGTCCTGCTTTGGCCCGTCGGTTGCCACTCGCCTCGTCGCGATTCCTATCCGCCTGCCGTCGGCTGTCCTCGTTGCCCTGCCTTGTCCGGCGCATCGCTCATGATGACGTGCCCATATTTCTGAGGTCCATGGGCAAAGCAGCCACAGCGAACCCCAGCGGACCCGGCGTCCGTGGGGGCAAGTGCCCGGGTATTTGGGAAGCCCTTGACTGGGGCATGGCCCTGCCCTGCCACATGCGCGCAACACATCCCTCGCTGCGGCACCAACGTGGCGTGTTTTCTGCCCGAACTGCAGGCCCATGAATTTTGCGGTCTGCCTGCGATGGGGCCGCTGGGATGGAATTGTATGCGTTTTGCTGTGATTCGGTGGCCACATTTTTGTTGGCGGGGGGGTGAGGGTGATCCCCACCAGCCGGCGTAGAGGCCCGACATTGAGAGGCAGAGCCCCCCCCTTCCTAAACACAGCCCCCGTGCATGGCTTAGTGGCGTGCAGTGGGGGTCAGTGTGAGTGTCGGGGATCCAGGGCCCCCCGGCGGAGGGGATGGCTGGGCCTTGCAGCTGTCGACTGGATGCGGTGGGCCGACGCAGTCTGTGCCCCCCCGCCACCCCGTCCGCCAAACGTTTGGGGAGAATGCCCGTCGCAAGTGAGGCCAGTGCTCGACCGTCGAGGCACGACTGCGAGCGCCGTAGTCCACGTGCGCCTCGAACGCGCGAACGTGTGCGTGACCGTTGACCCGTATGATATGCAGAGCGTGGGTTTCGCGTTTGAGGTCCAGTTTCGGCGTTGGTACCCCAGAACCGCCGGGAGCAGCCGTATCACTGTGGGATCACATGCGCATTGTCTGCATTGCACTGACTCTTTGTGTGCTCTTGTGATGCGCTCCGAAGGGGGTAGGAAAGGGCCGTCGAGAGGAGGAGGACTCAGAGCAGGACCTGCAATTGAAGAGGGCTGACAGCAGAAACAGTTTTGAGGGGGCCTCACGAGGGGGCGTCTCAGGGGGGGGGGGCGTTTCTCAGAAACCGGACATCATGCGGGGGTTTGCAACCCCCCCCCTTTTTTTAAAAATGCTCCATTAGGGGGGGGGGGGTTGAGGGGGATTTGGATGCAGTGGGGGTAGTAGTGTGTTGCAGGGGAAAAATGCCTGTGTACAGTTTTACTTTTCTGTGTGGGGTGAGGCTGGTTGCTGCCATGGCAAGAATACACCTCCTCTTCTTCAAAAAGCCTGGGGGAGCACCGTTCATTGAAAAAGTGGGGGCTTCTCCCTCGCAGCGTAAAATGGCCTTACCCCCCCCCCCCAACCCCCCCCCTTTTTAAAAATTCCCAGGGAGGGGGTTTTAGGCATGGTGTCCGATTTCTGAGACCCCCCCCCCCCCTTGGGGCGCCTGGTCAAACCTGATTTTCCCCACGCCAAAAAGTGGGTCAAGAATTTTTGGGTGCATGGATCTCAGGACCACCCCCTTCTAAACACAGCCGGTTTTTCTCCAGCAGGAGAACACAAATTCTGATAGATGCGTCGGCCTTAGACGACGTGTGGGACTTTGGTACACCCGTAAGTCAGGGGTCAGAGGGCCAAGAGAGCGAGCACAGGCAAAACCCCAGGATTGCGTCTCCCCCAGAGGGGTCGGGGGAAGGGGCACAAACGGCGGGACAGCGGAGGGCATTGAGTTGGCCAAACAAGGCCGGGCGTGGGATCTGCGAAATCCGCATGAAAAGGGTTTTCCAATGCATTCTGAGCGGAGGTGCATTTCACTGAGAAAAAACTTGTGTTTAGTGTTGTGCTGCTGCTGCTCTTCGCTTGCCTGTGACTGCTGATGCTCTGGTGCCGGTGTTGATAGTCACCCGCAGTACCCATTCTCAGAACTACATTTCGGACCCCGTACAGGAGGGGGGGGGATTTCGCTGTGAAGAAAAGTGGCGAAATTTTCCCCCAGCGAAATTTTTGCGGCTTGTGACTAACAATTTCACTGCTTGCTCCCATGGGAATGCCATGTCCAGCGATATATCAATTTACTGTCGGTGCGACAGCCACTGGGAGATGCAATTTCGAGCTGTGTCTTTTGGAAAGACCATCCAGAGTCCACCAGGAAACATCAGGAACCATCCAGAGCCCGCCAGGAAATAACAGCAAGCTTCAGGATTCAAGGAGGTGGCGAAAATTTTCCCTTCCGAAATTATCCCCGTCGAAATTGTCCCCTGGCAAATTTGCCCCCACCTACCCCTCCCTGTAAAAGGGCAAGGGCATCCATTGCACACCATCATTGCGTTCCTGTCACGCTTGTATGCTTCGGCCAGCAGGGTTGCTTAGAAGGGCTGCCACCCTCCATGTGGGTGGGCCTGCACTTCAGCACATGTTTTGCACATGCGCGCAAAACATCCCTCGCTGCGGCACTAACGTGGTGTGTTGTTGCCCGAACTGCAGGCCCATGAATTTTTGCGGTCTGCCTGCCATGGGGCCGCTGGAATGGAAATTGGTGCGTTTGCTGTGATTCGGTGCCACATTTTTGCTGGCGAGGGATGAGGGTGATTTCCGTGCAGGTACATTTGGGCTGTCCGAGGGGCTTGTCGTACGCTGCGTCAATCGCAGGATGGTCCATTTTCGGGCGCACTGTGCCGGATGTGCGTGTCATGCGGCCGGTAGCCTATCTATTTTGAGTTCAATCGCGCTGTATTCTTAGCCACGTTCCCACAAGGGACGAGCATCCTGACCAGCAATCCCATCCTAATCCAGAGGGATATGCGTTGGCTGTACACGGGCAGCACTTGCCAATGCCTGCCCCCCGTCATTCAGGGGTGAGAGACTTCGTGTGACTTGGACCAGGGGGGGGGGGGGGGACGGCGCAACCTGTTTCACCTCCGGTGTTGTTCACGCCTGTCACTTTGGATCAATCCACAGGGCTGAGCGTTGGCATTCAGCACAAACATACCAGGCCCGGCCAGCCAGACTCTGACTCCACCTGGCCCCTCTTGCACTACACAAATCCAGGAGCTGAAACGCGAACACAGTGGCATGCACCACTACCAGGGCTTCAATACATGGAGTTACGTTGGAGTTGGTGCTGTGGCACCTGGTATGGGAGCAGCTCTCCTTTCAAATCGACTTTATCGACAACATGTAGCGGGCGGTGTTGCATATGTGTGTCTGCACGGGTGTCTGTTTGTGGGTGACGCAGAGTTGCTGCATCCATGGCTGTTGGCGGTACATCAGTGTTGCATATGAACACCCAAAGAAGTGCCATCATCTCCTGAAATTTTTCACATATAGACACGGGTTGCGGTGAGAAATCTGGTGGGCGATCAAAGCCACCTCTCTGGGCACTTTTGTGTTTGGTGGTTCATCCCGTGCCATCGCTTCGGCTGGTCTTGGTTTTCGGACGAGGCGGTCGCGTAGCCATGGGTCTCACATCACACGAGCAGTTATGGCTCGTGGTCCCGAAGCCACTTCTATGGGGAGATTTGAAACAGGCGCTTTCCATTTGGGCACGTGGTATCACGCCCCTGGGTGCATCCTTGGCGCATGCATCAATGTGCTGCCCACGTCCGTCCACTTTGGATGCCGTGATTTGTAAGTATGAGGAGGCAAGCTAACTCCGTTCCGTATTGCTGCGCCGTGTTTCATTTCAGCACATCGATGTTCGCATGTGTGCATGTGCATGGGCGTGTGTCGGGCTTCACGTTGCCTGGGTCACCCAGGGGCTGCTGTGGCCTTGTAGCCCCAAGTCTCACGCGGGGGGGCCTGAGAGGACCTAACAGATCAGCCATAGTACGTCTGGGGAAGGCGCTTCAGGATGCCTTACGCAATTGTCATTGCGAAAAAACATGGAGCGCTGTCAGTGCACTATCTTTCAGCAGCGAGGGGGGGGGGGTGGTCAGCGATTGGAGGGGGGCCGCGTATCTACACCAGGCCTCCCGGGTCCCCCTGTCTGCCGCACGCGTCTCCCCGGATGGCATAGTGGCTGATGCAAGCAGCCACGACTCGAACGGCGGAAGTGCCAGCTCAAGTCTGCACCTTTGAAGCCCCCCATTGGTTTGAAAAAGTAATGCTCCCTTGACCAACTGTTGCTGCGATGGCCCACGTCTCAGATTCATATTCCGACCAGCCCCTAGTCTGAACGTATGCAGGAAAACGGCGTAAAGTGTGCGCCCTGTGGGCGTCTCATTCCTTGGGTGTGGTTTCAGTGTGGAATGACTGTGGAGGGATGGGATGGGACAGGATGGGGTTGCGTCCACCACCATCCCAGGCCCGTTTTGTTTTCGGCAGTTTGTGTCGTTTGGTTGTACCGCCCCCCTTGAAATCCCCCTCCCCCTGGGGGGGACCGTCACTTCCCCTAAAAAGCATGGGAAATACTAAGCAAAATTTTCTTGAGGTCACATTGGAACTGCTGCAGTTTTAGTGCTACCATTGTGTACCCCCCCCCCCCAGGGGGGGAACCGTCACGACATTAGGGGGGGGATTTCAAGAGGGAGGGTGGGGTATTTGATGTACCCTTAGGCAAGTGCATGAGGCATGGGTGTGTATGAAACCTCATGAGACAGCCGCGATAAGCTGCGAAATGCCTGGAAAATGTTATCAAATTGCCATGAAATATTGACATTTTGAAACCCCCATGAAGTGCTATGACAAGGCAATGAAACCCAAAAATGACCCTCAGGTGCTTTCGTTCATGCGAGAAAGCCATGGAACGTGTGTTCTGTTCCCAGGAGCGGTTCTCATGCCTGAGAAAGGGGATGCGGCCATGGTGAATGCTGGAATATATAAGTTATCAGGAGTTTCTGATCCTTTTTCCTCATGTGTCCAAGGGGCCCAATAGTCAGATCGCCACCCCCTCCCCTGAGTTTACACCGGATGCTGCCAGGGGAGGTCGCAGTCAGGCTTTGTTTGTAAGAAATTAATACATAAGGGGTGGGGTGGGGGGGGGGGGGGGGGCTGTCTGGGTGGGTCCCACAAAAGGCCGCTTATTCAAACTTGAACTTCAAACTTGAAAAGATTTTTCCTCAGCCAAATTTTGGGGTAAGATTTTTTTTTTGGGTGGGTGGGTCTCAGAGCCAAAAGACCCCCCCCGCCCTCTTATAAACAAAGGTGGCATAAGCTCAATGGAAAGGACACAATTTATTGGACGAAAGCCTGAAAGTGCCTACGGCGGGGGCATTCAGTCGGTCAGAACCGGCCATTGCTCTCTCTCGTATAAACAAAGCCTGGTCGCAGTACGATCGGGTCCGTCCTGTGCGGGGGTGAGAGGGATTGTGGACCACAACGCACCGTCTTTTCAGTTCTTCGCAGCCCCATGCTCCCCCGATGGAACGTGGCCCTTCTGAGACCCGCCGCCTCATAAGCCCTTTCTGATGTTGCTGGAGGTTTCTCCTGCGCCAGAGCGCTCATGGAGCGAGGCCCTGGCGTCCGACGTTGTGGGGGTCGTCATCAGCTTTCTGGATGGCTCCAGCCTCATCGCGTGCAGTCTGGTCTCGAGGATGTGGAAGCGCATCTGCACTGAGTCCCAGTCCCCCATACTCCAGGAATGCCGAATGCTGTCGCAGCTCTCCCACGGGCAGTTCTACTGCACGGTGCATCCCGGGACGCTGCTGTGCGTCAACGGCAACTACGCCTGCTGGCTCTCCTCCGCCTCCCTCAACGGGTCCGTGCCTATCCGTCCCTACCGATCCTACCTCACATTTTATGACCTCGATCTGGACGTCGCGCTGTACCGCATGGAGGTGGAGGTGTGCCGCAGTTTGTGTCTCCTGTGCCACACTGTCTTCCTTTTGCCACATTGCCACACTCTGTGTTCCCTGTGAATAATGCAATAAGATGCCGCCATGATGCTTAGACGGGGCAGGCCCTCGGAGTCACCTCACCGGCACGTACCATCCCGCTGGGGTGGGGGGGGGGGCGGGGCGTCAACACCATGGGGTGGTCAAGCGGTAGCGATGATCGGCCCTCCTCCTCCAACAATAACCATATGTTGTTTACAAGACCCATGTCTCTTCGCCTGGCCCAAGACCAGATGAGTGTCTGGGATGCCTAAGCCTGATACTCCTCCCAAGGAGAGCCATTCATCTTGCCATCGGACACACCCATCAGATTGTTCGCTTGGGAATAGTCAACGACTTTGATGTGGTTATCCAAAACAATGTCATCTTTCCAAAGATTTCAATTATGCTGACATTTTGACTTCTGCTGGTCTGGATAAGTGCAGTTCTACGCAGTTGATTGATGAGGTCATTTCTGGGTCCAGTCTCGTTTGTAGTCACTCGGAAAATTATGATTATGTGATGGTGGCGTTATAGAGGCTTCTCCAAGAAGTAGAAAACATGGATAAAGTGACTGACGTCTTGCTGCAGTATGAGCAGTATGAGGGGGACTTTTTGAAGATAGTGTTGGCTTTTTCTGACAATTTGCCTGTGGCCTGTGCTAGCGTCATTGATTAGTACCTGATGTCTTGAGCCATTCTGTTTTTGAGATTTGGTTGGAAGTTTCAACCAAGCGGTCTCGTAAGTGAAAGGGTGTGAAACAGCCCTGTGTTTGAGACATCGGGTCTGATGCAACCGAGAGGACTTCTAGAATCGACAAACCTTGTGCGGAGAGGCTTAAGCCTGTTCTTTGTGCGTTTCAAGTTCATAATGATCGTGTGAATTCACTAATGGCTGCTCTACAGCTGCGTCCAGAGACAGTTTTGTATTGATGCTGCTCAAAGTTCTTCTTTGCCACCCAAATGGGTCAAATACGGGCAGTAATGTAGAAAAGATATTTCCGCTGGGATCCTCGGAAATCCCTCGTCACTTTTGGAAAAAACCCATTTCTGACCCATTTTTGACCCCTGCACTAATCCTACCCTAGTACATGCACAACACACTGGTGACACTTGCAAGGAGGAGTTTGTTTGTGCAGGATGCCGGGGACACAGGACACGTTGCGCCATTGTGGTTCATCATTATTCATCACCATCCTGGAGTGAAAAGTTGGTCGTTTTGGGGTTATTTTTGCCGGTATTTATTACTCAAAACACAGTCACCAAAGGTGCCAATTGGGTCAAACAGGCAGCAAAAGGGAGACGAAACAATGAGGGAACGTCAGCGCGCCAGACACGTGCTGAGCATCTTTGAGGCCAAATGCCCCCAACCAACACTACACCAAGCAACCACGGTGATTCCTCCCCGCCCTCGGAACCTTGAGACGGCATGGGTTATGCAGTAATTCTAATTGTTGCACTCCATTCCCAAAGGCATGACCACCGAAACGGCGCTCAAATCGCTTGTGGCTTGTGGTGGACCAAGTACCATAGAGAAATCCATGCAAACAGGAGGCGCGAACCCCCTACAACCAGTAATACCATCCTACGGAGCATGGATGGTAAGGTCCACTGAAGGCCCCTCGCCAGGGACAAGACTGTTTATTAGACACAACACATGACCTCATGTGTTGAGGAAGTGGGATTCACCGCTGTGGTCTTACATTTTGTGCTGTGTGCTTTGTAGGGAAGGGTTTGGTGTTGATTCTGGTCTGCTTGGGGGGCCTCTAGGCAGGGTAACACTGGGGCTAAAGTTAGGATATTTGGTACAAAAGTAGCGCGCCGGGCACGCGCCGGGCAAACACTCCCCCATTGTGTGTTGCAATTCTAATAGGATGCGCACAGGGCCTACATACTCAAAATGATCTGAAAATGGCGTCTTCTGGCCAGTTTTGACAGTTGCTGGAACTTGCCATCTCACTTGCCGCATCCGTGCCTGGCCATTGTTGAGTTTTCCCGTCAAATTTTGTGCCATTCATCTTATTCATCTTATCTTATCTTATCTTTCAGCATTATCCGTGCAAGAATGGGCTGAAACCGAACAACCACAATTTGAGTTTTTGTTGGCTTTTGTCTGCTTGTTGCTGCTAAAAGGTGCAGTTTCCCCCTGCACTGTAAAAGGGGCAGTAAAACCTCACTGGTCACACCAGTACGGTGCCCCTCACCCTCTGCATTTTCAGATATGCCGGAAGGCCTTCAAGGAGATCCAATGGGTCGACACAACGCTTGTGCTGCTGGCTCACGGCGCCTTGTGGATCTGGTGCACACAGGGCCTGCCTCACAGGCCGCCGCAGGTCGTCAGGCAGGAACGGATCATGCAGTACCAGTGCATCCGGGTGCTGCAGACAACGCCTCTAGAGCCCAGGACCGACGACATCGTCCACATCTCTTGCCACGACAGCCTGACGCTCGTACTCGTCCTCCACGGCCCTCAGGTGGCGTGCTTCAATGCGCAGGGGAGACTGCTGTGGCACCTGCCCCTCCCGATACCCTCCGGCCCCCATTGCACTGCGAACGGGGAAGACTACGTGCATTTGTGGGCCCATTGCGACCCCTGCGACCCCCCGAGCGGAAGTCCCGGTCGCAATTTCGTCCTGGTGCTCGTGGTATGCCTCAACGGGCATTTCTACAGCCTCGCGTGGCTGTACACCGGGCACACCCCGACGGACCAGCCCTGGCGGTACCTTTTCTACGAGAACCTCACGTTTTGGGACATGCGGACGGCGCCGAAGCTTCTGTGGCAGAGCCCCGCCTCCACCCGAGACCCCGCGTGCCACAGCGGCCCCCTGCTCTGCGCCTTCTCCGCCACGAAATCGGAGCGGACCCTACGGGTGCGGCGCCTGGAGTGGAGCCTGGATGCGCTGCATGGGGAGCCGGCGCAGCAGGTGGCCCCGACCCAGGCCACGGTGCTGCGGTGGGACCTGCAGGGCGCCCGGTTCTGCTACGTGGGTCTGGACTGCATTGGGGGCGTTGTGATGTGCACCGCGGGCCTCAACGATCACACGCTGTACCTCATTGAACTTGGGTTGGGAGGTACCGCCTCCCCGTCTGCTCAGTATTGCTGGTGAGGGCTCCCGAAAGAGTGGGCTGGGGTTGGGGCAGGTAAGGCCTGAGATTTCACTCCCACCTCCGTTCCCTGGCCCCCTCCCCGGAAGGAACTCTGCACTGTGGCACGAGCAGCGATCAGCACATGACGCACAAAGAAAACAGGCACGCCAGTACCCCCCGCTCTCGCGCTGATAGAGAATCCATGTTGTCATTGAGGTTGCTGAGACCATTGGTTTTTCGAACGGCGCAGTGTGGTCAACTGGGAGCAGCCTGCAGGCAATTTCACAGCGCCGTTGTCACGGGCTTGGGATGTGTGTCTTGTGGTGTGAGGGCGGGCACGGGATGTGTGTCTTGTGGTGTGAGGGATCGACATCCGTCTTCCTTGACCCACTTTCCCCCAGAATTGCGCTTCGAAGGCCCACTCCCTGAGCAAGCCCCTTTCGGGGTGCAGGCCGTCGCCCTGTCCAGTGCCCCGGTCAGCACCGCCTTCTGCGGGAATGCGCTCGTGTGCACCACCGTCCATCACTCGGTGACCCTCCATCACCGCCCGACGAACATGGTCTCAAGCATCGTCGACATCCGCCGCCCGGACCCGTGCCCGAGCTTCACGGGGCGCACCCCCCGCGTCCACAGCTTCGGGCGCCTGGGCCACCAGGACGAAGCCGCCACGATCCACGTCTCCCCCCAGGGCCACGTGGCGCTGACCTGCGAGGGGGTGGTGCTGCTGCTGTACTGCGTGGGCGACTCCCTTTTCCAGAAGTGGCAGCTCCGGGTCTGGCGCTGGGCCATGACGTACCGCTGGGAGTTGGCGTATTACGTCCTCTGTGCCCAGCCTCTGGCCTTCCTCCCCTTTTGTCTGTACCGCGACGGGATCCGCTGGGCCAAGTGGGTATGCGTGTGTGTGTGGGCCCCGGCGTGCGATTGGGGCGTCCTCCGTGAGGGGGGTCAGCGGTTGAGGACCAATTCCCCCCTTCGTTTTGCCGAAGGACAGCCCTTGAGCACTGCGTTGGGGCCAGGCGTTCGCGGACCAACCGTTGTCATGTGCCCGACCGCCGGCGGGATCCCGCCAAATGCTCGTTGGCGCACCGCTGATGGCCACGGGTCAGCCCCCCAACCTCCGTTCAGCGATACGAACGTTGCTCGGCGGAGGGGGGGGCGGCTCAGGCTTGGGTAGCATTCAACGTCTGTCTCCCTCAGCGGGGCTCAGGCCCAGCAAAGAGTGTGTGGGGGGGGGGGGAGGTTGTGGACGGCCCGAGGACGGAGGTGTGTGGACAGCAAAAACAGTCAAATGACCCCCGCAACAACCAGCACAGCCCCAATACGCCAACTACTGGGCGCCGCTGACGCGCAAACGGCAGCAACGACGGGGCTTCGCGAACGCGGAAACGACACCAGCGGGAGCACCGGTCGCAGCGGCCGACAGAAAGCAGCGATCCGACGCAACATGCGAAGGGAAGAACGGGTGACTGAGAACGGGTGACTGTCCAGGGCCCCGTAAAGAAACAACAACCAGACGGAATGTCCCACAGGGGGCACTCGCACGATTTGCACCGGCTCTGGCCTCCTTACTCCTGCCCTCAAGGACAGTTTGGCAACGATTTCCAGGCCCACAGGGGGGGGGGATGCGGGTGCCATGGTCCAGCCTGAGGCCAGCACATGTGCCCACGGCCAGTGTTGCACCATTCGATGACCCCACTGTAAACGGGCCACTCCCCATCCGTCTCGTGTTATGACAGAAGAGGGAGGTTGGTCTTTTGATGGTGCGGCTGGAGGAAGCGATGGAGCTCAAACCAGATGCAGCCGCCACGCGGGCATCGAGGCATCACACAGTCGCAATGTGCTGGTCGCCTGTATTACGCGATGTTGGTTCGGATGACGGATCCCATTGGCAGTCGGGGCGAAATTACGGTTTATTAGTAAGCCCCCCCCCCCCATTAAGACCCCCGGAAGTGCTGCAGTGCAGCAGAACATTCACGAGCTATGACCGGTCGCCTGTGGCACGGGGGCATTCGGTAGCTGAGTATCCGTTGCTTCATGGCCATTAACACCCTCCCCCGGGGGTACTGTGCACCTGGAATTTCTGGGGTCCGCAAGGGGTTTTACGGTCAGATGGTCAAGTTACCCCGTGTTGTATTGCCCGTCTCCCGCCCTCTTTGTTGGTACCAATCGCTGTGGCAGATATTGTGTTGTTCTGTTGAGTTCTGAGGCACACGGGGGGCGGTTTTATGATCTGGAATTTCTGGGGCCCTGGAGGCGGGGGGCGTTGGATGGGGGTAGGGGTTCACCCCCCGCATTACGATTGTGTTGTCTGTGCGTCACATTTGCCTCCCCGCCGCCAACCAACCACCGCCGGGGGACTGCCATCGAGCACCAGAGTTCCTCTGGTGACGCCGCCGGGACAGATTGTGTTTTCCGTCGAGGACCGCCGTGCCCATACGCGATTCAGGTCTTCATCGCGACGCTCGCCGTCCTCTATAGCCCCGTGTGGCTGCAGCTGTCCGCCGGCTACACCGTCCGGGACTCGTGCAGCGGCCGGCTGCTGTGGGGCCTGAAGGCGGTGCTGCGGGCCTCGCCCCCGGGGCTCGCGGCCGTCGGCGTCCTCTACGGCGTCCCGGTGATGTTCTGCGCGACCTTTTGGGTGGGCGCGGTCATTGCACCGCTGTACATTCTGCAGCTCCGCGAGCGGTACGTGACGCGGGGCAAGAACGTCCACCAGTTCTTCCCGGTGACGTACCACGTGACCTCGCGGCACACGTACGCGTCGGGCGCCGGGCGCCTGGTGTGCCAGCAGGTGTGTTCTGGAAGGGACCCCCTGCGCGGAAGTCGGTGGATCGCCGATTCCGGGCGCATCGCTCCGCGGCCATCGCGGATCGTGGGGCTGGACCATTTCCACGGGATTGAGCCACCCTCCGGGGGCGGGTCTGCCAGTACCGGGACGCGAAGCCCCCCCCCCTCCTCCCGGGAGGCCTCCCTCTGGCCAGCAGTCATTTGTGGGGGGAGGGGGGGCGTCGCGTCGTAGAGTCCCCCCCCCCCCCTGTGCAGACCCGGTGGAGTCCAAATGGCCCAACACAAGCCATTCCGGGAGGGAACAGGCCAGAGCACATCGGTGGACCTGAGTGCACTGGCGGCGACCAGCGCGGACCACACATCAGACGTGGTCATCACAAGCTGCAGCCAACAAACGGGACTTGCCACTACGTCCGGCTGCGTGACCCTGTGCGACGAGCGCGGGGGCCCTTGCTCCAGCCCCTTCTTGTCCGACGCTTGGGAGGGCAGTGGTGCTCTGCCCTGCGCAGCCGGCGCCTTCACCCGCGGGGGTGCCTCATGGGGTGGCGCACACCCCTGGGGGCTGCCCCAGAAGGGGGGGGGTGAGGAGGAGCTTGATTGCCTGTGGGTGCGGGAGTGGGACACAGGGTGCAGCTGGTTCTTACCGAGTGTCGGTCGCAACAATCGCAGATATTACCGAGCGGCGCATGATACCCGACTCAGAATTCCGTCGTCACTGGCCCCTACACCTAAGCCCCGTGGGCCTGGCTGAAACTGCGTGGTGTCGCGCGCGCGGAGGGCTGCCTGTGGAATGGACCATTGCGGGCCGCGCTGGGTCTGCCGGTCCCACGCTGTGCCCCAGGGGGCTGTGTGGGGTGCAGGGGTGCGGTGCCTGAACGGTGTTGAGTGCCCCCATTGGCCCCGCTTTCCCTCGGAATTTGGTCCCTTTTCCTCGAGCGGTACCTCCGGGATCATCGTCCGGTAGAGCATCATGAGCTATGGCAGTGTCGCGGCGCCCGTGGGCAGCACGCCTGACGGCTTGGGAGTGCCCGACGCCCCCCACACCGGACAGAGGGGGGGGGGGGTTCGGGGGAAGTCAACTTCGTGTGGGAAATTTCGCCTTTCAAAATGGAGGTCCCACACAACAATTCAGGGTCTTCCGCGAAATTGGCACCTGTGGCTCAGCTCCACCGGGCCTGCAAAGCCCTACACACCACAGCATTTCTGGGAGTGTCCGCGAAATTTACCACACAAATTATTGGGTCTTCCGCGAAATTCCCCGCAGCGAAATTTGTCACCGCGAATTTGACTTGGCACAAAATCCCCCACCCCCCCGGTAAGTGGACTGAGCCTCCCCCCCCCCCCGGGCCTCCTCACATACTGCCACGCGCGTTTGCAGCCCGACCAGCTGTGGCGGACCCCTTGTGGGCCCCTCGTGGGGCATTCTCCAGCACCGGCTCTCCTCTCGGCAGGCTTGCATGTGGTTTTGCTTCGGTTTCGCGCTGGTGCTCATGGTCCTCGTCGCCATCGCGAGCCCCGAATTGCTGTGGGCGCAGCCGCCGCCGCGCGACCCTGAGCCGCTGTACCGCTTCGCCATCCCGTACGGCAGCCTCCACGCGCTGTGGCTGACGGTGGCCCTGATCCTGGTCATCATCACCGTCGTGCGCCTGTACGTCCAGGGCCAGACCGCCCCGCCCCCCACGTACAGCCTCGTTGGGACCCTCTGTTTCACGCTCATCGCCAGTCTGGACGTCGTGCCCCCGTACACCGTCTGGGCCTTCGGGCCCATGTTGTTCCTGAACGCGGTATCCTTAGTGGGAATCGCGGTGGTGCGACGGCACTTCACACGCTCCGATTGCCACGCCGCGACAGCAAAGTACCAAGTCTAGCTCGCAAAGACGTCACATCCACCTCCGCCCATTGCGGGATGTTTCAAAGGGGGGAAACCGTCACACACGCTGCAGTTCCCTCAAGACACAGCCGCCGGCATTACACACACAATGAAAATTTCGTCACCCTGCGCCACTTGTGGCGGGACCGGGCATCGAAGACATGTTCTGTGAAGCGGCGATGCTCCGGATCTTTATGAGTTGGGGCATCTCTGGCGAAAGTGTGCTTGGCGAAGGGCACATTGCTGGGGGTTTGGGGGCGGCTTGTGGCGGCGGTCTATGCTACGTTTGCCTGGCTGGCTGCAGTTGGGGCTGAGATGGGCGAGGTGGTTGCCACTGGGGGGGGGGGGATTGAGGTCCGCAATTTACCGCAATTTACCGCAATTTTGCCGCAATTTTTCAGTGATGCCTCTCGTCAAAAATTTCAATTTTCCCCTGAGGAAAAATCTTTCTCTCCCTTTGCTGTCACTAGGCACACTGTATGTTTCCGTGTTCTCATCTGTCCTGCATGTTGTTTGTGTGGCAGGCAGGCCCAGAGGTGTCTCATGCTCAAGGACCGTTGTACCCCATTCTGACAGGCCTGCATGCACACATATGTCCCGGAGGCGGGGGGGGCAGGGGACGATTCAAGCTTGGTGCCGTGGATCGTCCCATTTACTGCTCCACGCCCACAGAACCATAGATGAGGCGGAGCTGAGAGGTGCTGGAATGCTTCTTGCGGAGTGCATGTCGTGTTGCAGGCAATGGCTACCTCCCGGTCCTCCCCCTCCTCCCCCTTTCCATTACCAAAAAGCCGACCCTGTTCTTGTGGTGGTCCCTGAATTACATATCGTGAATACAAGTGCAGATTGACGGTGGTGCCAAACGTGTCGGGTCCAGAAATCCGGCGCTCCCTGGAGCATCCTGGTCCACTGCACATCCAGCTGGGACTCTGACCTTGACACTTTTCTTTTTTTGTGTTCCCAAAATGTTGTCTACTGCTGGGGACAGTGATTCCGGCAAGGGCAAAAGGCCAGTGAAGCGTGGCAAAGGGCAGGGTGGCCAAAAGGCACGTTATGCCACACAGATGACGCCTGCTGCTCGAGCTGCACAGTACCCCCACAAACCCTTTACGGTGAAACAGACCGATGCAGGAGAGCGACTGTGGTGCTTGTGCTGTGGAAAGCCAGTGTCACATCAAACGAAGACATATGTGGGGACAGAGTTTAGGGACATATCTGGTCCTGCACACCTCCTCCAGTGGTGGGAGGCCCGCCCTGCATCACCTTTTAAAGACCGTGTCCTTTTCCTCGTTTGCATGGTGATGGGGACTAGCTCTGTGGAGCGGTTCTTTTCGTTTTGCAAATATGCTGACACGGACCAGAGGTATTCAACGAGCAACAATGCTCGTCGTGTGGCTTTCATGGCCCATTACATGGTGCATTGTGCATG
This sequence comes from Eutreptiella sp. 'Long Island Sound 2002', assembly GCA_964036045.1. NCBI lineage: Eukaryota > Euglenozoa > Euglenophyceae > Eutreptiales > Eutreptiaceae > Eutreptiella > Eutreptiella sp. 'Long Island Sound 2002'. Next base: position 37,742,930 of record OZ038391.1, on the reverse strand, counting down.
CTATGTGCTGAAATTGCCAATTGGGTGCGTAATTGATCAAAAAAAGCCTTTTTGCAAAAAATCTTGTGCTCCACTGCTGCTCATGTCTGGCATAGAGTCTGGGGACCAAAAAGAAATGTACCGCAATTTTTACCGTAATTTTACCGTAATTTTCCGCCATTTTCCGCAATTTCACCGCAATTTTTTCAGGCTAGGGGGGCCGCAATCCCCCCCCCCCCCCCAGGGTTGCCAGCCGTGAAACCAAGAGGTGTCGCTTCTCTGAATTGGGTCCTGAGAGGCCCACGGTCGTGTGCCTGGTGTGGCACTCCTCAACCTCGTCCTTTCACTGCGTTGTTTGCTGTGATCCCGAAGTTGTTGTTCGGGTGCAGTGGCAAGGACGGGCGCTTGTAAGCTCGGATGTTTTCTTTGCACGTAGCATCGGCCTGCAGCCAAGCGGGCGGGCGTGTCCGAAGCGGTGCTTGTGCTTGCTCAGCCGGTCGTTGTTGCCGATTTCCAAGTACGGAATGATGCCAGTACCCCACTGCTGTGTCCACAATTGTGTATTTGGTCTGGGTGGTCTGTTGGGTGGTTTTAGTGCTTGGACTCTTCCGTGTACCTGTACTTGGGACCTCGGTGCACAGCCTCGGAGGGAACTCCACCAGCGACACCACGCGCGAAAGGCGTGGACATGCAGCGCACCGCTGGTGTGTCGCACCGGAACCCCCTGGCCCTGTGTTACAAGTCCCCACACCAGCGCTGGAGAGCACCCTGCGAAGTTCACGGTTGGTGGATAATTAGACGTGCAGCCTGCCAGCATTGGCCGGCTGGGCGTGGACACTGCACGTTTGCTTGGTGGGACAGATACCCCACTCGTGCGCATACCCCCCCCCCCCCCAGAACTGACCTCACATCCAAAAGATGTGGCACTGGACATCAGGTGTACCACACACAGTACCTGCCAGCCTTTATGCAGCCCTCCCCACCCCTCCCCTCCAGACCTGCAGATCTGGTCCTGTGGTCTTGTGGCTGGGCCCTGACCTTGTACATCATTTCTCGGACTGTGCACCACTGCCCGTGTGCCTCCGACACCGTGGCACATTGTGGGACATGCAGTGGCTGCCGCTGCTTGCGGGTGAGCGCCGATACTCCACAGACTGCTTTGCGTAGGGCCTCAGGCGTGTGTCCACCGCCAATCTTGACAGATCCTGAAGCGCCAGAAGTGTTATGGCAGAGCTGTCAGGTCGTCTCAGGCTTCTCCCGCGTCGGACTCGGGGCTGCAAGGCCACTGCAAACCCTGGGCGACCCGGGCGCAGTGAAGCCCGAAACATGCCCATGCACATGCACACACGCATACACAAAAATGTTCGTTCATTATCCTGACCGGGGGCGCTGAAGAACAGCGTTTGGTTCAACCTTCTCGAGGTTCCGTGCACTTCTTGTCTGCAACGGAACATTCCGACCTGACCTGCATGTACTTGGTGCCTGTAACAGCTTCTCTTTTGGCCTTTTGGACCACGCCGCTACCCAAAGGAAGAGATGAGCAGCGTGACTCTCGAAGGAACTGGGACTCCCCACCTCACACACCCCACACCTGTCGTGGCGACCACCCAACCCAAACCCCCCCTCCCCCGATCCTCTCGTTGCCGCGCACTGCATGGTGGCTGACAGCTGTGCTTGGGTCTGCATGTGGGAAGGACATGCGGCAGGGCACCCAGCAGGGTGCCCTCGCCAGAAGCAAAAGGCAGTGTGCCACATTTAGGTGCCTCTCAGTTCCTGAAGCTCCTGGATCCCTCGAATGTACGGCCTGGGCCCGGCCGAACATCCCATCACCACGACAGCAGATGCCCCACAGCCCAATACTTCGCACAGCCTTGCCCCCACATCCCCATACCATACACTACCTTCCCCAAAGTTGTAAATCCTCATCCTCCACAACACCTCCCCCCACATCCCCATCGCCCCACCAACTCCCTTCACGCCTGCTGACCCTTCACCAACCCATACGGGTAGTGGTACCGCCGTCCTCACCCTCAACGCCCCTGCTGCTCCACCCAAGATTATTTCAATTCTGCTCAACTGTGAGGCTCACCAAAGGACAGCTAGCGGTGTTTGAGCGCTTTGTTGGGCCCTCCCCCTCCCTTTACCCTGCTCAAATGTCTGGTGCCTTCCGAACCAGGGATGGATCTAATTTGTGCGCCACTCAGGGGGTGGGGGTAGGGGGTGGGGGGGTAGTGAATTGTGGCATGTCACAAAAAATACAATGGGCCATAGTGGGAAAACAGCTTTTCTGAAAATATTGTGACACCCAAAAGACTCTGTGGTACTTCCTGAGGGCAGTGGTATTTTCTGAGGGCATGTGGGAAGGTTGCTGAATTGTCATGTCTGTGTTTCTGAGCTTGCTGTTTTCTGTGACAGTTCTGGTTTTGTGACATTCTGATTGCATGCGCAACATAGAGATGAGACGCGGTGTCAACTGACACTGTGTTCTCTGTAGGCTCTGAAGACTGACGATATTGACAACTCATTCGTTTGCTGCGTCCTTCCGACAGCCTTTGTCACAGTTCTGTCATGGGTCGAAAGAAAGTGGATTGTCAGTGTGATCCGCCGTGTGTTTCTGCCGCGGCATGTCGACAAAAAAGGAGCCGTGTTGCCCATCGCGCCGCAGCAATTGCTCTGGCTGTGGGCGCTGTGGGTGCAGCTGTGGTGGGTGCTGGTGCTGTTGTTGCGGCTGCAGCTGCTCTGGCCGCCGGGTCCAAACTGCAGACGCCTGTCAAGCGGCCTGCACCACCGACACAAATGGCACCTCCTCGGAAAGCAACAAAACGGGGGCTGGCTTTTCACAGTGAGATTCTGACAGGGCTGCGCGACCTTAGCGCAATGATGCGCAAAAGTAACATTCTCGCCGAGCAGGTTGATGCTTTGATGCAGCAGGAAAACGAGAAATCGGTGAGTTGGCAGGGAAAGGTTGTACAGCAGTGGGCAGCTCCCTGTCCTCTTTCGGAAGCATCTCCACAGACGCCTCTAGCTCAAGCGCCCTCACTGTCAGTGACGAGGAAGGTGGTACTGACAGTGACAGTGACAGTGAATAAGAACCCTGGTGCACAGTGACAGTGAATAAGAACCCTGGTGCACTAGCAAGAAACAAAAAAAACCTGTTTGTTGGACTATGCAATGGTTGCATTGAATGCCTCTCTGGAAGGGTTGTGCTGCCTGCCTCCTGGTACCCTGTGTGGCTCAATCTGTTAACGGGGTTTTTTTGTGACGCATATCGTGACGCCTCGTCACAACAGGGGGGACACCCACCCCCCCAGTTAGATCCATCCCTGTTCCGAACCACCCAAAAAAATGTCCCCCCAACATATATATACCCATATAAAATGATGGCCACATCGCGATGCCAATGGCGGTGCCAATGAGGGGATGCCTGTACACCACCAACATCCTCGCCCTCTTTGCAATGGCAGGCAAAATCTCGTAAAATCTCGCAAACATTTGCTTCGGGGTGTGATTTGGTGTCTCGCTTAGGAAAGGGGTCATACAAACGCTGCAGTGCATGACAAAGGCCTGCTGTGGATGCCATAACACAGCTCCTAAACGTGGGCCATTCCAGAACATGAAGCTTTGCGTGATTTGCGTGCAAGCCCATCCACACAAATGGCGAGCAAATGCACGCTCGCAGTCTCCGCAGGCCATTGCTTTGTGAAATCCTAACCCCTGCGTGACACGCAACCACACTTTTCTCCTTCTCCCTCACCCTCTGTTTCTTGGAGAGGGCCCCGGCAGCATTGGTCGCGTTTGCTGTTGGCCATTTTACTGTGTGCACCCGATGCACCGGGTCCCTTTCATGGGTCCTTTACATGTTTGTTTATTCCCACGTGGCCTCACGGGAGCTGACCGAAGCGGCCGAGGTGCGGTGAGGGGATGCTCTTGATCCTGCCCCCCTTGCAATCGAAAGTCTATCCACCCCGAACAACAGGACCGCTGCAGTGGTTCCCCTTTGCCCCAGCAGTGGTCTTGTCGCTGTTGATGTTTTGGCAGCATGCGTCAGGTCGTCTTCCGAATTGAACTCGTCTCAACCTCGTTGTGCCCAGTCAATCAGGGGGTTGCCCATTCGAATCGGTTTCATGCCCCGTGACCCCAGAAGAGGTGTTTGAGCGCTCTTTCACGGCGCCTCGCAATGATCATGCAACAATGGTCAACGATAAGGGCAGTCCAATATTTCCAGGATCGGAAAAGGTCTTTTCTTGCGAGCCGATTCATCTCGCGTGTCATTCGCCATGCTGGCCCAAACACAATTCGACGGGGTGGGGGGGGCGGGGGGAATCAACGTGCCATTCCGGCCTCTGCATTCCCGAAACGCAAGGTGCTTATGAGCGAGGCCTGCCACACACGCAAAGGCACCCTCAGGCTACGCCTTTCCCCCAAACACACCCAGCACATCCCCCACTTCAGCATCTCTACCACTTCTCCCGCCACTCCTGCACTATGTGCGGAGTTTGCCCAAGGGGGGGTGGGGGGCTAAGCGGCCACAGAATGAATGAAGAAAAACAGATAATTGATGTTCTTTTGATGGCACCAGGCACAGGCAGACGTGTTGAGCACATTACATCTCAAAATTTTCCAATTGTTGTATCCAGTTGTATCCGAAGCGTCCAAAGTGTGTATCATGTGGGAGTCCCAAGAAAAAGAAGTGTGCATCCTGTGCTGGTGGCGACACAAGACCAAGAGATGGAAGCTGCTACACGGCCCCTGCACATTGCCCTCACAACAGACACAGCGATGTTTTCCTCTCTGCCAATCCACGAGTTTCTCCAAAAGGTGCAAATAGAATCATTGGTCCAGCAGTGTCTAAAGAGTCCAGGAGGGTTCAGGAAGGTCAAGCAAGGGTCCAGGAGGGTATGCCGGAACAGTCGTGATACCAGGGAGGTTGCGTGCGCCCCCGATGTGCCTCGTTCGTTTCCCCTAGCGTTGGGCCATTTGCACCCATAAGTGTTGCATGTGCCGATGATGTTGCAATACCAAAAGGAATTCCTCCTAGCCGGCGCCCTTGTTTGTGGGGTGGGGGCTGGGGCGGGTCCGTGTTTATGATATGCCGGTGCCATCACCATTTCTGGACGAAGGTACCCCCCCTCCCCTTGTAATAGCCACGCCCTTGTCCAAGCTACAGTAGGCGTAGGAACTGTATTAATTTGGTACCTGATTTTAATTCGGTACCAAATGTAGTGCAGCCACATAAGACATGGGTTTGGGTCTGACCCTCATTTCTGACCACAGTTTTCATGGTCAGAGACTTAGTGGAACGTGATTGTGTGCCGATTGTAGAGGGAAAGAGGGGCTGTGTCATGTTTGTGATGAGTCCTCCTGCTCATAACACGCCTGTGCACTGTAGGCACCCAGTGAACGCCGCTGCTGGATGTGCTGTGTGGTGCTGGGTCTTGTAGTAGTGGCAGTGGTCAGCCTGGTGATGTGCTTTTGCACACTCGCACACATGTGCACTGCAGGCACCCAGTGAACGCCGTACGCTGCTGGGATGTGATGTGCGGTGCGGGGTTTTTGCTTCCCCAGTGGGATGAAGTTGTCCGAGCTTGAGGATTTGAACAATTTTGGTAATTCTGATTCTGATTGAAGTTCTGACTCTGATTCTCATTTGGGGACGGACACCGATGAGGATGGTTGTAGGCTTCTCATGCCTCATTGCTTGTAGGAACATGGCTGTGAACCTGAAGTTTCATGTTTCAAACACTTTCTTCTGTTTACAAGCCTTTGGGAACGTGGGCGGAGGTTCAGGTGCACTCATACCATGCACTCACTGATGTGTGTGTCGGTAGTTGTATGTGTTGCGCGCAAGCCACGCCCTTGTCTAAGCTACAGTAGGCGTAGGGACCGTATTAATTCCGTACTTTTGCGTAGCTATTACAATGGGGGGGGGGGGTTGCAATCTATCGAGTAGAGGGCGATTGAGACATCCCCGTGTGGTGAATACCAAAAAACCCACCCACTTTGTGCCAAAAAAAAAAACCCGTTCTGGCGCACATTTTACAAAAAACCCCCCCGGCTAAAATGTACCAAAAAAACCCCCCGAAATGTACCAGAAAACGCCTCGCAGGGGGGTTTTTGGTACATTTCGGGGTTTTTTTTTGTACATTTTAGCCGGGGGGTTTATGGTACAATTAGGGGGGTTTTGCGGTGCAACTAGGGGGTTTATGATACATTTCAGGGGGTTTCAAGCACACATTTTCAGTACATTTTGGCAGGTTAGTTTCTGGGGTTTTTTTTAATACCCTCCGGGAGTGAGTGGGGTGTGGGAGCCCGGGTAGGGTGTTGGGTGCTGTCCGCCCCCCCCCCCCAAATTGTATGCTGTGCAAGGCCGTGGAAACACTGGACCACGCACTGGGTGGATGTCAGTTTCACAAGGAAATGACAGCGGTGCTGCAAAAAGTGTGGGAACCAGTGCACATAAAAGGGCAGCAATACGAATCTGGCAACATCCCAACTCGTTACACCTTTGGAAGCCCGCAGGGCATTGCACAGTGGGCAGCCCTTGCTGCCCATTGGACTTTCCGTAACACATACAGGAGGGGGGGCATGCCCACCCTTGACGCCCTACTCACCATTTGGGTGAAGTTCACAGCTCTACTTGTTGGATGGGAGCCCTTAGCGGAGTACTCCCATGTTTTTCAGCTCTTTCATGATAGGTTGGTACAGTTCGGGAACACAGGAGTAGTTTCAGGACCCAACATAGTGTATGCAGAGTCGTGCGGAAGAAAGGACCACAGGGCAGCGAAACGTCATAGGAAAGATGGGCGTAAGCAGGAGCTGGCGATTGTAGCGATGCAGCAGATACAAGAGGCCCAGCACAGGGGCCTCGTGGTCCTGTACACAGATGGCTCCGCGGAACTTGTGGGGGGTGTAGGCTTGGTAGCGGGGTATGGATGTCACGAACCAGGTATGTGGGAAGAAGCCAATCACCTCCCAGTAGGGAGGAAGCAGACCATCAACAGGGCGGAGTTGATGGCTGTGATTGTGGCAGTCAGGCGCACACACACACGGCAGCACACGTTTGCAGTGGCGACCGACTCCTCGTACGTATACGGGGGAGTTCAGGGAGCAGCCATCAAATGGAGAGCCCAGCAGTGGGTGACCAACAAAGGGCCAGTTCTCAATGTGGACTTGTGGATTGATCTCCTTGAGCTATTAGATCAGGCTTCAGCGAGCTATGAGTGGATCAAAGTACTTAGTCACGTGCAGACGGAAGGGAACGAAAGGGCTTATGCCTTCGCAGAACTGGGCCGCAAGTCCTCTCCATTGTACGCCAGGGCAGGTAGACAGCCACAGGTATTGCTGACACCAATTGTCATCTCGCCGATCGGCGCACCAGACAGACTTCAATAGAAGCAGGCTCGATGCTCAAGTTTAGTGTAGAAATGACGCCGGTGGCATGTTACGCAGACCTCTGGTTCGCTCAAGTGACTCCAGCCACACGGGGGGGGGGGGGCAGCTGCCCTCCCCCACTAGGCAGTTAGACTTTGACGCGGCCCTTGATTTCTACACGCCGTCCGGAGCCGCAGGGACCCTCAGGTCCCTAGGATTGGAACTAATTGAGTCTTCTGTCACAGACACATCTTCAGAGAGAAGTCAGTCAGTAGCATGCGCATTACACTTCATGGACGAGGATGATCTCGTCACATCAGCGGATGAGACGGTGTCTATGGGAAGCACAGATTCGGATTCATCACTGCACTGACAGGGTCCAGGAAGGGAGGTCACCAGGGCCAGTATATGTCGGCACGCTGCACTTGGGCGCATTGCCCACCCCCAAGGGAGTCGTCGTGTCATGGTATCAACGATAACAGCGCTATAGTGGGTAAGAGACATGGATGGTTTAGTGGTATGCGCCTTGGCTGGCGCTCCTCGTGGTCGGGGGTTCGAACCCCGGTTCGTCCGTCCGTCCAGGGGCCCGCCGGTGAGGCCCCCGCCACCGCCCCCTTCGGCAGCCCGCTCTGCCACCGGTACCGCCGGTGCGTGGGGTGGCGTGTCTCGTCTTCATAGGTTTTTCTTGCATCCTGACCGCAGTACACAGTGCGCCCAAGCTTATTTTTACCCGTCAGTCCGTAACCTCTGTGGGGAACAAAAAGGCAATGCACCAGACACAGCACACCTGCAGCAGCGCGCCCCGCCACCGGTACCGCCTTGCGTCGCCGGAACCGCATCTCCTCTTCATATTCCTCCTCAACTTGCCTCCCGCAGGGGGATTCGAACCCCCGTCTTCAGGACAGCAGCCGGCTGCACAGCCGCTGCGGTATATGGCCCAGAAGCCTACATTATGCACCACAGCACTCATGAAGGAAATGTCCGAGCCGCTAGCATTGAACCAGAGGCTGGGCCTTCGGCCCCCTCACAGCAGTCACAACTCGTCCATGCATACCGATAGTAGTGACAGGATACAAGGAGGGAGTGGACTAGGGTTAGTACATGTCAACACACCGAGACAATACCACGAGGTTTGGCTAGTTGGGTGCCAGCAGTTTCCGCACTCCGCATGATATGTCGAGGTGCCCACACTCCACGTGTGTAGATGCACGCCACGTGGCCGAACAAGAAAACACGGTGCAGCATACATAACCTCAGGAGAGGTAGGAGCCAATGACCGATCGTTCGGATGAATGTTGTACGTATAGAAGAGCTCACTGTACATACTTGTGATGTTGGGAGCATGGACTCTAACGGGACTGAGCATCTACGGTTCGAGAATGCTATTGCCCTGCTGTAGACCCGCTCTATGTTGTTGAATGTGTTTGCGGCCCGAATGGAATGCCCAGGTCTAGGTCTGCTTTTAGTGCATGTTGCTGGTCCATTCAAGCAGATTTCAGGCATGGAGGTAGAAGAGGGAATGAAACTCATGGAACTAAATGTGAATACACTCAGTACTTTGGTTCACATTGCTCTTTGAATGCGTGTTGCAGGGGAACGTGGTTTATAGGTGGCTGGTACCGGGGGCGAATTGCCATCTGGGGTCAGGATGTTTGACAGGGCTGGGTGCGGGTTTATGGCTGTTGTTGGGGCATGGGGTCTGGGATGGTGTTTGGGTCCATGGGGTGCACATGGACACAAGGTTGGGACGGGGTTTGGGATGACAAGCTTCAGCAATGGGGTGCAGGAGGAGGGTGTGAGGAGGGATGGGGGTGTGGGTTTGTAACCAAGTAGACGCATGGCTGCCACAGGGTTCCATAACAAGGTAGGAAGGGTGTTTTTGGTGATGCATGTATGATTTGTGGGGGTCTATTCTGGCAACGTCAACAAGGGAGGGTTTTTGGTACAAACTGGGGGTTTTCTGGTACAAAAGGGGGGTTTTTCGGTACATTTTGGGGTTTTTTGTTGTATCTGCTGAGGGCTTTTTTGGTACAAAAGGGTTTTTTTTTGGTGCATCTCAGGGGGGGTTTTGGTAGGTAGCACATCCCCATGAGACCTTTTATGGAGCACGAGGAGAACACACCTGGGTTCGTTGCACATAGAGTTCGCAAATGGGCTGATTTGAAGTTGCAAGTGGGTCAAAGCCATTTTTTGGGTAGTTTTGCTCACAGTGGGCCTATTTTTTGCATAATCCGGGCAAAGTGAAGGGGGGCTAGGAACGGCGATACCCACAAGGAGAAAAGCGCCCCACTAGTATTGCACAAGTGCCCCTTTTCTCCCACATCATTCTTTCGACAATCGAACAAAAAATGGACCACGGTGCATATTTGTAAATACTTCAGAGAGCGTTCATATTTTCTAGTGTTGTGGCATACTACAAAAAGGATACAATGTGTATGTCGAACACATTCAAACCAGCACGATTTCGAACACAAAATGCAATGTTTGTCCTACTGGGGCTGCCCGTGAGGAAAATTTTTAGATTCGAAAATATCTTTTTCGATGCGCTAAAAATTATGGAATTTCTAAAAGAAATACAAAACATCTAAAAAAAAAAAGCCCAAATGACTAAAATTTTGGATGGCACTCTAAAAAAAAATCCGCTGCAAATCTAAACCAAGAAATAAAACAACGTTTCAAGAACAGACTTCGCGATCGAAAACAAATTACAACCTCCAAAAAAAATAACGGACAACGCTACCCGCACATCCCTGCCCTGCCCCTATAGGCAACATGCAATAGAACCCACTGATTCAAACTGCTCGTTGCACCTAGGGACAGCATGACACTATTGCCAACAAGATGGTTTGATGCCATAGTGCCAATGGCTGAGCACTTTCCGAAGACGTCGCTGCAGTACACTTTACATTCGGTGAGGATAATGGATAATGCAACCCACTTGATGGCATAGAAATTTGCCACTGTGCAACTGATGCAGAAGACACCTTCTTTGTGGACAAGGACTAGAATGCCGTAGATGATTTGACATGACCCAAACAAATACAAAACCAGCATCGCTCTATCTGTGCATAGTAGTTGGCCCATGTTGACCCACCATCGGAAGACATTTGGAAAGAGCAACTCTTGAGCATGAAATTATGGGCAAAATTGTGAACCCACCGAGTAGTGCGCGAAACCCACTTCTCAGAGGCAAAGCTACTCGTCTTTGTGCACCGAATAATGCCTCCGAACAAAATCTGAGCAAGGAATTCGGGACTGACAAAACAGACTGCGAAAGCCGCAGAAAATGAGCATTTGATGCAAGAACGGACGTGTTGGGATGCAGGGTTCTCAGGAGCTGATCACTATGGTTGTCAAACCTTGCATCACAGGCACGTGGGTGGCACATCGTATTGCAGAAAAAAATGAGCATAACAAACCTAGCTGGATCACTCTGCGTCTAGGTCCTGAGCAGTTGAGCGTAAGGACGTTTTTGGGTCAATAGCTTCGCGGTCAGACTCCGGAAACGCAGGGGCCTCTGATGCACTATCCGAACTTGGAATGTTATGAAAAGAAGTGAGAATCACAACTAGGATAGAATTGGAACAGGCTTTCTTATCTGTCCGCCACTTGATCGTGCAATCAGAGCATTCCACTGCGAGCACCTTACCCCAATGCAAATAACCTTTCAAATTGTGCCCTTGGGCTTTGGCCAAGGTGGCTGAGTAACCCACATTACAAAATTCAGGCATTATGTATGATCCGTTCCAATGGCCTCTTTGGTTTGGCCGTCAAGCGAAAGAAGACCCCTGTTCTCTGAGCAGATGAAGCTGTGCAAAGTCCAGTAGACCAACCCCTTGCATCATATTCGGCACGCATGGCAACACAAAGCAATGCAACGAAGATTCAGTGCTACGGTTGACCCCGTTTCCCCAAACGTGGAGTCAGTATCCGTAACTCAAATTAAGGCCACACCGAAGCGTGAGAGTCCAGCACCCCAACTCAAGGGGCAACACCGAAGCTTGGGAGTCCATTACCCCAATCAAGGGGCCACACCAAAACGTGGAAGTCCGTATCCCGAACTCAAGGGGCCATGCCAAAGCGTGCGAGGCCGTATCCCCAACTCTAAGAGCCAAACCGAAGCATGGGAGTCCATCACCCCAACTCAGGGGGCCTCCAACGTTGGAGAGAGAACTAAGAAACGATTATACACAATAGCACCAGAAGGTTAACGAATTGGCCCGGTTTCTTCAATAGCACCGGACGGTTGAAAGCCCACAATTGGGCCGATTGGCTGCAACACCGCTGCCTTCTCGGCGTCCCTATGGTGCGGAGCAATCAACCCAGAAAAAAGGGGGATGTGGTGAGAATACGCAAAGAGGTAAACATAGATGAAACAAGGTGTAAGTCCAAACCTAGGAGAAGGGGGGTCAAACTCAAACCTGCTTCATAAGACGACTGACGCTGATTGATGATGACCAATCGTTGATTAAATTTGATTAAATGATTGAATATATCAAACCAGATTGAGTACTCCGTGATGCATGGACCAAAAGTTATGTTCCAAAAATTGGAAGGCACTATTGCCAATTAGACAAGATCATGAATTCATTTTTCGCGAAACGTCGTTTCAGAGATAATAACCCTAACCCTAACCTTGATGATTTCATCTGCTGAAATCTCGCTGAAATGAGTGGATCGGCAGACGACCGGTAGCTCACATATACTCGCAACGGCAGGTTGTGCCTGGAGGAGACCTGAGTCGCGTACAAACAGAGTGTAATCAGCCTAATATACACGCAAAAGGGCAAATCCTGCGAAATTGGTAATTTCGCCGCACGCGGCTCCGGAACACGTCATGAAGCAATTGTCGAATCGTACGTGCCCGACAGTTGCAGTGTGCAGATGATGGCATTTCACGACTCCCATGCTGGTCAGGCATGTACTCTCGTGACGCCAGTCGCTCGTCACGGCCTCTTGCAGTTTCCGCTCTCAGTACTATCAATATCCCTTTTGGGGCTTCTCTCACTGCACACTGCTTCCGAGTTCCGTTCTGGCTTCTGCCATCTCTCCAGACCGCATACTCCAGACCGCATACTCCAGGCCGCATGGAAAAACCGACGATATCGATAAGCATAACCATAAGGATACGCCTCCGCTACTAACACGGAGAACACGCTGGTGGGTGGTGGACTAAGGGTTCAAAGATCAAACGAACGACGGTTGGGCCCGGATGCATACAAAGCTCTTCCCTCCCTCTTCCTGAGCGTCTGCAATTGCCTCACCTCTGCTATTCAGCTCAGCATCTCGCTTGGCGCAATCGTCCTCCGCCGTGCACCGATCGCGCAAGACTCGGAGCATCGTGCACGGCGGGAAGAGCGTCTCCGCCTCCCGGCCAAACTGGGACAGCAGCGAGATGTCTGCACCCGTGTGGTACGCGGCGTCACTCTCGGTGCGCGGCTGCAGCGCCCACAGCACGTTCGGCCCGGCGCCCATGTACGCGATCGGCGTGGCGCGCGCCCGCGACGTGCTCATGAACGCGGTCTTCACGGCGCACACGAGCCCAACGCTGTCGCGCACCCAGAAGGAGGGCGGAAGTTCGCCGCGAACGCCGCGCCACAGGGGCGCTGTCGCCTCCTCTGGCGTCGCGACGGCAGCGAGCTTGCGGATGGCCGCGCAGATGTGCGCAACGGTGGCGGTGAAGGTGAGGCCTGGGTGCCGTGCCATCGCCTGCCGATGCATGCCAGACAGCTTGCCGATCTCGCGCAGGAAGGCGTTGAGCGGCTGGTACGCCGGCCCCGAGTACAGCCGCAGCGCGAGCACCTCGTCCAGCGTCAGCAGCGCATGCTCCTCCGGCAGCGACGTGCCATGACTCATCGCGCGCTGCTGGGCAATCCAGCGGTTGGCCTCCGCTAGAAAGTCGGTGGGCAGCTTGCCGTGGTTGCACGCGTCGCGCACGCCGGGCGTGCCCGCGACCACGAACGCCCGACCGTTGACGTACTCCCACTCGCTTCGCAGCGTGTACTGCACACCCTTCCAATCGCACCACTCGCCCTCGCGACTGAACTCGTCTGCCATCGTGAGCAGTGGCGCGGCGATGAGGTCGTCGATGCCCGCAACGTACGAAGCGCGCGTCCCGTACTGCAGCGTCGCCACGTGTCCGCACAGCTTGCCACCCTCGGTGGCGCCACGCAACGAGGTCGGCGGCTGCCAATACGTCGCGGTGACGACGAGCAAGCGCCGCCGCGGGAAGCAGGCTCCCGGTGCCTCCCACTCGCCGGCCGCGACGATCTGCTTGAGGCGGAAGGGGCAGTTGGGCGGGAAGCAGCCAAAGCTGCCGCCGCCCAGGCCGGGCAGCATGATCGCCGCGTGGTGACCCTGCTCGTCTGTTGGCGCGCTCTCGAAGCAGACAACGTCGCTCTGCTGCACCACGTTGCTCTGGCTCTCCCACTGGTACTGCGCAAACCCGTCGGGCGCGAAGCTGCGCGCGTCGCACGTCCCCTTGGTGAGGCTCCGGCTAGTGAGCCCCTTGAACCCGGCGGCGTCGGGCACCTCCAGCTCGCTCCACAGCGGCTCGTCGTCGCACAGGCCGAAGCGGCCATGCAGGGCGCGGTACAACCGCGGCGGCATCGGGCCGCCCTCTTGCGCCATCGAGACGTGGTCGAGGACGTCGCCAAGGGCGTACGTGCATGCTGCAAACGTCGCAACGCCCTCGCGAAGACCGTACGCGATTACGCGGCGGGGCCGAGGCCATGAGAGCGAGTGAAACGCACGCACGAGCGACTCTGTCCATGCAGGATGCACGCCGACGTCCTTCTCCGTCCACCTCAACAGCGAGCGATCGAGCACATCAGCAAGGTGGCGTCTGCAATCGTTTCGGTTCTGGAAGCAATGGCCGTGCTCTTCGGTCGTCCAGATCTCGCGCGGCCAGACGAGTGCCGTGTTCTCCTCGAGCTCATCGCGCCACCCCCGGTCTGGTGGAGGGCCGATGAGATCCTCAAGCGAGACCAGGAAGCATTTGCGCGACGCTGAGCTCCGCTGCTCGCGAGCTTGGCTCGCAAGCGCAGCCTCGGCCGCTCTCAGGCTGGCGTGCGCTCTCATTATGACGGCGCGCAGCTCCATCGGATCGGACAGGGAGGCTATGGTGCTGTGATCTGCGGCGCTGGGCTCTGCCGGCAGCTGCTCAAGATTCGCCACGGGATCCTGCTCAGGCGATGCTAGCCAGCGCCATGGCAGCAGCCCGCGCCTGCGCCTGCGACAGAAGCAGTAGAAGGCAGCCGCGCTGAGCATCGCTGCGGCTGCCGCCGCCGGCAGAGGACGCCCGTTCTGCATGCCAACACCTGCCTTGTCCCACCCACAACACCCAGTGGGGAAAACCAAGAGCCGCGGACGCCATGCCCATCCCCACAGCCCCGGTCGCGGACGCACGCGGACGCACACCACGGAGGACCGCACACGGACGCCACGGTTCCAAGGTTCCAAGCCTCCCAAATAAGGGGTGTGCGTGGGGCACTCAGCGTCGAACTCCCTGCGTGGCACGCCGGTGAGAGAGCGGGAGGCGCACGGCGACCGCTGCCGTCGGTGCGACGGCGGTGGCCACCCTTGCCCCCCCGTCGTTTTTTCCTTTTCATCAAACGCGAGATCGACCGCGCCGATGCAAACACAGCGCAAGTCGGGCGACCTGTGCGTCGCGCTGGCGGCGCTGTTCCGCGTGGCGCCGGAGCCTGAGGCACGCTACACCGCGCTCCCGGTCGAGGCGCCCGACGTCGACTGCGACACGTTCATCTGCAAGCCGTCGCCTCCGGCAACAGAGCAGACGCGTCCAAGGGAGCAACAAAGCAGCAAGGCAACAGATCAGACTCCCTGGGAGTACTTTGTCTACGCGCTCAAGTATGGCTTCACGACATACAACAGCCTCGCGCTCACCGCGCTCATCTTCCTCGTCGACGCGCCGCACGCGCGCGCCGTCTTCAGCTGTACCACCGTCGGCATCGCTGCCTCGTTCTCCTCTGCCTACTTCCTCGAGCCGGCCTCGTTTGCTCGAATTGCCGTGCGCCTGGGCATCTCGCTCCCCGCTTTCCACCTGGCCAAGTTCGTGGTACACCTGCTGCCGGTTGCAGTAGTGCTGGCTTGGGCCACGGCGCCCATTTCGCTCGTGCACGCGCTCGCCGCCGCCCTGCTGCACGTCGGCTGGGGCCTCTGCATCTCGTTCTACGTGCCGCTGCCGCAGCAGATGTGGCTCAGCCTGTTGAGCATAGCGGTGGTCGTAGAGCTGCTCGCCATGCCCGCTGTCGAGCACTCCACCGGTGCGGCGCTGTGGGAGTCCGCGCCGCTCGGCTACGCCTACGCCCGCAAATGACTCCGTGAAATTATTATGTGCACCATTGTTGACTTTCTACATGCCACCATGGTCCCTTCTAAGAGGTAAGGTCACTAATAGTCAATAATGATAATTAGAAAACCATTTGTTGAATCGCCTAGGAATGATTGGCATTGTAGTTCGAACTTTGTGTTGCGCCTCGGTTTTGATTTTGGAGTCTCAAGAAATCGAGCTGGAATCACAGCGCATTTAAGGGAAAACCCCGGCAAATGAGACTCGCGCGCGGGCTCTGCAGTTTTGCAAATTCCTCGAAATTTTTGGCAGATTGAAAGGCGAGGAGCTGGGAACGTGTTTTTCAATTGTTGGTCGACCCGGTGCACTGTTTAGATTTACGTCAAATCGATTCCAGGTAGTTGATTTTTGGTCAACCTTTTGGGTGTTCCCGGGTGCTGTTTTTGGTGCTTACCTCAGCAAATGAGACTAAGTGTCAAAACCTCCTGTTCAACAGCTTTGTACCACTGGTTTGTTTTTCAGTGACGTTTGTTGCTTTAGAGGCCTATGAGGTTGGTCTGGCAAGCGGTAAAGGGTCCTAGCACTGTTCTTAGACTTTGTTCCTTGTTTGTTTGGGTGGGGGGAGTTTACGGCGAAAACAATCTTTGTCATGCAAGTTAGGTGTGTTAGCATTGCTCATTTAGGCTCTCCGGCCATTTTCTAGTGACAAGGAGAGTGATGGTGTGTTACGATGGTGTTCTTAGGTGTATGATCACCAGGTGCAGTGGTTTTTTGGTCTTCATCTCCAGTTTAAACTTGTTCAACAGCAGTTCGCTGTCTTTGTTGTTTGTGCTTGCTTGTAGCATTTGAGCATTCTTGCAGCCATTCCACCTTGATGGGACATAGCATTCCCAAGTCAAATTGCGGAATGTTTGCCAAGGGAAGTTCCCACACCACCTTTCTTGTGAAGGGAACCAGCTTTGGGGTCGAAGTTGGTCATTTGAGTGTTGTAGTGTCCGGTTTCCCTTCTTTATGAGTGGTTTTGGGTTGCCTTGGTGAGGTCATTTTGTACTGTCAACATGGCCATCCGTGCCGTTTTGGGCCTGGGATTGAGCCTCAAGGGTACTTTTTGTGACGTTTGTAGGCCCTTGGCCTTGACCATAAAAGAACAGAAGTGCCTTGAAGGCAGTGGAGAGTTGACACCACACTTCGCTGACACTTTGGCCCACTTTAGGTGCACTTTTGCGCTGCCATACACTACCTCAGAAACAGCCACCCACACAACCCCCAACCACTAGAAGGTAATGTCTAGTTGCCCTGACACCGCTTCAGGCTTCACACTTTGTCGAGGAAGGAAAGGGCTTTCAAATACAAAAGAAACCAACCTAAAACTCACCCTTACACCCAAGATATGACTCTTCTACCTTGGTGGTACTTTGGTGGTGCACTTGTGAACACTGTTCCTAAAAGTGTCTTTTTTCTACCCCTCCAAGACAAAACACTTATGTGGCCGTGTTTTGGCCCATAACGGACATTGGTTGTTGTGTTGGTCATAAAAAGGGCTTTCAAACAGAACGAAACTTCTCCCAAAACTCACCACTAAGACTTAGTTATGGCTCCTACACTTTAAGGCCCTCCCTTAAATGTCATGTCCCAATGGTGCTCATTTGTTACAATGAGCCTACCACTGGGACATGTTTGCTTGTCCGACCGGTTTCCGAGCCATCCGTTGGTCGCCGACATGCCGGCTGTATGTTCGTAATGTTTGTAGTGGTGCTGGCTTCGGCCGGCACCCCTTTTTTATAAAATTTTCGTTCCGGTGGGACAAATCTATATTGTATCATCCCGCTGGATGTGGCAGGCGCCACTAGTACAGTCGGGTAGCGCATCTCCCCCCATGGGCATTACCGCGGCGAGATCGTTGGTTCGATGCCCTATGCCTCCGATTATGCACCTGGGGGGAGCTGGTGCAGCCAAATCGCAGCGCGCGCCGCTGCATTTTTTCCGCGCGCCAGTCTCACTAGTGAGGTAGTCTCACGGGCGAGGTTTTCCCTTAACGCGCGCGATCTGGGACAAATTAATTTGCCGCATCGCGGCTGAAAAACGATGCAAAAATCCACGAAATTTGCGATTTGAAAGGAGAAATCGTCATTTTGTAATCATTATCTGCAGTACATGAAATAATGTGCCAATCTCAAACACTTTCCAATAAATCTGTGATTTGTGGTACCAAATTCCATAGTAAATTGGAGCAGCCACCCTGCTTCCTATTGCTGGTGACCAATGGTGCATTAGTACTACAAGAGACTGTGATTCGAACTTCTGAAGACCCGCTAGGTGTGAGGTTTGTGAGCTTTTGTTGACTTATGTACCCTTTTGTGGGAATACATGGCATATTGGGTTTCATAAAGTGCTTAAAAAGGCTGCAGAGGGTTGCCACTATGAGCTAAAAGGTTGGTTTCTTTTGCAAGTCTCCGATGGTGCCTCCGTGCGGCGTGTGACGTTGTTTTATCGCGTTCATAAGGCAATCCGAATGAGTTATTTGTAAATTGAGCACTTTGTGAGCACTTTTAAGGTCATCCATGGTGTATTTCGGCCTTTGAGGTGCTAAGAATGGACTTAGAGGGCCGCCACCATGAGGTAAGAGGTTGGTTCCTTTGCAAGTGTCCAATGCTGCCCCTATGCAACACACGACGCCAATCCAAAGGGCCCAAGTTGCAATCCGCATGAGTTATTCCCCGGTTTTAGCACTTTATGAGCCCTTTTAAGGTCATCCATGGTGTATTTTGGTCTTTCAGGTGCTAAAAACGGACTTAGAGGGCTGCCACCATGGAGTAAGAGGTTGGTTTCTTTTGCAAGTGTCCAATGGTGCCTCCATGCAGCATATGACCTTGATTTCAAGGGTTCAATAGGCAATGGGCACGTGTTATTTCAGTTTTTAGCACTTTATGAGATGCGTTGAGGCATTCACGGGGTATTAGGGTCTTTGAGGTGCTAAAAACGGACTTAGAGGGCTGCCACCATGAGCTAAGAAGTTCGCTTCTTTTGCAAGTATCCAATGGTGCCTCCATGCAACATATTCCTTTATCTACCAGGATACGGGGGGGGTTCGGAGGCTACGGGTGCCTTTTTTTTTCTCAACACCTATGGGGGTTTTTTGAGGTGGCGGATCTGGGCTACTTATTCGTTTTTTTCAATTCAACACGCATTTATTGATTTTGAGTGTTTTTGTGCATTTTTGTGTAAAGTGTAACCTCGTCCGTAGCCTCGGAGGACATAGCCTCCATGGTCATCATGGGTCCTCGGGGATACGCATAGTTGTCTGCGGCTACGGCTTGCTTTTTTCCGTATCCTCTGCCACTTTCCTCCGACAGTTCCATTTTTTGTCATGGACATGCCGGCACCGCCTTGCCCCGTCGATTACCACCTGGAAGGCGCCGAGCTGATGACCTGCAAGTTGTCGGACCTGGAATATGGGAGCTCCGTGGTGCTGCAGGTACCCCTTGCTTGCCTAATGGGTGTTGCACTGGAACAATGCACCGGGGTTACAGAAACCTGTCTGCGGCTACGCCTAAGGTTACGCTTCGGCACGTCCGGGGTTACGGAACGCTGTCTGCGGCTACGTGAGGGGTTACGTGTCTTGCCTCTTTCTTTGCAGACCAAGGAGCATAGCAACATCTTCGTCGCGGGCTGGATCAAGTCGCTCGGCAAGACGGTCCTACTTTTGGAGCTGGCCTGCTCCTACAAGCTCACCGGCGCCAAGGAGATCGACGTGCAGTCACTGGATGAGCTGGGCGACCGCAAGTTCATGAACACGCAGGTCCTCAACATTTGGAGCTGGTTTCGGCCGCTTCCGGAGAAGAAGAAGAAGAAGACCCAAGCCACCAGCAGCGCTCCCCCACCCAAGGAGGTCCTGGCCAAGCAGGCTCCGCAGAAGCCCGGGAAGGTACTGGCCCCAAGGCTCACGTCCGCTGAAGCAGCGCGCCAGAAGGCCAAGGTCCAGCAGCAGTCCGACGCAAGGGTTGCTGCCGCCGCCGCTGCCGCCGCTGAAGCCGAGCAGAAGGAGAAGGGCAAGAAGAAAAGGGAGGAGGAGGAGGCCAGGCTGAAGCGGTTGCAAGAAGCGAAGCGGTTGAAGGCACAAGAGCAGCACTTGAAGTTCATGGCACACCAGGCAGACGAGGATCCGGAGGGGTCGGAGCAGCACAACCCTGAGGAAATCTCGTCCGAGGACGACCCCGGCGCAGACATCCATTCGAAGCCCAAGGCGCTCAAGGGTCCACCACGTTTTGCGGTGGCGGGGCCCGCGAGAGGCGGTGTGAAGACAATCAGCGCAAAAGAGACGCGGACCGAGGCGAACCGCAGGGGTGCTGCGTATCAAAACAATTTGGTGGCCACGCAGCAGACCCTCGAGGACATGGACCTGCACACCGCAAGGGTACGGTACCATTACCGGAATTGTTTGGAGATGGGTGGACCGATCGTCCAGAAGAAAGGCGAGGCTGGCCGGACGGAGGCAAGGGATTTGCGGGAGACCCTCGGTTACGCCCTGTGCTGCGTCGTGAAGTGTTCGCAGCCCGTCGCCATGGATTACCTCGGAGTCCGCGCGCAGTATGCACCAGGGGCGGGGACGGCAAGGACCAAGCTGATGCAGAGATACCGGCTTACCGCCGCTGAGGCAGATGCATTGGCAGGTATGTTGATTTCAAGGGTTCAAGAGGCAATCTGGATGAGTTATTCCCGGTTTTTGCACTTTGTGAGCAAATACACCATGGATGACCTTAAACTTGCTCACAAAGTGCTAAAACTGGGAATAACTCATGCGGATTGCCTCTTGAACCCTTGAAATCAACGTCATATGCTGCATGGAGGCTCCATTGGACACTTGCAAAAGAAACCAACCTCTTACTCCATGGTGGCAGCCCTCTAAGCCCGTTCTTAGCACCTGAAAGGCCAAAATACACCATGGATGACCTTAAAAGGGCTCATAAAGTGCTAAAACCAAGAATAACTCATGCGCATGGCCTCTTGAACCCTTGAAATCAACGTCATATGTTGCATGGAGGCACCATTGGACACTTGCAAAAGAAACCAACCTCTTACTTCATGGTGGCAGCCCTCTAAGTCCGTTTTTAGCACCTCAAAGGCCGAAATACACCATGGATGACCCTAAAAGTGCTCACAAAGTGCTAAAACCGAGAATAACTCATGCGGATTGCCTCTTGAACCCTTGAAATCAAGGTCATATGCTGCATGGAGGCACCATTGGACACTTGCAAAAGAAACCAACCTCTTACTTCATGGTGGCAGCCCTCTAAGTCCGTTTTTAGCACCTCAAATGCCGAACTACACCATGGATGACCTTAAAAGTGCTCACAAAGTGCTAAAACCGAGAATAACTCATGCGGATTGCCTCTTGAACCCTTGAAATCAACGTCATATGCTGCATGGAGGCACCATTGGACACTTGCAAACGAACCCATCCTCTTACTCAATGGTGGCAGCCCTCTAAGTCCGTTTTTAGCACCTGAAAGGCCAAAATACACCATGGATGACCTTAAAAGGGCTCATAAAGTGCTAAAACGGGGAATACCTCATGCGGATTGCCTCTTGAACCCTTGAAATCAACGTCATATGCTGCATGGAGGCTCCATTGGACACTTGCAAAAGAAACCAACCTCTTACTCCATGGTGGCAGCCCTCTAAGCCCGTTCTTAGCACCTGAAAGGCCAAAATACACCATGGATGACCTTAAAAGGGCTCATAAAGTGCTAAAACCAAGAATAACTCATGCGCATGGCCTCTTGAACCCTTGAAATCAACGTCATATGTTGCATGGAGGCACCATTGGACACTTGCAAAAGAAACCAACCTCTTACTCCATGGTGGCAGCCCTCTAAGCCCGTTTTTAGCACCTGAAAGGCCAAAATACACCATGGATGACCTTAAAAGGGCTCATAAAGTGCTAAAACCAAGAATAACTCATGCGCATTGCCTCCTGAACCCTTGAAATCAACGTCATATGTTACATGGAGGCACCATTGGACACTTGCAAAAGAAACCAACCTCTTACTTCATGGTGGCAGCCCTCTAAGTCCGTTTTTAGCACCTCAAATGCCGAACTACACCATGGATGACCTTAAAAGTGCTCACAAAGTGCTAAAACCGAGAATAACTCATGCGGATTGCCTCTTGAACCCTTGAAATCAACGTCATATGCTGCATGGAGGCACCATTGGACACTTGCAAACGAACCCATCCTCTTACTCAATGGTGGCAGCCCTCTAAGTCCGTTTTTAGCACCTAAAAGGCCAAAATACACCATGGATGACCTTAAAAGGGCTCATAAAGTGCTAAAACGGGGAATAACTCATCCGCATTGCCTCTTGAACCCTTGAAAACAACGTCATATGTTGCAAGGGCGCACCATTGGACACTTGCAAAAGAAACCAACCTCTTACTTCATGGTGGCAGCCCTCTAAGGCCGTTTTTAGGACATCAAAGGCCGAAACACACCATGTATGACCTTAAAAAGTGCTCACGAAGTGCTAAAACCGAGAATAACTCATGCGGATTGCCTCTTGAACCCTTGAAATCAAGGTCATATGTTGCATGGAGGCACCATTGGACACTTGCAAGCGAACCCATCCTCTTACTCCATGGTGGCAGCCCTCTAAGTCCGTTTTTAGCACCTGAAAGGCCAAAATACACCTTGGATGACCTTAAAAGGGCCCATAAAGTGCTAAAACCGGGAATAACTCATGCGCTGTGCCTCTTGAACCCTTGAAATCAACGTCATATATTGCATGGAGGCACCATTGGACACTTGCAAAAGAAACCAACCTCTTACTCCATGGTGGCAGCCCTGCAAGTCCGTTTTTAGCACCTCAAAGGCCGAAACACACCATGGATAACCTTAAAAGTGCTCACATGGTGCTAAAACCGAGAATAACTCATGCGGATTGCCTCTTGAACCCTTGAAATCAAGGTCATATGTTGCATGGAGGGTCCATTGGACACTTGCAAAAGAAACCAACCTCTTACTCCATGGTGGCAGCCCTCTAAGTCCGTTTTTAGCACTTGAAAGGCCAAAATACACCATGGATTACATTAAAAGGGCTCATAAAGTGCTAAAACGGAGAATAACTCATGCGCATTGCCTCTTGAACCCTTGAAAACAACGTCATATGTTACATGGAGGCACCGTTGGACACTTGCAAAAGAAACCAACCTCTTACTTCATGGTGGCAGCCCTCTAAGTCCGTTTTTAGCACCTCAAAGGCCGAAACACACCATGGATGACCTTAAAAGTGCTCACAAAGTGCTAAAACCGAGAATAACTCATGCGGATTGCCTCTTGAACCCTTGAAATCAACGTCATATATTGCATGGAGGCACCATTGGACACTTGCAAAAGAAACCAACCTCTTACTCCATGGTGGCAGCCCTGCAAGTCCGTTTTTAGCACCTCAAAGGCCGAAACACACCATGGATAACCTTAAAAGTGCTCACATGGTGCTAAAACCGAGAATAACTCATACGGATTGCCTCTTGAACCCTTGAAATCAAGGTCATATGTTGCATGGAGGGTCCATTGGACACTTGCAAAAGAAACCAACCTCTTACTTCATGGTGGCAGCCCTCTAAGTCCGTTTTTAGCACTTGAAAGGCCAAAATACACCATGGATTACATTAAAAGGGCTCATAAAGTGCTAAAACGGAGAATAACTCATGCGCATTGCCTCTTGAACCCTTGAAAACAACGTCATATGTTACATGGAGGCACCGTTGGACACTTGCAAAAGAAACCAACCTCTTACTTCATGGTGGCAGCCCTCTAAGTCCGTTTTTAGCACCTCAAAGGCCGAAACACACCATGGATGACCTTAAAAGTGCTCACAAAGTGCTAAAACCGGGAATTTCAGGGCTGGATGGTGAGACCCCCCCCCCCCCTATTTTGAGGGTGCTGGACTCCAAAAAAAGATGTATTGCATGCCATCGAAATCATTGAACAAGTGTTTCAGGGGCGCGACGACCAAGAAGACCATTTTTCGATCAAAAATGGCCCAAAACAGCTATATTTGCACATTTGAACACATAAATGTTGATTAAAGTGACACCGTCACGCGTTTATGTGATCTCAAGTTGATCAAGTTTGTCGCTTGACCTAGGTGAGGCTTGCCAAGCAACAAGCTGTGACCCTAGATGACCTTTACTCAAGATAATTATCCACAGCGTGCCAACAATCTCCCAAACAGCTGTATTTGCACTTTTGAACCCACAATAGTTGATTCTATTGATGTCGTTGTGCTTTCGTGTGATTTGGCATTAATGAAAATTTTCCCTAGACCTCGCTTAGGCTTGCCGAGCAACAAATTGTGACCCTACCTGCCTTTTGCAAAAAGTGCCCCTAAATAGCCATATTTGCACTTTTGAAGCCACAAATGTGGATTAGAGTGATTTGGTTGTGATTTCGTCGTGATTACCAACATGAGTGATTTGTGGAACCGAACAAGACAACTCCATGCATGCACACACATTTGCATTTGCATATTGATGGTATTCTGGGTGAATTGTATGGGAATGCTTAAGTTCAACCCAGTGGTGGAGGACACAAGCAAGTGTTAGGGAGCTTGTAGGTCCATGCTTGAAATATCATACTTGAAATATCACAGAGGAAATAGCACAGCTGTGTGGGTCATTTTTTGCCCGCCTATCCCATCCCTCCCTTCCAGTGGTGGTTTGGCTTGCCGTTGTGGTGGTTGATGATTCTGCTGCGGTTGCAATGCATGATGCATGATGCATGATGCTCCACTTCTCTTCTCAAAGCAATGCCGTCTGTCCCGCAAATTGGCGGTACTCTTTCAGTGTTGGCAAGGGAGCACCTCTGTATGTGGTTGCTGTGTTGGAGTTCCTGAGCGATGAGATGTTGGAGCTTGCGGGCAACGCATCAAGAGAGCAACGTATCACGCCTCATCTCTTGATGGTATGCACCGTTTACCCCGTGCACATCCCATGTTGCACGCACGCACCAACTGTGCACACTGCTCGCGCACATTGTGCACGCTGCACGCACGCATTGTGCACACTCCACGCACGCATTGTGTACACTGCACGCACACATTGTGCACATTGCAGGCACGCATTGTGCACGCTGCACGCATGCATGCACGCACTGTGCACAGTGAAAGGGCAGGAGGGAGCAGCAAATTGGTCTTTGGTCCCATGTCCATGTGCAAATGAGTTGTGCCCAAGCAACATGAGCACAATGAGAGTTGTGGAGAACGAAAGAGTGCCGTGACAGGAAGCGGAAAGGACGCGGTGGAGCGTAAATTCACCAACACTGACAATACGAGCAATAACAGAAGACTTGATCACATGCACGAACCGAAAAAAAATACAAACTCAGAAAGCGTATCCGAACATTGCTGCAGTGTGGAAAGTCTGATTGTGGTTTGCAAAATTGATGGGTTTCACCCACACAACCACACACTGTGGCTGGGCTTCAGGGCAAGAGCTGCAGTGCGTTGGCGGCACAGTGTCAATATGGGCATTAGCTAGCCGCTCGAGGGCCGCCTGGCTGCAGGGATTGGACAATGACCACATTTTGCATTTTCGTAGATGAATAGTTGTGAAGCATTTGGTCATAGCTCACATCCAGCACATGCTAACCGCACCCTCCACACTGCACGCACGCATTGTGCACGCTGCACGCACTGTGCACGCTGCACGCTGCACGCTGCACGCACGCCTTGTGCACACTGCACGCACGCACTGTGCACACTGCACACACGCACTGTGCACGCTGCACGCACGCACTGTGCACACTGCGCGCACTCAGTGTGCACACTGCACGCACGCATTGTGCACGCTGCACGCACCCATTGTGCACACTGCACCAACGCACTGTGCACACTGCACGCCCGGATACTGCAGGGTGACGGAGCCAGCTTTCATTGCGGCTTTGGCGACCCTGATGTGGCAGGGTTTATGCAATCACTCCCGTTGGAGGGGCGGTATGAGCCCTACCATGGGCACTATACAAAAATCGTGCCAACTGCCACCGATATCTGCGGATATCCCGGGTCAATGCCACGGATATCTCCCTCCGGTCGATATCCGTGGCATTGACCCGGGATATCCGCAGATATCCGTGGCAGTTGGCACGATTCTTATATCCGTGGCATAGGGGCCCGAGGATATCGGCAGATATCCGTGGCATTGACCCGGGATCCTTGCGCGCAACCCTTCCCTGGCCCTTGATGCCTCACCAATTGGAGTAGAACAAATCCGAAATGTGTTTTCTCTCACGGGTACGAGGTGTGATTTGTCTCAAACCGGGACAATTTTTTGTGTGTTGTGTTGCCAACGGCGCTCCACCGTCGCAATTTGTGATGAGTGTAAGGAACACTATTGTAATGAATGTATTGACATCCACACTTGTGGGACCAATGTTGTTTGTTAAGTACACTACAAATCACAATAGGAGTGGTTGAATTCACAGATCCTGCTTTATCTTGCAACATGCTTTGTAGGGAAGGTGTGCAGTGCAATGTGGTCTACTTGGGGGGCTTCTCCATGAGAGGGTAAATCTGGAGCTGAAGTCGGGATAGTTAATAGAAAAGTAGCGCGCCGGGCGCGCGCCGGGCAAACATTCCCCCTATGATCGAAAGGGTGTTTCGTGGTTGTTGAGTGGTTTGGCTGGCGCAACGCATGGGACACACAGCAGTCAACTCGGGGGTGCATGGTGCACTGTGCGCACTTTTCATTTCACGCATTGTGTGTGTTAGCCTCAGTCCAGTTAAACTAGAGAAGAAACGGAAGGACCCGACACCTTCTCCATCCTCTGCCAAGATGATCATTGATCTAACTGCGGAAGAAGAGTATGAAACCTTCCCGTTGACACAATTGAGTGAGAAAGAGCCTGTACGTGAGCTCAATGAGAAGGAGAGCATTGTATATGAACGTGAGATGTACTGTTCTCGTGCATGGGCCGCCCCAGCAACACCTGCCAAGGCCCCAATAAGTCAGGATTTGTTGGGCATTCCATCTCCTTTTGCCCAGGCTGCATTTGAAGAAAAACCCCAAAGAAAGGTGAAAAAGGAAGTCCAGGTGAAAAAGGAAATGCAATGCTAACGTTGTGACGAAGCAATTAAGAAGAATGCAGTCGGCACCCAAAGACCGGTCACGCCTTCTCTTCCTTAGGAGAAGCAGGCATAGCAATAGCAGCATAAGGAGGTTCCGCTTTCACCTTCCTCCTTTTTATGGTACCGCGAAAAAATCTCAGCGGCCTTTTCAACCCTATCCTTGTCTTTGCGGTGACCCAGGTGATTGGATTGTTGGTGGCGATGAATTTACTTTTTTCATGACTTGCTGCCTGCCACGGGATATCCGCAGATATCCATGGCATTGACCCGGGATATCACCGCTGCTGTATCCCGGGTCAATGCCACGGACATCTGCCGATATCCTCAGCCCCATGCCACGGATATAACATTTTGGAGGAGGAACAGCCTGAGGTTGATGAGGAAGATGATGGTTCCCATTTATGCCAATTTTCTGGAAAGGTGGGGCATCATGTATTTCGGGGGCTTTGGACTACGGAAGTCGTTGCGGATGGGCTGGGATGGCGGTGTTGTGTGGCACGCCTCGATTGATGTTGGTGTGTCTTATCTGTGAAGGTGCGCAGGAAACGGTATGGGCGACGTGCAGATGTGGAGACCTTTCGAATGATGAAGGATCACAGAAATGGGCAGTACCGGTGTGTGTTTGGTGACTTTTACTTGCCGTGCCATTATTGCCTCAGCGCTTCGCGTTTTGCATGAGTGGGGGGTTTTGGGTTGTACGGTTTCTCAAACGGATGTCCATCGTTGTGATTGGTGGAGCCTGTGGATGTTTGTGCCTGTGCCAGCCTATCACCTTCTATCGGCTGAGGCTTGACATACAGGCATTTCTGCTACACCAGCTGCAGCAGTGCGATGAGGACTCCCCTCACGAACGCATTGTACAGACTGCACGCACACACGCATTGTGCACGCTGCACGCACGTATTGTGCACGCTGCAGGCGCGCATTGTGCACACTGCACGCACGCATTGTGCACACTGCAGGCACGCATTGTGCAAACTGCACGCACCCACTGTGCACACTGCATGCACCCACTTTGCCCACTGCACCCACACATTGTGCACGCTGCACGCACGCACTCTGCACACTGCACACAGGCATTGTGCAAACTGCACACACGCACTGTGCACGCTGCACGCACGCATTGTGCAAACTGCACGCACGCACTGTGCACGCTGCACGCACGCATTTTGCAAACTGCACGCACGCACGCATTGTGCGCGCGGCACGCGCGCACTATGCAAACTGCACACACGCATTGTGCACACTGCACCCACGCATTGTGCACACTGCACGCACGCATTGTGCACACTACACTGCACGCATTGTGCACGCTGCACAGACGCACTGTGCACGCTGCACGCACGCACTGTGCAAACTGCACGCACGCATTGTGCACGCTGCACGCACGCCTTGTGCACGCTGCACGCACGCACTGTGGACGCTGCACGCACGCATTGTGCAAACAGCACGCACGCATTGTGCAAACTGCACGCACGCACGCGTTGTGCACGCTGCACGCACGCACTGTGCAAACTGCACGCAGGGATTGTGCATGCTGCACGCACGTATTGTGCACACTGCACGCACGCATTGTGCACACTGCACGCACCCACTTTGCACACTGCACGCACGCATTGTGCACGCTGCACGCACGCATTGTGCACACTGCACGCACCCACTGTGCACACTGCACACACACATTGTGCACACTACACTGCATGCATGCATTGTGCACACTGCACGCACGCACTGTGCAGGCTGCACGCAGGCATTGTGCACGCTGCACGCAGGCATTGTGCACACTGCACGCATGCATTGTGCAAACTGCACGCACGCATTGTGCACACTTCACGCACCCACTGTGCACACTGCATGCACACATTGTGCACACTACACTGCACGCACGCATTGTGCATACTGCACGCACGCACTGTGCACGCTGCACGCACGCATTGTGCAAACTGCACGCACGGACGCATTGTGCACACTGCATGCACGCATTGTGCAAACTGCACACACGCACTGTGCACGCTGCACGCATGCATTGTGCACACTGCACGCACGCATTGTGCAAACAGCACGCACGCATTGTGCACACTGCACGCACACATTGTGCACACTGCACGCACCCACTGTGCACACTGCACACACACATTGTGCACACTACACTGCATGCATGCATTGTGCACACTGCACGCATGCACTGTGCAGGCTGCACGCAGGCATTGTGCACACTGCACGCACGCATTGTGCAAACTGCACTGCACGCATTGTGCACAATTCACGCACCCACTGTGCACACTGCACGCACACATTGTGCACACTACACTGCACGCACGCATTGTGCATACTGCACGCACGCACTGTGCACGCTGCACGCACGCATTGTGCAAATTGCACGCACGCACGCATTGTGCACACTGCATGCACGCATTGTGCAAACTGCACGCACGCACTGTGCACGCTGCACGCATGCATTGTGCACACTGCACGCACGCATTGTGCAAACAGCACGCACGCATTGTGCACACTGCACGCAGGCACGCAGCGTGCACACTGCACGCACGCATTGTGCACACTGCATGCACACACTCTGAACATTTGCACTGTGCACACGGACGCATTCTGCACACTTCACACACGCACTGTGAAGATGCGCGCTGTGCACACCGTACGCATGCACCGTGCACACTGCACTGTCTTTTGGCAGGACCTCTGTATTTACTTAATTTTGTTGGCCATACCTGGGAACATGGGCATCCGTTCTGGCCTACTCCATGGAGGCCTCCTAGATGTCAAAACAAATCCCACTCCTATTGGGGAGCATGGAGACCGTGGTCTTTAATTTAATTCTGGTGTTTCAGATCATCTTGTTTGGCAAGCCGTCGAACCTCTGCTGGCCAGTGCATACAGTCCAATGCAGTGTGAGTATAGGGCTTGGGTGCAGGAATGCTGTGCTCCTTGACGGAGGGAGGGACCCTTGTGGGACTTGGCAAGGGGGGGGGGGTTCTTATCAAAAATAGGGCAAGGTTCATTGAGTTGTTTAGCCAAAAATTGAGTTTTTGGCCTGAGGCTAGCAGCTTGAGGGTGCAGGATGTGAAAAACCAAGTTGTGTGGACACACACATCAAGAGAACACAATTTACCGCATCCGTATGCACCAACATCTGCCATTTTCCATCATTGGCCAAAAATGGCCATTTTTTGTCAGAAATTGAGTTTTTTGGCCAAACAATACCAATTTTTAGCCCTAATCAGAGTGTTCTGGGTCTGGGTGGTCAGTTGGTGACCCCAGTACCCTATTTTGAGGGTGCTGGACTCAAAGGAAGATGTGTTGCATGCCGTTGAAGCCATTTCACAACTGTTTCAGGGCCACCAGCACCAAAAAAAACACCATTTTTTGCCCTAAAATGGCAAAAAAATGTCAATTTTTGGCCCAAATCAGTGTTTTTTGGGTCTGGGTGGTCATTTGGTGCCCCTTCTGCCCTATTTTCAGGGTCCTGGTTTCAAAAAAAGAGGTGGCGCCTGTCGGTGAAGCTATTTGACAAGTGTTTCAGGGGCGTCAGGACCTAAAAAACCATTTTTCGCCCAAAATGGCCAAAAAATGCCAATTTTCAGCCCAAATCAGTGTGTTCTGGGTCCACGTGGTCAGTTGGTGCCCCCATATCCGATTTTGAGGGTGCTGGACTCAAAAGAAAGATGCATGCCATTGAACCCATTTAACAAGTGTTTCAGGGCCGTCGCCACCAAAAAAACACCATTTTCGCCCCAAAAAATGGCCAAAAAATGCCAATTTTTACCCTAGATCAGTGTTTTCTGGGTCCGGGTGGTCAGCTTTTGTCCCCGCTACCCTATTTGGAGGGTGCTGGACTCCAAAAAAAAGATGTGGGGCATGCCATTGAACCCATTTCACAAGTGGTTCAGGGCCGCCACCACCAAAAAAACTCCATTTTTCGCTGGAAAATTGTAAAAAAAATTTGCCAATTTTTACCCTAGATCAGTGTTTGGTGGGTCCGAGTGGTCAGTTGGTGCCCCCCCTTCCTCTTGTTGCGGATGATGGATGCAAAAAAAGATGTGTTGCCTGCCGCTGAACCCATTTAACAACTGTTTCAGGTTCCGCCACCACCAAAAAAACACCAATTTTCGCCCAAAAATGGCCAAAAAATGCCAATTTTTAGCCCAAATCAGTGTTTTCTGGGTCTGCCTCGTCAGATTGTGCCCCCCCTACCCTTTTTTTAGGGTGCTGAACTCGAAACCATATGTGCAGCATGCCATTGAACCCATTTCAAAAGTGTTTCAGGGCCGCTACCACCAAAAAAACACCATTTTTTGCCGGAAAATGGCCAAAAAAATCCAATTTTCCCCCTCGATCAGTGTTTTTCTGGGTCCGGGTGGTCAGCTTTTGTCCACCCTACCCTATTTTGAGGGTGCTGGACTCAAAAAAAGATTTGGGGCATGGTATTGAACCATTTCACAAGTGTTTCTGGGCCGCCACCACCAAAAAAAAACACCATTTTTCGCCGGAAAATGGCCAAAAAATGCCAATTTTTACCCTAGATAAGTGTTTTCTGGGTCCGAGTGGTCAGTTAGTGCCCCCCTTACCCTTTACTGAGGATGCTGCATTCCAAACAAGTTGTGTTGCATGCCATTGAAGCCATTTAACAAGTGTTTCACGTCCGCCACCACGCAAAAAACACCATTTTTCACCCAAAAATGGCCAAAAAATGCCAATTTGGGGCCCAAATCAGTGTTTTCTGGGTCTGGGTGGTCAGTTCTGCCCCCCCCCCCCACCCTTTTTTGACGGCAATGAACTCAAAAAAAGATGTACAGCATGCCATTGAACCCATTTAACAAGTGTTTCAGGGCCACGAGCACCAAAAAAACATCATTTTTCGCCCAAAAAATGGCCAAAAAATGCCAATTTTAACCTAGATCAGTGTTTTCTGGATCCGGGTGGTCAGCTTTTGTCCCTCCTACCCTATTTTGAGAGTGCTGGACTCAAAACAATATCCGGGGCATGCCATTGAACCCATTTCAGAAGATTTTTCAGGGCCGACACCACAAAAAAAACACCATTTTTCGCCAGAAAAATGGCCAAAAAATGCGAATTTGTACCCTAGATCAGTGTTTTCTGGGTCCAAGTGGTCAGCTGGTGCCCCCGCTACCCTTTTTTGAGGATGCCGGAAACAAAAATGTGTTGCATGCCATTGAACCCATTTAACAAGTGTTTCAGGGCCGCCGCCACCAAAAAAAACCCCATTTTTTGCCAAAAAATGGCCAAAAACTGCCAATTTTTAGCCCAAATCAGTGTCTTGCGGGTCCATATGGTCAGT
This sequence comes from Eutreptiella sp. 'Long Island Sound 2002', assembly GCA_964036045.1. Taxonomy (NCBI): domain Eukaryota; phylum Euglenozoa; class Euglenophyceae; order Eutreptiales; family Eutreptiaceae; genus Eutreptiella; species Eutreptiella sp. 'Long Island Sound 2002'. The sequence goes on along the minus strand of OZ038391.1, from coordinate 37,710,832 downwards.
TTGTACCCCCTTTCCTCTATGTTGAGGGTTCTGGACTCAAAAAAATATGTGGCGCATGCCATTGAGCCCATTTCACAAGTGTTTCAGTGCCGCCACCACCAAAAAAACACCATTTTCCGCCCAAAAATGGCCAAAAAATGCCAATTTTTAGCCCAAATCAGTGTTTTCTGGGTGAGACTGGTCGGCTTGTGCTCTCCCCCCTTATTTAGAGGGTGCCGGATCCAAAACAAGATGTGTGGCATGCCATTGACGCCATTTGACAACCGTTTCAGGGCCATATTTGTCATACGCTTGTGCTTGGGTGCATATAGAAAACCCATTTTCCTTGTCTTGCACTTAAAAATCAAATTGTTTCCGATGTTCTCCATTAAAATTGATCTTGTTGGCAAGTACAGGACACAGGCAACAGCAACAAGACAAAGAACTTGACGAATATCAAGCTGGACCAACTGGCTGGTCCAGTAGTACGGGTTCACATGCATAAACAACAAGAAAATTAATGTAGCATTAAAATCTCATTAAAAAGGCATTAAAATCTTTATTTTAACAACTTTCTGAGTAGTCTATCTTGTCAAAGGCCTGGGCACATGACGTAAATCACTGTCGGCGACAGCAGGCGCCGACAATCGCGACAGGCCTTCTGAAGCTTCTAAATAGCTTCAAAATAGCTGCTAATACATTAGAACCTTCAAAAATAGCATACAACATGATTTAATCACATTATAAGCATATGGGATGTGATTATTCATGTATGGCTACCAATGTAATCTAGATCTCTGCTCTTTGTAGTGTACCTAAGAGCAGTAGACTCTAGCAGTAAGCTATCGGCTTCAAATATGAGCCAAATATGAGCAAATATCCTAGTATCTTAGGATCCTGAAGCTTTGTGAGGTCTTGTAGACATCCTTCAGAAAGCTTCTGAGAGGCCCAAATGCCCCAACTTATTACACCCCCTTCCTAAGCTTCATGCACATTCAGTAAGAATCTTCATGACAAGCTGGTAGTCCAACATAAGGAGGGGTATGGGCATATGGAACGCTCATATTGAATGTTCTAAGTGTCTATTTTTGTCTTACTACCCCCTTCCTAGAGGTAAAGACATATCTTCACCTAAGAGGGTAAAGTTCCTAAGTCTTAAGTACGTAAAGTAGGGCTCAAAATGAAACATGAGAAACACTAAGTAAAAAGCTAGCATACAAAGTATGAACAATGATAACCTAAATCTTCAGGCAAACAATGAGGTTAAGGGTAATACACGTGGATGTAGACGTGTAACTTACAATGAGCTATACGGAAAATCAATCACAAATGAGAATGAATTACAACATGTGGGGTTAAACCGGAAATTCAAGCTGTGCCCAAGCTGTCTATTGACATGACTTGGTCTGCGTCATCCATAGAGAGGATATACCACCTTACTCAATGGGCACGTGGTACCAACCCCGAATGCTCCGGCTGGATGCATTCTGGTGCCTGCAATGGGTTTTTTGGCCTGCATTACATGGCCAGGGAAAGCGAGGCAGCATCAGTAATGAGTAACTCTTGATTAGTTTAGTGGGTGGTGGCAGTCACAATGAGACAAATCTAAAATACTCATCTGACCCGGATCCGCTCTTTCTTATCCTTGGGTCAAGGTCATTCAAGGATTGATCCGTATGGGGGTATGGGAATTTATACTAATACTTCAACCAAGAACGCGCTGAAAGATATAGTTCTTTATTACTGACCTTTTACTCATACCTTCTAACTATCACTAAACAAAGCTGAAACATCAGTCACCTATCATGCCTAGAAATCATGTACAAAAGAATCCAAATTCCGTCACGGCAATATGCTTTGCACTCCAACCTGTGCAACATATGCACCATGGCATACCAGGACATAGCACACAGTAATCTAATGAGATATGAAGCTAGCAGGAATACTGATTTGTGTAGAAATGTCCTCCATGACTTAAATCACCAATGCAAATAATTTGCACGAAAAGGCGAAATGTAGAAGTGTGTTGATCATGTAAATTCAGAGAAAGAAGATGTATGGGTTGTGGTAAGTGCTAAAGATGACAAAACCAATGAATTGTAGGTGAATGTAGGGGATGGGTTTACGGGTAGGGGTGGGTTGGTCCCCTGGGGTTGTTCTGAAACGAAGTAGGTTGATCATGTAAATTCAGAGAAAGAAGATGTATGGGTTGTGGTAAGTGCTAAAGATGACAAAACCAATGAATTGTAGGTGAATGTAGGGGATGGGTTTACGGGTAGGGATGGGTTGGTCCCCTGGGGTTATTCTGAAACGAAGTAGGTAAGTAGCCAAGGCGTCGGAAAGGTCGGCTCTTTCTTGGATGGACCGCTTAGCTCGAAAGCAAGCCTACATCCTACCCGACTGGAGGGTCGCCACTGCCCCTATAAGCGAGATGGGAGGGTCACTACTGCCTCATATAAGCGGAATGAATGGTCTGTTGTCTGAGACAAGTAGAAGTAGTAAATCTCCGAAAAATGCTTATCGTAGTCAAAGTGTGTTCTGTACCTTACCGGAAGACCAATCAATGGCGAGCCCCTTGCCCAGCAGATGGTTGTACAAAGCCATCCGTGCGGGGGCCTGTCTTCCTACATGATGAATGCATTCCGCTCAACTGAATTCCAGGATTCAGGCTATCCTCATGGAGCTTAACTCCGTCATCTATCTCTACCGCAAGAGAAGGGGTCTATCCAACTGCATGGAAAGTAGCTATCTACCCGCGCGAGGGTAGAATCCTATACACTGTAGGCATTCACCACCTTTCGATAATCCCTTTCAATGAGCCTAATGAAGTGCACCGCTTGGTCTTGGTGGCTACCGGCGTTGGACTCTTCACTAACACACCGCGGAATGCATTAGCCAAGTCACAGGCTTAGTGACCAAATGTAAACCTGTTCACTTGTGGTACACAACAAAGATGTGGCGAGGTGAGACCAATGTCGGCTATAAGCGGACAGTGACTATCTACACAAAGGAAGTGACCTACATGTTGGCTCGTAGACAAAAACTGGATGGAAGTGGTACTACAGCAATTCCTCAGAGTGTGATATCCAAACAAATAAATGGAATCATCAAATGAGTCATGGTAGGTGTTTGTGTGTGTGTTGTTTGTGTAGTGTGATGAGGAAGGGAATGTGTGAAAAAAGATTCCAATTAGGTCTGTCATGCGTCTGATGGTCTTGTTGGGTGGATAGAGAATGTGATAGAGAATGTAATGTTGTAGACTACGGACACTCAAATGAGCACTCTCCGACCCGGTATTTGAGGCTGTACCAGGCGATCTAGCGAAATTTAACGAAGCGGAACGTACCTGCAGTGGTTCGGTAGCAAATTTGAGGATAAACTAGCTCTTTAGACCAAATGACCTAGGACAATGATCGCGAGGGTTGGAAAAAGAGATGCATTCCTCACAACTTGCAGTTAAGCAACAAAAGTTGAGGGGATATGAATTGATTGTTCGTCGGCGAACCAAAACTCGGGGTCTATTGAGCAAAGGTGCTCATAGAACTAGGTAGGGGATATCAATTACAGAACATATTGCATGTTGAGCGTTATGGCGAACCCCTTACAATAAGGACGTAATGCAATAGGTATGAAATGTAAGATTTGCAAAGTGAAATGCAAAGAATGAGTGACCTTATCGAGCGAAATGAATGAAATGCAATCCGAATGGAGAGTAGAATACGTCACTAATCAAACGCTTGCCTTGACGGCCATGCAGTGAAGGATGAGGGGCATGGTAGAGTGAAATGAGGACAAATCACTTCCTAGCTCAAATGCAATTGTGCTCAAATGAAACAATGGATGATGTAAAACACACAGCCTGCCAAAAATACCAGGACTGAGGCTCATAGGGCAACCGTAGGCTGTACAAGCTCAGCACATCCCAATGCGACACAGGGCAACCGTGGGCCGTGCGTGTACGTGGGAAGCCAATGCAACGCAGGGTAACCGTAGGCCGTGTGTATGCGTAGGCCGGCTGTGGGTTGGTTAGGACAACCGTAGGTCGCAACCAGTGCCCAGCACTCACTTCAGGTCAAAGGGAAAGGGATGAAAAGAAGTTAAATGGTATCGCACACTAACATTCCGGCTTGCACCTACTGGAATGGTTACCTCTATTACAGTACCACCGCCTTGCGGCACTTCTCCTCACCACCCTGCCCTACAGGGGGAGAACCAGAGACATTAAGTTGAGTTGAACTCAACCGTTAGCATTAGGATTATGATACCATAAAGTCAATGCATCTCCTACACTAGCTAGTTAGCTAGCTAGCTAGCTAGAGTAAGTAAGTAAGAGTAAGTAAGTGTTGCAAGCTTCTTCCGCGGCCATGTACCACCACCAACCTCCCTCATTGAAGGATGGTCACAAGGACCCAAAGAGAGGGCAATGCAAATGCTTTGGTCGTGTGCGGTCTTTTAATGTTTCACTTGGGTGCTCCTGCATTGAGTCTTCTCTTCTGCCTTCCGCTCACACCCGTCTTTCTCCACCCTCTTCCTCGGTGCCCTATTTCACCGCACGGCCCAAACTCCGTCTGCGCGGCTACCGGGAGAATGTCCAACTCGTGGGCCCTACGCACCATCGGGTACCCTGTAATCAGGGCCCTAGGTTTGAAGGAGTCTCTGAGCGGATAGGACGGTGAATGTGGCGGTCGCAAGCGGTCTGTTAATGGTTGTGGCCAAGTTTGTTTTGTGGCAGAAAAAAGACAACAAAATGTTTCACTATTCATTGTGTGTCTAAAGTAATTCTAAGGTATCTACCTCTCTACCTAGGCTAAGCCTAGTCGGAATGAATGAAAACTGATGCAAAGAATCACAAACTGCAGTATCATACAATGATTCAAGGTTAGGACACCAAAGATTCGCGAATGGCTTTGCAAAACATTGATGTAAAAACCTGTTTTTCCTTGAAAATGCCGAACGTCTGCACAACTTTTCTGTACTATGTTGCTGAGATGTCAGAAAGAGAATATCTACACTGTGTAGGGCATGTCCTCAGGTTTTCGAAAAAAATTTGATGTCGCCCCAACTCATCTTAGGTTCAGAGAAATAGAAGTTGGGGGGAGACACATGAATCTCACATGTAACACACGCTGAAAAACCATCAAAAAAGCATTAAGAAATCGAATTTTTTCACTGTCATCCCATTTTTTTTAAAATTCAAGGACCATACATGTGCATACTAGACACCATTACCTTTCGAAAACAGTTTTGATGACTCACCAACTCACCACAGGCTCTGCAAAAGGTCCTTTTCTTGTAGCACCATGACCGACAAATGTGAAAGCATGCTGTCATGCACCAAATTAACCATCTTGGGGAAATTCCAGTCTTCTTCACAGAAATTCAAAGTAAACATGTTTTCAGAACTCCATGCTCCAGTGCTTGTAAAACACCTTGGTTCAGGTTCGAACTCACCAGGGTCTCAGAGAAATGATTAAAACTCCAAACCCATTTTGCATGATTTTTCACCAAGTGGTTTGTGTGGTAACTTGTGGCATTTTTACTATAGCCATTCTCAATTTTCTAAAATGAAAGTGACTCAGGGTTAGAAAGCAGATACTTCAGTGTTGTTTAGAAAAATAATATCAAACCTCAAACCTTTTTTCCCTTGGAGATATAAAAGGAGCTCAAAAGGCACTTTTGAGGGGTTTTCAAAGTGTGGTTCATGGGTGAAGTTGTTGGGGATGAGAAAAGTAGAAAATTTGATTTCAACAAAGTGAAATATGGAAGAAAAGCGTCTTACTGTCTTCTTTCCGTATATGCTTGGTTCAAAAGTTTTCAGCGCAATGGCGCGAAGATATGCGTGAAACACCAAATGTCAGTTTGGGGTGTTTTGGAGGGTTGGGCAAAAAGTGATTCATGGGTCATTTGCCCCTGTTGAGTTGAAACAGAATGAAAACGCCTTTTGGAAGCCAGCGCTCTCTAGTTTACGATAGCGCTGTACTTGACGCGTTTTGAGCCCGTGGCGCCAAGTTATGCGTAAAACAATGTAGGCCATTTCCGACATTTTTGGCCTTTTGGAACATCAAAAGTTAGTGTAAAACTTCAATGAAATCATAGCTTTGAAGGGGAAGGGAGGGTGGGAAATCGACAATCAAGCTACTGGCGACACGCCTGCAGCTAGAAAAGCGCGGCAAAGCGCGTGAATAGACAACAAAGGGCAACCGAAGGCCGTGTGCAATGAAACAATGAAATGCAACAATACAAACATCAAAGGAACGATATGTTACATTGCAAAATTGGAAAGCACAAGGCTACAGCAGCCTGCAGCGCCCTGAAAACGCGTTGTTGAAGTCCACCAGCGCTGGTTCACTTCGCTCAGCAGCGCGTAGGTCCAAGATCTCCACGATTTTCGACATGTTTTGACCACTTTTCGAGGTATTCTTGAGTAACTCAAAGTAAGTCCTTAATGAAACGTAAATATCTTCAAGAAAATCATACTTTCCAACTTGTAGGAGGCTCCACCAAGTTCAAAGCGTCGACTTTCGATGTCCTTGTCGTCGTCGTCGTCGCTGCAGCGCGTTTTGAACTGCGTTGTCCCAGCTTTCAACGTAATTTCAAGCTTTTTTGAATGAAATTGGAAGTATACCTTCAATTCTTCAAAGTTTCTCCAACTTTTCATTACATTCAAGCAAGGAACTCACTATTATGGAACAGCGTACGCTGGTCAGCTTCTGCGCGTCGTCCTCATCGTCGTTGTCCTGCTCAAACTCAGATTACTGGACTGTCATATGCTTGTGCTTGGGTGCATATAGAAAACCCTTTTTCGTTGTCTTGCACTTCAAAATCAAATTGTTTCCAATGTTTTCCATTACAATTGATCTTGTTGGGAAGTACAGGACAAAGGAAACAGCAACAAGACGAAGAACTTGACGAATATCAAGCTGGACCAACTGGCTGGTCCAGTAATACGGGTTGACATGCCTAAACAACAAGAAAATTAATGTAGCATTAGAATCCCATTAAAAAGGCAAGAAAAACGTTATTTTAACACCTTTCTGAGTAGACCATCCTGTCAAAGGCCTGGTCAACATTACGTAAATCACTGTCGGTGACAGCAGGCGCCGATAATCGCGACAGGCCTTCTGAAGCTTTTAAATAGCTTCAAAATAGCTGCTAATACATTAGAACCTTCAGAAATAGCATAAAACATGATTTAATCACATTATAAGCATATGGGATGTGATTATTCAATCATGGCTACCAATGTAGTCCAGATCTCTGCTCTTTGTAGTGTACCTAAGAGCGGTAGACTCTAGCAGTAAGCTATCGGCTTCAAATATGAGCCAAATATGAGCAAATATCCTAGTATCTTAGGATCCTGAAGCTTTGTGAGGTCTTGTAGAAATCCTCCAGAAAGCTTCTGAGAGGCCCAAATGCCCCAACTTATTACAATATTGCCATGTTTGTGCAGATCTGTCCAAAAAATGAGCAATGTGCCGAATCTGCAATGTGACATAGAGTTGAATGATTTGACCACATGCCGCCGGATTGTTAATTAAGATTATTTAAAATGCACACCGCCGGGGAAGTTAGATAGCACGTTTTTATGAGATTTGCAAATGATATGATTATATTTGCGAAATAATGTCATTTTTGGTGACAAAACTGCCTTTTTTCGATAGAATTTAGATTTTCCCGTTGGCGCGGTTTAAGATGCGGTGTGATGGGTCTCGGAGCGACAAATAGGTAGATATTACCATCCTTTCACGATTCCTAAGGTTTCAACTTTCAACTCTTGAAAAATTGGACAAATTGTCAAAACACAACTCTGAAAATCGCCACCGCACCACAGCCTTACAAAGTGCTGCCAGGACAAAGCATCATGAGTAGACAGCGTAAAGCGAGTGCGCTAGTACCAAATATTGATGCCCAAATTCATCTCAACATTATGCAAATGTATTTGAGAACGATCACCCAAACTTCCGCCCTTTTCGTCGCTTCTGTGAATTAAAAATGTTTATAAATAATATACTTTGTAGCTTTCGTCTATCTACACTGCTTGTCGATGGTGCAGTTCCGCCCATGCAAACTATACAATGCGCACACAGTGCACCTTGCGCCAATGGTTTGTTTTCACCTCGTGCATGAAATGTTTTTTTCACAGCCATGACACCTTAGTCATCTGTCGCTCGGAGTTGAAAGTGCCGCCGAAGTGGCAGGGCGTTAAGGGCACTTAGTGCCTATAACAAACTTTTTACATGCAGTGTTGAAGGTAGGAACATGAAAAAGGCCTATAGCTCTACCTTGTGCCCTAGGCTGGACACACATGTTGCAAGATAATTTTTTTATAACAAACAGTTCCAAAACTACACTTTTCTTTCTGCAAGTGTGCTACGGCTCAGGCAGCTTGTTTGTAGTGTGTTCTTTTTTAATGCAATTTATTTGAAACGTTAATCAAAAAAAGTTTTCAAATGTACGAAAAAAAGCGGCCGTAGAATAAAGGAGAACAAAATGAAAAAAAGGTCTAGAGGCTGACAAAAACATTCCCAAATGGAACAACTTCGACCGAAAGGCCGCTGTCAAAAGAAAGGTTTATAGTGGTTTCAACACTGTGTTTTTGTCTCTCCTGCTGCTTGCTGCTGGTGTAGGGTTTCCTGCTGCTTGTTTTTGGAGATGAAAACCTTTTGTTTGCTGAAATAAAGTCAATCCAGGATAACCCAAGCCAGAAGTGTGCAAGGAGAAGAGAATCAGGATCAAAGCATGAAGGGCTGCAGTGTAAACAGTGCAAGATGAAAGGATATTCACAGAAACTGCAACTCAGGTCAAATCGGAATGCATATTCACAAAGATAGCTGAAATGTTTTGGAAAAGAGTTGGAAAACTGCCCCATGGTCACTCTCTCTCCATAGTGCCTGAAGCGTTTGGGGGGAGGGCAACCTCCAAGCCTCCCTTGGCATGCGCAACCCCAAACCCATGAAATCCAAGACGCGAACTCGAATTTGGGTATCTCCAAAGTTTTCTGGAATCCTTGCCTCGGCCATGACACAATCTGGCGTCCTGGGCAAGAGATGAAGGTATATGTAGACAATAATAAACATGTAGACAAGTAATATGTATATGTAACAATTCTATACTATAAAATAGCATAAAAAAGAAGACGAAATGAAGGCGACGGCGTCGCCGCCATCAGAAAATCTGACGGCTACGAGGCGTCGCCATCAGGATCTCCACTGAGATCCTGCCCAAACTGGGCCAAACAGTGGTTTTTGGGCGAAAAACAATGAAATATAGTGATTTTTGAGCCAAAAACACTCATTTCACGCGTCTCCCCCCAACGCGTTGCGTAGCCGACACGACGCGTTTCTGTGCCAATTCAAACTACATATGAAAAGGCCCACTGTTGGGCCACACCATGGGCGCCTGGGCGATTCCTGGGATCGCCTCAGGATTTTTTGAAAAATGCGTGAACGTGACTTTTTTCGCAAAAATTGACCTTCGCGGAACGCCGCGAAAAAGGTCACGCTATAATCTTTTATTCCTAAAAACGATAAAACAATAATAAAATTGCTTAAAATCTTTAGAAATCGAGAGATAAATCCTCGATCTGGGGCTGCGTCGTGCAGGCGACGACTGTCGTCGCCAGCCCAAAAATGACGAAAAAAGACGATTTCTGGGGTATTTTACAGAAATCCCACAGAAATCAGGATGCCGTAACATCAACAGGAAAATTCCTGATCCAGCCTGGCGAAGAGCGCCACAGGCTGTGCAGCGGGTATGGGTGAAGCACCCCATACCGCTTCACCCCCCTCCTTAGAAGCCTTGCCTATATCCAAAGGAAGGCAAGGCCAAGGAGGCGCTCTGACCCCTGCACTGCCCTGGTTTCACAACTGATTCAGCAGAACAGTGGGGGGGGGGGGGGCTTCGTAAGTAATTCACATGCCACATACATGTAAATTTTTTTTGATCTTCATATATTCATAGGGCAATTGCCCCCCCGGCGACCACACTGGTCCCTGGCACTCCTCTTAGCCTCTGGTGACCAAACCAGGGGCGCTGCAGGGCCTTCCGCCCTGACTGATGGCGCTTGGGCGCACATATTGGCCCTTTTTCTCCATGGACATGGAAACATAATAATTCAATAAATTCGGAAAAAACTTTTTAGGGTCAAACCCAAGGCAACGACTTCCTCGCGCCTGAATTTAGGGCCATTTCCTGCCCAAGGCAACCCGTGCCAGTTTAGGGTCGATTCCCAACCCAGGGCGACGAATTAACGCGTCTAATTTGGGGGATTTAGGGTCATTTCCTACCCAAGGCGCCCCACGCCTATCTAGGGTGGGACCTCCGGAGGGTCAACCAACCCAAGGCAACGAATTAACGCGCCTGCTTGTGCGGTTCGGTACCTGGCGTCGTCGTCGCTGTGGTCGTCGCCCAGTGATGATGATAGACTTGGGGGCTCCATAGGGTCCATGGGGAAGCCATGGTCTTATCCATCGTAGGAGTCAAGGAATTCCTCCTTCATCATGTTGATGCCCTGGACCTTAGCTCCTGCAGTTTCCCAGCGAACAGCGATCAGCGATCCGCGTACTCCTGCAGTCTGGGCGTCGTCGCCGTCCGCAGGCCGTCACACGCCCTTGGTGGCCTTGGCGTCGGCAGAAAACTTTTGAAGCGTTTGGGGGGAGGGCAACCTCCAAGCCTCCCTTGGCATGCGCAACCCCAAACCCATGAAATCCAAGACGCGAACTCGAATTTGGGTATCTCCAAAGTTTTCTGGAATCCTTGCCTCGGCCATGACACAATCTGGCGTCCTGGGCAAGAGATGAAGGTATATGTAGACAATAATAAACATGTAGACAAGTAATATGTATATGTAACAATTCTATACTATAAAATAGCATAAAAAAGAAGACGAAATGAAGGCGACGGCGTCGCCGCCATCAGAAAATCTGACGGCTACGAGGCGTCGCCATCAGGATCTCCACTGAGATCCTGCCCAAACTGGGCCAAACAGTGGTTTTTGGGCGAAAAACAATGAAATATAGTGATTTTTGAGCCAAAAACACTCATTTCACGCGTCTCCCCCCAACGCGTCGCGTAGCCGACACGACGCGTTTCTGTGCCAATTCAAACTACATATGAAAAGGCCCACTGTTGGGCCACACCATGGGCGCCTGGGCGATTCCTGGGATCGCCTCAGGATTTTTTGAAAAATGCGTGAACGTGACTTTTTTCGCAAAAATTGACCTTCGCGGAACGCCGCGAAAAAGGTCACACTATAATCTTTTATTCCTAAAAACGATAAAACAATAATAAAATTGCTTAAAATCTTTAGAAATCGAGAGATAAATCCTCGATCTGAGGCTGCGTCGCGCAGGCGACGACTGTCGTCGCCAGCCCAAAAATGACGAAAAAAGACGATTTCTGGGGTATTTTACAGAAATCCCACAGAAATCAGGATGCCGTAACATCAACAGGAAAATTCCTGATCCAGCCTGGCGAAGAGCGCCACAGGCTGTGCAGCGGGTATGGGTGAAGCACCCCATACCGCTTCAGTGCCATCTCAGGAGATGTGCACTCTTTGTTTTGGGTCCCATATGTGCTGAGGTGGCAGGGCATGTGGCGATGAGGTCACTGCCATGTCACATGGGATCTTCCTACTTAGCTAGGCTGACCAGGAATTGAACCCAGGACCTCTCAAAAAGAGGTGCCCAGCCCCCTAGGGTGCATACCACTAGGATAGCTAAGAATTCATGGAAAAACATAGATAAATTCATAGGCTCTGCCCTGGATATGTCAGTGCTCAGTTAACTCAGGAAAAGATGATTTGCCTCAGATTGAAAGGGGATTAAGGGGTCCACTCCATATCCTGATTGGGTGTTTGGTTCCATAGGTCAAAATGTGTTATCACCACTTTTGGTGGGGCCAATACTAAGATAGAAATGCCTGGATGCTCAGTGCATCCCTAATACAACTAGAGTATGCCTCAAAGCATTGGAAAAGCACTTTTTCTTACTCCCCCCTTGTGCTGTGGTGGCCACCACTGTCGCATTTTAGGAAAAAGGGATTTTTTCTTGGCCTTTCCTTGGTTTCCACATCTACTTTAAAATACCTATAGTTTCCCTCACACAGAAAAATGGGCGCTCACCATGGCTGGCGCTCTTTTGCTGCTCTGTTTGTAACATTTCCTACAGAAGACTCAGCGCTCATGGCGCTGCCGGGGCTCCTGTGGCTTGGTTGGGTAAGTTTCGGAGCATGCCAAAACATGTGCATGTGCATCCCTCCCTCCAAGACGCAGCGCGACACAAACCCAACGCAAGACACAATATACACACTCGCATGGGTTCTCGTAAACCTGCTGGCGACCTGTGACCTGTCTTAGGGCGCAGGGAGTCGTAAAAAAAATTAATTTGCCCCTTGGTGGGGTCTTGGGTTCTGCTCAGTCTCTCCAGGCTGCTGCGCTTCGGCCCGAACACGGCCTACTCAGCGCGGCTGCGCGTGGGTATCTGCAGAGGCAGGAATGGGAGAATTATGGACAAATCCACGCAAAAATGAAGCGACGACATCAAAATCCGTCAAATGACGGCCTAGAATTTTTCTAAGACAACACAGCTGAGCAGAATCCAATTGTGCATCAGAAGCACATTTTTATAAAAATTATAGTCATCTCTAGATTTTTTAAATCAAGAAATTCCTACGCATAAAAAGGCGGCGCGCAGGAGCGGCTCCTAGCGAAGCGCCGGAAAATGCAGAAATAATGGCATTATAAACGTATGTCTCACGTAGTCTTGAAAATGACGAGACACACATTAATAAATAAACATACAGATTCCACCTACACTAATAGAAGTATCAAAAATTCAAGAATTCGAAAATCAGGTTTGAGGTTTGAGGTTTGATTTTGCGGGTACTAGACGCCTTTCGGCCCCGGGGGGCGCCACCTGGTCGGGCCAGGTGATATCCTCCCCACCTGGTCCTAGTGGGGGGCCCTCCAAGACGCACACCCTGCCTGGTGGCGGAGTCCCCCGGGTTCACAGAGCTCGGAGCCCCGTCCTTCCCCGGCGTCCCCGTTTCGCCACTCCCCGGTCGGTGCATCAATTCGCAGCCGTGGCTGCGGGCGCTTACCCACTGCGTCGCCCCCCTAATGCGTGGTCGCCCGGGGCGCCGGCGCCGCCGGGCCCGTGCTACTGGCTTGTCGCCAGTGGGACCCCCTTGGGCTGGCGCGGAGGCTGCCTAGCCTCCGAAATTCGAAAATCAACGAAAGAGACTTCAATGAATCAGGTATAAACTACAGGTATGCTCGTCTCGTATGCCGCATACACATTGCTCGTCTCCTGTCTCCGTGAACGAGTCTTGTAGCAGCGCTAACAACGATAGGACGCAATAGAGGGATTGATTAGAAAGATTGCAGATGATTAGAGGTCAGATCAGGGTGATGAGACATACACACAAGTGCATAGCAACGTTCTTCGCGTGCGCCCCGTTTTTCTCCTCACCTTGCTTCACTCTCCAGCGGTAGATAAGGTAGGTACGCCCAGGTGGGGCCACCCCCTGGTGGAGTTCGAGATTGCGGTTAAGATGGGCAGGTTTGCCCAACACCGTCGTGCATGCTTGTGCATATACACACACATTAAAGGGTAGGCCACGCGAAGTGCGCACGGTAAACCTTGTTTAGGCTACCCAGGGGCTCCTTGGTACGTTCTTTAAGAGAACCTGAGGAGTCCCTTAACGCTTGCTTGCTTGACAGGGGAGCTGATCTTCAGCGCGTTTGCGGACTGTGTATTATAGGTCACACTGAGAACCGTATAATACGGGGAGTGTGGCTTGGTTCCTCCGCCGCAAACACCCCTTCATTTGCCTTTGCTTTACAGGTGGGCAGGTAGGGTGATTGGTGCAGCAGCATACCTTTTTTTTCATGCCCTGCTAAACAAGGGCGCAGATCACACAAACAAGTAACTCCCCTCTGCCTGTGGCAGAGCAGGGAGTCCGACTCCATCGACATCTGCGCCGTGCACGCAAGAGCACCTCTTCCCTCCAAGCCCTAGCAGGGGAAACACGTTGTGGCGTCCCCTGTTAGGCCACAGTTGCTTAGCAGCGCTGTGTTCTCTTGTCTTCGTCACAGGAGGGTCGCTAGGACCCATGACATGTTCTTCAACAACACCCAGTAGAGTGTGCGTGTAGGAGTGGTAGTCCTGAGTGGGGGCTTGAGCCAGTTGCAGCAGTGCTCGCCCACCAGGATGGTGCCACTGTAGGGTGTGTAGGACCTGTAGTGCGTGTGTCACTGTCCCACCCGTTTCCTGCAATTTTAGCAGGGTTGGTGGGCTGTGGCAGTGGTTAGGTCAGTGTTTTGGCCACTTAGCAAAACGGCGTTTTCATGCCTTCATAGCTTTTGGCCACCCCTCCCTGTAGTAGACAGATAGGTAGGGAAAACAATACCTTTAGTAGTAAGCTGGGTATTCCCCAAAGGTTTTGCGCCAGCACAGAAACTGGGCGCTTAGGGGAGGGGAGACCCAGGGCGTACCCCGTGGCATCAATAAGCCAACCCTCCAGGTTTAGCAAGCGTGCAGACTTGGGTATAATTAGGACACCACTTCTGCGGCTTGCTCTCAGGACCTTAGGAATAGCACACTCACACATACGCTTTGGCAGGTAAGGGTAAGGTTCAGTCCCTAGCTTTAGTCTTGGAGGCAAGCGTCTCAGCGAGCCTCAGCAACTCACCAAGGTTGTTCTGGGACAAGTAGTCCACCAGAACTGAGTTTAGGCGTCCCTCAGGTAGAACAAATGCAGAGAAGGGCTCCCAGGTGGCCTCTTTGACTCCAAACCCTTCCCAGAGGGTGAGAAAGCGCCAACCCTGGCGATAGCGGTGGCGTAGGACAGACTTCACCGGGTAGAAGCCCTCCTTAGCCATCTCCTTGGCGTTCATGTCGGGGAGTTCACCTTCAACTTCCATAGGGCTGGCAGCCCCTTGTAGGTCCAGAGCGGCGATTTCCTCGTCGTTCAGCTCCCACTCCTCCCCACAGAGGTCTTCAGGATCATAGTAGTGCTTCAGGTGTTGAGCAGCGCACACCAGGGTCCCCCCTAGACGGGGAGAACACCGCACGGTGATACGGTGTCCATCCACTGATAGAATCTTGTACGGCCTGAAGTATGGGTCATCGCTGGTAGAGCGTGGCCAGGCGGGTAGTCGACTGTGGTGCACCAGCACCCAGTCCCCCTCTTGGTAGGTGGCCGGTACTCGGTGCTTGTTCTTCTTGTTCCACTGACGCTCCCTCACTCTCTGGAGCATTGCCTTGGCCTTGTCCACCTTCGCTTGTTGCTCTTGGACCCATTCACCCACAGAAGAATGGGTGTCCTCTGGATAGGGGGCATGTAGGAACCATGCCGGGCGCCCTAGGAATAGCTGATGGGGCGAGTAGCCAGTAGCTGAACTCTCTTGGGAGTTCATCGTCAAGGATATGACGGGGAGTAGTCTCACCCAGTCTCTGGTGCGCTCAGTTTTGCACCATATCCTTACATTCTCCTTGAGGACACGGATCTGTCGCTCACATAGGGGGTTGCTCGTGTGAGAGTAGGGAATCCCCGTAGACACCTGGACATTGAGGGATCTCAGGAACCTCTTGTACCAACCAGTATCTGAGCGTACTCGTACGTCCTCATCGGAGTTGATCTCCTTGGGCGCCCAATAGACACAAAACCACTCCTCCAGGAGTATCTTGATAGTCTCCTCCCCGATAATGTGTTTGGTACATGGGAACACCCTGGTAAACCTGGTCAACCCACAGGTTACCACGAGGGCGAAGTCATAGCCCCCGAACTTCGGCATCTCCGTGTAGTCCACGTATAGAACACTGTTGGCACAGTGAGGGATGGGCAGGGTCGAGTAGAGACCTCTGTCCCTGATATCACCTGGTTTACAGGACCTGCACGGGCACTTGTCCACGATAGGCTGGAGGGTTTTCCGCAGTTGGTCGTCAGTCCACGTAGTGTGGAACCACTGCTTGAACAGCCTCAGGGTACGGTCAGCACCCACATGACCGCTGGACTCATGGGTCCACTTCAGCAGCGCTGGGACTCCGTCACTAGGCACCACGATGCGGTCCTCGTGCCAGAGGTAGCTCTTTTCCCTCTTCCACTGGTCTTGGTTGACCAGGAGTCGTTCAAGGCGTTTCTCCAGGCGCTTGTAGATATCCCCAAACTCCTTCAGGTACTCCGATTGTTGGAGTCCATCCAGGGGGCGTATCATCGTCATGTTGAGGTCCAAGTGGACGTCCATACGGCTGAACGCCTCCTTAGCCAGCGCTTCAGACCGGGCACCAATCAGGGCGTCGAAGTTGTTGCGGCTGATGTAGTCGGCACACTCGTTCTTCACTCCCTGGATATGGTGCACCGTCAGCCGTAGTTGACTGAGGTAGGTCCACCAGCGCCGTAGCTTGGCCTTCTCAGGTGGGGGACCCTTCTGGAAACTGCGGACCGGTTCTTGGTCGCACAGCCAGACCACAGGGTTACTCCCCAACAGTCGTGCTTGTGAGGATAGCACCAGCATACCCGCGAGCAATTCCTGCTCATAGGTGGAGTAGTTCCCTCTGGCCTGGTTCCACTTCCAGTTCCAGTGGCCCAGAGGTACTAGGACCCACTTGTCGTCAGGGTAGCTGTGCTTGAGGGTTCCATCTCGGTTGAGACCTTCCGTCCCCCATTGGGAAATGGCCGGGTCGAACTCCTCCTTCTCTAGTGCTTGCCATTGGAACAACGTTCCACCACCGCCCACATTTTTTTTTGAGGCATGGCGGTCCCCCGCCCAAAGCATTGCACCAAAGCGGCCTAACCATGGGCAAAATGAGCGTTCATGGTGAGCCGAAGTTCTCCGAAGGACAGCCGCGGGTATTTACAGACCAAGTCAGGGTGAAAACACTGCATGAACTGCACCATGGGCCTGAAAAGGTTAAAATACTAGTGGAGGCCATTTTGGTGAAAGATGCAAAGGGATATATAGCCTATACTAAGGCAAAAAAGAAAAAACAAAAAAAAAACAAAAACAAAAAGATGACATAATGGAAAAATGGACCAGTGGATTGAGCGAAGAGAAGCGAGCAAGTGCAGGGGCAAAAAGTAAAACAGACTGGAACACTCTGGCTTGCCTGGAATCAGTCTGTGGCCCTGTAGCTGATCTGAGAATTACTAAAGTACAAAGCCCTTTCATTCTGCTCAAGTCTTGCGCTCTTGCCGTAGTGGTCCTGAAAAAAAATAGAAAAGAAAAATTCCAATTGATGGCTCAAACAAAAAGGACTCAATGGATCGGTAAGGTTTCCTGGTGCGCAGAGCTGTGCATACAGTGGTGCAGTGTGGTGCAGTGTGGTGACGGTGTTGTGTCCTACCGTGTAGGTGGGTGACGGGTGAAGGCTGATGTGTCAGATGGCTGTTGGTTGCTGGCTGCGTTAGTGGGTGATGGTGGCTGCTGTATACTGGCCGATTGCTCATGGCTGCTGGGTGCTGGATGTTGACTGCTGCTGCTGTGTGTCGTTGGCTGAGGACTGCTGGCTGCTGGTCGCTGGCTGCTGGTTGCTGGATGTTTGCTGCTGGATGGTAGCTGGGTGCTACTTGCTTGCTGATACAGGTCGAGTGTCGGAAGAGCACCACCACCGCCCACATTGCTGGCGTCGGTCACCAGGATAATCTCCCCTTGTGCCCTAGGCACGCCCAAGCACTTAGCGTTGGCTACCTTGTCTTTGAGCTCGTCAAACGCTTGTTGCTCTTGTGGGCCCCAGCGCCAAGTAGTACTCTTCTTGATCAAGTCCGTCAGAACGGCGCTGGTGTAGGTGAAGTTTTTGATGTGGCGGCGATAGAAGTTGCACGCCCAAATGAAACTGCGTACATCATGAAGTCCTTTCTTGGGGTCTTCGTGTCGTACCTTGGCATCCATCAGGGGTTTGGCCTTAGAGGCCGCTGGGGTCCACCACCCATAGCCAACGTCAAACCCCAGGTACTGCATGGTCTCCTGCATGAACTCACACTTCTCCAGCTTGAGTCGTGTGTGGTTCTCCTGGCAGACCGCAAAGAACTCACCCAAGAGGATTAGGTGATCCTCCTGGGTATTGGTCCCGAGGCATACATCGTCGATGTGAGCCTCCATCTGGGCACCACGGGATATGAGCTCCTGCACCTTAGGTCTCCTCCGTAGGATGGACAAGATCTTGTTCATCAGCTCTTGGAATAGAGCGGGTGCGTTAGCCACGCCAAACGGCATGACCTTCCACTTGAACACCCTCCCCTGAGGGGTGATGAAGGCCAGTAGTTCCTGTGCGTTGGGCGTCAGGTCCACTTGCCAGAATCCGCTCCTCTTGTCCATCTTGGTCTTGTAGCGGCATGAGGCTATCTTCTCCAGGGTAGACTCCATATTGGGAATGGACCCTGAGTGGTTCAGCGTCTTCTTGTTCAGCTCTCCGTAGTCCACTACCAGCCGTTTGGCTGTAGACCCAGGTTTAGCCACCAGGAAACAGGGGCTGCAGTGTAGGGGGTAGTCCCCGTCCTTGTACTCCAGGACTCTTGTATTTGTCGCTCGATCTCGTCGGCCTGCTCTTTAGGAGCTGGATAGGGTCTCCTCCGGATCTTGTGACCCACGAACTCGGGTTTCAGCTTGAGGTCCATCTGTACCAGCTTGTCACATGAGGCTGGAGGGGGTAGTTCTCCGAACACCTCCAGATAGGTCCTTATAAGCTTCTGTACCCGCGGGTCCAATACCTTGATCTTGTCCTCCATGTCCTCGTCAGAGTGTAAGTTGCTTGCCCCCTGAGTAATAGACGTCGGGAGGTGGTCCTCCACCGACTCTTCGCCCGTGGTAGTGTCCTTCAAGCCTTGGTAGGCATATAGAAGGTCTTGTTCAACGATCTCCGGTGGACGATGGCAACATAGGCACGCTCGAGGGGGTTCACATACACATTCCTCCGAGAGGTCGTCCTCCTCTGGGGTCCTCACGTGGGCGCCCCATACGCTCTTCATGAGCTTAAGATCTACCTCCCTTTGCCAGGTGGTGATCTTCTGTTCGAGGTCCTCGTTCAATTGGGATAGGTCTCCCATACGTCCTTGCTTCAGTGGCCATGAGCTGCGGGTAGGCTTCGCGTAGCATACATTTTTCGCCACCAACTTCCTCTTGGAATCCACATACTCCCTGAGCCTGGATCGAGGGTCCAGCTCCTCGTCCACGGGGTCTTCCACCCTCATGGAGAGTACGGGTTTTAGTGGGGCGACGTACTCGGCGTTCTCCACTTCCTCCACACAGGTCTGCACGAAGAAGGCGTCGTGCTCAGTTTCGTCATCTGAGTGGATAGAGCTAGGTAGCTCAGATAGTCCACACTCAGAGACTCCATCAGGAACAGGTACATGACAGGGAGAGTTGGGGGCGTTGGTGTCAGTCACGACGTACTCATCTCCTCCGGGTGTAGTCTCAACAGCATCTTGAGGTCGTAGTCGATCCTTCAAGTCACCCAAGGCGAGTCCATCGCTTTCTCGTTGTATAGCCTGGACCAGAGTGGGGTCCAGATCCTCCCAGGGGATGGAGGTAAGACCTCCGTCCACCACGCTCAGCATACTCCCCCATCCGGGTTTCCCAATAGGCGTCTTACGACCCAGAGGCACGTAGATGGCCTCATCAGGTAACCGAACAGAGCTGATGGTCAGCCTGTCCAGGAGGTTTCGCCAGTATTCGTTGCCCCCATGGGCTCCCCTATCGGGGGAACACAGGACCATACGGGAACGTTCCAAGGCCACCTTGGTCAGCACCTTCCCCAGTTCACTGAACCTGGGGTTCCCGTAGGCCATCCCGAAAGAGGGCCAGTAAAATTTGTAGCTGCGGTTCTTCCCCTTGCTGCAGTAAAGGTCCAGTACGTGCTGCTTGTCGCTGGCGAACAACTCCACACTCAGGTCTTCTCGAGAGTAACCCAACTCCTTCAGACCTTGGTCTAGGACTTCTCCCAATAGTTGATAGTCCTCAGTTTTGGAGACCGCCATCATGTTCGAGGGCTCCTCCTTCAACAGCCTCAGGTAACTCGAGGTATGTTCCGACTGCTCCAGTGGCACAGACACTCTGCCACTGCTCTGGTCCACGTAGAGGAGGTAGGGCGCTTGCAGCGTCAGGGATTGTATCTGGGAGTGCTGTACCAAGAAGTCAGTACCCAGTACAAAGTCGAAGGCCTCAGTGTCCATCACATAGAACCGATGGGCGATAGTCCGGGGGCCCATAGGTACCTCCACTTCACAGTCCCTGCAGCTGTGCACCACATGTCCATCCCCCATGCGTATAGCAGCGGTGGTCATGGTGTTCTTCAGGCTCCCACAAGGTAAAATTTTCTTGGCCACTATAGATATGGTGGCGCCAGTATCCAATACCCCCAGGTATTCGCGTCCCCCTGGTCGGATACGTACCCAAAACACCAGGTCTTGGGTGCCACCAGAGCGTCCCCGTCAGAACTCCGCGGGACAGGTCACCTCGAACCCCTTGTTCCGCAATTTGCGGGCCATCTTCATGAAACGGCTCCTCTTCTTAGCGTTGCCGTCATCACCACCTTCATGCTCACGCTTGGCTCCTTGTTCTTGCTGGGCCTGCGTTTGTGAGGGTGTGGTAGGACCAGACTGCCCTCCAGAGGGCTCAGAGTTCCCCCCTGGATTAGGGTTGGGGTTGACTCCGTTCTTGTCCTTGTTCTTGTTGTCGGGCTGGCGGTTAGTGCCTCCTCCTCGTCCACCTTGACCCTTGTCTTGCCCTTGACCACGTCCTTTCAACTTGCCCTTGCCGGAGCCGTTACCTTTTCCTTTGCCTCCACCTTTGCCTGAGCCTTTGCCAGGATCTTCACCCTTAAGCTTCGCCGATAGGCGCTGCTTATGGTAGCACTCATCCTCGTAGTGCTTCCGCTTCCCGCAGAATGCACACGTGAAGGTGCACCTGTAATGATCCGGCAGCTTCACTTTGGCGCCGGTGTTCTTCTCCTGCTGCTTCCCCTGGACTACGAAGCAGTCTCGCTGCTCGCAGTCAGGGGCGTGCTGCAGGTGGCCCTGCTCGTCTCTGGCATCACACCAGAATAGCTCCTTCACGTTCTCCATGATACGGGCGTGGGCGTGTTTGGGGGTAGTCCCCTGCCCAGGTCGGGACCCTTGGTTACCTTTTGCCATGGCCTCCAGAACCTCCACCACCAGGACGGTAGTTGTTCAAGTGCTGGTTGCTCTCCTTCTCCAGCGCCAGCTCCAGGAGTAGCACGCATAGATCCTCGTAGCGGAGGGATCTAGCCTTGCGCTCCGCCGTCGAACGGCACTCGTCCCATAGCTCTCGAGGGAGCTTGGCCACCAACCAGAACAGCAGGTCGTCGCTGCTGTAGGAACCGGGCGTCAGTCGTCCAGCCCAGTGATCCAGGTCAGCCAACAGCTCAGAGACCCTGCCAGGTTTGGGGTTGTTGGGCAGCACGGGCAGGTTCTGGATCTCGGCCCTGATGGAGAGGTCGGTTTCGTAGGTCGGATACTGCCTCTCCAGGGCAACCAACACATCAGCAAAGGTGGCGGAGTTAGTCACGATCTGCCTGACCTGCTTCTCCGGGTACTTGGTCTTGCAGCACTGCAGGAGCAGATCGCACTTGAACCGGCCAAAATTCTCAGCGAACTCGCTGAGGTCCTTGCCTGTGAACTCAGGCAGGTTCACCACGATCTTGGAGGTCGCAATAGCCTTCGCCTCTTGAGACCTGCGTCCCTCAGGGCGTCGGGTCTTCTTCTTCTTCTTCTTCTTCTTCTTCCCCTTTGGGTCCTCGGGGTCCTCCGGGTCATCGTCCTCCGAGGGCGAAGTAGAAGTCATCGACGGCGGCTCATCATCGGAGGGGTCTCCGCCTAGATCACTAGAGCCATAAGGCTCCACGTCCACCATTGCCCTTAAGGCTGTCAGCCCCAGCCGGTCCAGCTCGGCCCTCATCGAGTTCGTCACGTGGCTGTAGGGCGGCTGGGCCGTTCTCGGTACGAAAGGACTTCTCGGTATAGGTGCAGGAGTTGGCATCGGTCGGCTCCTCAGGCTCCCCAGGGTGTTTGTCAACCCTGCCACCAGGTGGTTGGCCTGTACTTGGTGGGGTGACATTCCCACCGTAGTAGGGGAACCTCTGGGCGGGATCATCAGGGGCTCCAGCTTCTCTCGGATTTCTTGAGTGAGGTCTCCCACGATTTTTGAAGTGGCTCCTCGGAGCACCTCGTTGATCTCCGACCCCGTCAGGGACCTGTTGGAGGATCTTGCTGATCCTCTACTCCTGCCACCAAGTGACTCGGGTCCTCTCCTCAACCCACTCAAGGTTGCATACCCAGGTGCATACCCAGGAACATCCACATAGGTTCCAGTAGCGGGTAGTGGATGGGGATATTCAGCCGCATACCATCGCGGCGCAGAGCTGGAAGCCACCGGCTCACTGGCAGTAGTTGCCGAAGGGAGCGCAGTGGTAGGTGGGCCCATACCATAGGCGGGGTAGGGAGGCATGCCAGTAAAGCCTGTGCCCTCTGCCATAGGCGGGTTGGTTATGGGAGTGGATGTTGCTGCGGCTGGGTCTGGAATTGGGAGTGTGGTGGTTATAGGAGAGGGTGATGCGTGGAGGCCAGAAGCGCTTGGTGCGCCTTCGAAGGTAGGGTCATTCGTCAGGTCTTGCCCTTGTTCCTCTCCTTCGTCTGCTTCGTCTCCAGCATCCTTCTCGCTCTCTCTCTTCCTCTTCACAGGCTGAGAGACCACCTCTTCGACTGACAGGGCCCCGAAGGCCGTCTGGAGTCCATCCAGCGAGTCCCCAGCCGCTTCCACTGGCCCAAGTAAGGGCTCCGAAGGTACAGCGCCAGGTGCTGGCCTAGCCGGTGCCTCAGGCGCTGTCTTCACGTCGGCGTCCTCCTTCCTTGTATCCATCTTCGCTCGCCCTTTTGCTTATCTGTGCCTGTACTCGGCGCACTGGATGTACGGCGCGGGGTTGCTGCCGGTGAGCAGAGACAGACTGCCTCTTGCTACCAGAAAGGTTTATAGTGGTTTCAACACTGTGTTTTTGCCTCTCCTGCTGCTTGCTGCTGGTGTAGGGTTTCCTGCTGCTTGTTTTTGGAGATAAAAACCTTTTGTTTGCTGAAATAAAGTCAATCCAGGATAACCCAAGCCAGAGGTGTGCAAGGAGAAGAGAATCAGGATCAAAGCATGAAGGGCTGCAGTGTAAACAGTGCAAGATGAAAGGATATTCACAGAAACTGCAACTCAGGTCAAATCGGAATGCATATTCACAAAGATAGCTGAAATGTTTTGGAAAAGAGTTGGAAAACTGCCCCATGGTCACTCTCTCTCCATAGTGCCATCTCAGGAGATGTGCACTCTTTGTTTTGGGTCCCATATGTGCTGAGGTGGCAGGGCATGTGGCGATGAGGTCACTGCCATGTCACATGGGATCTTCCTACTTAGCTAGGCTGACCAGGAATTGAACCCAGGACCTCTCAAAAAGAGGTGCCCAGCCCCCTAGGGTGCATACCACTAGGATAGCTAAGAATTCATGGAAAAACATAGATAAATTCATAGGCTCTGCCCTGGATATGTCAATGCTCAGTCAACTCAGGAAAAGATGATTTGCCTCAGATTGAAAGGGGATTAAGGGGTCCACTCCATATCCTGATTGGGTGTTTGGTTCCATAGGTCAAAATGTGTTATCACCACTTTTGGTGGGGCCAATACTAAGATAGAAATGCCTGGATGCTCAGTGCATCCCTAATACAACTAGAGTATGCCTCAAAGCATTGGAAAAGCACTTTTTCTTACTTCGAATGCAAGACAGAAGCAAACCACACGGGTATCAATTTCAATGTAGGTAAAAAAATCCATCTGAAATTTTCTTTCAAAAACGTGTGATTTGAACCAGTTTTGGAAATTTTCTAAACCATGTTGAAGAAATAAACCATTTATACATACAAGTCTAGCACCAAATCTACTTTTGCACCCGGATCAATTTTTCTGCTCTCTTGAGGTGAAGAAAGCTTGCACTAGCTGCCGAAGCATCTGCTCTTTTGCGACACTAGCATATTCCGGAACGTCCGATGTGACCTGATCTCAGAGCAAAAGGGAGTTACATTCGGTACAAAGTCACGTGGGAATCAGATGGTATGGTTGCCACTTAAGTGAAGGATTCGAGCTAAAAAAAACACTCAAGTGAAGAGGGATGGAGAAGACACTCAAGTAAAAAGGCGGCTCATGTAAGGTAAAATGACCAGTTATGAGGCCAAAGATTTAGCGTTGGGCCTGGCGGCTGCGATTACTGTCGGATGGTAAATTTGGACATGTAGGTAGATCAACAATGAAAGTTTTGATTTTAAATCCGTGCTTACTTGCATTTCATTAGTGGCTGGGGAAACCTCACTTCTGCCGGGCACCGGAATCGCACCGGATTCGGGGTGGTGACCGAAGCAGGGCCAGGCAAGAAGAGATGTGTTACGCTGATTTGCACGCTTTTATTAATAACGAGTGCCTGTTGGTTTGTTTTTAAATTGGATTCCTTTTATTTAGATATTTTGATGCGGGCGGCGAAGGGTCGTGCCAAGGTCTGGCTCATGGAGGTCACCTCAAGGGAGCGAAGGAGGTCTCGAAGGCCTCAGCAGAAGCAAAGAAAGCCGCCACGCCCCAAAGCCGCCCCGGCTGCATCTACCCGCTTCCCAAGGACGTCTGTGAGGTTACCAAGGCCGCCGCCGCTGCCATTGCTGGACAGATGAGCCAGCGACAAGCATCAACGGAGCACGCTGTCAGCCGCTCAGATGTACAGCGCGCTGTTGATCGCCACAGGTACACCACAGCACGGAGCACTAACTTGTCTCTGCCCTGTTCGTCATCTGCGATTTAACCTTGCATTGCTGCTGCCACCTTCATCTTCTGTCTCTGCAGTGTGGGAGACACCTTGCAGCCCAAGCGCAGAGGGCCCAAGCCTTTGGTGGATGAGAACGCGCTGGTCGAATGGTTGGAGCGAGAGCGCCAGCAAGGAAGGCCACCCACAAGGGACAACATCATCAGCGAGGCATCCAGGATGTACAATGACAGCGTGCGAATAGATGACAGGCCGTCAACGACGCTGACGCTCAAGAGCATGGAGAACTGGTGGGGCCTCTTCCTTCCTCGCCACCCTGAGGTGTCTGGTCGCTTTGCGCAGTATGCTAAGAGTGTGCGCCTGAACAAGAAACTGACGAAGGATGAGTGGACGACCTGGTTTAATGAGTCCCTGAGTCCAGCGCTGGCCAAAGTGGGGTATGACCCACAGTATGCGTTCAATGAAGACGAGTCAGGCATGTTCATTGACTTCGACACAGGCAGCCTTCAGGTGTATGACCCAAGAGGTACTAAAACTTGCGCTAGGAGGAGAGGCTACGACAGACGCCACGTGACCCTCGTGGCATGTGTACGCACTGATAGCTTTTATGTTCGTCCTGCTCTGTTGTGGCCTAGTGCGCTGAACAGAGGACACCTGTTCCAGCATGAGGCTTGCCCTATGTCAGTGAAAGCCACCAAAATAGGCTGGTCTTCAGAGGAAACTTTTATGAAGTGGCTGAGGGAATTTGCCTCCCTCACCAGCCCAACTGCAAACCCCCATAAGGCTGTGGTCTTCATAGTGGATGGCAGCAAAACCCATTTAACAAGAAGAGTCATTGAGGAGGCTGTAAAGTTAGGAGTGCACCTTGAGGCGCTCCCCAGCCACTTGACTGATGTGGTCCAACCTCTGGACCTGAGTGTTTTTAAGCCTTTCAAGGTAGCGCTGAAAAAAGACAGCGGGACTGGCGCGCGAAGAACAGAGGCAAGAGCATCACACCCTCTCTGTTTGTGAAATTTGTCACTGAGTCTTGGATAGAGTGTGTCACCGCTAGTGTCATCATGAGTTGGTTCAGGAGGGCAGGCATCGCTCCATTCTCCCCGCAAAACTTTCTTGAGTTAGATGGACCCACTGAGGCTGTTTCGTTTTGTGAACATGCCTATTTATATGAGCATTCAAATTTTAAGCTGAGCTCCGGTCAACCATGTAGTGATTTTCCTACTTTAATGCACACGGTGCACCCAGATCCGAGAATGCACAGCATGATGCTACAAATCCAACATTGCACAGCATGAACAGTGAAGATGATCAGTAAATCTGACGAATGATTGAAGATGATGGTGACAGGCAGTTTCTCAGAGGTCCAATTGTACAGAATCAGATCATGATGCAGAAATGACATGATGGGTCATGATGGGGCGCATGAATGGCTCCATGGTGGCCAGTCTTACTGAGTGGGCAGTTCAACAGATAAAGATCAGAACTGAACTATCGTGATAGTAAAAGGGCCAGAAACCACAGAAACATATCTTTTTCATGTATTCAATACTCAGGAGACATGTGCATATTTTTGGGTCATTTGTTTAGCCTTTTATGCCATGGACCTACAATCAATGGTGGACTTTCATCAGCAAGTTTGATCCTGCATTTTTGCTTTGTGCGAGGGTGTAAGGCAGAAATCTTTCTGGTAGCAGAGGCCGGAGTTGTAGCAACTCCAGGACCCTGCGTGACGGATTTTTGAAAATTTTGAAATCTGAGATTTTCATCATCTCCATCATCATCACATTTCATCAACCCCAGGTTAGCCCTCTAGTTCTACAACCCAGCTGTTTGACATGGCCCCACCCAAAACTTCTAAGGCAAAAAGCCGAGAAGATAAGACACTCAGGAGGGTACTTGTGCGTTCAAGGATTAGGTTAAAAGGGAGCGACGAGCAACAGAGAGTCAGGGCAATGAAAGCAAGGCATGCACGGTTGAGAGAGTCAGAGAAGTCACATTGCATGGCGCTAAAGTTCCAACAGAAGCAGAGCCAATACCAACTCCCTCGCAATCTTCTGGGTGCGCTCACGAAGACACTCACGCGCATGGAGAGAAGGTAAGGCTCGCGCCCCAAGCAGGTCCTGCGCGCGAAACCAGGATACCATTCGAGACTGATCCTGCGCGCAAAGCAAGACCCATGCGTGAAGCAATGCACGCGCCAGAGACTGGTTATGCGAACGAAGAGTGGACCACACGCACATGCGAGGCTGGTACTTCGCGCGCAAGTGGACAAACACGTGAGGTTGATGCGGAGTTCGAATGGTTAGAAGATCTCGCAGAACACCTGAAAACAATGGGCAAAGACAAGATGTTGAGGGACCTATTGGCGCGTGACGACAAGAAGGAAAGCGACGAGTTGCACGATCTACATGAGTACGAACTACCACCTCGTGCTACCGGGAGAGAACATGACCCTACGCTACATGACCTCTTACACAAGATGGAAACACTGACACTGGAACTGAATCAGCTGAAGGAGGGCAGCAAGTTGACAGACCTAGATACCACCATCACAGGGTTGTCGTACCTAGGTGCCAAGCGCTCGCCCTTTGTTCCACGACAAACCTGTGGCAAGTTGACGCCCTTGTTCAAGAAGTCACTGCCAATTAAGACGCTACACGAAGCACACCTACATGGCCTTCGAATTCTTGCATGCTTGGTGGTTCCAACGGAGCTCGAAATTGAAGATTCTGAAGAAGAAGCAGAGCGAAGGAGGCAAAGGAAGGGTGTCGCCACGGCAAAGATCGAAACACCACTGCCTGTGTTCACTGGAAGGAACATTGTCTTTTGGGCAAAGGACTTTGCGCGCTTTCTGAGACTCACAGGCCTAACTAAGGCGTCAGACATGATCAAAGCCAACCTCGTGGTGACTAGATGCAAGACAGACTGGTTGCGCGAACTCCTAGAAGACCTATTATCCGAATCTAACACCTTCGTGGAGTTCCTTTGTAAGATTGAGGAGACCTTCCCTGTGTTCCAGACTGACATGCACATTCGCCAACAACTCTTAGATCTCTCCACGTTTAAGGAGTTCCCCGAGCTGGACGAGATCAATCAGATGGAGGCAAGAATCAGAAAGCTGGTGGCAAGGCTTACTTGTGGTTACTCTGAGTACGACAAACTGATTCTGTTGCGCACTAAGATCCCAGCGAAGACATGGTCAGAGTGCAAAGACGCGCCGGCACGCAAGGCCCTTACCCACAGCTACTCCGTTCTCTTAAGACTGCTCAAAGCCCTGTCTATGGAGCGAAAGTCTGATCAAGCCGCCGACCGCCACGCGCACCTCAACTACGCGCAGTACAACACTGAGGCCAAACTATTCACTGGCGAAGGCAAAGGAGAAGGCAAAGGCGGTGGCAAAAGAAAAGGAAAAGCTCAAGGAAGAGGCGGCGGCAAAGGCAAAGGTTGAAGAGGCTGGCAATGGAAGCAAGAACATGCACCACCTGCTTTCAAGGTTACCATCTACTGCGAATACTGTGGGAAAAGAAACCACGCAGCGTCGAACTGCTGGAAGAAGCAAAAGGATGACAAGAAACAACAAGAAGACTCGAATGCACAACAGCAAGCACCACAGCAAGGTCAACCTGTCAACCCCAAGCCGGGCGCGCAGCCATTTCCGAAGCCTGCGCCGAAGCCAGCACCTTCACCGAAACCAGCATTTGTGCCAAAACCAGCATTGAATCCCGCTCCTGTGGCAGCACCTGAAGAGGAAGGAAGCAAAAAAAAGAAGAGGAAGCTGTTGTCCATGGAGAAGTACCTTCTCAAGCAATGCGAGAAGCACGGGATTCCACTCAAGACCCTTCAGGACGCACAGAAGTAGAGGGGTGGGACCCCGGGAAAGGGACTCTACGCGTGCCTGGTCTCAATGGGGGAGCAAAAATATCATCGGTTACTCGACACGGGCGCCACTAACAGCTTAGTGGCGGAGAGACTGGTGGAGCAAGGGCAGACGCAAATGGGTGAAATTTTCGGAGTCAAGGTTGGCAACGGAGCTGTACAGCTGACAGGTGGGGAGACGGAACGAGTTGTTCACGTGGGAGAAGAGGACATCCCTTTCTCATTCACCACCTTCGACACCGACGCGTTCGACGTGATCCTGGGAAACGACTTCTTTGAAGCCAACCGGCACATCAAGTACCTCTCCCTGCAAGCGCCCCACCATTTACTGGTACGGAGACATGGGCAACTCGTGGAAGTCTGACTGAACGAGGACACCACACCAAAACCCTCCTGCAAATCATCCAAGGTCTGTCGCTCAATCTAGGCGCAGACATGAAGCTGGAAGATTTGGTGGCCCTCCACACGCAGCTCGCTCATACTGAGAACTACAAGCTTTTGACGGAGATGAAGCGACAAGGGTTTGCGGACTTATCTTTGGAAGGAGATCCTACGGGTTCGGACTTCATTGAGCTATTCGCGTCGAAGCAGAACGCGGACTCACAATTTTACTGCAACCGCAAGGACAACTCCGCCTTTTGGTACCATTGGGAGTGGCTACAAAGGTGGAAGCAGTTGTACGCAAATCCAAGGTTCTCCCAACTCTTAAGAGTTCTGGTCAAGGTGGCGCTCGACCGAGCGCACTTAGTTTTAGTAGTACCAGAAGGGAAGAAATGGGAAAGTAAAGGAGCGAAGTGGAAAGAACTCCTCGAAAGGCTGACTATCTCGAAGATCATTCTACCCAACGTGCCGATGTACTGCCAGGATGGGAGTGAAGAAGTTTCACCGAAGCCTTCCTGGCGGACGTGTCTCTATCTACTGGACGGGGACACCAAACCCGTACCGATTGAAGACCTCGACCAGGAGGAGGTACAGTGGGTCACAAGGCAGAACCGAGGTTGGGGAAAAGCAAAGATGCTAAGCAAATTCCCTGATCACCCTGAGGTCAAATGGGAGGAACCAGAACCTGACGTCAACACTCCGACGCTGGACGTGGAAAGTGATAGCGAAGGAGAAGAGGAGACCTGTGCAGCAAACACGGGAGACAACATCAGGAATCCAAGTGTGTAGACGATCCCAATTCACAACTCCAAGGGGTACGAATCAGTGAAGTGGGACGATTTGGTGGATGCACTACTACTCTAAACTGAACCTGACATACGTCCGCCACGAGGAGAACTCGATGACCAAGCCAAGTGCTTACTCGCCTTTGCGTGCATGGTGGCCGACAAGACGGCCCACTCCGAGAAAAAGGATCCTCAGTGGGCGAAGCCCAGCAAAGATAGTTGGCCCATCGGCGAGCACGAGAAGGAGGATCTCAAACAACTTCTCTTTCATCGAGTAGAACAAGAAAGATGCCCTTGATTAGTGCCCTATAGATTTTGATGAAATCCTGCAGGTTTTTGATCGTCAAAATCCCAAAACCAAAGGAGCAAGTAGAGCAAGAACAGGATGTGGATCGAATCAATGAATAGTTTGAAATCCAGTATAACACAGAAGGGCTGCAGATAGACAAAGCAGGTTTAAATACAAAGATTCAATCACAAATGGATAGTACAAAAGATTTTATGTGAAAACTGGCCTGACTCTAGCCTCCAGGTTAGCATCAAGCACTTCATGTGCACTCTTTTGGATGAAATGGAGCTGGTTAGGAATGTGGGGCATAGGAGTTAGGCCAGACACAGATTATGACTTGGCCAAGCAACTAAATTCAGAAACAGTTAAAAGGTAGAACCACAATAAGTGGTAGAGACAATTGAGTATAGGGGACTTGGGGTGGGAGACCACTAGGCTTAACCTCCAAGGCCTAAAGCATGAAATGCCTATTTTGTTTCGGTATATCCTCCATGAAGGAAGATACCTCCGCTCTGTTGAATGGTAGGGGTGAACTTCATGGGGGGCTAGGGTTATGACCCTAGTTACTTTGAGAAAGTGTACTAAAAGCTTCAAAAGATTGATAAAAATACTTAAGTTAGTCTTAGCATCAACAAAAGGGTTTTAAGGGGGGCTTGGCCTGGATCAGGCCCTCCAGGAAAGACATGGCAGTGACTTTTTCTTACTCCCCCCTAGAGTACTAGTTAACTAAGCTAGTAGGACCAAGGAAAAAGGCTCAAATATTCCCAAAATTACCCAAGAAAATGCATTAAACCTACCAAAAACATTCTCATTAGTTCATAGAAGCTTATCACACTGCAGGTACCCTTGAAAAACAGTGTAATGTACCGTGAATGATGTCCCTTTGATGGGGCATTCCTCAAAGGTCGCCAGCGTGCGACGAAAACGTTTGATAAAAATGTGGGGATAGTGGGGTTTGAACCCAGGACTCCCTCCCTAGAGCACATATGCTTGCCCACTAGGGTACAGTCGAACGCTCTAATGCGGACGGCTATCGCTGCATAAACAGCGTTTAAGTAAACGGCCTGACCAAGGGCCAGGGCGGAGCAATACTCCCAATCTAGGACACAAATCTCCAGGAGCTGAAAGAAATAGAAAATGAAACAGACACGGAGTGAATCCTGTTGTTTAGCGAAAGGTGTCGCGATTTAAGAAGTCAAATCACTAAAAAGTGACGAAATCACGCCAGAAATCGTCATTTTCACACCAAAACTCAAAGTCGCAGACAAGCGCAACAGAAGCGGACTTCAAAAACAGGGTTGCGCAAGCGTAAACGGCTCTTGAAAAGGAAGGTCTGAGCCGTAGTTTTTAAAGTTCTAAAGAAAATTTTTGCACAGTTGCATCAACATTTTTATAAACTTTAGGGAAAAGTATTCAAACTCAACCCACACCACAGAGCAGGTGGACAACCCACCTCTCAGGTATGCCAGTGTCAATTCACACGCATGCATTGGGTTCGTGTTGGTTGCTTCATCAAAACGTTAGGGTTGTCAACGCTGTGTTCGCTGGGGGTTCGGGTGCTCCTCTCTCTTGCTCTGCACAGTTCAAAACAGGAATGAAAGGTATGCGATGCGATTGGAGCACGGAGCGCGCACGTAGGGTTAGAATATGCGCTGTGCTCGCGATGCATGTGCCTAATTGAGGCATTCACACGCTGTGGCGCTTTCCCTGTACCCCAATTCACCCTTGTTCTCTCTTGACAGGTAAGAAAAGAAAGTGCATGCTTATGTTTGTGTTGCCGTAGCGCTAAAGTAGGGTTGCTTAAAACGCTTAGGCTTGTTTTGCGCTGTGCAGTGCGCCACTCTCTCTCCTCTTTCTGCAGGAAAGAAGACAGGGGAGGCATGCATGACACACAGTGCATCAATCGCTTAGGGTGGTTTATAATTCGCCGTAGGTTTGTTTAAGCGCGTAGGGTTGTTTTGCGCTCGTGCTTTCCTCGGCATTCACATGATGCTTGGTGAGTAAGGTGGGTAAGCCCAGCAGGAGCTCACCTCCTGGTTGAGTCACGCTTGTGATTGGTTATGTTGGGTTAAATTAGGTAAGAGCACCAGGAAATGGAGAAATTGTGCATACCTGTGCATGCATATGACGCATCAAAGGGTAGGCCACGCGAAGTGCGCACGGTATAACCCTTGTTTAGGTTACCCAGGGGCTCCACCCTACGTTCTATAAGAGAACGGGTGGAGCTTTATAAGCTTGCCTGCTTGATATGGGCGTTTGTGGACAGCGTATTATAGGGCAGACTGAGAAGCGTATAACACGTGGAGTCTGTCTTGATTCCTCCGCTGCAACCGCTCCTGCATCCGCCTTTGTTCTTCAGGTGGGAAGGTCAGGGTGATTGGTGCAGTCCCACTTTGGCAGCGCTAAAATATGCCTCGCGGATCATCAAAACAAATAACTGCAACTCAACCAGGAGTGGTGAGTGCAGTCCGACTTCATCGCCATCCACGCTGTGCACGCACGCTGAGCACTCCCTCCCTCCAAGCCCTGACCCGGAAACGCGTAGTGGCGTCACTGTTAGGCCACAGCCGCTTAGTAGCGCTGTGTTCTCTTGCTTTCTCACAGGAGGGTCAGTAGGACCCGTGACTACTTCATCAGCAGCACCAAGTAGCGTGTGTAGGTATTAGGGTTAGCAGGCCTGGCAGGAGTTGAGTGCAAGTGATCAGTGCTCACCCTGCCTTCGAACGCCGGTGCTGGCGTTAGTGAGCGTAATGTAGTGGTGTCTCCTGTCCCGCGTGCTTTTCCACGTGGGCAGGGGAGTGCGTTAGCTTTTGGCCTTTGGCAAAAATGGGCGTTTTGTATGCCCTTAGCACACTTGGCCGTCCCTCCCCCGTAGTAGGTAGGGCTTTTGCCGTCTTCCCCCAAGGATAGGCGCCAGCACAGAAATTGGGCGCCATAGGAGTGGTACTAGTAACTGACTAGGACTCTTGATCCGACATCAGCGAGGCCCGTTCATTCGGGAGCCACGTCTGGGAGAGAAGTGAGACACACACAGACATACGTAGCACACTTGGGGGTAAGGTAAGCCCTGTAAGGAAGGGTAGAACCCCATGGGTCTGGACCAATCAGAGGTCCTAACCGTGGGCTCGCTTGTCTCCAAGGAGGGGAGGCACACCTTGCCTCATAACACCTTGCTTGTCATTCCCCCCTGGTGTAGTAAGCCACCGTTCTTCGTTGGCTCCCGGAGGTCATTACATCAGGGCAGTCCCCATGCAACACATGGTCAACAAGGCATACACTCGCTGGGTGGCTGCAAACCTGATAAGCGGCCACCTGGTCCACGCTGGTAACCATAAGCATGGGACTGCAGGGCACAGACAGGGTCAGTGCAGTGCTCAGCAAGCAGTGGTCTGTGAAAAACCAATGGCCTTCGGCCAGGGAGTGGTTGTCATGGGGGGCTAACGGTCCTGTCCTGCGATGCTATGCGGAGCAACTGTGACAACTGCTCTTACACCCATACACAGGCACGTCTGCACAAGAGTGCTCACTGCTCCTGTAAGGTTAGAACACAGTCAGTAGACTGACACAGGGAAATTAGCTTTTCTTTTTACGCTCGGACAGAGTCTCAGCACGCGTTAGTAGCTGCCCCTCGTTGTTCTCAACCAGGTAGGAGCGGAAGATGGGATGGATACTCCCATCTGGTTGTATGAAGGCTGACATAGGTTCCCAGGTCGCCTCAGATAACCCATAGCCATCCCACAGGGTTAGGAATTTCCAGCCCTGTTTATACTCGTGGCGAGCAATACCTGCAACCACGTAGTAACCATCGACTGCCATCTCATCTGCAGTCAACTCTTCGAGTTCGTCTGCCTCCGCTGGACTGGCAGCGTTCTCTAGGTCTATACGCTCGACCTCACTGTCGCTGAGGCGCCACTCATCCCAGGACAAGTCGTCAGGGGAGTGATAGTGCCTCAACTGTTTAGGTGCACACAGTAGTTCACCACCTAGACGTGGACTGCACCTGACATGGATCCTGGATCCATCTATCCTGATGATACAAGAGATTCCAAAATAAGTGTCCTGTAGGCAGTTACGTGGCCAGGAGGGTAGGCGTGAAGGGTGAACCAAAACAAGGTCACCAACCTTGAAGCTGGCAGGTCGTCGTAGGCGGTTCCGTCGGCTCAGTTCACGGTCAGGAATGTGTCTCAGGTTAGTCCCAGCCTGGTTAGCCAGAGACTGCTTGTGTTCCAACCAATCTCCCACAGGGCTCTTGAAGTCCTCAGGAAAGGGGGTTTTAAAGAACCAAGCAGGTCGTCCTCCATGGAACAGTTGGTGGGGGGTGAAACCCGTAGAAGAGCTCCGCTGTCAGTTCATGGTCAGCACTGCCCAGGGCACTAGGCATACCCAGTCCTTGGTACACTCCTGTTTCATCAGGATTCTTAGGTTTTGCTCCACCACACGGTTCTGTCTCTGCCAGAGAGGGTTAGACGTTTGGGTATAGGGCACACCTGTGGTTACCTCTACGTTGAGGGGAGTTAGCACTCGTTTGTACCACCCAGTGTCACTGCGGATGCGTACATCTTCATCAGAGTGCACCTGTTTAGGTGTTCCAGAGGGTTCGAACCATTGTTTGACCAACATTTTCACAGTCTGCTCACCTGTGATTTTCGTATTGCAAGGGAACACACGGGTGAAGCGAGATAGGCCACAGGTGACCACTAGGCAACTATCATAGCCGCCGAAGCGTGGTAGGCCGTGGATGAAATCCACATAGAGAAGAGAGTTAGCACAATAGGGTATGGGTAAGCTGGAAATCAGGCCCCTATCCCTACTATTGCTCTGCTTGCTGGCATGACAGCCACAAGCATCCACAATGGTCTGCATACGAGACCTCAGTTCTGTCAGGGTTAGACTAGAGTAGAAACACTCACGGAAGAAGTCCACTGAGCGATCGGCGCCAGTGTGACCAGAACTGAGATGGGACCACTGTAGGCACCCATCCAGCCGTGCCTCAGGCACAACAATTTGGTCCTCGTAGAAGAGGTACTGATTGTTTTTATACCACTGGTGCCCGTCAATGACACGGGGTTCGAGACCAGTGCTGAGGGTTTGGAGAATTTCTTTATACTCTGACTGATAGTCGGTTGGACTCCAACCCTCCAGGATTCCAGCAGTGCGCATGGACAGGTCAAGTTGGACATCCATATGCTGGAAAGCCTCTTTGGCGAGCGCCTCAGAGCTCTCACCTATAAGCGCATCGAAGTTATTGCGCGATATATAGTCAGACAGTTCATTTTTTATACCGGGGATATGATGAACTGTCAGCCTGAACTGGCTCAGGTAAGTCCACCACCGCTTTAGTTTTGCTTTCTCTGGTGGTGGGCCCTTCTGAAAAAACTTCACAGGTTCCTGGTCACATAGCCAGACAATAGGGTTAGATCCCAAGAGTCGGGATTGTGACGAAAGCACAAACATACCGGCCAGGAGTTCCTGGTCATAGGTGCTGTAATTGGAACGCGCTTGGTGTCATTTCCAATTCCAGTGTCCCAGTAGTAAGAAAAAGTCACTGCCATGTCTTTCTTGGAGGGCTTGATCCAGGCCAAGCCCCCCATAACCCTTTTGTTGATGCTAAGACTAACTTAAGTATTTTTATCAATCTTTTGAAGCTTTTAGTACACTTTCTCAAAGTAACTAGGGTTTTAACCCTAGCCCCCCATGAAGTTCACCCCTACCACTCAACTGAGCGGAGGTATCTTCCTTCATAAAGGATATACCGAAACAAAATAGGCATTTCATGCTTTAGGCATTGGAGGTTAAGCCTAGTGGTCTCCCACCCCAAGACCCCTATACTCAATTGTTTCTACCACTTATTGTGGTTCTACGTTTTAACTGTTTCTGAATTTAGTTGCTTGGCCAAGTCATATTCTGTGTCTGGCCTGACACCTATGCCCGACATTCCTAACCAGCACCATTTCACCCAAACGAGTGCACATGAAGTGCTTGATGCTATCTTGGAGGCTAGAGTCAGTCCAGTTTTCATATAAAATATTTTGTATTATCCATTTGTGATTGAATCTTTGTGTTTATACCTGCTTTGTCTATCTGCAGCCCTTCTGTGTTACACTGCATTTCAAACTATTCATTGATTCCATCCACATCCTGTTCTTGCTCTACTTGCTCCTTTGGTTTTGGGGTTTCACCATCAAAAACCTGCAGGATTTCATCAAAATCCATAGGGCACTAATCAAGGTCATCCTTCTGGTAGCAGAGGCAAACCCTGAGAACCTTTAGAACCGACTCTGAGCAGAAGCACAAGAAAAGCACACTCAAAAGCACATTGAACATGTCCATGCAACTGTCCTCCCGAACCTGGCCGATCAGAAAGGTACAAGTACAACATGGCAGTGTGGCCCACCCAAAGAGTGAACCGCCACTCCGAGCAGCATCTGGGTCTCAGGAAGATTCAGAGCACAGAAGGGCGGAACTGAATCCGCCCAGAACAACCCCATTAACCATGGAAGCCTTAGCGGCCCATGATGAAGACAGCCTGCAAAGGCTCCGCAGGCGTGTGGAAGCCTCCATCGCCCGGTTGGCCTGTCCGGCCTCGTCTTATACCGTACTTGGAGTTGGTCCTGAAGAACAAGAGGACCTACGAAGGAGGATGGACGAGTACATGCTCCACGAAGAGTACCACAAGTCCACCGTAGGAGAAGATGGAGAAATACCTCTTGATGCCCTCGGTTCGCCGCCCCAAACTGAGATGGGCTCCTTCCTTTATTCTGGGCCATCTACGGACATGGCGGACACCACATCCAAGGACTCAAGAACGAGCTAAGCGATTACTTGAGCCGCAACTCGTTCGAGGAACGCTTGGGGCAATCGTCAGAAGAAATGGCAAAGGACGCGTTCGCCAAAATGGATGTGCAGCTCAACCTGTTCATGAAGACCACGCAACCACAGAAGAAGTGGGGAAAGGAGGAACTGTTGAAGGATTACGCTGCGATTATGAAACAACTGCAACCAGGGCAGGTCAAGCTGATCGCTGGTGAACAGTGGGCAATGACTAAAGACGCGCTGTACAAAGAAGACCAAGTCTGTGTACCTGAAGTCCCATCTCGAGGAAACACTCTGATGGAGCCACACGGTCAACGGTCATCCTGCAGTGCAGAGGTCCTTGTGGTTCTTCGACCGCCACTTTCACTGCAACAAGAATGAGTCGGAGAAAAAGAAACTTATGACCGAGGTGACGAAAGACTGCCACTGCATCTTGGGGAAACCCAACAGTCAAGTCGATCGCGGAGAAATGGGAAACTTACCCATACCTCATATGGTGAACTCTGTCGTGTACCTCGACTTCGTGCACCTGCCGCACTACACCGGGCACAACTTTGCGTTGCTGGTCACGTGCGGGCTCTCCAGATTCGCAAGGGTCTTCCCTATGAACAAGAAGGCGGACAGCGAGACCGTGCTGAAGACTTTGTTTGAAGAATGGGTACAAGTCTATGGTTTACCGAAGGTCATCCACTCCGATCAGGACGTGCGCTTAACAGCAGCAGGCAACTGGTACCGAGGCGTACTAGAAACACTTGGTTGCGAGATACAATTCGGTACGCCCTATCTGCGCACCAAGAACGCACTCTGCGAGAGGCAAATCCGCTCCTTCAAAACAGTGATGCGGATCCTCATGGCGCACGAGAAGGGGAGGAACTGGTTGAGAGTGCTACCGTACGCAACATACCTGATGAACAACCAGGTGTCCACGCGTACTTGTTTCTCTCCGCAAGAGTTCTTCTTCGGTCGTCCTGGTTTCCACAGGAAGTTCCCGACGCCGCAGGGCGCGAATCCTAAGGTGAAAGAGTGGATGAAGAAACAAGCTGCGTTGGCAAGTAAGGCCAAAGAACTGCTTCAGAGGATCAGAGAAGGTGAGAACACACGCAGCACCCGTGGGCGCAAACCCGTGGAATACGAAATCGGAGACATGGTACTCGTGCACCACAAGAGGTTACCGCGCTGGAAAAACAACGACCTAGATCTACCCTACTATGGTCCTTTTATGGTCACGGATGTGGGTCCTAGTTCGGTTAAAGTACGCGCAAGTCCGAGGTTCGGAGGAGAGATTGAAGTTGTCTTCCCTTTCCTCAAGAGGTACACCCTGATGGACGAGTACGACCTGGATTTGGAGGGTTTCGATGACGAAGTGGCGGCTGAGGAGGATGAGCTGAACGACGATCAAGATGAGGACATGACGTCGGAGCTCGGCAGCGCAGAGGTTTCTGAAGGAGAAGGACAGCTGCCGGATATGGACACGAAGGAGATGAAGGC
This sequence comes from Eutreptiella sp. 'Long Island Sound 2002', assembly GCA_964036045.1. NCBI lineage: Eukaryota > Euglenozoa > Euglenophyceae > Eutreptiales > Eutreptiaceae > Eutreptiella > Eutreptiella sp. 'Long Island Sound 2002'. The sequence continues at coordinate 37,672,433 of OZ038391.1, read as the reverse complement.
AAAGGGTGTTTACAAGGTGGAAGCTATACTGCGTTCGAAGTACAGGCATGGCTGGAGATTCTTGGTCAAGTGGGAGGGTTACTCTATGGCAGAGGCAACGTGGGAACCCTACACAGCGTTTATCTTGGACCAAGGGAACGTGAGTTGGGTATTTCGGGACTACTGCAATGCCAACGAACTGCAGAGGGTGCTCAAACTAGCGGGGATCAAGAGTAAGAAGGAGCACGAAAAGCACAACAAGTAAAAACCTGAAGAATCTTCACACAAGTTCGCCGACTCTTCGGATGCCACGTGCGACGCTCCACCCGAATCCTCTGACTCTTGGGATGCCACGGGCGACGCTTCACCCACGTCCACCGACTCTTTGGAGGCCACGGGCGACGCTTCACCCAAGTCCACCGAATCTTTGGATGCCACGGGCAATGGATCAAGCACGTTCACTGACGCTCCGACGGCTCCAACTTCAACACCATCTCGGAGGATTCCTCATCCACTGCAGCCGCATCAACAGCCATAGGCACAGCCGGATCAGCCGGAAAAGTTTATAGTGGTTTCAGCACTGTGTTTTTGCTTCTCCTGCTGCTTGCTGTAGGTGTAGGGTTTCCTGCTGCTTGTTTTGGAAGATGACAACCTTTTATTTGCAGAAATAGAGTCAATCCAGGATAACCCAAGCCAGAAGTGTGCAAGGAGAAGAGAATCAGGATCAAAGCATGAAGGGCTGCAGTGTAAACAGTGAAAGATGATTGGATATTCACAGAAACTGCAACTCAGGTCACAAATGAATGCATATTCACAAAGATAGCTGAAATGTTTTGGAAAAGAGTTGGAAAACTGCCCCAGGGTCACTCTATCTCCATAGTGCCATCTCAGGAGATGTGCACTCTTTGTTTTGGGTCCCATATGTGCTGAGGTGGCAGGGCATGTGGCGATGAGGTCACTGCCATGTCACATGGGATCTTCCTACTTAGCTAGGCTGACCAGGAATTGAACCCAGGACCTCTCAAAAAGAGGTGCCCAGCCCCCTAGGGTGCATACCACTAGGATAGCTAAGAATTCATGGAAAAACATAGATAAATTCATAGGCTCTGCCTTGGATATGTCAGTTCTCAGTTAACTCAGGAAAAGATGATTTGCCTCAGATTGAAAGGGGATTAAGGGGTCCACTCCATATCCTGATTTAGTGTTTGGTTCCATAGGTCAAAATGTGTTATCACCACTTTTGGTAGGACCAATACTAAGATAAAAATGCATGGATGCTCAGTGCATCTCTAATACAACTAGAGTATGCCTCAAAGCAATGGAAAAGCACTTTTTCTTACTCCCCCCTTGTGCTGTGGTGGCCACCACTGTTGCATTTTAGGAAAAAGGGATTTTTTCATGGCCTTTCCTTGGTTTCCACATCTACTTTAAAATACCTATAGTTTCCCTCACACAGAAAAATGGGCGCTCACCATGGCTGGCGCTCTTTTGCTGCTCTGTTTGTAACATTTCCTACAGAAGACTCAGCGCTCATGGCGCTGCCGGGGCTCCTGTGGCTTGGTTGGGTTAGTTTGGGAGCATGCCAAAACATGTGCATGTGCATCCCTCCCTCCAAGACGCAGCGCGACACAAACCCAACGCAAGACACAATATACACACTCGCATGGGTTCTCGTAAACCTGCTGGCGACCTGTGACCTGTCTTAGGGCGAAGGGAGTCGTTTAAAAAATTAATTTGCCCCCTGGTGGGGTCTTGGGTTCTGCTCAGTCTCTCCAGGCTGCTGCGTTTCGGCCGGAACACGGCCTACTCAGCGAAGCTGCGCGTGGGTATCTGCAGAGGCAGGAATGGGAGAATTATGGACGAATCCACGCAAAAATGAAGCGACGACATCAAAATCCGTCAAATGACGGCCTAGAATTTTTCTGAAACGACACACCTGAGCAGAATCCAATTGTGCGTCAGAAGCACATTTTTTATAGAAATTATAGTCATCTCTGGATTTTTTGAATCCAGAAATTCATACGCATAAAATGGTGGCGCGCAGGAGCGGCTCCTAGCGAAGCGCCGGAAAATGCAGAAATAATGGAATTATAAACGTATGTCTCACGTAGTCTTGAAAATGACGAGACACACATTAATAAATAAACATACAGATTCCACCCACACTATTAGAAGAATCAAAAATTCAAGAATTCGAAAATGAACGAAAAGACTTCAATGAATCAGGTATAAACTACAGGTATGCTCGTCTCGTATGCCGCATACACATTGCTCGTCTCGTGTCTCCGTGAACGAGTCTTGTAGCAGCGCTAACAACGATAGGACGCGATAGAGGGATTGATTAGAAAGATTGCAGATGATTAGCGGTCAGATCAGGGTGATTAGACATACACACAAGCACACAGCAACGTTCTTCACGTGCGCCCCGTTTTTTCTCTCACCTTGCTTCACTCTCCAGCGGTAGGTAAGGTAGATACGCCCAGGTGGGGCTACCCCCTGGTGGATTTCGTGATTACGGATCAGATGGGCAGGTTTGCCCACAACACTGGTGCATACTCGCGCATTCACACACGCATTAAAGGGTAGGCCACGCGAAGTGCGCACGGTAAACCTTGTTTAGGCTACCCAGGGGCTCCTCGGTACGTTCTTTAAGAGAACCTGAGGAGTCCCTTAACGCTTGCTTGCTTGACAGAGGTAGCTGAATCTTTAGCGTGTTTGCGGACAGTGTATTATAGGTCACACTGAGAACCGTATAATACGGGGAGTGTGGCTTGGTTCCTCCGCCGCAAACGCCTCTTCATTTGCCTTTGCTTTACAGGTGGGCAGGTAGGGTGATTGGTGCAGCAGCATACCATTTTTTTTTCATGCCCTGCTAAACAAGGCCGCAGATCACACAAACAAATAACTCCCCTCTGCCTGTGGCAAAGCAGGGAGTCCGACTTCTTCGACATCTGCGCCGTGCACGCAAGAGCACCTCTTCCCTCCAAGCCCTAGCAGGCAAAACGCGTTGTGGCGTCCCCTGTTAGGCCACAGTTGCTTAGCAGCGCTGTGTTCTCTTGTCATTTCACAGGAGGGTCGCTAGGACCCACGAGACCTTTGCCTTCGCAACGCCCAGTAGAGTGTGCGTGTAGGAGTGGTAGTCCTGAGTGGGGGCTTGAGCCAGTTGCCCCAGTGCTCGCCCACCAGGATGGTGCCACTGTAGGGTGTGTAGGACCTGTAGTGCGTGTGTCACTGTCCCACCCGTTTCCTGCAATTTTAGCAGGGTTGGTGGGCTGTGGCAGTGGTTAGGTCAGTGTTTTGGCCATTTAGCAAAACGGCATTTTCATGCCTTCATAGCTTTTGGCCACCCCTCCCTGTAGTAGACAGATAGGTAGGGAAAACAATACCTGGATTAGTACGCTGGGTATTCCCCAAAGGTTTTGCGCCAGCACAGAAATTGGGCGCTTAGGGGAGGGGAGACCCGGGGCGTACCCCTTGGAATCAATAAGCCAACCGTCCAGGTTTTAGCAAGTGTGCAGACTTGGGTATAATTAGGACACCACTTCTGCGGCTTGCTCTCAGGACCTTAGGAATAGCACACTCACACATACGCTTTGGCAGGTAAGGGTAAGGTTCAGTCCCTAGCTTTAGTCTTGGAGGCAAGCGTCTCAGCGAGCCTCAGTAACTCACCAAGGTTGTTCTGGGACAAGTAGTCAACCAGAACTGAGTTTAGGCGTCCCTCAGGTAGAACAAATGCAGAGAAGGGCTCCCAGGTGGCCTCTTCGACTCCAAACCCTTCCCAGAGGGTGAGGAAGCGCCAACCCTGGCGATAGCGGTGGCGTAGGACAGACTTCACCAGGTAGAAGCCCTCCTTGGCCATCTCCTCGGCGTTCATGTCGGGGAGTTCACCTTCAACTTCCATAGGGCTGGCAGCCCCTTGTAGGTCCAGAGCGGCAATTTCCTCGTCGTTCAGCTCCCACTCCTCCCCACAGAGGTCTTCAGGATCATAGTAGCGCTTCAGGTGTTGAGCAGCGCACACCAGGGTCCCCCCTAGACGGGGAGAACACCGCACGGTGATACGGTGTCCATCCACTGATAGAATCTTGTACGGCCCGAAGTATGGGTCATCGCTGGTAGACCGTGGCCAGGCGGGTAGTCGACTGTGGTGCACCAGCACCCAGTCCCCCTCTTGGTAGGTGGCCGGTACTCGGTGCTTGTTCTTCTTGTTCCACTGACGCTCCCTCACTCTCTGGAGCATAGCCTTGGCCTTGTCCACCTTCGCTTGTTGCTCTTGGACCCATTCACCCACAGAAGAATGGGTGTCCTCTGGATAGGGGGCATGTAGGAACCATGCCGGGCGCCCGAGGAATAGTTCATGGGGCGAGTAGCCAGTAGCTGAACTCTCTTGGGAGTTCATCATCAAGGATATGACGGGGAGTAGTCTCACCCAGTCTCTGGTGCGTTCAGTTTTGCACCATATCCTGACATTCTCCTTGAGGACACGGATCTGTCGCTCACATAGGGGGTTGCTCGTGTGAGAGTAGGGAATCCCCGTAGACACCTGGACATTGAGGGATCTCAGGACCCTCTTGTACCAGCCAGTATCTGAGCGTACACGTACGTCCTCATCGGAGTTGATCTCCTTGGGCGCCCCATAGACACAAAACCACTCCTCCAGGAGTATCTTGATGGTCTCCTCCCCGGTAATGTGCTTGGTACATGGGAACACCCTGGTAAACCTGGTCAACCCACAGGTTACCACGAGGGCGAAGTCATAGCCCCCGAACTTCGGCATCTCCGTGTAGTCCACGTATAGAACACTGTTAGCACAGTGAGGGATGGGCAGGGTCGAGTAGAGACCTCTGTCCCTGATATCCCCTGGTTTACAGGACCTGCACGGGCACTTGTTTACGATAGGCTGGAGGGTTTTCCGCAGTTGGTTGTCAGTCCACGTAGTGTGGAACCACTGCTTGAACAGCCTCAGGGTACGGTCAGCACCCACACTTCAGCAGCGCTGGGACTCGGTCACTAGGCACCACAATGCGGTCCTCGTGCCAGAGGTAGCTCTTGTCCCGCTTCCACTGGTCTTGGTTGACCAGGAGGGGTTCAAGGCGTTTCTCCAGGCGCCAGTAGATATCACCAAACTCCTTCAGGTACTCCGATTGTTGGAGTCCATCCAGGGGGCGTATCATCGTCATGTTGAGGTCCAAGTGGACGTCCATACGGCTGAACGCCTCCTTAGCCAGCGCTTCAGACCGGGCACCAATCAGGGCGTCGAAGTTGTTGCGGCTGATGTAGTCGGCACACTCGTTCTTCACTCCCTGGATATGGTGTACCGTCAGCCGTAGTTGACTGAGGTAGGTCCACCAGCGCCGTAGCTTGGCCTTCTCAGGTGGGGGACCCTTCTGGAAACTGCGGACCGGTTCTTGGTCGCACAGCCAGACCACAGGGTTACTCCCCAACAGTCGTGCTTGTGAGGATAGCACCAGCATACCCGCGAGCAATTCCTGCTCATAGGTGGAGTAGTTCCCCCTGGCCGGGTTCCACTTCCAGTTCCAGTGGCCCAGAGGTACTAGGACCCACTTGTCGTCAGGGTAGCTGTGCTTGAGGGTTCCATCTCGGTTGAGACCTTCCGTCCCCCATTGGGAAATGGCCGAGTCGAACTCCTCCTTCTCTAGTGCTTGCCATTGGAACAACGTTCCACCACCGCCCACATTGCTGGCGTCGGTCACCAGGATAATCTCCCCTTGTGCCGTAGGCACGCCCAAGCACTTAGCGTTGGCTACCTTGTCTTTGAGCTCGTCAAAAGCTTGTTGCTCTTGTGGGCCCCAGCGCCAAGTAGTACTCTTCTTGATCAAGTCCGTCAGAACGGCGCTGGTATAGGTGAAGTTCTTGATGTGGCGGCGATAGAAGTTGCACGCCCCAATGAAACTGCGTACATGATGAAGTCCCTTCTTGGGGTATTCGTGTCGTACCTTGGCATCCATCAGGGGTTTGGCCTTAGAGGCCGCTGGGGTCCACCACCCATAGCAAACGTCAAACCCCAGGTACTGCATGGTCTCCTGCATGAACTCACACTTCTCCAGCTTGAGTCGTGTGTGGTTCTCCTGGCAGACCGCAAAGAACTCACCCAAGAGGATTAGGTGATCCTCCTGGGTATTGGTCCCGAGGCATACATCGTCGATGTGAGCCTCCATCTGGGCACCACGGGATATGAGCTCCTGCACCTTAGGTCTCCTTCGTAGGATGGACAAGATCTTGTTCATCAGCTCTTGGAATAGAGCGGGTGCGTTAGCCACGCCAAACGGCATGACCTTCCACTTGAACACCCTCCCCTGAGGGGTGATGAAGGCCAGTAGTTCCTGTGCGTTGGGCGTCAGGTCCACTTGCCAGAATCCGCTTCGCTTGTCCATCTTGGTCTTGTAGCGGCAGGAGGCTATCTTCTCCAGGGTAGACTCCATATTGGGAATGGACCCTGAGTGGTTCAACGTCTTCTTGTTCAGCTCTCCGTAGTCCACTACGGGCCGTTTGGCTGTAGACCCAGGTTTAGCCACCAGGAAACAGGGGCTGCAGTGTAGGGGGTAGTCCCCGTCCTTGTACTACAGGACTAGGCCAGCGTCGATACATTCTTGTATCTGTCGCTCAATCTCGTCGGCCTGCTCTTTATAAGCTGGATAGGGTCTCCTCCGGATTTTGTGACCCACGAACTCGGGTTTCAGCTTGAGGTCCATCTGTACCAGCTTGTCACATGAGGCTGGAGGGGGTAGTTCTCCGAACACCTCCAGATAGGTCCTTATAAGCTTCTGTACCCGCGGGTCCAATACCTTGATCTTGTCCTCCATGTCCTCGTCAGAGTGTAAGTTGCTTGCCCCCTGTATAGATGTCAGGAGGTGGTCCTCCACCGACTCTTCGCCCGTGGTAGTATCCTTCAGCCCTTGGTAGGCATATAGAAGGTCTTGTTCAACCATCTCTGATGGACGATGGCAACATAGGCACGCTCGAGGGGGTTCACATACACATTCCTCCGAGAGGTTGTCCTCCTCTGGGGTCCTCACATGGGCGCCCCACACGCTCTTCATGAGCTTAAGATCTACCTCCCTTTGCCAGGTGGTGATCTTCTGTTCGAGGTCCTCCTTCAATTGGGATAGGTCTCCCATACGTCCTTGCTTCAGTGGCCACGAGCTGCGGGTAGGCTTCGCGTAGCATAGCTTTTTCGCCACCAACTTCCTCTTGGAATCCACATACTCCCTGAGCCTGGATCGAGGGTCCAGCTCCTCGTCCACGGGGTCTTCCACCCTCATGGAGAGTACGGGTTTTAGTGGGGCGACGTACTCGGCGTTCTCCACTTCCTCCACACAGGTCTGCACGAAGAAGGCGTCGTGCTCAGTATCGTCATCTGAGTGGATAGAGCTAGGTAGCTCAGATAGTCCACGCTCAGAGACTCCATCAGGGACAGGTACATGACAGGGAGAGTTGGGGGCGTTGGTGTCAGTCACGACGTACTCATCTCCTCCGGGTGTAGTCTCAACAGCATCTTGAGGTCGTAGGCGATCCTTCAAGTCACCCAGGGCGAGTCCATCGCTTTCTCGTTGTATAGCCTGGACCAGAGTCGGGTCCAGATCCTCCCAGGGGATGGTGGTAAGACCTCCGTCCACCACGCTGAGCATGCTCCCCCATCCGGGCTTACCAATAGGCGTCTTGCGTCCCAGAGGCACGTAGATGGCCTCATCAGGCAAACGAACAGAGCTGATAGTCAGCCTGTCCAGGAGGTTTCGCCAGTACTCGTTGCCCCCATGGGCTCCCCAATCGGGGGAACACAGGACCATACGGGAACGTTCCAAGGCCACCTTGGTCAGCACCTTCCCCAGTTCACTGAACCTGGGGTTCCCGTAGGCCATCCCGAAAGAGGGCCAGTAAAATTTGTAGCTGCAGTTCTTCCCCTTGCTGCAGTAAAGGTCCAGTACATGCTGCTTGTCGCTGGCGAACAACTCCACACTCAGGTCTTCTCGAGAGTAACCAAACTCCTTCAGACCTTGGTCTAGGACTTCCCCCAATAGTTGATAGTCCTCAGTTTTGGAGGCCGCCATCATGTTCGAGGGCTCCTCCTTCGATAGTCTCAGGTAACTCGAGGTATGTTCCGACTGCTCCAGTGGCACAGACTCTCTGCCACTGCCGTGGTCCACGTAGAGGAGGTAGGGCGCTTGCAGCGTCAGGGATTGTATCTGGGAGTGCTGCACGAAGAAGTCAGTCCCCAGTACAAAGTCGAAGGCCTCAGTGTCCATCACATAGAATCGATGGGCGATAGTCCGTGAGCCCATAGGTACCTCCACCTCACAGTCCCCGCAGCTGTGCACCACATGTCCATCCCCCATGCGTATAGCGGCGGTGGTCATGGTGTTCTTCAGGCTCCCACAAGGTAAAATTTTCTTGGCCACTATAGATATTTTAGCGCCAGTATCCAATACCCCCAGGTATTCGCGTCCCCCTAGTCGGATACGTACCCAAAACACCAGGTCTTGGGTGCCACCAGAGCGTCCCCGTCAGAATTCTGCGGGAAAGGTCACCTCGAACCCCTTGTTCCGCAATTTGCGGGCCATCCTCATGAAACGGCTCCTCTTCTTAGCGTTGCCGTCATCACCACCTTCATGCTCACGCTTGGCTCCTTGTTCTTGCTGGGCCTGCGTTTGTGAGCGTGTGGTCGGACCAGACTGCCCTCCAGAGGGCTCGGAGTTCCCCCCTGGATTAGGGTTGGGGTTGCCTCCGTTCTTGTCCTTGTTCTTGTTGTCGGGCTGGCGGTTAGTGCCTCCTCCTCGTCCACCTTGACCCTTGTCTTGCCCTTGACCACGTCCTTTCAACTTGCCCTTGCCGGGGTCGTTGCCTTTGCCTTTGCCTCCACCTTTGCCTGAGCCTTTGCCAGGATCTTCGCCCTTAAGCTTCGCCGATAGGCGCTGCTTATGGTAGCACTCATCCTCGTAGTGCTTCCGCTTCCCGCAGAATGCACACGTGATGGTGCACCTGTAATGATCCGGCAGCTTCGCTTTGGCGCCAGTGTTCTTTTCCTGCTGCTTCCCCTGGACTACGAAGCAGTCTCGCTGCTCGCAGTCAGGGGCGTGCTGCAGGTGGCCCTGCTCGTCTCTGGCATCACACCAGAATAGCTCCTTCACGTTCTCCAAGATACGGGCGTGGGCGTGTTTGGGGGTAGTCCCCTGCCCAGGTCGGGACCCTTGGTACCCTTTGCCATGGCCTCCAGAACCTGCACCACCAGGACGGTAGTTGTTCAAGTGCTGGTCGCTCTCCTTCTCCAGCGCCAGCTCCAGGAGTAGCACGCATAGGTCCTCGTAGCGGAGGGACCTAGCCTTGCGCTCCGCCGTCGAACGGCACTCGTCCCATAGCTCTCGAGGGAGCTTGGCCACCAACCAGAACAGCAGGTCGTCGCTGCTGTAGGAACCGGGCGTCAGTCGTCCAGCCCAGTGATCCAGGTCAGCCAACAGCTCAGAGACCCTGCCAGGTTTGGGGTTGTTGGGCAGCACGGGCAGGTTCTGGATCTCGGCCCTGATGGAGAGGTCGGTTTCGTAGGTCGGGTACTGCCTCTCCAGGGCAACCAACACATCAGCAAAGGTGGCGGAGTTAGTCACGATCTGCCTGACCTGCTTCTCCAGGTACTTGGTCTTGCAGCACTGCAGGAGCAGATCGCACTTCACTCGCCCACTGGCGTGGGTTTGGCCAGTCAGTCGTAGGAACCGGCCAAAATTTTCAGCGAACTCGCTGAGGTCCTTGCCTGTGAACTCAGGCAGGTTCACCACGATCTTGGAGGTAGCAGTAGCCTCCGCCTCCTGAGACCTGCGTCCCTCAGGGCGTCGGGTCTTCTTCTTCTTCTTCTTCTTCTTCTTCCCCTTTGGGTCCTCGGGGTCCTCCGGGTCATCGTCCTCTGATGGCGAACCCGAAGTCATCGACGGCGGCTCATCGTCGGAGGGGTCTCCGCCTAGATCACTGGAGCCATAAGGCTCCACGTCCACCATAGCCCTTAAGGCTGTCAGCCCCAGCCGGTCCAGCTCGGCCCTCGTCGAGTTCGTCACGTCGCTGTAGGGCGGCTGGGCCGTTCTCGGCACGGAAGGACTTCTCGGAATTGCTGCAGGAGTCGGCATCGGTCTGCTCCTCAGGCTCCCCAGGGTATTTGTCAACCCTGCCGCCAGGAGGTTAGCCTGTACTCGGTGGGGTGACATTCCCACCGAGATAGGTGACGCTTGGGGCGGGATCATCAGGGGCTCCAGATTCTCTCTGATCTCTTGAGTGAGGTCGCCCACGATTTTTGAAGTGGCTCCTCGGAGCACCTCGTTGATCTCCGACCGCGTCAGGGACCTGTTGGAGGATCTTCCCGATCCTCTACTCCTGCCACCAAGAGATTCAGGTCCTCTCCTCAACCCACTCAAGGTTGCATAGCCAGGTGCATACCCAGGAACATCCACATAGGTTCCAGTAGCGGGCAGTGGATGGGGATATTCAGCCGCATACCATCGCGGCGCAGAGCTGGAAGCCACAGGCTCACTGGCAGTAGTTGCCTCAGGGAGCGCAGTGGTAGGTGGGCCCATACCATAGGCGGGGTAGGGAGGCATGCCAGTAAAGCCTGTGCCCTCTGCCATAGGCGGGTTGGTTGTGGAAGTGGATGTTGCAGCGGCTGGGAGTGTGGTGGTCATAGGAGAGGGTGATGCGTGGAGGCCAGAAGCGCTTGGTGCGCCTTCGAAGGTAGGTTCATGCGTCAGGTCTTGCCCTTGTTCCTCTCCTTCGTCTGCTTCTTCTCCAGCATCCTTCTCGCTCTCTCTTCTCTTCCTCTTCACAGGCTGAGTGACCACGACCACCTCTTCGACAGACAGGGCCCCGAAGGCCGTCTGGAGTCCATCCAGGGAGTCCTCAGCCGCATCCACTGGCCCATGTAAGGGCTCCGCCGAAGGTACAGCGCCAGGTGCTGGCCTTGCCGGTGCCTCAGGCGCTGGCGCTGTCTTCACGTCGGCGTCCTCCTTCCTTGTGTCCATCTTCAGTCACCCTTCTGCTTATATATGCCCGTACTCGGCACACTGGATGTACGGCGCGGGGTTGCTGCCGGTGCGCAGAGACAGGCTGCCTCTGCTACCAGAAAGGTTTATAGTGGTTTCAGCACTGTGTTTTTGCTTCTCCTGCTGCTTGCTGTAGGTGTAGGGTTTCCTGCTGCTTGTTTTGGAAGATGAAAACCTTTTATTTGCAGAAATAGAGTCAATCCAGGATAACCCAAGCCAGAAGTGTGCAAGGAGAAGAGAATCAGGATCAAAGCATGAAGGGCTGCAGTGTAAACAGTGAAAGATGATTGGATATTTACAGAAACTGCAACTCAGGTCACAAATGAATGCATATTCACAAAGATAGCTGAAATGTTTTGGAAAAGAGTTAGAAAACTGCCCCAGGGTCACTCTATCTCCATAGTGCCATCTCAGGAGATGTGCACTCTTTGTTTTGGGTCCCATATGTGCTGAGGTGGCAGGGCATGTGGCGATGAGGTCACTGCCATGTCACATGGGATCTTCCTACTTAGCTAGGCTGACCAGGAATTGAACCCAGGACCTCTCAAAAAGAGGTGCCCAGCCCCCTAGGGTGCATACCACTAGGATAGCTAAGAATTCATGGAAAAACATAGATAAATTCATAGGCTCTGCCTTGGATATGTCAGTTCTCAGTTAACTCAGGAAAAGATGATTTGCCTCAGATTGAAAGGGGATTAAGGGGTCCACTCCATATCCTGATTGGGTGTTTGGTTCCATAGGTCAAAATGTGTTATCACCACTTTTGGTAGGACCAATACTAAGATAAAAATGCATGGATGCTCAGTGCATCTCTAATACAACTAGAGTATGCCTCAAAGCAATGGAAAAGCACTTTTTCTTACTACAGCCGCAGGCACAGCCGGATCATCAGCCACAGACACAGCCGGATCAACAGCCGCAAGCACAGCCAGATCATCAGCCACAGGCACAGCCGGATCATCAGCTGCTGGCACCAATGCAGGCACCTGTCCTGGGTCCACGGCTCCTGGCAGGCAACGCTGCTCGCTCAGCTGGATGCTGTCCAGCTGAGCATCTGCCCAGCGCACTCGAAGCCCATCAGAGCTGGGCACTACCGCCCAGCGGCCGACGGTCTCCAGCTGGTGTCCAGGCCCGAAGAGGGACTGGACGGGCAGGTAGGAGCGGGGGAAGGGGATGCGGGTGTTGGTGATGGGAGGAGGAATGCGAGGAGGCGGAGTGCCGGAGAAGGAGAGCGGAGAATGGTAGAACGGATCAGGGGCAGATGGCTCAGGAGATGCTGAAGCAGAAGAAGATGAAGAAGATGAAGAAGATGAAGAAGATGAAGAAGAAGAAGAAGGAGATGGCATTGGCGGCGGCGCCAGAGCTGCAGGGAGCGGCGCACGTGCCAACTGGGGCGGCGTTGGTACCGCGGAGGGTGGCGATGTCGGCAGTGGCAACAGCATGTGCAGGAAGGGCACGGGCTGGGACAAACTGCCACTGGGGACACTGGGTGCAGGGGGTAGCTTGGGGTAGGGCTTGGCTGGTTGGGGTTTGGGCTTGGGCTTAGGCGTGAACACGGCTCTACCGGACGGCTTACTACGCACCATGACTCCCTTGTAAATAACCTGTAAAACCACACAAGGCACTGCACTACAGTCAGCAGTATGGTATCGTTTTAGGTGCTAGAACAGGAGTTTGCGTCCCTCTAACCAACTGTCGCGCGCGAACTCAAGGACCGAAACCAACAGAAAGGCCATAAGAGAGAGAGAGAGAGCAAGACAGAGAAGGGGGGGAGAAAAGAGTGTAAGAGACTGGGGGGGAGGAAATACGACAAAAAATTTTATGAAACCCATGCTGAAAACAGCGAACTCCGCCAGCGAGGTTCTGGGTAGCTAGGGCGCAAGGCAACTGTGACCAGGGGTAGACGCGTACGCACCCAGGTACTAAGCGAACGGTGAACGCCGAGTGGGAATGGTATACAGTGACATCCCTTTCTCCTTTTGCGAATCAACCATTTCATTCTCTTCCCACCAATGAGCGAACCAACACATGCACGCTGACCTTCCTGAGCAGTAGAACGGCCATCACGGCAGTGCGGTGACTACACCCTGCCGAGTGGATCGAAGCACGCTCGCGGGATGACAGCGATTTTGTTAAGCAAACACACAAACCACGCCGCGATCTGTGCGATGCTAACGAAGGTCCACCTCAGCAACTTGCCCGTACCAGTACCTTTACTACGAGAGTGACGGAGCAACGAGAGAGAGACGGATGAGTACCAAGTACCTCTACTACAGCTACCTGCAGACTGATGACAAGGAGATCAACCTGACTGCCTACAGCGACAACGACACCGGGATCAACGCGTGGAATTCAAGGTACGCGCTACGCAAAGCTGCTGAAGGACGTGTCAGACGCCTCCACGCCTACGCGACGAACAGATCATGGCGATGAAGGACAACGCGCGCAAGCAGCTTGACTGAGCACGGCACCAAACGACACGCGCACCTCACATGCGCCCTTTTTGAGCACCTAAGGTCTGACTACAAGCAAGAAATGGGTGTAAGGATACTGCGCATGCATGTTTTGAGCCCATCTAAGGGTTATATTTTTGCGACGCACGCAAGGACTTGCAGCGCTGCAGGGGGGGGGGTTAGATGGACCCACTGAGGCTGTTTCGTTTTGCGAACATGCCTATTTATATGAGCATTCAGTTATTAAGCTGAACTCCGGTCAACCATGTAGTGATTTTCCTACTTTAATGCACGCGATGCACCCAGATCCCAAAATGCACAGCATGATGCTACAAATCCAACATTGCACAGCATGAACAGTGAAGATGATCAGTAAATCTGACGAATGATTGAAGATGATGGTGACAGGCAGTTTCTCAGAGGTCCAATTGTACAGAATCAGATCATGATGCAGAAATGACATGATGGGTCATGATGGGGCACATGAATGGCTCCATGGTGGCCAGTCTTACTGAGTGGGCAGTTCAAGAGATAAAGGTCAGAACTGAACTATGGTGATAGTAAAAGGCCCAGAAACCACAGAAACATATCTTTTTCATGTATTTAATACTCAGGAGACATGTGCATATTTTTGGGTCATTTGTTCAGCCTTTTATGCCATGGACCTACAATCAATGGTGGACTTTCATCAGCAAGTTTGATCCTGAATTTTTGCTTTGTGCTAGGGTGTAAGGCAGAAATCTTTCTTCTTGCCACCTTGGATCCCTGTCGTCTGGCCTATCAAGCACCGCCTCCATTTGCTGCAGAACCTGCTGCAGAACCTGCTGCTGAAGCTGTGCTACCCTCACTTGAAGCATCTCCCCAGAGAGTTCAAAAGGTAGATTTCCAGTGTCAGGCCACTAGTCGAGCAATCAACATGGCTACTCGGCATGACCCATGGAACATGAGGCTTGGTGATTTTGTCACTTCCCAGTCTTTCAGAGAAGCAGCGGCAAACTATGAGAAAGAAGGGGAGAAGAACAAGGAAAGGCCTGCAGCAAGGCGCCAAGCAGGACGTGTAAGGCCTCGGGCCTTGCCACAGCACCAACAACCAAGGGGGAAGAGGGCACGGCAGGTTCCCCCTCCAGACGACAGTGCAGTGGCGCACGCAGACCCAGAACCCCCAGCCCCCCCCCCCCCCCCCAGGACGTGGAACACAGTTCCGACACCGAGGGAGACTTTGTCCCCACAGTCTATGTGTCATATTGCTCAAGCTCTTAAGGGCAAGTGTAAGGGAAGTGTGTTCCTCAACACGACAATCCCACTAAAACAAAAAAATTGCGACACAGTTTTGTAGCCTTGCAGCTTGTGTCAGTGCGTGGGTGCTTCAGGGCAAGGTAAGAAAGGCAAGGAAAACATCATGCAGGGCCAAGAAACATATTTCAAAAACAAAAAAAGCACGGTTTTTGTATGAAAATGGAAAGAAAACATTTTGCAGGGCCAAGAAACATTTTGCAAACAAAAAAGCAAGGTTTTTGTGTTGTTTTTCTGTCTATTTTGAAAATTGGGACAACTGGACCCACAACTGGTCACTGGACTGAAAACTGGTCATTTTACCTTATGACTAAGAAAGCTTTTCAACGGCGGTTAGGCATGAGGACGGTTTCGACATAGGTGGAGGTGCAGGTTTCAGCCTTTTCAATTCATTATGTGCCAACAAGACATCATAATGATCGTTCAAAAGAAGAAGGGTCAGAGGGTCCAACTTCAATGCGGATTCCGAAGGGTGGAAAGGCGCCACAAATTGAATTCCTATGTGGGCTATAAACATTAGTATTGGCCTTTGTAGAGCACTCGCCAAGGCCACAACTACCAAATCTGCAGCATCCTCATCCCACACCCCATCCTCCTCTAGCTTTGACACGAGTGTGCCGTATGGCACATCGGAGTGGCGAACAAATTCAAAATATTCGACAAAATCTTGTCGTAGCTCATTGACAAACATTTGCCTCAACTCTTCATGCAAAGAAACAATTTCCATTCCCTTGAACGGATCTAGCTCGCAAACGGTTGTGAGCCGCCGCGCTAAACAGGTGATCGCGCACTTTGTGGCTCACATCTTTCCGCTTCAGCACTGTCGGCCCCTCAACTACATTCCACTCCACCCTCCCGCCCCCCGCATACTTCCGTCTAAGGTGTTCCGCCCAGCCTCCGATTTCCTGGTACCACGTTGGAGGAATGTGGGCGTCTACATCCTCCTCAAATGGAAAGCGACCCTCCTCCTCAACCCGATTGAACCATTCCTAAATATTGTTGCCATGAGATTGTGGTTCTTCATTGACTGTCCTTAGCATCGGCAGCGCAACAAAGCCATCGTGAATGTCATAGAAGGGGCCTGTTGAAGACAGTAAATGTCCAACATGAAATCCTGCATCAAATCAACAAATACACAACAATCGGAGACTATTCGGCGATACACAAATACAAGCGCCTTAACCTCCCTAGGAATATACATGTGTGCACTGCACCTGTGCACTGTACTGCACCTGTGGTCTGATCTGCTGCACCCCCCTCCTAGGCTAGGCAACCGTCAGGGAGACAAACAGCCGATAAATACCAAAGATCTGACCACTGTGCACTGATGCAGAAACAGGCCATAAACACGACAAAACAATGCAAATCCAGGCTGAATTCCAGCTGAATCCTGTCTGAATTCTGGCTGAATCCTGTCTGAATTCTGAGGGAATCCTGTCTGACCTTTGTTAAAATTCTCCCAAATTCTGGGCCTGAACTTGACTGGGATTCTGGAATTCTGATCGGAATTCATCTGTGGGAGACAAAGAAATGGGGATGGATGGATGGCATAACAGCAAGGGGAGAGAAATAGGGGGGCGTAAAAAAAACGCACTCACCCCACAGAAATCTGGATCCATACTTCACTGGACCTGCAGATTGAGCAGCTGGTCCATAGCATTCCTCCTAAGCTCCATATCACCGTCAGTCCTCTTCAGCACACGAACCAAATCATTCACTGATATATTCACACCACTAGCTTTGTTGTACCGGGCCCAGACGTTGTTCACACCACCGATGAACTTATCAATGGGCTCCCATGTAGCTTGCTCATGCCCACGCCATTTGGCATGCCACAGTCTCTTTCGATTACGTCCACTCCCTGACCACTTACAGTCCAGGATGTCTTCCAAAACATAGGAGTCATCAACTGGGGGCTTACCTCCCTCAACATAGTAATGGAAAGGGACCTTCTGTCCTCCGAAGGGGGCAATGTAAGGCTTAAGCCGAGTGGCAGGCAACACTTGTTCTCCTTTGGGCGTCGCAATCAGATAGCGTGCCTCACTGAGAACTTCAATCACCTCACAGGGACCAAACCAGAGACGCTGGATTTTAGTGACCTTATCAGTGGGTAGGTATCGGACCCAAACGCGATCTCCCACCGACAGACTCAGGGGGGGATGCTTAGCCATCCATTTTTTTCGTGCATCTGCATGAATCTTCGTCAGTCTCGTTTGGACAAGCTGACGCTCCTTGCTGACGCGGTCAAAAAACTGCAACGCATCCTCCTGTCCATATTCCAACTCATGCGGTGGACAGGCCCCAAACCCGATGGGGTCTCTCCCAAACACCAGCCTATGGGGTGAATAGGGTGAGACTACACCAGGCAAGTCATTAAGGCACCACAATGCCAAAGGCAAAGCATGCACCCAATTGCATTTTCGCTCAGCTAAATACCGCCCCAAGCTGTTCACTACCAGTTTGACAGCAACCTCGGCCCTGCCATTGGACTGTGGGCGATAAATAACCCCTTTGTGTTGTTCAACACCACTGAGTGCACACAAAGTCTCGAAAAACTGCTTGGACACGACCTTATCATTATCTGACATAATTTCTGTGGGCAGGCCTGTAAAAAAAACACATCTGTCTAAAAACAACTCCGCTGCCTTTTCAGCTGTCAGACCCTCTTCCAAACATGGTATACCCATGGTATACCCTGTGAGACGGTCCACAATTACAAAAATAAAATCAAACTCAGTTGCGCCCACCTTGGTGTGCGGCAACTTGACAAAGTCCATGGCCAAGCTGGCAAATGGGTAATCTGGGATTGGAAAATGATCCAAAGTGTCAGGAGAAGGGTGATTCCTGGCCTTGCATGTCTGACAGGTAGCACATCCTTGAATCAGAGACTGCACACGTGGACCTATATTGTCAGGGAAAGCAAATTTTCGCATGCACAACTCCTTCAGCTTATCCGCACCAGGATGGGAGTATGCATGCATGGCCAACACCACCTTATCAACTAAACTGGGGGGCACCAGGATCTTACCCTTACATCTGATTTTATTGCGATGTAAACCAAACCCAGAGCGCACATTACCTTTCTGTAAGTACTCAAACAGCTCCTTCAGCTCAGGATCTGCCTTGTATTCCTCTGTCCAGTCTGAAAACAAAACGGAGGTATCACCCTGGGGTGAAGGCAAAAACTGCTCTGAACCTGGTGGATCATGCGCATCATCACTTGCTGATGGTACAGCTGCCAAATTCAAATGGCCACCAGCTACACTATCACGACCCAAATCCTGATCCACGTGATGCTGATGCACTGATGCACTGATGCAGAAACAGGCCATAAACACGACAAAACAATGCAAATCCAGGCTGAATTCCAGCTGAATCCTGTCTGAATTCTGGCTGAATCCTGTCTGAATTCTGTTAAAATTCTCCCAAATTCTGGGCCTGAACTTGACTGGGATTCTGGAATTCTGATCGGAATTCATCTGTGGGAGACAAAGAAATGGGGATGGATGGATGGCATAACAGCAAGGGGAGAGAAATAGGGGGGCGTAAAAAAAACGCACTCACCCCACAGAAATCTGGATCCATACTTCACTGGACCTGCAGATTGAGCAGCTGGTCCATAGCATTCCTCCTAAGCTCCATATCACCGTCAGTCCTCTTCAGCACACGAACCAAATCATTCACTGATATATTCACACCACTAGCTTTGTTGTACCGGGCCCAGACGTTGTTCACACCACCGATGAACTTATCAATGGGCTCCCATGTAGCTTGCTCATGCCCACGCCATTTGGCATGCCACAGTCTCTTTCGATTACGTCCACTCCCTGACCACTTACAGTCCAGGATGTCTTCCAAAACATAGGAGTCATCAACTGGGGGCTTACCTCCCTCAACATAGTAATGGAAAGGGACCTTCTGTCCTCCGAAGGGGGCAATGTAAGGCTTAAGCCGAGTGGCAGGCAACACTTGTTCTCCTTTGGGCGTCGCAATCAGATAGCGTGCCTCACTGAGAACTTCAATCACCTCACAGGGACCAAACCAGAGACGCTGGATTTTAGTGACCTTATCAGTGGGTAGGTATCGGACCCAAACGCGATCTCCCACCGACAGACTCAGGGGGGGATGCTTAGCCATCCATTTTTTTCGTGCATCTGCATGAATCTTCGTCAGTCTCGTTTGGACAAGCTGACGCTCCTTGCTGACGCGGTCAAAAAACTGCAACGCATCCTCCTGTCCATATTCCAACTCATGCGGTGGACAGTCCCCAAACCCGATGGGGTCTCTCCCAAACACCAGCCTATGGGGTGAATAGGGTGAGACTACACCAGGCAAGTCATTAAGGCACCACAATGCCAAAGGCAAAGCATGCACCCAATTGCATTTTCGCTCAGCTAAATACCGCCTCAAGCTGTTCACTACCAGTTTGACAGCAACCTCGGCCCTGCCATTGGAGTGTGGGCGATAAATAACCCCTTTGTGTTGTTCAACACCACTGAGTGCACACAAAGTCTCGAAAAACTGCTTGGACACGACCTTATCATTATCTGACATAATTTCTGTGGGCAGGCCTGTAAAAAAAACACATCTGTCTAAAAACAACTCCGCTGCCTTTTCAGCTGTCAGACCCTCTTCCAAACATGGTATACCCATGGTATACCCTGTGAGACGGTCCACAATTACAAAAATAAAATCAAACTCAGTTGCGCCCACCTTGGTGTGCGGCAACTTGACAAAGTCCATGGCCAAGCTGGCAAATGGGTAATCTGGGATTGGAAAATGATCCAAAGTGTCAGGAGAAGGGTGATTCCTGGCCTTGCATGTCTGACAGGTAGCACATCCTTGAATCAGAGACTGCACACGTGGACCTATATTGTCAGGGAAAGCAAATTTTCGCATGCACAACTCCTTCAGCTTATCCGCACCAGGATGGGAGTATGCATGCATGGCCAACACCACCTTATCAACTAAACTGGGGGGCACCAGGATCTTACCCTTACATCTGATTTTATTGCGATGTAAACCAAACCCAGAGCGCACATTACCTTTCTGTAAGTACTCAAACAGCTCCTTCAGCTCAGGATCTGCCTTGTATTCCTCTGTCCAGTCTGAAAACAAAACGGAGGTATCACCCTGGGGTGAAGGCAAAAACTGCTCTGAACCTGGTGGATCATGTGCATCATCACTTGCTGATGGTACAGCTGCCAAATTCAAATGGCCACCAGCTACACTATCACGACCCAAATCCTGATCCACGTGATGCTGTGCTGGAATACTCTCATGTGACTGGCCAGAGCGAGAGCGCGTGCGGTCTGAAATGCCACTGATGTGTGCAGGCAAGAAAGCTGACTCATAGCCCCAACACTGGGACTGCATCCGCTTAACTACACATTGCACACGCTTGATGTGATTCCTCGAAACTTTCTCAGGGATTGACAACATTCCTGCTAGGCGAGCAGAGAACTGGTTATCCTCTTTCAGGGCAATACCAGAGTGTTCCATCTGCTCATTGTCCCAAGAGGCACGCAATTGGCGAACACTGGCAAGTGCTGCCCTCTCCTCCCCCAACAGACGAAATATGCGTTCTGAAATAACTTTGTCTTCCCATTTTCGGGACTCTGACTCATCTCTGTGCACTCCCTCCCTGTCAGGCACAGAACCGTGCATTGTAGCATCCCCTGCATGCTCACACGCAGGATACGCCCATCTACTGAGTGTATCTGGCACTATATGTCCCTTTCCAGGAGTGTACTCAACCTGGATATTAAACTGGGACAAAAATTCGTGCCAGCGCCCTCTCCGGCCCACCGGCCCACTGATTGTACCCAGGTCCTCACGGAACCAGGATATCAGGGCCTGGTGATCCACTAAGGACCGCACCAACACTGTAGAGTGAATCCAGGAACGAAATTTGTGCAACGCCCCAATCAGAGCGTAGGTCTCCTTTTCACGGGTAGACCATGCACGTTGCCCTAAATTATCCTTGCCCTGGAGCTTCCGGCTGAAAAATGCCACTGGGCGAAAATTGCCCTGGTCATCCTCCTGCTCCAACGACGCCCCTACAGCATACTGACTGGCATCTGTACGAATCAGGAAAGGCTTCGTCACATCAGGAATCTGCAACATAACAGAATTTCGCATCAGTTCCTTGATTCGTTCAAACGCCTCAATCATCTCATCAGTCCATTTAATTCGCCTGTGGTGAATCTGACGCTTACTCTGCTTAACATTACACTCCATGCCTGTCAAAGACTCACTGAGAATTGCAGCCCAGTGGGCATAATTGGGCATATATATAGCATACCATTGGGTAAGGCCCAAAAATGCTTTCATGTGGGTGGGGGTACGCATATGCTCAGTAGACCATCGGACTATGGGCTCTGTCTTACTCGGCGCTGCGCGTCTGGTGCCGGCCTCTAAAATATGGCCACAAAACTTTACACGTGTCATGAACATGTGACACTTCTCACGCTTGACTGTGAGCTTGTATTTCTGCAGGCACGCAAAAACTTTTCGTAACTGCTGATAGTGAGCTTCAATAACAGACTCATCTATCTCCCCTGTTGCATTGCCTGGGGTTCCCTCCAGCATATCATCAATGTATGGTTTCCCCTGGATATCTGGATCTTGGGACAGGCAATATTGCACCATGCGCTGATACGCCGCTGGGGCTGTTTTCAGACCCATGGGGAGTACCTCCCACTCAAATACTCCCCAAGGAGTCATAAAAGCTGTCAGCTTCTTTGACTCCTCAGTGAGGGGCATTTGGTGAAAGCCATCCTCTAGGTCGAAAATAGTCCAGAGGACATTTTTCCCCTCATCCACCAAACGATCCTCAATGTTTGGCAAAGGAAATTGCAGATCTTTAATCTGGGAGTTCAGATGGCGGTAGTCAATCACTAGCCGCCACTTACCCCCAGGTTTTGGAACTACAAATGCCCTTGACACCCATTCAGGATTATCCTCCTGGGCAGCGCGTAGCATGCCCCTGTCCCTGAACTTTTCAATCAAGGCCTTGAAGGCCGCTGCGCGGATACCTACGCACCGGTAAGGCTTCACAGCCTTAGGTTCAGGACTGGGCTTAAGCTCAATGTGGCAGACGCCATACGGTCCACGCAGATCCATATCTGCAGGATCTGACTGATTAATGGACTTAAAAGTGAAAACTGAAGAGAACTCCTCCTCCAGCAATTTTCTGTATTTGGTACATGCTGGATGGGCAAGGTCTGACTCAATAACAGAGCGAATGGTGCGGTTCCTTATATTACAAGGTGTTTTGCCTGGAGTGGCTGTGTGAACACACGCCCATTTTGACTGAGCCTCACCATTCGCGTTCTTCTCCTCAGAAGAACGAAACTCAGAATCACCCCATGCCTAATCAGAAGCAGAATGGGCATCAAAGAGGACTACACGATGTGTGTAGTTACCCTTCTGCTCAAATTTGCTGCCTGAGGTATCCTGAAACAATCTGCAATCAGGAGGTAAATCCCACCAGTCCACTGCTGTCTCACCCATGGCCCAAAACCAGGACTCTGATTTGGCGACTGGGACCACAATTAAACCCCTGGCTTGGTCCAGTAAAATTTTGGTGATAACTTCTTTCATCTGGTGGTACTGGGGATGTAAGTATATAAAATCACGATTCCATGGCTTATCCCAGGCCTTCGATCCCCAATACTTGGGAATCTGTTTCTGTCTCGTCGAAGACGTCCCAAAAACATCAACTGCTGGGCACTCACCTGCCCACTCAATAATAGAAGAGAAAATCTCAGGTGTCAGGGAATAGCGACCCCTGCGATGCTGCAAACCCAAAGCTCTCCTTTTGGCCCTCGACGAGATAGAATGGCGCAAATTTTGCGCATAGACCTGAAACTGCCGGCCAGACTGCCTGCATTGGATTCTGGTGTTTTCCTGGATGTCTGTATATTGTGCGGGGGTTCAGGGTTGGGGTGTGTGTGATGGCTCACGCCATCTGGGTGATCCCTGGAATAGCCCCATCCTCCTGCAAAACAGTCTGGCACTGCCTGTGCCTCAGGGCCCTCAGACTCAACATCCGAAATACCCTGTGACTCAGTATCAGAATCATATGTGACCGGCTCAACAACGCAAGAGGGTACAGTAACCTCCATAGAGCCTTCATCAACAGATCTCTCACTAGGGGGCCCAATAGGTCCCAGCTCGGAGGGCCGCACTGCCCGCAACTTGGTGCAGATGCAGTCCCCTCCTTGCAAAGAGCGACATACATTATTGTGGGACACCTGGGGCAGGTCAGATCTCACTCCGGAGCTGCCAAACCCCTGGGCGCCCCGTACTGATGGTGGCAAGGAATATACTTCCACCACATTACAAATACTGTTGCGTTCAACAATAAGTTGGGCTATGCGATCTCCTTGTGATACCAAAAAGGGACTAGGGCCATTATTAACCAAAATAACGCCCAGATTTCCCCGGTAATCACGATCGACAACCCCTGCAGCAACATCAATATCGTGCTTCACAGCCAAACCGGACCTAGAGGCAATTCTGGCATAGGTACCGGCCGGTGTCTGCACTGCCAAATCAGTCCGTACAAGGAGCCGACTCCAGGGCTCCACAATGGCATTCTCCGCCGAAGACAAATCAAGCCCAGCGGCTTCTGGCGACTGTCTGGACGGCAAAACGGCCTTTTCACTTAACCTGTGTACCAAAATCTCAGCATCCATGATTCTGGCCTGAGTGTTACGGACCTTATCCTCATCAGGAACCCCCCCCCCCCTGGCTGAATTCATCCAACGACACTTGCAGGATCCATTCATGACAACCAGGAGTGGAGGCACCGGTGATGGGTTCCTTTGAGGCATAATTCTGGCGATCAGCTGCACATGCAGCATTGGAAGGGGAAACCCTGTGGGAGCCACAACTACCCACAGTTGAAGACTTCTGCAGTGCGGAATTACAGCCCCGCACGGGGCTGACAAATGTCTTTGGGGACGTCCAAACTCCAAAGCAACTTCTCCACAGAGAACACGGGCAGCACTGCCCATCCGGAATCACTGGCATTGATGAATGTCCTTCCAGCAGTGGGGCATGCCAAATCGGCGCAATGCCCGAATCACTGCATTGCCGATGACACGCACATGCGTTAGTACACACACACCCACGCTGAAAACCTGTAGAGCATTCATCGCCATTCTCCTGTGTCGCTGCTGCACTTTTCGGCGCCTGTAGCCGCGAACTGTTGAGGAGAAATAATAAAAAAATCGGGAGAGAGAATAACAGCGAGGCACAAACGTAATGCTGCGTGCGACAAACTGGGGTTGCCGCTGGCTTACGTGGCCGTGCCTGGTCAACTGTATGTGTGGTCTTTTTGATGGCACCAACGTAAGGAATTTCCAGTCTGGATCGATCACTAACGAGCTTATCCGGATGAACCGTCACGCACTCACGTGGCATGAGACATCCTGCCACTGGGCAAACCATCAACCCAAATGCCTTTAGAAACGGGTATCCAAATATCAGCTCATCAGATATTTCAGCACAGTAAATGAAAACTCGTGGGCACTGTACCCACTCGCCACCAAATTCACTGCAAATTGGCACAAGTACATCTGACCATGCCCCATATTTGCCCCCTTCCACTCTTCCTGACGTAATTGTGGACAGAGACAGTGGCGTGCGCGCTGGTTCCAACACTCCTGCAGGAAAAAACTTCCTCGGTGCAGCAGCAAAAATCGTCGCCCCTGAATCAACCAGGGCAGCTGGGGTTACCACAACTGTCTCCGAAAAAGTGACCTTGATCTGCAGAATGAGTTCCACGTTCAGATCAGGCCTAGTGCGGCCTGTTGCTCGCAAACGAGTCCTCTCCAGGACTCGATAAACTGGCGCCGGCATCTGAGGGCCAGCCACGCCTGGTACTTGGGAATTTACGTACATGCCAGGGAGTGTCCGACTCCCTTACTTACTGGTACCCCGTCCTTTCGGTTCAGGTTTCAGTTCTGGATGAAGAGTCCAGCACTCCTTCTCCGCATGTCCTTGTTTACCACAGTGACTACATTTGTCCTTGTGTGTCTGGTTCCCCTTTTCTGCCTGTTTGCCCTTTCGCCGTCCCCCATCCTTTTCTTTCTGGGACGGTCTCTCCTTACACCTCACTCCCTTCGGATGAGGGGGGCCTCCACACCACAAGCACTTACCTGCCTTCAGGCGTCCTTGCACCGTCTGCTGGGCCAACTTTTTTTTCTTGACACCCTCGGCCAGCCACTTGGGCCAGTTTGAAGCGCTGTCAGCCCAACAGGATTCCAGCTTATGTGGTCCCTTGCACTTAGGACATACAATTGAGGACGGCGGGGCAGAATCAGCCCTGGGTTTACCATCATGCAGACCTCTGACCTGTCTATCCGCATAACGTCCCCGTATGGCCTCCGCCCTGTGCTGAGTGAGCAATTTAGGCACGAGCCACTTATTACACTCCTCATAGGTGAATTCACGCAGGGCTTCCACCTCAGCTTCCAGGAGTTCCTCAATTAAGTCATTAAAAAACCCACTCCTGGTTAATGCCCTCATGAAAATCTTCTTGGCATGGGCAGCCGTGACCTCCCCCACCCTCTGCAAAAGCACACGCCACTGCAAATACCATTTACGATATGACCTGTAATTTCCTGCAGGGGGGGTGTGGTCCTCCCACTCATCTTCAACGACATTGTCATCAGCACATTCACGTGCCTCATCCAATAACTCCTCATGCATGTCCTGATATGTCCATTTCAGTTCATACATAAGTTCGAGATACAATTCAGCATATTCATCGGGAAGAGAAGTCAAAAAAGTGAGAGCCTTGAGTTCGGGGCTCAATATCTTTCCCCAATAACCCAAATAAAATTCCCATTGGCGCAAGTACCCACGCAGCGTTTTCCAGCTGCCATCCCAGTGTGGGCGCTTAACAAAGCGCTTCACATCACGTTTGGTGTCCTCGTCCATGATCTTGAAATCAACGTCCTCCAACTCCCCGGAGAGCAAACCACGAATTCTACTCACCCTCCCTCTCTCGGCCCCTTCACTGGGATGGGATCGTAATTCACCCTCTAGGTGTTTAAAAAACTCATGCAGTTTAACACCCGCACGCGCAGAGCCCTCAGGTGTTGGGGTGTGGCTTCGTTCCGCTGGTGTGTCACTCATGCTGGTGCTTGCCATGCCCGACAATTTTTTTATAGGCGTTCCACCCACCAATGCACTCAGTGTACTATGTACCTCATGCTCGTCATCCCGGGTCTTACCAGGCTTCCCGAGGGTGGAAGGGTTCTCCAATTTTATCCCTTCACTCACTGAATGCGAATACGGTGTATGCACACACAATGTCGTACCTCTTGTACTGGCCGTACCTGGCTTTACCTCTTCTGTGGGATCATCGCCCGTGAGGATTTCAGCCGTCAGCTCGGCAATCGCAAGCTGTATGGGCGAAAGAGAGTCCTCAACGAATGACCGCAAAACGGCCATAGTAACGGGCGAATCACGGACAAAAGACTCACCACAATTCAACCGTTGAGACGTGTGTGTATTCCTCCCATATGTGCGCAATGCATTGATTTGTTCCCAAACCTCATGAGAGAAATTTTTGAATGAGCGTTCCAAGCGGAAAACTTCACCCTTCAACGCTTGTAATGCCAAGTGTGGTAAAGAATCTAATTCTTGATCGGATTCCTCTCCCACATTAAAGTTCAACCGGCGTTCTACGCTCTTGTCTTCCAATGATTGAACCCGCAAGCAAAGAGTCGTTAGCCTATCAACAAATGAGTCTACACCCGCCACCTTGGTTGCGAGTGTGTTTACCTGTTTTCGCAACGACTCAATTTGAGCCTCATCCTGCATATCACGAGAGGGATTTGCAAATGATGTATCTCGGGCCGAGGCATCACACCTCGCTCTTTGATCATCACCCGCTGGTTCTCCACTCCCGGCTCTCGAATTTTTCGTTGATTTAGCTTCGTACTCCTTGCTCTTCGACTCTACCAATTCAAGTCGAAAAGTGTCGAGACGAGCTTCCACAACGTCTAGAGTACAACAATGAGCTATTACCTTATCCACACGTGACAAGCGGTCATTAATTCTATCGAGTTGCAACGCAATCGAATTCGAATCATGACCCTGCTCCCAAGAAGTAGAAATAGGGGAGGACCGAAGTTTGGAAATGGAATCTTGCATCTCCCGAACTTGCCTCTCCAATGCTCTTCTATGTTGCTCTTCCTCACTGCAAGAATAATTGACAAATTGTTTGATGTCATGAATACTCGAGTCCAAACGCTCACCGGATGCACATACTTTCACCAATCCCTCAAGTTTGGATACTCGGTCCATGACACCATCCCATTTTTTTGATTCCTCTCGTTTGAATTCATTAATGCGCTTATCAACCTCTAAAGCAACAAGATGAGATAAATTGGGCGTTGGTTGAGGACATTTAAACTCGTCCCGAATCCGCCCCATTTCGGTCGTGAAATGTCGATGATACTCCTCAAGAGTGGACCGAAATTGCTTGCGAACCGATTGCAAGGCGGTGTCTAGTTCATTAGAAAATTGAGAAATCCTACGTTCCATTACACTCAATCGGTCGGCAAGTTCATCATGCCTAGATTGCAAAGTATGAATGGAAGAACGAATTTTATATTTTTTTTGATAATTCTCAATCTCAACATTCACCACCTTGATCAATGATTCTCCAAACACCCCAACTTGGTGACTCAATGTCCCAACCTCACCTTGTAAGGCATTAAAGCGACCATGCAACCGAGAATATAAATCACTAAAATGGCGAAATTCTTGGTGCAAATCTTCCACTTCGGAACTCACCTTCAAGGAATGTTTGAAAGTGTTCTCAATGTGAGTACTCAATTGTATAGCAAATGCACCAAGACGATCACCCTCACGCACAACAACTTGCATTCGTCCCTCAATGTTGAGTAAATATTGATCCACGTTCACATTAAAAGAAACAACATCAGACATGAGTTGTCCTAAGACATGAACACGTTCCTCAATTTCCTCAATGCGAGGATCTTCATCAATAGTTCTACTCGCACGAAGGATCTCCAATGCTGCCCCATCGGGTCGGACCATCCGAATTCTCTCCACTCGCTCAGATCCAAATACAAAACCTTCATGTTGAAAGTCGGGCTGTCTGAACCTTGGTTCTCTACTCGGAGATTCCGACTTTACGAGCGCATTTATGCCCACTAATTGTCCTTCGTGACGAGGATCATGACGAAATTCGATGGACTTCCTCTCCATTTGCAATGTTGTACGTGGCCTAACGGACGATCACGAAATCGATGAGCTCGACGACGAATATCTACCAATGCGATAAAGACGTCCACAAATCAAAAAATGTTGTTCCCTATGTCGACTGACCCTGAATCTTGGAAATCCTGATTGGAACGGGAATTCTGTTCAGTCGCGCAGGATCGAAACCAGTCTGCTACCATGCAGGACTGTCCTTAGCATCGGCAGCGCAACAAAGCCATCGTGAATGTCATAGAAGAGGCCTGTTGAAGACAGTAAATGTCCAACATGAAATCCTGCATCAAATCAACAAATACACAACAATCGGAGACTATTCGGCGATACACAAATACAAGCGCCTTAACCTCCCTAGGAATATACATGTGTGCACTGCACCTGTGCACTGTACTGCACCTGTGGTCTGATCTGCTGCAGCAAGCAGTCGAAATTCTGCTCCGCGAGATGAGGTGGAAGATCACCAACACCCTCCCTGGTAACTCTAAACACAATTGAGCACTTGTCATCGAATAGCCCTTCACCTGCAACCTGTAACTAGCACACCAATCTCGCCAATGGTGTGTCCATGCATTTCACGGACAACATCGGAGCATTTCCAATCAAAGCGTTTGGGATTGGAGTGTGTGCCCAAACATAAGGAACACACAGGAAGCAAAATCAGTAAGCAAATAATAATGTTTCGTAGGCCTGTTGTAGCGAAACCCCGAGGGTCTAGCAACAAACCACGTGACAATCCAAGTCAAATTGTACCCAAATGATGAGAAAATGCCAAAGGTTGACCCCTGTAGCCTCCTCTTGATGCCTAGAAAGAGGGTACACAAGGTAGAAAAAACAGTACTTACATAAGGTTGCTACAGCCTTGTCAGAGTGCTATATCCCGGCCTAGGAAATCAACCTTTGTGCACACTAGTCCCGTATGGGTCCAAGGGAACGGGAATAAGCAATGTTACGTCCCTATGGGCTCTATAGAGAGCACATGGGGGCAAAAACTCAAAGATACGTGCTTTTCAAGCTGTGTTTTTTGGTGCTGTCACAACACCTGCGTACCAAAATCATGGGTCTCCCCCCGGGTGTTCCGCTTGCCTTCCCATGCTTCCATTGGACTTCAACCAAGCATATTTGAGTATTTTGTACCTAGAGGGAGGGGAATGGCCACTAGTTTGCTTGGTGTACCCCCAAAAGCCCCTAGATATATTAGCCGGGGGTTTCGCATTTTGGTCAAAAATGGACATTTTGGGTTTGTGGGTCCATTCGTCGGAGCTCGTTCTCCAACATATTGTGGAGTTAGAATAAGGTGTCGGGCTCGTTTGAAACCTGAAATCATGTCCTAAAAAGATAATATACCCGCCACGGGCCGTCTTACACCTATTTCTTGTAAAAATGGCATCTTTGGTGGTCATTTTTAGGTAAAATCAGGTGTATGTTGTGCATACCCTGCCACGTCAAAACGTGTACCCGTCGGCACGTAGTCAGGTTGGAAGCACATAGGGTACCAAGTCCTCAACCAAGCATAATGGAGTTATTTGGAACTAGAAGGATGCAAAAGATCAATTGTTTGCCCATTCAAGCCCCGTTGGCCCGGAGTTATAAGCATTGGGGGTTTTGCATTTTGGTGAAAAGTAGCAATTTGGAGTTCATGGTCTCGTTTGTCGGAGGTCGTTCTCCATCATACCGTTGAGCCGGAACGAACCGTTGGGCTCGTTCGAAAGGTGAAGAGGTATTGTAACGAGATATGGGGACCGGTTGTAGGCCACCTTGCAGTTAGTTTGCCTGAAAATCGGGTTTTTAATCATGGTTTTCAACTAAAATCGGTGTAATAAACGTGTAC
This sequence comes from Eutreptiella sp. 'Long Island Sound 2002', assembly GCA_964036045.1. Taxonomy (NCBI): domain Eukaryota; phylum Euglenozoa; class Euglenophyceae; order Eutreptiales; family Eutreptiaceae; genus Eutreptiella; species Eutreptiella sp. 'Long Island Sound 2002'. The sequence continues at coordinate 37,642,584 of OZ038391.1, read as the reverse complement.
TTGTTGGTATGCAGCGCAATTTCTGATATCTTCGGCCTTTGTAGGCTTGGGAAGGAGGAGCATAGCGAGTCCTTCCCAAGCCTAGTCACAAAGCTAATGCCATCAATTATCCTTTATTTTTTTGTCCTTTTGCTTTTTTTCCTTTGCTTTTGCTTTGTGTAAAATAGGTAATGTACTGTTGCTCGATGTGTTATTTTCTTGTTCAGATATTTTTTTATTTTTTACTTGATTGCAACGAGGCAAAAGGAGACATGGTGCATAGCTACTGTAGCATGCATTGATATTCTTTGTGCCGCACAATTTTGTTGATTTGATAATAGCATGAAACATGCACTGAAATTCATTCATTAAACAAATTGTCATTTAATAGCATTAGATACATCCCATGAACGAGACTTCTAAACTGGGTATATTTATCCGTCAATTGTGCTGATTGAGTATTGTCAGAGTATAGGTCGTAGGTCTATTAAATGGTGTCGGCGGTGTAGAAAATGAAACAAGCGAGATATGGCATGGTATGGTATGGTAAATATGCTACTGCCACCACTACTGCTCGTTACCACGTATACCACCACCACTAGCACTTTCCCGCCGGGTCTTGTCGCGGGTGGGCGGGCCGGGCTTCCACCAGCGCTTGTTGCCACTCGCGTGAACAGACTGGGGATTCCTAATAGATTTAACTTCAGTGAGCGCAAACGTGCGCGACATACGGTATATACCGGTATATAGAGGGTGTAGGGATAGGGTTGCGATTACTCAATCTAATGGTTTCGCACGAAAATCGATCCCTTGCAGCCTCCAATTAGGGTTAAATGGCCGCCGGGAGCCCAGCGTTAGCTGGGTGGCGGGAGGGGAATGGCCACTAGTTTGCTTGGTGTACGCCCAAAAGCCCCTAGATATATTAGCCGGGGGTTTGGCATTTTGGTCAAAAATGGACATTTTGGGTTTGTGGGTCCATTCGTCGGAGCTCGTTCTCCAACATATTGTGGAGTTAGAAGAAAGTGTTGGGCTCGTTTGAAACCTGAAATCATGTCCTAAAAAGATAATATAACCGCCACGGGCCGTCTCAGACCCATTTCTTGTAAAAATGGCATCTTTGGTGGTCATTTTTAGGTAAAATCAGGTGTATGTTGTGCATACCCTGCCACGTCAAACCGTGTACCCGTTGGCACGTAGTCAGGTTGGAAGCACATAGGGTACCAAGTCCTCAACCAAGCATAATGGAGTTATTTGGACCTAGAAGGATGCAAAAGATCAATTGTTTGCCCATTCAAGCCCCGTTGGCCCGGAGTTATAAGCATTGGGAGTTTTGCATTTTGGTGAAAAGTAGCAATTTGGAGTTCATGGTCCCGTTTGTCGGAGGTCGTTCTCCATCATACCGTTGAGCCGGAACGAACCGTTGGGCTCGTTCGAAAGGTGAAGAGGTATTGTAACGAGATATGGGGACCGGTTGTAGGCCACCTTGCAGTTAGTTTGCCTGAAAATCGGGTTTTTAATCATGGTTTTCAACTAAAATCGGTGTAATAAACGTGTACTTGTTGGTACGCAGCGAAATTTCTGATATCTTCGGCCTTTGTAGGCTTGGGAAGGAGGAGCATAGCGAGTCCTTCCCAAGCCTAGTCACAAAGCTAATGCCATCAATTATCCTTTATTTTTTTGTCTTTTTGATTTTTTTCCTTTGCTTTTGCTTTTTGTAAAATAGGTAATGTACTGTTGCTCGATGTGTTCTTTTCTTGTTCAGATATTTTTTTATTTTTTACTTGATTGCAACGAGGCAAAAGGAGACATGGTGCATAGCTACTGTAGCATGCATTGATATTCTTTGTGCCGCACAATTTTGTTGATTTGATAATAGCATGAAACATGCACTGAAATTCATTCATTAAACAAATTGTCATTTAATAGCATTAGATACATCCCATGAACGAGACTTCTAAACTGGGTATATTTATCCGTCAATTGTGCTGATTGATTATTGTCAGAGTATAGGTCGTAGGTCTATTAAATGGTGTCGGCGGTGCAGAAAATGAAACAAGCGAGATATGGCATGGTATGGTATGGTAAATATGCTACTGCCACCACTACTGCTCGTTACCACGTATACCACCACCACTAGCACTTTCCCGCCGGGTCTTGTCGCGGGTGGGCGGGCCGGGCTTCCACCAGCGCTTGTTGCCACTCGCGTGAACAGACTGAGGATTCCTAATAGATTTAACTTCAGTGAGCGCAAACGTGCGCGACATACGGTATATACCGGTATATAGAGGGTGTAGGGTTAGGGTTGCGATTACTCAATCTAATGGTTTCGCACGAAAATCGATCCCTTGCAGCCTCCAATTAGGGTTAAATGGCCGCGGGGAGCCCAGCGTTAGCTGGGTGGCGGCCATGGTTGGTACGCAGCGCAATTTCTGATATCTTCGGCCTTTGTAGGCTTGGGAAGGAGGAGCATAGCGAGTCCTTCCCAAGCCTAGTCACAAAGCTAATGCCATCAATTATCCTTTATTTTTTTGTCCTTTTGCTTTTTTTCCTTTGCTTTTGCTTTGTGTAAAATAGGTAATGTACTGTTGCTCGATGTGTTATTTTCTTGTTCAGATATTTTTTTTATTTTTTACTTGATTGCAACGAGGCAAAAGGAGACATGGTGCATAGCTAGTGTAGCATGCATTGATATTCTTTGTGCCGCACAATTTTGTTGATTTGATAATAGCATGAAACATGCACTGAAATTCATTCATTAAACAAATTGTCATTTAATAGCATTAGATACATCCCATGAACGAGACTTCTAAACTGGGTATATTTATCCGTCAATTGTGCTGATTGAGTATTGTCAGAGTATAGGTCGTAGGTCTATTAAATGGTGTCGGCGGTGTAGAAAATGAAACAAGCGAGATATGGCATGGTATGGTATGGTAAATATGCTACTGCCACCACTACTGCTCGTTACCACGTATACCACCACCACTAGCACTTTCCCGCCGGGTCTTGTCGCGGGTGGGCGGGCCGGGCTTCCACCAGCGCTTGTTGCCACTCGCGTGAACAGACTGAGGATTCCTAATAGATTTAACTTCAGTGAGCGCAAACGTGCGCGACATACGGTATATACCGGTATATAGAGGGTGTAGGGTTAGGGTTGCGATTACTCAATCTAATGGTTTCGCACGAAAATCGATCCCTTGCAGCCTCCAATTAGGGTTAAATGGCCGCGGGGAGCCCAGCGTTAGCTGGGTGGCGGCCATGGTTGGTACGCAGCGCAATTTCTGATATCTTCGGCCTTTGTAGGCTTGGGAAGGAGGAGCATAGCGAGTCCTTTCCAAGCCTAGTCACAAAGCTAATGCCATCAATTATCCTTTATTTTTTTGTCCTTTTGCTTTTTTTCCTTTGCTTTTGCTTTGTGTAAAATAGGTAATGTACTGTTGCTCGATGTGTTATTTTCTTGTTCAGATATCTTTTTTATTTTTTACTTGATTGCAACGAGGCAAAAGGAGACATGGTGCATAGCTAGTGTAGCATGCATTGATATTCTTTGTGCCGCACAATTTTGTTGATTTGATAATAGCATGAAACATGCACTGAAATTCATTCATTAAACAAATTGTCATTTAATAGCATTAGATACATCCCATGAACGAGACTTCTAAACTGGGTATATTTATCCGTCAATTGTGCTGATTGAGTATTGTCAGAGTATAGGTCGTAGGTCTATTAAATGGTGTCGGCGGTGTAGAAAATGAAACAAGCGAGATATGGCATGGTATGGTATGGTAAATATGCTACTGCCACCACTACTGCTCGTTACCACGTATACCACCACCACTAGCACTTTCCCGCCGGGTCTTGTCGCGGGTGGGCGGGCCGGGCTTCCACCAGCGCTTGTTGCCACTCGCGTGAACAGACTGAGGATTCCTAATAGATTTAACTTCAGTGAGCGCAAACGTGCGCGACATACGGTATATACCGGTATATAGAGGGTGTAGGGATAGGGTTGCGATTACTCAATCTAATGGTTTCGCACGAAAATTGATCCCTTGCAGCCTCCAATTAGGGTTAAATGGCCGCCGGGAGCCCAGCGTTAGCTGGGTGGCATCTTTGGTGGTCATTTTTAGGTAAAATCACGTGTATGTTGTGCATACCCTGCCACGTCAAAACGTGTACCCGTCGGCACGTAGTCAGGTTGGAAGCACATAGGGTACCAAGTCCTCAACCAAGCATAATGGAGTTATTTGGACCTAGAAGAATGCAAAAGATCAATTGTTTGCCCATTCAAGCCCCGTTGGCCCGGAGTTATAAGCATTGGGGGTTTTGCATTTTGGTGAAAAGTAGCAATTTGGAGTTCATGGTCTCGTTTGTCGGAGGTCGTTCTCCATCATACCGTTGAGCCGGAACGAACCGTTGGGCTCGTTCGAAAGGTGAAGAGGTATTGTAACGAGATATGGGGACCGGTTGTAGGCCACCTTGCAGTTAGTTTGCCTGAAAATCGGGTTTTTAATCATGGTTTTCAACTAAAATCGGTGTAATAAACGTGTACTTGTTGGTACGCAGCGCAATTTCTGATATCTTCGGCCTTTGTAGGCTTGGGAAGGAGGAGCATAGCGAGTCCTTCCCAAGCCTAGTCACAAAGCTAATGCCATCAATTATCCTTTATTTTTTTGTCCTTTTGCTTTTTTTCCTTTGCTTTTGCTTTGTGTAAAATAGGTAATGTACTGTTGCTCGATGTGTTATTTTCTTGTTCAGATATTTTTTTTATTTTTTACTTGATTGCAACGAGGCAAAAGGAGACATGGTGCATAGCTAGTGTAGCATGCATTGATATTCTTTGTGCCGCACAATTTTGTTGATTTGATAATAGCATGAAACATGCACTGAAATTCATTCATTAAACAAATTGTCATTTAATAGCATTAGATACATCCCATGAACGAGACTTCTAAACTGGGTATATTTATCCGTCAATTGTGCTGATTGAGTGTTGTCAGAGTATAGGTCGTAGGTCTATTAAATGGTGTCGGCGGTGTAGGAAATGAAACAAGCGAGATATGGTATGGTATGGTATGGTAAATATGCTACTGCCACCACTACTGCTCGTTACCACGTATACCACCACCACTAGCACTTTCCCGCCGGGTCTTGTCGCGGGTGGGCGGGCCGGGCTTCCACCAGCGCTTGTTGCCACTCGCGTGAACAGACTGGGGATTCCTAATAGATTTAACTTCAGTGAGCGCAAACGTGCGCGACATACGGTATATACCGGTATATAGAGGGTGTAGGGTTAGGGTTGCGATTACTCAATCTAATGGTTTCGCACGACAATTGATCCCTTGCAGCCTCCAATTAGGGTTAAATGGCCGCCGGGAGCCCAGCGTTAGCTGGGTGGCGGCCATGGTTGGTACGCAGCGCAATTTCTGATATCTTCGGCCTTTGTAGGCTTGGGAAGGAGGAGCATAGCGAGTCCTTCCCAAGCCTAGTCACAAAGCTAATGCCATCAATTATCCTTTATTTTTTTGTCCTTTTGCTTTTTTTCCTTTGCTTTTGCTTTGTGTAAAATAGGTAATGTACTGTTGCTCGATGTGTTATTTTCTTGTTCAGATATTTTTTTTATTTTTTACTTGATTGCAACGAGGCAAAAGGAGACATGGTGCATAGCTAGTGTAGCATGCATTGATATTCTTTGTGCCGCACAATTTTGTTGATTTGATAATAGCATGAAACATGCACTGAAATTCATTCATTAAACAAATTGTCATTTAATAGCATTAGATACATCCCATGAACGAGACTTCTAAACTGGGTATATTTATCCGTCAATTGTGCTGATTGAGTATTGTCAGAGTATAGGTCGTAGGTCTATTAAATGGTGTCGGCGGTGTAGAAAATGAAACAAGCGAGATATGGCATGGTATGGTATGGTAAATATGCTACTGCCACCACTACTGCTCGTTACCACGTATACCACCACCACTAGCACTTTCCCGCCGGGTCTTGTCGCGGGTGGGCGGGCCGGGCTTCCACCAGCGCTTGTTGCCACTCGCGTGAACAGACTGAGGATTCCTAATAGATTTAACTTCAGTGAGCGCAAACGTGCGCGACATACGGTATATACCGGTATATAGAGGGTGTAGGGATAGGGTTGCGATTACTCAATCTAATGGTTTCGCACGAAAATCGATCCCTTGCAGCCTCCAATTAGGGTTAAATGGCCGCCGGGAGCCCAGCGTTAGCTGGGTGGCATCTTTGGTGGTCATTTTTAGGTAAAATCACGTGTATGTTGTGCATACCCTGCCACGTCAAAACGTGTACCCGTCGGCACATAGTCAGGTTGGAAGCACATAGGGTACCAAGTCCTCAACCAAGCATAATGGAGTTATTTGGACCTAGAAGGATGCAAAAGATCAATTGTTTGCCCATTCAAGCCCCGTTGGCCCGGAGTTATAAGCATTGGGGGTTTTGCATTTTGGTGAAAAGTAGCAATTTGGAGTTCATGGTCTCGTTTGTCGGAGGTCGTTCTCCATCATACCGTTGAGCCGGAACGAACCGTTGGGCTCGTTCGAAAGGTGAAGAGGTATTGTAACGAGATATGGGGACCGGTTGTAGGCCACCTTGCAGTTAGTTTGCCTGAAAATCGGGTTTTTAATCATGGTTTTCAACTAAAATCGGTGTAATAAACGTGTACTTGTTGGTACGCAGCGCAATTTCTGATATCTTCGGCCTTTGTAGGCTTGGGAAGGAGGAGCATAGCGAGTCCTTCCCAAGCCTAGTCACAAAGCTAATGCCATCAATTATCCTTTATTTTTTTGTCCTTTTGCTTTTTTTCCTTTGCTTTTGCTTTGTGTAAAATAGGTAATGTACTGTTGCTCGATGTGTTATTTTCTTGTTCAGATATTTTTTTTATTTTTTACTTGATTGCAACGAGGCAAAAGGAGACATGGTGCATAGCTAGTGTAGCATGCATTGATATTCTTTGTGCCGCACAATTTTGTTGATTTGATAATAGCATGAAACATGCACTGAAATTCATTCATTAAACAAATTGTCATTTAATAGCATTAGATACATCCCATGAACGAGACTTCTAAACTGGGTATATTTATCCGTCAATTGTGCTGATTGAGTATTGTCACAGTATAGGTCGTAGGTCTATTAAATGGTGTCGGCGGTGTAGGAAATGAAACAAGCGAGATATGGTATGGTATGGTATGGTAAATATGCTACTGCCACCACTACTGCTCGTTACCACGTATACCACCACCACTAGCACTTTCCCGCCGGGTCTTGTCGCGGGTGGGCGGGCCGGGCTTCCACCAGCGCTTGTTGCCACTCGCGTGAACAGACTGGGGATTCCTAATAGATTTAACTTCAGTGAGCGCAAACGTGCGCGACATACGGTATATACCGGTATATAGAGGGTGTAGGGTTAGGGTTGCGATTACTCAATCTAATGGTTTCGCACGAAAATCGATCCCTTGCAGCCTCCAATTAGGGTTAAATGGCCGCCACCCAGCTAACGCTGGGCTCCCGGCGGCCATTTAACCCTAATTGGAGGCTGCAAGTGATCGATTTTCGTGCGACATCGTTTACCAGCCGCGTGCACTGGGTATGCTTCACATCAGTGGCAATCATGCCACAACTCCCTACCTTGTCGATGTTGAATGAGACAAGACCGTAGATTGTTGCCGATAGCATTAGTGTTTCACCTCTAGTCTTCCTTACTACAGTAGACAACAACCAAAATGCTTCAGTTTGTGCATCACGCTGAGTGGCACAATTACGAATAGCAATGAAGAAAATAAAAAATGTAACAGCAACATGATATCACGAAACTTGTTGAGCTTGTGGTTCATAAAGCAAAACCCCTCTCACACAACTAGGCTAGAATGCCGGTGGTCGAGAAACGAAATAGCATTTCTCAACATCAAAATGACCACTTCGAGCGTAGGATTTCCCATGCAGTTTGGAAGAGTCGCTGTGGCGCTCGGGGTTGCTTTCATGATATGCTCGATTGAGGGGATTGACGTCCGGTGTTTTCGGTGACCGGTGTTTTCGTAGCGCCTAGAGGTACGGTCTTGACTAGAGTGTGACACATTTGGATGCACCCCGCTTTGAGGCGGGAGCGATGACCTCCTTGCGGCGCGTGTTTTGGTACGAATTTCCATCTACATTTGACATTTCACAATTGCATTTTGCTGATTCCATTCCATTCGGTCCATGTGGTGCCATGAGACGCGACGCATAGGAGACAACCCCGGCTGGCGAGTCCTTCAAGTTGTAGGGGGGTCAATCAATTGAGGGTTGGGGCCACAACAGTGTCGCAACGCGATTCCACGTTAAATGCTCCCGAGGAGAGTGGAATTTATTACAAAGGGAAGGTGTGCTTTGGTCCAACCAATTTCGACATCATAGGTGATCGAAGTCACTGGTTTGCACACGGGCACATGGCATCTCTTACTCACGTAACCACCACAAGAGCATGGCTTTCGAGGTGTCCAAGTTTTTTACTCATGGTGATATAATTAGTGCACTCTTTGCTTGCATTGCCGGTTCTCCCTTTTTCGGCGATTGAACTATGCACGATCTTCACTACACTCCGATTGGTGACTAGTATCACGAGGGAGGGAATTTTGGTTCGTGTGTGTTTTGCGGGAAGGGCGTTGGAGTTCTGCAACCAATATCATGAGAAGTTGGGAACGTGAGGAGGGGGCAATTCACCGCTAGGCGAAATGATGAACTGTTGATGGTCTCCATGGAACTATTATGGAGGATGTTCTTTCTTTGGGCAATTCAAAGTGCCTTGGAATGTTCATGGGGTTAAGAACAACAGAAGAGCAAAAGTGTGTAGTGGTAGGGTGGTGAAAGCGGACCTTGACGTTCGGCGTGGACGCAAGGACATTACGAGCCACGATAAGACAAGTAGTCGAGTTCGCATCAGCAAATGAAAAAAGTAAACCGTTTTGCTGGGAACAAAGCTTTCGCCCATTCTTGACCGAGAGAAGTGGGTGTACAAAAATGAATGAAACAGTGTGTTTTGGGGGCTTCGGTGCTTGCTCTTGAGGGCGAGGCATAAGACACGCCAAGCCGAAAAAAGCATAGGTTGCAAATGAAGCATAACCACACAGAGCCCTCAAAGTGGACCAAAACACGCTGTATTTATGCAATTGGGCAGACATCATGCAATTGTTCGTGGTATATGGTCACCTCAGGTGTGAAAGCATCATTTTTTAGGAACCATGACATGCAACTCCTCAAAGGATTCGTCACGAATAACATGGGGATGGCAAACAACAGGTTCGCATCTAGAACAGGGTTCAGACTTTAGGTGTCATTGTGGATAAAATGTGATGAGATTTCTTGGTACCGGTGGAACACTTGGAACACTTGCCTCAAATGTCTAGAAAATAGGATTCAATTTCTCCACGTCGGAATGGAAGGATGTATGTGTGTCATTATCACCACCTGACGAAGAAATGCAAGACCCATGTGGGAACTATCAGGTAAAAGTTAGAAGTTCCACTAACCAACTTGACCCCACCGTTGCAATGACCCGTGAATGGAAAATGCTTCGGTCACACAAAGGTGCCGTAGTATAGTTTGCATTTGCACTCTCGCAGGGTTATGGTTATTTTAATTTGAGCACGCTTGCTCTTCGTGCCTTGGAGGCGTGTTGAACTCCAAGACCCCCCGGTTTAGGAGAAGGCAAATGTACACCAGGGCTCAATCTCCAGCTCCAACTCTCGTCTCATCTCCGATGCCCTCTTAAAACAAGTTGGAAAATTATTGCGTTAGATGGCAACTGCCACGTGCACATCACGTCTCTTTCTTGCTCTACTTCTTCCTAAGACAACCTTTGCTCTCACTGCACATCGGAATGCAATCACCATCTCATGATTTGATCACACAAAACAATCGTGCTTGGAAGTAGACGCGACGAAAATGCTCAATTCCTACTGGTATGCAACTTCACCCAGTTGTATGACCAAACACCCGCGTACACCAACGTACATGTGTATTTTAGCACGTGTATTCGTCGTGCTAAGACAAAGACAAGTGCTAGGACAAAAACCGAGGTTAGTGCGAAGTAGAGTATCACGACTGACAAGACAATCATCGGGTCACTTACACGGCACTTGTTGTACCGCTATTTTCCGGTTACCCTTGTCAGCTTAGGCAGAACCTGATCGTTCATGATTGCATGGTCTCTTGATCATGTTCAATTGATGATGGTGCTCTTGGTGCGTGCATTCGCTAAGGTATTAGTGCCGGTATTTTGGTTGTGTAGGTCCTTTATCTTTACTTTGACACAAATTTCATGGGCAAAAATCCAAGTTGGGCTACACAGCTTCCACGTACTTTTCACCCCAAGCAAGCTTTTTCCTTCACCCTGCCTACAACACACATGGGGCACTAGTGCACGCTGTTAAGCCCTGTGACGTCGAATATACAACGGTGCATCACAAGGTTCACAAGCATCTAACACCTTGCGGGCCAAAATTGCAACCTCCAAGAATGCAAAGGTTTGGGGCTCCAACTGTAGGTCCGTAGTCTTGTTGCCTAATTTGTGCCGAGCACGCCAGTATTGCGGAACCCCATTTCTCCGTTGGCTTGTGGTGCATGCAATGCATGTCAACGAGATTGTTTGAGTGTCGTGCTCGGATGAGGCATAGCAACCCGTTGGCCCCAAGGAGGTCGAGTGTACGTGCATGGGAGCAGCTCCGGCCCATCTTGCATCTACCATGTGCGGATGGTCGGACAATAATAGGACACACACAGAGGGGGTGCCCACGGTCGCAAGCGGTCGCAGGCGGTCGCAGGCGGTCGCAAGCGCTTGAGATGCCCTTTTTGGCCAGAAACCCCCTTTTGAGGGCTCCACGCAGTTGTACTACGGCTTGTGACCCGTCTACGCACATATTTTCTTGTGCTCTTTGCCATGAAAGGGTTTTCACCACATTTTTATTTTAACCGAAAAAAACGGTTTTGTACCCGAAAGTAACAATTACATTCTTCTAAACTCTTTCAGTTTGAATGCTGTCTGCGGCCAAGATAGAATTGCTTGTCCTAATTTTGTTCCAACACTGTTCCTATTTTTTCTGTGATTGACGCTTACCCCGACCTGTCCCTATGTGATGCACACAGGGCTGTGTACGCCCAGAGTATCCTCACAACTCTGGATCTCGTCAGAAACAACAATTCAATGTTGTACGACCCATATAAATGGGACAGTAGTAGAGAAAACGAAAGGCAGGGCTCAGAACAAAGAGGGCAGTGTCCAAGAGTCCAGGTGTACAGGGCGTCATGGCACCACGTGCATGGCTTCAATGACAGTGATAGATGAGCACACACATATGTATGGTGTACCACACGCATGGTGACAGCGCCTAACCTGAACACACTGGACCCATCCCACTTGATCTTCCGTTTTGCGATCACGTTCTGCAGCCTCAGATGCATCTGTGAGCAGTTTTCTTTGTGTTGTGCACGCCTGCTGTCTTTACCAGCCCATAGGTAGATGACGTCATGACTGTGAAAAAAAGTGACGATGGGGTCTAAAGGACCAAATTTTGCTGCCGTGGCAAATCGGTTCCTATTCTCATTATTGATGTCCGTTCTCGTGCACGTGAGGCCCAAAAAGTATTTTGTGACCTTCATGCAAAAGCTTGGCGCAAAAATGGGTATCCTCCATTGGCTTCACAATGTTGCTTGTTGCGTTCTTTTGATAGCCATCGTCTAGCACCCGAGGAAGAGGGATACAATGACCACTTGGCCGTCTCAAGGTCGCCGGCGTTGCAAGGCATCTTGAATGTTCGAAAAGATAGGAATGAGCGCACGCGCAATGCCCTACAAAAGGCGGCCAAGCAAAAAGGGCAAGCGACAGATCCAATGGAAGCTAACAAGGTGCGTATTCATCGTGCCAAGTGGCAAAAGGCCAAGGCACCCTGCATCCAACCACTTGAGTTGACAATGAGCTGCCTAGGCAGGCAACAAGCCATTTGCAATGCTACTATTTAGTGCAAGAGACAATTGTGATATGTCTTTCCTTCAATGAGTTAATGCATGGCACACTTGGAGGGGCGGAGGGAGGGAGGCCGGGCGGGCTGGAGGGATTGGGGGAGTGAGTGTATGGGTTATGCCATCTGCAATAGACGTGTACGAAAATTTTCTTAAGCGGTCGCAGGCAGTCGCAGGCGGTCGCAGGCGGTGGGCACCCCCAGAGCCTCGCGTAAAGGTTCTTGGAAGCGATCGATGTCGGGGTCAAGGGACGCCACCGTGGAAACAAGAAAATTAGTCATCCAGAATGGTTACCAAAGAGTTAGATAAACTCATAATAGTGGTGTAGAGCTCCTCATTTTTTTCTATTGCACAATGTAGCCTTTAATTGAAGTTGAAAGGGTGTGACGCTCCTGTTTTCGTCACGGCAGGGGTAGCACATTTTGCGGGCCAAAAGGCCTCTCCCCACCGACCCTAGCGGTTGCCTTTAGCCCCCCGCCTAAACACCCCACACAGGTGACCAATGCCCCCCCTCCCCCACCACCACCACCCCTACCCCTCACTATCTGAATATCTTTTTGTTTTTCGAGAATTGATTTTGAGTTCGTACCTTCCCCATAATCTTTGCGCCACGGGGCATGGGGTATGGACGAACAAATACCTGAAGTCGTTGAGGTACAACCAGGTGGGGAAGCAGATGTCCCACCGGATGTGGAAGAGCAAAACAATATTGACACCGAAATCGCATCACACGATGCGGGTTCAATTGATGGTGATGGGGACGATGTGCCAGAGGAGGAGGAAGACGAGTTGGAGGAATTAGCCAAGTCTTCCGAAGAGATCCGCGAGGAGGAAGTCAATCAGTTGGAGTTCTTTGAGTTCCCGGAAGAGGAGCAGCCTGAAGATGACGAAACAGGACGCCTAGCGTACAAGAAAAAGTGCGAAGAATTTGACTTCTATTTGTTTCCCGTCAATTCCGTTGTGCAGAAGTTTGATTTGGAGGTGCTCCCGCTAGCTCATTCGGGGTTGGGCGATAAGGGAGCAGTGGCTCTCTCGGAATCCCTGAAAGTGAACACGCGAATTCGAGATCTGTGTGTTGTGGATAACTGGATTACTCCCAAAGGTGGACAGGCTCTCTTGGAGGCCATCAAGAATAACGAATCGATCACCAAATTGGATTTTGCAGAGAACCGCTTGGGTTACCGTGCTGGGCAGGTAGGGCGCACGACCATTGGGGAAACTCTCCGAGATGTCTTCATCCAGAATCGTGTCCTGAGGGCCGTGTCATTACGCGCCAATAAACTTGGGGACAGTGACGTCACAGAATTGGCCAATGGCCTTTGTGAAAACTTTTCATTGCATGTTCTCGACCTCTCATACAACGAATTGGGCCCACGGGCAGGCGAGTCTGTCGGCATGATGCTCAGCACCAACGGTGATCTACGGGAGCTGAACCTGGAGTGGAACCAGCTGCGCAACGATGGGACGATGAAGGTGCTGGACGGGCTCAAGGGCAACAACACCCTCAAGCGGATATCCCTCGCATGGAATGGGCTGTCGGACAAAGGGGGCATTGCAGTGGGGGAGGTGCTGCAGACCAACACATCGCTGGAGGAGGTTGATGTCTCGCACAACCGAATTTCAGTGGCTGGCGCCAAGCGTATTGCAGAGGGAATTGCAGAGAACGCTGCCATACGGCGGCTCGTGCTCGCTCACAATCCACTTGCTGACGAAGGCTGCACTGCAATCCTTCAGGCCATTGGGACTAATCAGTCCCTAGTTTTTGTTGACCTGATGAGCGCAGAGTCGGGGCACAATGCTGCCACAGAGATTGTGGAGACATATGAGAAGCGCCAGGGGAAAGTAGAGATCCACATCCCGCGGTCTATGTTTGTTAGCAAGAAGCCCGGATGAGTTGGGCTTGGGCTGGGGCATTTGGCACGTTGTTTTACAGATTTATGTGCCACGCAGAGAGGATGGACCTGCAACGCCCAAACATGCAATGTGTTTGTTGTGGGAAGAGTGTGAAGACTGCTGAGTTGCTCTGCAGTGTGTTTCTCACAGTCGTTTTTGGTTTAGGGATTGAGCTCGTCCGGGTGCATGTTATTGGGATGATTGCATGTTGACAGTGGTGGTTGGTCATCAGTGGCGTATGGAACGCAGTTGCAGCTTTCCCTGCTGTCCATTGTTTCCCCCCATTGTCCTCTGTTTTTTGTGTTGCCTATTAGGCGAGTGACCTGAGTGAGCAATAATACGCGCCTAATGGGGCACATGCAGCATCTTGCACTGCCTCTAGAGCATCCGGCTCCAGGTTGGCTTTTGAGTATACTATGGAAAGGTGAATAGTTGTCGCTGTTTTGTATTCATTGCAAGCCAATAATTCAAGTCATCCTCTGTGTTGCATCTGCAGCAGTGAGCAATTAGGGTGAATATTCGGCCAGGCTCGACCGTTTGGGGACAACGTATTCTTCATTTCAGCCCCATTTTGTCGCTCTAACAGAGCCTGACCTCACCCACCTATGGCCTCTTCTTGTTTTGTGTCTGTGAAATGGGCGCACGCCCTTATTTGAATGTACATCCTAATGCCCAATTCCATCATTCACCATTTTTGACCCTTGGTTTTAACATCATCCTCGTTGTTGCTTTGTTGACAACACCTCCCGCATCCTCCTATTTTTGATGAATTCTGTTTGTTGGATGAGGAATGGCGCGGTGCTTGTGCAAGTGCGTAATCCACGCAGCACAATCGTTTTGCTACTTTTAGTTTTCGCAGACAGTGATTTTGTATGTCTGAACGTCCAGTTGGGCTGAGTTCTATTGGTGTAGGCATGTGAACATCTGGAGAACATATACCGAATATTTTGTCCCTGCTAGACTTATCTGCACCCCTCAGTTTTCCGAGTCTTGTATGTTTGCCTGTGGACCATGGATGGAAGGGTGGGTGTCAGACCACAGTAATTTCAGATTTGAGGTGGTCATAGGACGAAAAGTTGGGGTAGAAAGAATGCTGTACGAAGTGTACACAGCAGTTTGCTGTTGCTGTGTTGCATTTGTCACTTCGTGTTCTTGACCTCAACAGTAAGATGATACGGTGATCAGCTTTGTGTTGGCTGTTGTGATCAGTCCATGACTCTTTCTCCATCAACTTGTCCCAATGCAGCACCACTGCATGTGTTATTCTCATGGGATTGCAGTCCACCACATATGGTATTCTCACAGCATCAAAGTATATCATCCCCGTTGTATTGGTACAAGGAGAAGCAAAGGCAATTAACAGAATGAAAGATTTGGCAACAAGATTGTGCTGTACCACGAGATTTGGATATAGATGTCATAGGAGGAACGTCAGCGCGCCGGGCACACACTGGGCATATTTTAGGCCAAAATACCCCCAGCCAACACTTCGCTAAGCAAAGGGATTGCACAGCCGTTTCATTTTCCCCCAAGATGGCAGGAGTTATGGAGCCATTTCAATTTTCCCCGAGACGCTGAGGGTTATGCCGCCATTTCTTTTTCCCCCCGATACGGCAGGGTTTATACGGCCATTTCTGGTCAATCTGGCCCCATGAAATCCAACCCAGATTTGGATTTTGGTGACATCAGATGAAAGCAAGGGGTGCCCTCAAAAGTGCTTGCAAACAATGTTTCCTCGGCATTCACCAAAAGTGGCGATGTGCTGAACACATAAACACCAGCCATCGCCACCATCATCTTGTGTGGCAGCATGTTGGTTTCATCAGGGTCGTGATAGACTTACATCCAAATCCACAATTGTGTGAAGTGCCAACAAGATGTGCCATGATTAATACAACTCACTGCCACACTGGATCATGCTAACCAAACCCCACTGCCACAAAAAAGAATGAGCAAACACTCAAATTTCGCCCTGTACCACCCATGCACATCATTGCCACAGAACCCTTGCCCCCAGGTAGGAATTGTCCTTTGAAAATGTCAATCTGCAAAGATGGTGATTTCTTACCCCACAAAGCAACAACATGCTCATGTGAAGATACCAAGCAACAGCGACATAGGCAATGCGTGGCAACCTTGCAAGGTGTAAGCAATGCACGCAGATTTGGCAAACCCCCCCCATATAGGATACCCTCTAAAACCACCCACTAACTCTATAACAAGGAAAGGAAGCCCCAGTTTTGCTTTCCCCTTGAGAACCCTCCCCAAGCAAATCGGAATCAACCCCAAACCGGCCCATACACACACTTGTGGAGACAAACTGTTTATTAGCCCCCCCCTGCCCCCCCCGGCCACTACCCCCCGTTTGTCCAACTGTCATTTTGTCAACCACCAGAAAATTGCGTGGTGCAGTTTGAAGCTGCTGAGTGTTGCCCCACTTCTGTTGTTACCCGCCCGCTGGACATATTGTGACAGGACATGTCCAGTTGCATATCCACTCATGGATTTGGATAGCATAACCTTGTTCCCTGGAACAGATGTGATTTTCATCTGCTCAACAAAGGAGCCCTCCGTGGCAAGGGTTATTGGGTTCTTTGAGCGCGGTGATGGATATCATCGCATCACTTATAGGCGGGGAAGTACAGAAATGCAGCACAACTCTGCAGCCGTGGACCGGCTATCACTTCCCCGTGTGCATTCACCCAAAGGCCAAGCCATTCCCTAAGGGTGCCGCCCAAAATATTCGTGTACAGAGTGGCGAACATGTTCAAGAATTCAAAGTTGAAGTGGGCCACGAACAAGAAGTTTCACATGAGTCTTCACAAGAGACATGTGTTGTGCCCCACCCTTTTGTCTGCTGGTTCCGAAGGAATGATAGGGGGAGCCTCAAGCGCAGTGCGCGCACAGTGCAACTATTTTGGGCGTCTGGCCGTACTAGAGACCCATACTTTGAGATACTAGGGGCTTCTAGGGGCATCATGGTGACCCCTAGCGGAGGTTTTGCAAGGTGTAGCACGTTTGGGTCAAGGCATGGCAAGGCGTAGCATGGTTGTGTCAAGGCATGGCAAGGCGCAATGCTCGTGTGCACACATTGATCTATCGTGCTTGCACATATGCTACAGGACTTCATACCCCCCTCCTCCTTTCTTAGAAACACTTTCTTCATGGATTTGAGTCTTGGCGATCGGGTGTTCTACACCCGCTTCAACGGCGTGCGAGTTCCTGCCACGGTGGTTGGGATGGCGGGAGATGGGCTCATCCACTTGGAGTACTACCAAGATGCACTACGGGTGGTAAATCGCCAATGCAAGATGGAGTCCATCTGTACTTAGTTGACAATGGAACGGAAAGACAGTTCTATGTTCTTGAGGGTGGCGACCAATGCGCCGTTCATGGCTTTGCCAGTTGTGCATGATGTGTATTGTGTGAAGGGAAGGTAGTTTACAACTTTCTTGAGCTGGGGCAGTTTGGGTCACCTAATTCTAAGGGCGTTTCCAAGGGGTTTGCTTGGGGGCTCTTCGGGGGGAACATAGTGTAAAAGTAGCGCGCAGTGCGCGCGCAGTGCAAAGATTCCCCCATAGTTCTGCACAGAGGGTGTGAGGGGGATTGCAGGGAGGTAGGGCGTCCTGATGCTGTTTTTCTCTAGTTTCAAAATTTTTGTGAGTTGGGCAATGCAGCCCACTTTGCCTTGCCATGACAGACCAAGATAAGGCGGTCAACGCGAACGCAGGAGTGGCTGGAGCGGCGGCACATGGAGTTGCGCCGACGGTGGGTGCGTGGTCCCATCCGCTGACACAACCAATCACGACAGGGCCGGGGGCCGCGATGGGACCCGGATCCGGGCGAGCTACGCAGGCGTCTGGCGCTGCGGCGGGGCAAGCGCGGAAGAGGACAACGTCAGCGTCGGGACCGCGAGGGGCCAAGTACGACGCGGGTAGCAAGGGGTCGAAGAGAGAGGCCGACGATGTTTGGGACTAGGAATGCGTGATGGCTGAAGACCAGGCACAGCGCGACGCGGCCTGGTGTGTTATGCTGCAGCAGCCGGCGCTAATGGACAATGTGCCACTGGAGTCCATGCTGGTGGTGCTCGACGTGGGCTATCTTCACCAGACGACGTGTACGTAGCTCACCACGTCAAATTGCCCCACGCTGTTCAGATCGCTGCTGGGGTCCTCATCGTCAACTCGCAGTTTGAGTACTACCGCAATGCGTTTTTGTTCGCTGCATCGCTGCGGCTAGGGCATAGAGGTTACCCAATTTGACCTCACCCCGGAGTAGTCACACGCCGCGTTCACGTTCGTGGACCTGCTGCAGGGGACGCGGGCACCGAAACATAGAAGGCCAGCAGCTCCGGTGGCCACGGCACAACCGGAGCCCATGAACATCGACAATGGCGCCTGCGCAGCGGGAGCGGCGGGCCACACGGGCACGGATCCCGAAGCGGAGATACCGAAGGCGTACGCGCTCACAGAGGCCAACGCACGAGCAGTTCGAAAACGTGGGGGCGCGTCGAGATGAGCGCAAAAACTGTGCCGCTTACTGGAGGGGTTCATCGAGGCATCGCGGCAGGGGCACGCGGATGATATATACGTGCCTTTCGGAGGTCGCGGAGCACCGGACGGAGATCCGCGGGTGGGTGGCGGCGGAAGTATGGGATGTGGTGGTGGCGCTCGAGGACGACGCCAAGCTGTGCCTCAAGGAGCGGCACCGGGCGCTCAAGAGGAAGGTGCAGCAACGAAAGAAAAAAGAAACGCATAGGAGCGGTTGAGGTGGAGAATGCAGGGGGCAGTTTGGCGTCAACACGCGGCCGTGGTCGTCTTCCGACGCATCGTCGGATACATGTGTGAGTTCGTCACTGTCCGTCGCGGGCAACGCCGGCGCAACGCACAGAGGACTATGCGAGGACGTTTGAGCAGACCAAGAATGCCTCAGGCGGTCCCACGTTCGTGTGGGTGAAAGGGGAGCCACATTTCCGAAGCAAAACCTCAGGCGACCTGGTGAAATGCGGCAGGGTACCCAAGACGCCCTGCCGCAGCTGCGGAAAGTGCCAGTAGTACCGGCAGGGATCCGTGTTCAGCTGCCTTGGGCAGTACCCCCGGCAAAAATGACCACCAAACCACCGCCCACGACGCGGGCCGGGTGACGCCGGTGCGCGCCAGGGTGAGGGGGAGAGTGGAGGCAAGTTGCGGCACGGAGAACAAAGTGCCAGCTCGGGGGATGATGACGCACACAACAACGGCGGCAACGCCGCAGGAGATAGCACGGTCTATGAGCCATGCTCAGTGGTCACGGCTGTGCGACGACTTGACGAAGAGAGCGCAAAGGGAGTCACGTACTCATACGCAGTGACGGCCTTCTCCAACTTCTCCGGGGCACGCAAGAGTCAAACCTGGCGGAGCTGCGCAAGTTCGCCAGGTGCACCATGAAGAGGCCGGGGGAGTCCAGTCGTGACACCCTCGGCGAGTACATGCTGCACCTAGTGCGCACTACCGAAAGCGATGGAGGGCTCAAGAAGGTGCTGGCGGGCATACGCTTCCTCGAGAAGCTGCAATGGGTGCCAAAAATCATCACACAGGCAAACTGGGCGCTTGTCAAAGCGGCGGGGAAGTACCATGAGCAGCGAGGGACACAGTACAGGCTCCACATCGCTCCGCACATCTACCACGGTGCCCCTTCGCCCCCGTCCACACCACCTACTCTCCGTCATAATAGGCCGTGAAGGCCTCCTTCGCGTGCTGTCTATATGCTATAGACAGCGCGGCGAGTGCGACAAGCTCCCACTCCTCCTTCGTGGATGCCGAGGTGCACAGCCCCTGGAACATCAGCGTACAGCTCTGCGTGCTGCAGACTGGTCACCCACGCAGGGCAAACTTGTTGCCGATACATACCTAGCCTGCCAACCACCCCCACCCGTAACTTTGGGCCAAACGGCGCTGCATTTGCAAAAATGGTCTCTCGGCGCGCCGCCAGCGCGCATCGTACCATGTGCAGGAGTAGGGAGAAAAGGAAGGATGTAGCCGTGGCCCGCGCCAGGGCTCTTGTAAAAGCAGAGGAGGGCGCGTTCATACTGCGATATGCGCTTGCAAGGAAAGGGAGGACGCTCCCACGGGCCTAGCTATCCACTGTAGCCTGCCGAGCATGCACGCCATATCCCTCGGGTGCATTTGTCCTGTCCCTAGCGCAAGAACCCACATACGAAAAGTTGCCGCCAACATGGCAAGCTCATTGCCTATGCTTCGCCGGCAGCAGTCAAGAGTTTTACCCAGGAAGGAGATGCGCGTTGTGGGGCTAAGCACGGACTTGTCACTTATTATAAAAGCAGCCCGCTGCAGTGCCTCCGCCACGGCCATCGTGGCCTCCTTGGTAGTTTGTGCATCATGTGCAGATATGAGGACGTCATCTATATAGATGTCCCAGTCTACCTCCAACCCCGCACTACAGATCACACAATTGCACCGACCAAGCGCTGACATATCACCGGGGAATATTTCCATCCGAAAGGCAAGCGCGTGTAGCGCCATCGTGAGACGCCAGTGTCAAGGCAGAAAATGCGGTGCCACAGGCGTGGCATGCATATACTCCATCACTAACTCTGCCACTTCCCGCAGCATCTCCAGGAACGTATGTACAGATCCGCGGCCCCCGCGCACTTGCTGCATGCGGTAGAACAGGTCATATATGGCTCCACCTCCTCGGACCTTCTCCCGGCGCCCTCGCTTGATTCCCGGCAGCGACGCCACTTGGCGCGCAAGATCCCAAAGTCAACCCCAGCAGCCCTTGCCGTCCGACTCGTCAGCGTGCTCGACGTTGCTTCCTCCGACCGTCCGTCGTAGCTAGTAGCGCCTGATCAGGTCCTATAGCACCCTGCCTTGCCGGCGCTGCCGGCGCCGAGAACACCCTTGTGAGCTCTCGCCTGAGCCATGGGGCCCACAGCCAGTACATGGTGGCCGGCATGGCCCTCCACGACAGCACCCCCGCCTCGGTGACGCCGGGCACCGGCAGTGGCCCGGACTTGCTGAAGTTCCATCCCGGCGGCGCCTCTGTATATACTCGGAGCACCGACACCGCGTGCCAGCCCCCCCACATGAGGATGGCCGAGGTTGGTGCCCCCATTTTCTTGAGCGTTGCTGCCCCGTAGCGCCTCCATGAATGCCACTGCAGCAATGTGGATGCCGATCCAGGCCTCCTTGCGAGCTCTCGTATGAGGTCATGCATGCGTTGCTTCGTGGCGATGAATGCCGGTCTGTGCGGGTGGTACCTGTGGCGCACTCGCAGCATGTGTAGGAACTTTGCCCACAACGTGGTCGGCAAAAGTGTGGGGAACAATGGAGTGGGTATGTGGCGATGTGCGTCGCTGTGTACTGGGGTGGCTGCAAATATAGGATTTGACAACAACGCTGCGCGGGGCGCAATGCCTCAGCCTGCGGTTGCGGCGGCACGCATGGGAGTTGACAAGCTGCCCTTGCAGCTTCATATCGGCTGCTACTTGCACCCCATCAGTGTACGGGGTGCTGGCCCGCGGGTACCTAGGGGCAAGGTAGTCCAACAGGCTTGCATTCGCTCGCAGCTGTTGTTTTTGTGAGTATTTGGTGCAGAGAAGAGTCAACCAGCAGTTTCCAGCGACTTGTGAAGCGTGCCTCTTTTTTTGCTTGCAAGTCCTTACAGCTTGCACACCCGGCGGAATGCTGGTTCCCAAGGAACAATAGTTCCGCACAGAGGGTGTGAGGGGGATTGCAGGGAGGTGGGGCGTCTTGATGCTGCCTGTCTCCAGTTTCAAAAATTTGTGAGTTAGGCAGTGCAGCCCACTTTGCCTCCCACCCGCCCGCCCATGTGTCCAAACTGACTTCTTTGGGCCGAGCACACGGTTCGACATTGGAACATGTTGAGTATTTGGTGCAGAGAAGAGTGTGAGTATTTGGTGCAGAGAAGAGTCAACCAGTAGTTTCCAGCGACTTGCGAAGCATGCCTGTTTCCTTGCTTGTGATTCCTAGCAGCTTGCACACCCGGCGGAACTCTCCCTCTAGGCGCGCGACGGTCCCCCGCTACCCCCTGTTACCCCGTTACCCCCGGTTGGGCGGCCCGAAAATTGCTTTGCGGGGGGGGGGATGGCATGGGCGCCCGGCGAAGGAGGGGGGGGGGGTCCAGAAATGGGCTTCCGTGCCGGGCCCTTTGTTTTGTGTAAGGACGGTTGTTGCCACCAAAGGCGCCGGAACACAAATTTTGGCCCGGAAAAATTTTTCACTCAAAAATTTTCCCCCACATATGTGTAGTCAAAATGATCAGCGCGACGTGGGGATCATTTTGAGCCATGTATGTTGGGGTCGGACCCCCCCCCCCCGGCACGGCAGGAAGGGCAGTCCCAGCCCAAACCCCCCTCCCGGCACGGCGACCAAGGAGGGGGAGGGGGGGGTTGGGCAAATGGGCTTCCGTGCCATCCCCCCCCCCCCCCCTGCAAAGCAATTTTCTTCCCGCCTTGCCAAATGACACTTCCCCATTTTGGGGGGGGGGGGGGGGGCAGCACTGTCACCATACATGAGCACTACACTGCACGGAAAACTGACGGAAACAATTGAAATTTGCCAAGGTTCCTGCAAATTGGGATGTCAAGGTGCCGCGATTAACTTTCTCACATCATTCAGCAAGTGGAACGCATAGCTCTGGCCTTGTGTTGAGTGCTGTGTGCTTTGTAAAAACATTCCGACCGCTGTGCTTAGTGTGACACGCGAATGTAATCAGCCCACAGAATGGGCTAGGTAGTGAAGAATTGCATTGGTCTTCCACCATGCGTAACTTCCTGGCCCTGTTGCTTCTCAAAATTGACACACATCAAGGAGCTCCTTTGTACCCATATTGCATGTATGCACACCCGGGAACCATTTCACAATGCATACAAATAAAGTGCATGGACAATTATTTAGACAGACTCTTTGGGCAACGGCATTGTACATTGACTGATTTGAAAAAACCACCAACTGTGCCATAATGGTTCATGCCCATAGTACACATGGACCCCAGAATCTCTTATTTTGTGAGGTGAATTGCTTATGTTGCTTGAAGGCTTTAGCAATGTTGTTGGCTTGGAAGCCTGAGTTACTACGTCCCTATTGTATTGAACAACGATATTTTAGAGAGGAGGAGGGGAGGGGTGGTCCAAAAGGAGGGGTGGTTCCAAAGCGGGGATCCACCTCTCCTTGAAAAGAAGGGAAAGGTAGGTACAAGAGAAGCAGTGCATCGATAAGCTACCATGGGAGCTCCATCTGTGCACCACAAGCATACCACAGGCAACAAAGTCAACCAACGCAGACCAAGAATTCTTTCAGTGCATGGAAACACTAAAACTGACAACCCATAGAAGACTACAACATCCATTTGGAGCATTTGTCCACAAAACTGGTAGCTGCTTCTTCTTTGGTTTGGCAGATTGATATGGACAATAAGCCAGCCAATGGGCTAAGGGTGTCTGCATATTATTTGCCATAACCGGAATGTCGGCCTGTGGTCACATGAGTTGGTCAATTGGTGGATAGGAACTGTGCAGTGTGATCGGGCTTGGTATTCTTGGTCTCGGCTGGTACAAACTTGGTATAAACCCACTGATGCATCTGTGGAAGACTTGGAAGCACCACAAGAAACATGCACTTGCCACTTTGCCTCTTGCGGGAGGGCTGACGATGGCTGTGTGGGACCTACAGGCACCTGCAAATGTGGAGTAGTTAGAGGCCAATGGTCACCTCCATTGTTTAGCCACAGGCTCCCACTCATCTCACGCTGCACCCTACTCATCCCAGAAATACCTTTCTGCTGCTGGACCATTGACATGCATGCTAGGACAGCATGACGTGCCCTTGACATATGATACCCACCGGTGACGTGCACAAGAAGGTGCCCTCCACCCTCCTAGTGCACAGCATGCTGACATACCAGTTCGAAGAAGAAGAAAATTGTCCCAGAAGGGTCGCCGACCTTACGAGTGAAGAGGGCAATTCGCCCAGGTGACAGCGGATGCAGAATGGATTGTGCACACGATGGCCACATTGATGGGCGATCAGGCACTTGACATTTAAACAGAGCAGAGTTTTCAGCATGCACAAGCACACAAGATGTTCCACACGAGATTCGTGTTCCTTGGTAATGTGGGTTGGGCATTGTTCCATGGGCTGACCCTCCAGTTGGTGGAACAGACTGTCACGGCATGCACCCTGACCTGGTATACCTGGGAAAGGTGGTCCACACGACAGCGGAGACCTCATTAGCCTGTTGGGCGGTCAAAGATGCGCACATGCCTCGGAAGTACTAGCTGCGGTACGACACTGTAGCTGCCTGCAGGCAGCATATCGACAGATAAAGTGCAACAAACTGCTTCCCAACTGATGCAATTTCATGACCTCAAAGTAATCCCTACTGTGTCGGGGACCCTAGAATGGAGAGAACTAAAATGGGGTGCCGTAACGTGCCGTACCGACACTGGTGATTGTACTACATTGTAACCAACCAGCCTTTATGGAATATCCCCACCCTTTCCGCAATGACCACTGTGTGCAGGTACCACCACCCCTGGACGCCACTTTTTTTTTTTTTTTGCAAGAATTGAATTTTCGATGGGCGGAATGAATTTCGAGTTTTGCCATGAGTTTTGGTGCCATGTGTGGCATCTCCACGATGAATTTTCCAAGCTGTCTGACGTCAATGCTTCTGCCAATGATCAGTGTGTAGCTGAGGTGTGGGGCACAGCCCATATTTCAATGCCATGTTGTATTTTTCATCCAACATCATTGATGATGAGGCAGTCTCTCGCCACTTGAAAGCGCCTAAGCCCGCAAGCAAGCCTGCATCCAACCCCGCACCCGATGCCAACGTAGAGCCCCAGTGTGCAGCAAATCATCAAGCCAGGATGATGTATCACAGAAGGAAAGCATCTTCATTTGGGGCTGCTGAAAATGTGGTATTGCATGTTGTTCTGTCAATGTGGTTATCAGCAGGCAGCAGAAATGTAGACTGTGTGTACCTGCATCCCCTGCTGTTCGGCTCTCACACCCCACTTCATTTGTTCTCAATCCCCTGTCCCACGGCCCTTGACTTCTTCTCAAGCGTATTCTCTTCTGCCCTCAAAGCAATGCTGCGCACACACCGCATCTGGCGCAGTGCCATCCCCACCACACCATTGCTCATCGGGGGGCAGTTCAAGCAGTCAAAGGCCACCAGCTTCATCCCCGTCATCAACCCGGCGACTCAGGAAGTCGTGACGAAGGTTCCAATTTGCACCGAGGCAGAGAAGCACGAGGCCGTGGAGGCGGCGGCGGAGGCGTTCAAGACGTGGTCGGAGATCTCTGCTTCCAACCGCATGAGGATGATGATCAAGTACGCGGAAGTCATCCGGGAGAATATGACGGAGGTGGCCCAGCACATTACCCGGGAGCAGGGCAAGGTGTGCAACATGCGACCTCTCTCTCTTTATTTCTCTCTCTGTAGCCTCCCAAGGCTTTCTTTCAACAACGAGATTTCGTTTTCGCTAGGGACAGCCTCTTAAGAACCGCCCTCTTGGCCGGCGCTTAAACCCCAACCGGCGGCGGCGAATTGCCAACCGCTGTTGGTAAGTGGCCAAAGCTTTGTTAATAAAGCACGGATTTCGGATGAGAGTCATGTGTCTTCTCTTCACCATCGACAAACTCGAGAGGTACGTATTTATGGATGATTCATTTTGCTACCTTCTCCGTGTCGGTGTGCGCATTTGTTGGGTCAACCTGCGGCCTCTCATTATCCTCCTGTATCTCCTTTTGCTATTGCTCCCTTCCGTCCAATCCACCGCCGGGGAAGTTGTGCCGTGTCGTGTCGTACGGTGCGGTGTGGTGCGGTGTTTGTGGTGTGATGTGTTGTGTTGCGTCGTGTCCTGTCGTGTTGCTTTGTATTGTGTAGTATTGTGCTGTGTGTAGTGTTGTGTTGTGTTGTGTTGTGTTGTGTTGTGTTGTGTTGTGTTGTGTTGTGTTGTGTTGTGTTGTGTTGTGTTGTGTTGTGTTGTGTTGTGTTGTGTTGTGTTGTGTTGTGTTGTGTTGTGTTGTGTTGTGTTGTGTTGTGTTGTGTTGTGTTGTGTTGTGTTGTGTTGTGTTGTGTTGTGTTGTGTTGTGTTGTGCTGTGTTGTGTTGTGTTGTGTTGTGTTGTGTTGTGTTGTGTTGCGTCGTGTCGTGTCGTGTCGTTTCGTGTCGTGTCGTGTCGTGTTGCTTTGTATTGTGTAGTATTGTGCTGTGTGTAGAGTTGTGTTGTGTGGTGTTGTCTGGTAGTGCCGTGTTGTGTTGTGCCGTGCTGTGCCGTGTTGTGTCGTGCGGTGTGGTGTGGTGTGGTGTGGTGTGGTGTGGTGCGGTGCGGTGCGGTGTGGTGCGGTGCGGTGTGCTACATTGCGCTGTGCCCAGTGCCCACAATGACTCCATTGCAAATCATTGCAGGTGCTGGCGGATGCTGAAGGAGACGTGTTCAGGGGTTTGGAGGTCGTGGAGCACTGCTTGTCGATGCCTAGTCTGTTGCAGGGGGAGACACTAGAGAACGTGACGTCGCACATGGACATTGTCAGCTACCGGCAGCCGCTCGGTGTCTGCGCTGGCGTTACCCCATTCAACTTCCCGGCTATGATCCCCTTGTGGATGTACCCCCCGGCCTTGGCCTGCGGCAACACCTTCGTCCTCAAGCCCTCTGAAAGAGACCCCACTGCCCCGATGATGCTCGCACAGTTGATGAAAGAGGTGTATTTTCTGATGCCTGTATGACATGACCCATGTCATGTCAGTCAAGGGGAGTGAGGTGGGCATGTGTGCCAACATGATGGTCGGGTCTGGCGACCCTCTCAGGGGTATATTGTCCCGACTTGATCGCCACCCCGTCGTCGGTGTATGCGTACGGCACGGTCGCTCAACCTGGTTGATTCAGCATTGCGCCGGGGCTCGCAAGGGGAGCCGGTCATCTGGTCGTAGTGTTGCATGGGCTGCGGCGTCCAAGAGTATCCTGTCTGCCGGGCTTTACCCTGCTTGGCAGTGGCGTGTGGCATGGCCCTGGCACCATAACCGCCGCTTGAACGCGGTCAGTGGCGCTGGTACATGTGCTTCAAAAGCCAAGCGCCTAAACCAGATCTGCCAACGCTGCGGGGGTTGTCTCCGGGGTATGTCCGCCAGATCACTGTTCTGTGCGGTGACCCATGTGTAGGCTCCCCAGGCGACCCATGCCCCGGCGAGCGAGGTCAGGAGATCTGCGCCGCATCCTCGATTTGCTTGCACTGGCATGACGAGAAATTGTGGGACTCTTCTGCCCTGTCTTTGTCTCACTGTGTGGGACAGGCACACAACAATGGGCTGAATATTGGAGCCCCGCAGAGTTATAGAGGCACGCCACGAAGCCGACCAGTATTTCTCTGCTCTCAAATGGCACAGTGGTGCGATAGACACATGCACCAATGGAAAGCAGGCGCACACGGACTCACATACACACACAGACCTATGCGCGTACTGAGCAGGCCCGCACGTGCGCGCGGCCTCTCCAGCCCCCGACCCCCACCCACCGACCCATGCATGCATGCATGTGCGCCACAAACTGCGAGCAGGAAAGGCAGAACAAGGGGGCGCCAGTGGAACAGCCAAGTGCAGAGGTCATGTGCACCACATGTGCGATTGGGTGCACGATTCGCGGCTTCGTACAGATGCCACGTGTCACCTCCGCGCCGCCCTCTGCACACCTCGCCCACGAGCCTCTCACCTGATGCACGTGACCTCTCAGGCTGGGTTCCCTGATGGAGTCCTGAACATCATTCACGGTGGCAAGGAGGCAGTGGACTTCATCTGCGATCACCCGAAGATCCGTGCGATTTCGTTCGTCGGGGGCCCCACTGCCGGATGTTACATCCATGCCCGCGGCACTGCAAATGGCAAGCGCGTGCAGGCCAATCTTGGAGCGAAGAACCACGCGGTGGTCCTCCCTGACGCCGACAAGCAGCATGTGATCAACAGTCTTGCAGGTACGGCACGTCCCGGGCGCAAGGTGGAGCCCTGAGGTGGGGGCTATCCCGAGATCAGGAAAACTTTGAGAACACGGCGCTCAACAATACGGTGGTAATTTGCAACGCCGGTGGACATAATTACCATTTGCGGTGATGCGCAAGGGTTGAGGATCATCACCCCTTGTCAGCCCTATGCACAGACATGCATGGCCGCGTAGGTTGCCTGATGGACATGGGCCATTCCTGTCTTCACTGCTGGTCATGCCTCCCATTGTCATCTTCCGGACCAAAGTGCCCGCTTTCCCCCAGATGTTCATGGTCACCTTGGCGTGAGGGGAAAGGGCAATGGGCTTGCCCACGACACGCATACTGAATGCCCCCGACACACAGGCATGTACCAGGCATTTTCTATGATGGGTCGAGGTCCTTGCGTCCCCACTTGTTTGGAAGCACACAGGAATTTGTATGGTACGAGAAAGCGTCGGAAGGGATGTAGTTTGTCCGTTCATAATTCGGTCAGTTGTGATCTTTGAGCGCCCCTACGCCGCGTCCAGCGATTGCCCGGATCAGGGGACGCCGGGGGGGGTTGCGGTTTTGTGGCTGAGAGTGGAATATCTGTTCCAGTGTTCACGCTTGCAGTGTACCGCCCCCGTGGCGTCCACCCAGCGCTGACAGGTTTTGCATTCCATCATTCCTCGATTGTGAAGTGCCGGGGGTGCTCTCCACCGCTGAAGTTGGAGTGCTCCTCCATACATGGGGGGGGGGGTCCGACGCACAGACTGCCCGCCACAATGGATCTTGACCCATTGAGCATGGCATTTGGGCACTGGATGTACTGCACAGTGAACTGCCCGCGTTTATGCGGTTGCCCCCTGCAGTGTCCTTTCTGGGCGCGCAATGGCCACCGGAGAGTGAAAAGGGACCAACTGAGAGACAGCCAGAGGGAGAAGCGGGAAGCGGGAAAAGGAGAAGAAAAAAAACAGGACCATTAATCAGCTATTATGAAGTCTGACACCGAATTTTTTTTTGAGCATTGAAAGTGGTAAGATTTTTTCCCCACCAAATTCCTGGTAAATGATGACTTTTCTGAACCCCTTTTGACGCGCTGATTCCAAAAGTCCCATTTTCATTTTTTTACCGAATTTTAGGTCCGGGTCACCTCCGGGGTCAGTCTTGGTAGGATTTTGCAGGGCCCACGAAGGGCATGATCCCCGGGTGCAATGCACAGCCCCCCCAACGGGGGGTTGGTTTTTGGGATCCGACGTTTGGGGACCCCCCTGCCTCGGCCCAGGCCCTTTGCCTCAATCTGCACAGGGGCCGCCTTCGGCGCCGCGGGGCAGCGGTGCATGGCCCTCTCCGCCGCCGTGTTTGTGGGGGAAGCCAAGGAGTGGCTCCCCGACCTCGTGGAGAAGGCCAAGACCCTCAAACTGGGGGAGGGCACTACGCCCGGCGTTGACATGGGGCCGCTGATCACCGTCGAGGCCAAGAAGCGCGCAGAGGCCCTCATCGGGTCCGCCGAGCAGGACGGATGCGGACTGCCCCTGGACGGCCGCGGCTACACGGTCCCAGGGTTCGAGAGCGGGTGTGCTTCTCTGCTCCTGTCTGCCATGAGCTCAGCACAGCTGCTGTAGCCCTTTACGAAAGCCTTTGCCCCCCCCCCCCCCCCCACCCCTCCCCAGACGCATGCTCTGTCTTCAAGAACCATGCACATCCGTCTCCTGTCACCCGCCCGGTATGTTACTCACAGCCCTCCGCGACTCCCCACCATGATTGTCTCCCTGACAACCCCCGCACAACCTCTACATCTACATTCTCTGCATCGTTCTGCAGCCCTTGAAGCATCTGTGCAGTATATCTCTGTACAATCTGCATGTCCCTTTCCTAAGATGAAGCTGCGAATCTATCCCCAACCACTTGCATCATCCGGCAACCCTCCACTGCACCCGTGCAGGACCCACCACGACCACTTGCAGGCTCTCACAGCCTCCCACACATCTCTACTACCTTCTGCAGCCGCCCATGGCCATCCATGCCAGGGGTACATATCGGATTGACATATTTATTTTGGTGGTGGTTGGGTGGGCTTGGGGGGCGGGGGGGGGGGGGGTGGGGTTCGAGGGTTATACGACAAATTACGAATCACAGAACTCCCACATGAGTCCTTAAAAACGGGCAGTCTGAGGACTAGTGATGGCTCATAAAGTGGGCCGCCAAGCGGCTCCAAGGGAAATTTTTTGCAAACAATTTCCCCCGTGACACATCCCTCAACATAATCCGCGCATCATTAGGACCAAACCACGCCCTTGGGGGCGTGGTTTTGGTCGACCGAATTTCGTTATTTGTAATTCGTCATCAGGGCGGCGGCGGGTGTGTGTGTGGCAGATGAGACCTACACGCAGAAATCGCAGGAGGCCTGGAAGGATACATCAACTACATGAGAAGGAAACACCAAATACCGGGGGATGCGTTTGCGGCATGGTTCGGTGCCATCACAAGATGAGTGCAGGAGGAGCTAGCCTTGCAACGAGGAGAACTCAAACCGCAAGGGGGGTATGGTATGGACGCGGTCAAGAGGGTGCACAAGGACCTAGCGATGGTCAAAGAAGATAGGGGACCACACAACATAGTGGCGATGTGCAAGAAGACGTGCTTTGGAGCCTGGCACCGATACATGGAGGCACAAGGCACGTTTGAAGACGCACAGGAGACAACCGACCAAGTGCTCCAACGACACGAACAATGGCACTTGGAGAAGGGGCCCCCATCCCACAACAGGTTGTGCTACATATATGGTACACGCAAGTCATCAAAGCGTAGTCTACGGTGGATCAGTGAGGTACGCAAAACAGCGGCGGAAAAGGAGGAAGCGCGCGCCGCAAAGGAAGCAGGAAAACCCCAGGGACCCACAAAGAAGCCAAAAGGGTCAGTGGCTGGGGCAGGGGACGAATTGGTGGGTGTTCTGTCTACAATAATGCACACACTGCAAGCAAAAGACGCAGTGCGACGGAGGCAGGGGCATGCAAAGCGGTGCTGGTTTGTGGAATCGGTGGAAGAGGTGGGGCAACCGTTGCGGTTTGCAACGCGAAAGGTGGCCACCCAACGGAGCACAGCGCGCACGGTTGACTTCACCACTATGTACCCATGTTTTGACCAGAAGCTATTAGTGGAGAGAGTGAAGAAAGCAACCGCGGAGGCGTGGAACCGGGAGGAGCAGGAAGGGAGGGGCAGGGGAGTACAGGAAAGGGCACCCACAGAAACGGTGCGCCTCACAAACGAAGGTTGGAAGTGGTTCGACGTAGAGGCCACAACAGCGGACTTACTCGGAGCATGGACACTGGACCAAGTGATGGAGTTGGTGGAGTTTGTAGTCACCAACGGGTACATTAGCCGTGGCGGCAAATTGCGGCGCCAAGTAAGGGGGTTTGGAATGGGCTTACCGTGCGCCCCTCAGTTGGCGAACTTGGCATGTTACACGGTGGAAGCCGAGTTTTCAGAAAAATGCCAGCCAGAGAACCTGGAAATGAACTTCACGTTTATCCGTGACATCTTGACCCTCATAGGGATCATTCCCACGGAGAAGGAGTATGGCATGCAGTACAAAACCACGTGGCCGACAACCGGAAGGGAGGGGGACACCGGGCGGGATCACGACACCAAGTGGAAAAGCGAGCAGATGGTCTTCTTGGGGATGGAACTTGAATGGGCAACACAGGGGGAGAACACCAGGTTTTCTACGGGGTTGCATTTCCGTGACACGCACTACCCGGTGCGTATCCAGCGTTACCCCGACACGAACAGCATGGTCACGTATGATCAATGGTTGGGAGTGCTCACAGGGCAGTTCATCAGAGCACAAAGGCTGTGCTCTACCATGAGACCGTTTAAAGCCGGGGTACACAAGATTGCTTGGGCGGCACTACAGCGGGGGTATGGCACTCGTGAAATGGACCGGGTGTGGGGGAAATTCTTGGTGCGGTGGTGGACAGCTAGGGAATTGAGACGTGGGGAGCTGTGCGCGTGGTTCCGCCGGATGTTGTGGAACTCCAAAAGAACGGGCGAGGGGGCCCGTGAGAAGCCCCAGAAGCGAAGGTGCTAGTATGGGACAATGTGCCTTTGCAAAGCAGCGTGCCCGTTCCGGGACCGCGGGGTGACCCAAGTCTAGACCCACAGACGGCGAGTCTATCCATGGCAAGCACAGTAGACGATTTATTGGCATGTCGGGGATTTGGGGAAGCGGTGGAGGAATGGGACTTGCGATCCCAACAATCAGATGGCCCGCCGGCCAACGAGGACGAGGTGCGCGACACGAAGGAACACGACGATCAGAAGGACCAAGGGAGCGAGCCCGCGGAGCAACAAAGGCCGCAACAACTGCTGCCGGCACAACATCAACACCATCGGCAAGCACAACAGCAACAACATGAAATCGTGCAGGGCACTAATAGACACACCGAGAGCGCTCTGCAAGACAGCGATCGGGGCCACACCGCAAGCGCAGAGACAGGGCAGGGGTCAAAAGAGACACCCATTGCAGGCACAGTCACCCGGGCTTGGTTGCCCAGGGCCCAGCTCCGGGTCGATCACCAAGGGAAACAAAACCCCCATAGTGAACACCTGCAGAAGAACCCAGACCAACAGGGAGTTCCCCAACACCTGCACACGGGGTGGCAGGCGTTGGGAGTGGCGGCATTTGGTGCAACCGGGAAGCTGGTACCGGGAACCCCCCCCAAAACGGGCCTCCCGGGGACCCCCCCCCTCCATCGAGGTATAGCGGGCCCAAAACAACTTGAGGGGTTCGGGGGAGGTTGCAACAAGATGTCTCCTCTTGGGTGCAAGAAGGAGACGGTCGGGGGGTGATTGGCCGCCTAAAGGATGTGTGGGGGGACTTGATGCAAGCCTCACAAAACATCCCCCAAGCGGACCGTGTGGCCTTGCGTCCAACAAAGAAGGATGCCTTCGACCTAACCTCCGCACGTGTGTTTCTAGATGACACACAATACCAACATAGGGTATTTGACCTCCTCAAGGAATACTACCCCGACCGTAGGGCCCCGAATGGGGCAATAGAGGTGTACACTGTAGTGCACACCATTTTGCTTGCCCTAACCCACCTTCACACGTTGTGGAGGAAAAAGGCCTACCTTTCGGATGTTGAGGTTGAGGAAGCCGAAAGGTGGGCCAAAAAGTTGGGGGAATGTTGGAAGTTGATGGGGTGGAAGGCAACGGTATGGGTGCATTGGACCGTGTGCCATAGTGGGTGGTTTGTGCGGAATTACCGCACAATGTACTTTTTTAGTTCTGTGCCGACCGAGAGGAGGAACTCGGCCTGTAAAGTGCACATCCAAAACAGTTTTCGTGGGTGGCTGGTGAAGAATCCGCGTGTCTCCGTGAGGGGCATGCGGCATTTGCTCAACATGTATGGATTGGCCGTTGGGCTAAAACGTGTTGGGAGCCCATACCCGGCGACGGGGAGAGGACAAAAGAGGAACAGGAGTGAATAACATCGCCTTTGGGAAGTGTCTTTTGTTGCGCCACTTTAAGTTAAGTTAAGTTAAGCCACAAGTTGTGCATGTTCAATTTCAGGAAGGGGGTCTGAGAAGTCATTTTGAGAAGGGGTTCCTAATCAGAAAGTAGGCCGAGAAGTCATTCTGAGAAGGGGTTCCCAATCAGAAAGTGCCCATGGGAACCCCCCGGGAAGGTCCGAGAAGGCAAATGCAAAAACGGCCCATTTGGGCCGTTTGGCCCAGGACCGAAAATTTTCCACATGTAGGCACCCAAGAGGCTATGAAAACACCCCCCATCCAATTGGACCACCTACATGTGTTCGGTTTGGAGTCGGGGTCAACCCAATCCGAGAAGTGGGGGGGGTTCCCGCTACCCCCTTCTTGGTTTCACCACACAGGAACCGTGGTGGCCGCGGTGTTAGGAGTCGTGTCCCACATGGGACGGAACGCACAGGGTTTCTATGGGGCATGAGTGACACGACGTGGAATGGGTGCTGGGTGCAAGTTTTAGACACTACAAAGGCGGGGTTGTTGGTCCATGTGGTGGAGGGCACGCCAAGTAAGGGGGATGAACAAGCAGGCCGCACGCTGGAACTACCACAAGGGGTGTTTTGGGGGTTGGGCCTTGAAGGGACGGCGCCAGCACACACAGAGCAGACATTGCAGACCCTGCCACCAGCCAGAGCAGTCAAGGGAAGACAACGAGTGGTCCGTAAATTTGTCCGGCAAACGAGACAGGGGACGGGACCACGGTCGTACGGAGGTTGGCCACAAATTGTGATCTTTGCTCAAGTGGAAGGGGTGCATATTGGTGTGTACACAAGGGACAAAATGGCACGGAAAAGCCCATTGTACAAGGCGGGGGAGGCGGGGTTGCCCACGGCCACCAAGAAAGTGATGCTGCAGTGGGGTGAGACAGCAGATGGAGAACCCCATTTTTGGAATATCCTACCACCGGGGGTGGCATCGCAGTTGCGCCAGGCACCAGGCCGGCGTAAAGTGGTGAGACAGGGCGCAAGGCAGTTAGAAGATGAGCCCCCAGAGACGACGACGATCTTCGAGACGCCATTAGATGGGTTGTGCCTATTCCACGCTCTGGCAAGAGTGTGGAACGAAATGCCCCCACAAGAGACGCTACAGACGGGCCAAGGGATGAAGGGCAATCTGCTGGAAAAGACAAGGACACCACAGGGGGGACAGTGGAGGGATAGACACTTGCGCAAATCATCAAAGAGGATGGATGGGTAGAAGCACAGGAGGAGGGCCACATGCAAGGGACATAGCAAACTCAGCAAACACCGGAGACGACATGGAAAGACGGCAAAGCAAGGCGACGCGATGCGGGATTGTGCACTGCACCAGGGGCAGAACCACGATACACATGTTATGGGTGTGGGCCATGGAGCCGAAGGGATCGTCCAAGGGGGGGGAGAATGGGCGGGTTCTAGTGCAACTGGACCACCAGAGGGGAGGCAGAACAGTGGGAGTCACCCAGGACCACTTGAGCGGCCAGCCCCCAGGTAATGGCAGTAGTAGGGGCAGTTAGGGGCAAGCCAGTAGCCCGCAAACAAGGAGAGCATATGCACAAAGGCATGACATGGCGCCGGTGACGCCACATGCGGTGGCCCCCCCACGTGGAGGCGGCCGTGTTAACATTGGTAGCATGCGCAGCGGTAGTGGTGGTGGGTAGCGCACACCACCTTGCAACAGGATCAGCAGTGCTTCGTCTGCAAGGGCTGCGGCAGGTGGAATCCAACGCATGGGAGGCCATGGTGGTGGGGCATGACGGCTTCAGAGTGCAAGAGCGCGTAACAAAGGGGCCACAGCACACACAAGGACAGGAAATTCGCGTAAAGAGAGCGAATGTCGTTCGAGTGGAGAGGCCACCAACAAACATGGCCCCCCAGCCACGGCCCCAGCACAAGCCCCAGCCGGTGGGGGCCAACCGGCCAACGGTCCCACACACCAGAGGGCAGGACCCAGTCGTGGACATGCCAGACACACTGCCAGGGAACTGGTACCAGGTGCTGGGAATGCGGTACCCCAGGCCACAACAGAGGAAATAAAGTGGGCATACAAGCAGCTCAGTGTCAAGCTACACCCAGACAAAAACACGCACCACATAGAGAAGGCTGAGGGACTATTCAAACAAAAGGGAAGGCAAAGGACGGACTGCTAGACACAGAGGCCCGAAGACGGCACGACGCATACAAAGATGGGACGGACGCCAACAACGGGAGGTACGCCACTGCAATAGTGACACACAACCCTAGACAGGAGGGCAGAAGGCCAGGGGAACCAAACACGCTGACGATGCAACGACGCTTTGCATACGTGACCGTAGACTTCTTGGAAGCACAGTACACAAGTATAGTGCGGGCGCGCGAGTGGCAGCTGGCCCGCACGCTGATGCCCAACATGACCAGGGGTGAGGTGTGGTACCTCATATGCCCAGGGCTCACGATGCCGGTGGTCCGGGTGCGCATCGTGGCCGTTGGTGTGTATACCCCGCAGTGTAGCTGCCAGGTGTGCTACACACATGGAGAGTGGCAACCGGTTGTGCACATAGACGGGGACCTACCAGGAGAGAACCTCCTGGTCTCACAACCGGGCAGATTGTTGCCCACTGATCGAACAATGTATCTGTGGGGGCATAAGGCACACTGGGTGCATCAATATACACAGGGGCATTGTGTGAGTGCAACCTCCCGCAGGTGCTCGTACACAACTTCAAAAAGTGGTAGAAGAGCCACAACCAGGCCACCAGAGGACGAAGGGCAGCAACAGTGAAACAGAACCAGGAGTAGGTGGCGGCCCAAGACAGGTGGCGGCTAGGAACAAAAGTTTGGCTCGCAGGGCTACGGAGGGCAGAACTGAACTTAATCGCGGCAGCCTCCCGGAGGCGTTGAGGGGTTCAACACAACGCCCAGGACACGGCGCCCACCACACATGCAACAACCAAGGCCACACTCACACACAACATAGAAGGGATGCTTCCCTGATGCACTCCCGGGAGCCATCGCCATCCCGACCACACCGGGAGGAGAAGGCAACCCAAACCTAAGTAAGAGGGTCGCCCCTGCGGGGGGTTGGCAACCAGCTACGTGGTTGTCCATTGGGCAACGACCTAAAACATGTACTGCCAGCGAGTAGCTAAGTTTTGTCACCAGGGCCTAGTGCAGGGGCCTTGGGCATGCTTATGAGACACAGCGTCCAAACCATTGGTGGTCACTGCACACGACCAAGTAGGGGGTGGACTCACACGAGTCCCTAGCTCCAAGGCGTGGACAGCCCGGAGTGAAGTCCTCAAACGGGGAGCCCCTCAGCAGCCCAGAAAGCAAAAGAGCAACAACGCACCACATTCACCCCAGAACAACCCCAACAAACACCAGTGACAGGTTAGTTTGTAGATTTGGAGACATGTACAAAATTCCCCGGTGCCACCCAACTGCAAGTGGGACAACCCGACAGCCACAAAGGGAGGCAGGGAGCGACATGCTGCCCCCCCGGCGCCGCACACCAGCAGCGGTGAGCGTGCCAGCAGAAAAAGAAAGAGCCCAAAATTGGGAGCTACGCAAGCAGCAAAGCAACTGGGCACAAGCCGCCCCACACACGGCAATGAGACGAGGTCCAACAGGACACACAACAATACACAAGGGAACCATGAGGTGCGAGCACTGCAGCAACCACCAAATGCGGTGCACGCCAAGCGATCCATCAGCAAACACCCTCCTCCCTCCCACTACAAGGTGCCCACGTACTCCACAAGGGTGGGGGCTGCGCCCCGCGCGCCGGGAGGTGCCCGCCACGGGGGTGGCAACAGGGCCGTGACCAGCCAACCGCACATGGGATAGTCCACGTCGTACGGAGATGTGAAATCCTTGTACGGGGGGCCGGGCAGGCGGGCGGGATAGGAGGGGGTGCGCAACATGGGCACCCAGGAGCGCCAACAGACAGGGGGAGGAGCAACACATGCACACAGAACGCGGGAGCCGCACCAGGAGGGACAAGGGCGAGCACAGCAGACAAGGAGGAGGGGCGCAGCGAGGCTGGAGAGGCAACCAGAACAGCGGGAACAGGGAACCAGAATGGAGGGGATGGGAGAGCGTGCGCATGGGAGGCAGCAACAACAAAGGGGATGGCCTGGCCAGCCAGCCCCGTCGCTACCGGGTGCTAGGGCAACCCCTGCTCGACCGGCATCAGGTGGCGGGTGTCTCCCACAGCCCAGATGGGCTGTTTGCGCAACAGGAGCGGGAGCCCATCAGGGGCAGACCAGCCGTGAGGGGGAAAAGGACATATGGTGGATGGCCGGGACAGCGCGTGGAGGAACAGGGCACCTGGGCCTCACGCACACAGAAACACAACGAGGCAGGCTATGGACGGCCTGTGGACAGAGGCGCATGGACAGCAAAAACAGTCAAACGACCCCGGCAACCACCAGCACATCCTCAATACGCCAACTATTGGGCACCGCTGACGCGCAAACGGCACACCATGCCACATTCAGCACAGCCCCAACACACCAACTACTGGGCTCCGCGAATGCGGAAACGACACCAGCAAGAGCACTGGCCGCAGCGGCTGGCAGAAAGCAGCAACCCGACGCAACATGCGAAGGGAAGAACGGGTGACTGTCCAGGGCCCCGTAAAGGAACAACAACCAGACGGAATGTCACACCGGGTGGGGGGACCCCTCCCCTATATCCACCCTCTGGTGCGGACCCGACCAGCACATGCATGCCTCGTCCTTTGGGGCTCGATCCTGGGACCTTGGGGGCAGCCATCATGTGCCCTGATGGCACATCGTTTGAGTTTTTCTCTCAGTTGAATGGGGAACGGACGCGGGCGCAGCAGTGTCTGCCCACTGGACGAGTCAAGTAATGGTCCTCTGTGGCCCCTCGAGCTGGATCGGACCAGCAAGGGGTTGCTGGTGCTCGGAGACTGCCCGGGCCTACCCCAGGCACTCGGGGGCTGTAATGCCATGGACTGAGAACCAGCTCATGGGTGGCATGGTGGCGGGGGGAAGCGGTGCGGTGATGACAGCAGCCATACGCCGTCTGTACGAAGGGTAACGTGTCCACTGGATCCAGTTCATGCCACAAGAAGGGACAAGA
The DNA here is from genome assembly GCA_964036045.1 of Eutreptiella sp. 'Long Island Sound 2002'. Lineage (NCBI taxonomy): Eukaryota > Euglenozoa > Euglenophyceae > Eutreptiales > Eutreptiaceae > Eutreptiella > Eutreptiella sp. 'Long Island Sound 2002'. Next base: position 37,604,101 of record OZ038391.1, on the reverse strand, counting down.
AAAGGGCAGGGGGCGCCAGGGTGACAAGTGCGGTGTCGGGCAGGTACCACACAGTCTCGCTACCGACGGATGGCATGGGACATCCGGCAACCTTCCGCAACTCTCCTTCCGCAGGAACTTCGTGGGCCCCACGATCCTCTCGGGTGTGCAGCCCCACATGCAGTGCTACACAGAGGAGATCTTTGGGCCGGTGCTCTGCTGCCTCGAGGCCACCGACCTGGACGACGCCATCGCGCTCATCAACCGCAACCCCCAGGGCAACGGCACCGCCCTCTTCACGTCGAGCGGCGCGGCCGCCCGGCAGTTCACGCACCAGATTGACGTGGGGCAGGTGGGCATCAACGTCCCCATCCCCGTGCCGCTCCCGATGTTCTCGTTCACCGGGTCCCGCGGGTCCATCCGCGGCGAGCACCACTTCTACGGGAAGCAGGCGGTGAGCTTCTTCACGCAGGTCAAGACCATCACCACGAACTGGAACCCGCAGTTCTTGCCCCCGACCCAGTCCGTGGGTGTGTTCCCCACGATGAAGTAGAGCAGGTGCGTGGGGGGTGCTCCGAACTGCGCACGCGGACATCAGATCTCGTCGCAGGTTCTTTTGTCTCGCGCTTAGGATCCCCAGCAGAACGTGTCTTATGTCCTCAAAGCGTCACATCCGCCGGTTTGGCAGACGCGGACATAGTCGGTCTCTGGGCGGCGGTTGGTGGGCAGCCAACGGCACTGACGGTTCCATTGATGATTCTTGCGGTTTGTGTTTCGTTTTTTTTTGAGGGCGCATTCATGACTGCCCCTCGGAGCAGCGCAGAAGCGACAAGGAGGGCTCAGCATTGTGGCGCTGCCTCCTTTTGCCCTTGGCCTTCCTCCGAGCACCGTGCACCCGGACCTCTGTGTCTCCGAGTGCACTGACCTCCGGGGTGAAGGTGACAAAGGGCAGCCGGAGGGCAGCCGCCTCGCGGTACGATGCCCTTGTCGGCAGCTGGCATTGCCGCGCTGCGTTTCACAATCTGCACCGCAAATCCTCCATGAATCCTGTCCAACCCGTGGCGATCGGCATGTTTTTCGCCCCAGAGCGCGAATTTTTCGTTGCGAATGGCGAAGGAACAATTGTCTGCGTTGCTCCGACTCGGGGCCCTTGCGCTCACCTGGCCTTGAGCCAGCCAGAGTGAACCTCACCCCTGCCCATCCGCGACATGTCCGCCTCGGGGCAGTGTACAGCCATATAACAACACGCACACCGAATGTGTGTGACCAGGCCAATGTGTTCACGTACGATGCTCTTGTACAATACTTCTCAGAGCAGCCTTGCGAAATACGTTGGACCGTTTAAAAAAAAAAAGTAAGGGCGGGGGTGACTGCTGCTGCCTCGCGCGTTTCTTGCAACGGCACCCTCTCCAAACAGCACAGGGGGCCGTTTCCGCTCCGTTTTGGCCGCCCTCTGCGCAGGTTGAGTGGTCGGAGAGTGTTGCGCAATGGTTTGTCCCCATGAACCCACGGCATTTCATGCTGGCAGGGCCACGCGCGTCACATCACTCAAGGCTAACCTGGGGCCAGGGGAGGAGGTTCAGCAGCCGGACTAGGACCGGACCTGTACTTGTACATACAAAAACAAAGGCGCCCACGCTTGTACGATATTGGCCCATCCGCATGTGGCCAGTTTTGCGACTGAGCTCACACCCGTCAAGACCTTTGAGAAATGTAGAACTGAAAAGGCAGTCTACTGAGAGGGTTTGAATTAACATTGGCATCCAGGGTGGGTTCTTTTTGCTTGGACGGGGCCCTCATTATCTCTCTGCCACCGGATTCTTTTGAGCCTCAATGGATACAATGGAAAGAATGGACTCACACAATGATAATGGTGTCAGATTGCACATGCTTCTTGCTGCAACCTAAACTAATGTCGGAGACGATCGGAATGGGGGCGGGGGGCCATGGCATGTGGGGGTGCATGACAAATGTTCCTGTCTTCTTCGAGGCATACAGGACAAACATACTGCAAAACATTGAGTATACCATGGGCACAAGCTACCTTCTAATCTTCTGTCTAAAGGCGGTCAAGTTCTATGCATGCGTGAAATCATCATCTTTCACTGGCAATGCTTTGTTTCACAAAGCAACTGCAGCAGTAGCGCCGCCGCCCTCTCTTGTGGCAATTTTCCCAGGGTCTGGTTTTTTCTTGGTGCCCTCGCAGTAATGTACAGCCCCATTGGGGATCTGTATTGCGAGTTGATGCTGTGCTGCAACAGTACTTCCCAGTTGCCAACTGAGTGTCTGGGACACCATCACGTAGCTAGCCGCACCGGGTGAGCAGACGTACAATTTTGTGGCATGTGGCCCAGTGATGGACGAACTCCTCCAAATTGGATTGAGCTGCATGCACAAGCTCACCTCGAAGGGAACCACCACCACTGAGCTTTTCCAAAGCGTGTTTAATTCTGGTGAAAAATTCACTATCAGTGGTGATGCCATACAAAAGGGAAACAGAGTGTGGTCAACACGTTGCACACCAGCAAATTACAGCTGCACATTGTTAGGCACACATTGCAGCATGACCATATGGCAGAGGAAGGAACCATTCGCTCGGTTTGAGGTGTTGACAAGAATGACGATTCTTTGTTGTGCAGTGGCTGTGCACAGTTGTACATTTGCACATTGATAGCACAGGGCACCAACAAACAGACAAGATGGACAAATCAAAAGCAGTTGCGATTAAAATGCGATAAATTGCAAAATTGTGAAAAATTGTGAGGAATGTCGCACCTCATCTGATGCACCTTAGTGCACCTCATCTGAGCTCAGCAAAGAACAACCCTCACTTTTGCTGCCGCCCTACCTGGGGCGGCATCTCAATACCTGGGGCGGCGTCTCAATACACAACAAACATCAAAGCTATTCATGGACAGGTCAGCAAATGGGTTGGAGGACTATGTAGAAAGTGCTCCGCACACAGTTTGCCATGTGCATGGTGCATTTTGTGAGTGCAAAGTGCATACACATGCGCGCACGCAGGGCACAGGCTGGGACAGGGGTTGAAGAGAAACAATACCATGCATGAATGCCTATCTGTATATGTTGTTCTGTTTCTCTATGCGGCAGCTCGTGTATTGACCCAACAGGAAAAAATTTTACCTTCGGCTGAAAAAGCTGCCCCAAATGTAACCACCTGGACACACCACACAAAAACAGCAACAGACTTTGACAGCATGCACACACACATTCATATTTTACTTTGAACCAAGTTGATAGCTTGCGTGTGACAGCCTGGGACACTGAGTTTTTGAAGCGCACAGTATGTCCTTTATAGAGTGCATGGTGAATGGTGCACAATATGTAGTGAGTGTCCTTTTACCATCAGCTTGGTCCCAATGTTTAGTTTTGATTGGTATGGACTGCAAAGGGTTAAAGGGGCTTTCCTGGAGTTTGAGGTGGGCACATGTCAGGGGCAATGGCATTGACATGCACATTTCAGGACCACAAAAATTTGACAACCTGCCAAAAGCCCAACCCCCCTTGAAATCTCAGGCGATGGTCCCCCCACAGGGGGCGGCGGGATGGCAACACAAAACAGCACCAACTTGTGAACCTGACAATACACTCCACAAAAGCACATTTGGTGTGCCTTGTCCACAGGCACTGAGTGCAAAATCCCCTTGAGTGCGCATCACTAGCAGACGATGACCCGGAGGCTTAATTGGAGGCTCGTGTTGCTTGCTTTTTGGAGCCGCTTTGCAACTGCAATCTTCATGGGTTGGGCTCGTTGATTTGATGTTTCGGGTGTATTGCTTTGCTTGCATTGGTGTGTGATATGCCGAGATCTAGCTTGGGGTGCTGGTTCCAGGGTAGAACTGTCACATGAAAGAGGCAATGATGGTGGGGATGCAATCTGAACAATCTCCAAGCGACTGACCTTGGCGCTCTCATTGTTTGGCACGCACAATCCACACAGGGGTGGGCATCCCCATAACGGAACCAGTCTCCACATTGGGAATCCAGGCCGCTGAAGATGCATTCACAAAAATCCCATGAAAGCCACTGGCTGTGCAGGAGTAACAATCAGCTGGGTTTAAATCACCGAGCACAACACTCCGGGCACAGTGTGCCCCCTTGGTCTGAGTCCATGTAGGCAGCCTATATTACTTTATTTTCTTCATGGTCTTGTAAAAACTCTTTTGCACCAAGACATAATGCCTGCCATCAAATGGGGCACTGAGAAACAATTGTAGAGCTTTTTTACTTCAAGAAAGAGGAGGAGTAGCTTCTCTCTCTGTGTATTGCTGGCATCAGGTCCCCACTTTGGTTCTGCTTCGCTGCGCATTGCATGATTTGGTTTGCTGTAAAAGGCTGCTTTTGGGTTATGTCAGCTCATCAGCATAGACCCATGCAGAATACTGGTCCCAGTTTTTGCTCTGTTGTCAAGTTTGTTGTTGAGCGCAATTCTTTACGAGGTGGAATTACCTCGTAGAGGGTGTGATAATAAAGAAACATGAGCATAGCGTGTGCCAAACTGGACTTTACTCCGTGAAATTATGAGCTTCCAATTCATAACACACCCATGGTTACCCAATTGTTGGATTCAAGCACAACTCATTTGCCTTTAACAATGGTCATTCACAAACCCAGGAAAATTGTTTCTTGCTCGGATGCATCCGTTAGTAGGAATCTATATTTGCAAGGAACGATTGGGAGGGTGTTCCTCGGTGGCCGCCTGGTGCTGACCATTTTTGCCAAAAGTCCCCAACTCCAGCCCCAAGATCTGAGTGCCAAAGGAAAGCACCAACTGGACCACACAATATCCCCGTATTCTTACTGTCCAGCAAGTACGCACATGAGGAAGGGTGCACATGCACATGCCAACGGTCACCCATGCACTGCTGCTGCATTTCCATCAATGATGCGGAGGTTTTAAAAAAAAGTTTGTTTGGTTACAAGGTCAGGGTGAAAAAGGAGTCCAGGCATATTGAGTATTACCAGCAATTGTGCATTTAGAACCATGCAATTTGCCCGATATGCCATACTCCTTTGCAATCTGTCGCGATGGGATTGGGTGCTCCATGATTGCAACCCCCCCCCCCCGCGCTTGCTTTTCTGGTTGCCTGTGGGGCAAAGAGGGGGTCCAAGGCAGGGGGGGGGGCTGGAGACAACCCCAGACCACCAAACAGAGGCCCGTGACACAAAGTTAATGCCAAATTTGTTTTCTGCACATTTGTAGCGCCCAAAAGGCCATTATACAATACATCAAATGAAGTACGCCACCATAGTTTTGTGCAAACCTCCTCTATGCAGCAACGGGGGCTATGAGCCGCAAGCAGGCGCGGTCTTTTTTGAGCTTCAAGGGGGGTTAAGCCATAAAGGCAAAACAACTAAAGGCGATATGCACAAACTTGGGTCAAGCAAATCTTCGTGCCCAAAAAGTGCGCGACTGAAGGGACTATGCACATTGTGCACCGAGCCTCCTCAAAGCTGACCCTCTTTAATGCGACCAACCACCAGGAGTGTCATTTTCTTCTCTTCTCCCCCTTTTTCTGGATTCTCTTTGCGCTTCGTTTCTCCTTGTTTGCTATTTGAGAAGGGGCTGGGCGCTTGGAGCCCCACCCCTGTGTTCTTCTTTTTTTTCTCTGAGCCGCATCACTACCATCTCCGACTCAGCACGGCGTTGTGTCCATGTGATGTTTCACAGATTCTCTCTCACCGATGAACTCAAGCCCCCGATTTGCCCCCACATATGGTGCCTATGTGCCGCACCAAGTCTCTACTGTCTATCAGGCGGAGAAAGCCCCCATTTTCGTTGACACCCCTGCCCAGATGCACAATATAATCTGGTCATTGCTGCAGACAGGGCAGGTGGCCGTGGACATTGAAGGTGCGGACCTTTGCCGAGAAGGAAGCATCGCTCTCATTCAGGTTGAGCTGCATACCATCCCACCCTGCTCCTGAGTAACAGCTTCGACGACAATTGTTGACTCATGGGCTGCCCCACACGGTCAGGAGTAAGGCACAGAGCAACAGTAGGTGTTGTTTCCGTCAAATCAGTGCTTTCATGGTTGTTGTCGTAAGGCGCGGCGGCGGGGGGGGGGGGGGGGCGGCTGGGGGGGGAGCGGCTGGGGGGGGAGCACGTGCAAGGTGGCTGTATGCGACACAACCCACATCAGTGGTCACTGGTAGCAAGTACTCTCTGCTCACGGCACTGGGTTGGGCTGCATGTGCCCTGTTGGCGCCAGCAGGGGAAGCAGGGGGCCACAACAAAAGCCGTGTCGCTTTTGCGTCGGAAGGTTCGTGCCTCTGGTGTGTCGTAGATCATGCGTCAACGTCGTGCTGGACTGTGGTGCCCGGCCTTCGTGCGTCTCTTTGCCCTGCGATCCATCCACCAGGTTTGCGATGTCAGTGGCAATGTGTTCCTATTCGACATCACCAAAATGGGGAACTCTGCCTTCGAGGATTTTGAGGGCATGGACAGGCCGACCCTCAAGACCCTGCTGGAGTGCCCGAATCTGCTGAAAGTTATCTTTGATGGACGGGCAGATGCTGATGCCCTTTGGCATCTGTACAACGTGTACATGGCCCCTGTCTACTGCTTGCAGGTGTGGCGTGCACAAAAGGGTGCCCCGTTCGCAGAAGATTTCTTTGTTTGGGGGAGCCTTAAGCGCAATGCACGCGCAGTGCAACTATTTGGGCGTCTGGCCGTACTAGAGACCCATACTTTGAGATACTAGGGGCCCCTAGGGGAATCATGGTGACCCCTAGCGGAGGTTTTGAGTTCTGATTTTGTCCCCCTTTGTTTGGGGATCCCCGAGAATGCAGGGGTGACGTAGCATTTCCGCCCTCTTTGGGGCCCCAACCTTCCTTGATCTTCCGCGATCCCGCATCGAGCACACGCGAGTCTGCAGACGTTAATATGAAACATCGTCATGTGAAGGAACTGTTCAATCGAGTTATGTAAGATACTTCGATGTCTTTTGAACAGGGTTTATCTTTGGATCATGGAATTGGTTTCGAATTGGTGCCCCGCCTAAAGATCCTGCGAGAGGTTGTTGAGTTTTGGGAAAACGAGACAATTTTCAAGAGAGAAACAACAATGGAACAGAAAGACAGTTGTGTGTTGTTGAGGGTTGCAACCAATGCGCTGTTCATGGCTTTTCCAGTTGTGCATGATGTGTGTTATGTGAAGGGAAGGTAGTTTGCAACTTTCTTGAGCTGGGCCAGTTTGGGTCACTTAATTCTAAGGGTGTTTCCAAGGGGTGAGCCTGGGGCCTCTTCAGGGGGAACATAGTCTAAAAGTAGCGCACAGTGCGCGTGCAGTGCAAGGATTCCCTCTTTGATTCAGTTGTTTAAGACGACCGCCCTGATTCCATTGCAACCGCTGTCGGCTACCCTTTAGCCGCCGTGGTCTGCTAGAGATTTTCTGTTATGGGTGACTGTTGGGCCTCGTTATCCACAGAATGGACCATCTGTGGGACACGGTGGGCTGGCTCACCCACCCTTCTCTCCCTGACCCACCCGCCTCTACTTGTTTAAGCGGGGCTCTGGCCGCGCTCATTCACATTGCGCCAGCGATGCTGCTCACAGGCCCTCTGCAGTTCGGCAGCTGCAATGACCGACACTTGAAGTCGCTGTAGACGCGCCTCAACAGGGCCGGGGCCATGGGTGTCAGTAGTTATGCAGCGACGCTGATGATCGACGGTCCGAGTCCCGGGTCGGCCAGGGTGTCCCCCCCGCGAGGCGGAAAAGATACGCATATGGGGGGGGGGGCATTGTAACGCGGAAACGACACCACAAGGAACACCGGCCGCAGCGGCCGTCAGAAAGCATTGACCCCACGCAGTACACGAAGGGAAGAACGGGTGACTGTCCAGGGCCCCGCAAAGAAACTGCAACCCGACGCAATGTCACACAGGGGGTTGTTATGACAACGGCACGCTGGTGTCTCGTGATCGCACTGTGTGCCGCGACGTCCACTTCGACCTTCACCTCTGCCTCCGCCTCCGCCTCTTAAGTGAGGTGCTGGCCATTGGCATCATTCACAGTGCACTCCCGATTTTCGCAGGTGCTGCACGCGCTGCAGTTCAGCAGTTTCAATGACCGACATGTGAAGTCGCTGCAGACCTGCCTCAACATGGCCGGGGTGGTGCCCCGGCAGGAGCAGCTCAAGCACGAGCGGCTCATCGAAAAGGCAAAGACGTTGTACCTCCCGGACCGCGGCGGATCCTACCAGGCGTGGGAGCGGCGGCCGCTGCATCCCACGCTGCGGGACTACGCCGCGGCGGATGTGAAGTTCATGTTGGATATGAAGTTGCGTTGGGAGTCGTCGGGGATCGACGATCTCGTTGTGGACATTACGAATCGGCGCATCCAACAGGCAGTCTTTCAGGAGCAGCCGCCGAAGGGATCGAAGATGGCAAAGCGGGACTTCCCACTGTTTGACAACGTCTCCCTGCAGGTCCTGCTCGTGGGGGGGGGGGGGGGGGATGCAGGGTATTGGAGTGTCGGGGACCTGCCCTTCAGGGTTCAGGTTTCCTTTTTTGTTTATGAGGAACTCCCTGAGCGGTTGCTGACCCTGCGAAACCAGCGGCTTGGCCAACGCAGCACGAACATGCGGAGCAGAATGTCTCTTTACCGCGCACTCCCCGATGCAAATCAAGTGCCCCATTTCCGCACTCAGCAGTGTTCAGCACTCACAGTGGGTCATGCATGGGACTCATCGACGCCCAGTTCACAACAGCTGCCCCTTTGCAACCCGGGCTGGGGTGTGGCAACCTTACCCATAAAAGCCTGCAGAGAGTGGAAATGGGCAGGAAGGCGCGTGCATGGCTCTATTTCGGCTCGGGGACTGGGCAATCGTTTCCCGTCCCAGGGGTCAACCAGGTTGTCTGTTGACAAACGGTCCTAGGGATGTGACTGGCGCGGCCCTTGGGATTGAAGACATGTTCACGAGACAACAGTTGGCAATCCAGACATGTAGTTGAGTTGGTAACGTACTTCTTGGCCAAAAAAAAGAAGACATGGACAACTGCTGGGGGGGCAGCCTTTGGGTTTTGAACGTTCATATGTCTTCTCTTGACCAGTGACAAATTTCATATGGATGTATCAGAGGATGGTTCATTTTGCTGTGGGAAGTGCCTGGTTGCTTCCTCCATGGCGGTGTGTGCATTCTTTGGTCAAACGTGAATCAGCGCGATATTGCTTTTTTTCATTAACGACCCCTGCTGTGGGGCAGCAGCAGCTCCAAATTGGAATGGGACACGGAGCTTGACATCCGCAGCGTCCGGGGAGACCTTTGTTTAAAGTAACAAAGGTCCACGAAAGCATCCCAGATTTCACTAGCTGCCCATTTTTCGTGTCCCTCATTGATGTGCTTCTCTTGATAAAACGAGGCGAGAGCAACGTCAATTGATGCAGTATCCATAGTATGGCTGAGGGACCAAAATAAAGCATGCACTGTCAAAATGAAAATGAGAAGAATAGAAACAACACAAAAAATAGAAGCATGCGTGGGCTGTCAGTAGGGTCCGCAGTCCCCATTGCTTTTGTAAATGTCTCCAAAGTGCGGTTGAAGCCATATTGTGCACGATGTACCACATTCCCCTTCATTGGGAACCCCTTGGCCTTCTCTGTCACCTTCGGCGCCATGGTTTCATACTCGCTGCAGCCTGAAACTTTCTCCGGCGCTTTCGCCCAACGGCGCAGGTTGGCGGGCCACGGGCAGTGGGGGCGGTCAGCATTTCTGACTCCTTGCCACCAGGTGGATCCGCAAACCCTGCGCACGTCCTGCTACTGCTGCATTTCGACACCAGAATGTGGGTCCGAGTTTGATGACATTGTGGCAACGGTTTTGTGGCACAGTGCTGCTTCAGGTCGCAGCTTGCATTCACGGCTATGGGCCTTGGGGGCCTCCAAGGCCTGTAGCAGAGTGGCTGAAAGGTTTCTTTCCAGGTCAGGTCACACCTGGAAACAAGTGGCTGAAGGAAACAAGCGGCAATGGGGTGCAGTGGGACACTCCACTCTTGCTCACAACTCCCCCCCCCCCCCCGCCTGCACCCTGTTCCCCGCTCCTGCTCCCTCCCACAAATGACCTCGACAAAAGCAAAGAAGCAGCTCTTACAACAGATGTGGCACGGGGCGTCAGTTGTGCTACAAAGGTAACCAACGATCCTTCATGGAATGAGAGGACTGTGAGAGTGCATTACTCGAGGTGCAGGTGGCATAGAAAGATCAACAGTGCAGTGTCTCTGCCCCGCTTTACATGCAATAAATCGATGGATGGCGAATGATAGATGATGCATTTAATTGAACAAACACATTGAACCCAGCAACTTCAATGAGCGCCACGTGGAGTCCACGTGCCTCAACATAGCCGCAGTTGTGTTCGTCCGTGGTAATAGGGCTGCTGATCAACGATTCCCGCTTGGGTCTCATCCCTCGGGTTTCCAGTCCCGCCAGCTTCACTTCTCCCCTCCCAACCCCAGAAGTTGGAAATGAAACCACTTTTGGGAAATTCGGACCTGCGCATTGGGGTCCTGACAGGCTTTGGAGGCTCCCAACTGCTGCAGCCCTTGGTTTTGTTGCTCAGGTTCCGGACATGGCATTGGGTCCGATGGTGGGACTGGATTACGGTTTGTACTGTGACAATGTCCAGTACAGTGAGTACGGTAATGAATGCCAGTACATGGGCTACGGTCCTGGCGCGCAGCCCAACCCCAACATCGATGACTACGGTCCAAGCCCGCTCTACGGGGCACTGCAGGATTCATATAACGCTCGCGGCTACCGGTCCAATTTCATTTCAACTGCTGCAGAATGATGCATGGAAGCAGACTGCGGGTCACATTCCACAGCAAAACCTGGAATACCCGACGCCTGCCTGAGCCACAAATCTTGCTCAGTACCTGCAGCACCTCAATACCTCAGCACCTCAGTTCGCACCCCTTAACCAGCCAAACCTTGAGCCTCTGCAGCCCACTGCATAGCTCGTACTCCGACACCGCGCGGCGTGTTCTCCTGGGTTTCTTGTCCCGTTTTAGTTTGCAGAGACTCCACATACATGTCGCGGCATACATACTGGCGGGCATGCCGTACACACGTCGCAGAAACCTACATACAGACTGGCATGCGTGTCGCACAAGCCTGCATTAGATTGCGTGCATACTGGCACATATGTTGCATACGCCCACGTACATGTTGACGTGCGTGTCGGGTACACCCACATACACACTGGCACGTTTGTCGCATACGCTTACACACATATTGGCCTGGTGGTACGTGGGAGCTCGTTGCATGCAACGTCGAGCTGTGATGCCGCAACCCTTAGCCCGGCCGTGTTGTCAATGCACGCGGAGGCCTGCAGACTGGAACGTTAGCCAGGCCTGCGCAGAGGGGTGCGGAGGTTTGAAAGGGGTTGTCGTGTGAGTTGTCCAAAGCATCTCCTCTACGCAAACAGCACCTCTGGGGCCCACCCACTTCCTTCAGTTTTCGTGGTTTCCCGAGCCCCAGGGCTGAGATCGTCGTTACCTTGTGACCGGTTTCGCCCTTCAATTCGACAGCGGGAGGGTGGCAGTGCATTGTCTGTCAGGATTCGACAGCGTTTTGATGACTTGGAATAGTCAATGTGTGGGGCTGCGGTCCAAGGGATGTGTTAGAACAGTCATGATCTCCGAAGCAAAACCCCGGCCCAGTCATGGGTCCGCAGCGCATCGCAGCTTGGACTGGCACGCGCGGGTGGCTCCAGCTGGAGCTCACAGCGTGTCTCACAGAAGAGCTGCTTTTCTTTTCTCACAGATAAATTTTTTGATGGTAGAGACCGCGGTTAACTGACAGTCGGCAGTCAACCGACGGTAGTTACTCTACGGAGGTCGGCCGGCGCTTTGTTGAGGCTCGGGCGTTACGGAGCAGTAACCCCCGCCCCCTCCCCAAAAACAACAAAAACAAATTCAAACGGACAGCCCTGTTTTTAGAGGGTTCGTTGCGTAGTTTTCCAAAGGACCCCTTCCCCCTCCTCCGAGCGATTCAGAGCTTACAGTTCACGACCACACCCCACCACATTTGGGTGGGCGGGAGGGGTCCGTATGGATGAGAGCCTGGCCCAAACCAGCTCCGTTGCAGCGAAGCGCTCCGAGGGGGTTGCGAGTGAGTGCTGCCTGTTTTTTTGTATCAGGGGGTGCGAGTGGCGTACGGGGGAGGCACGCCCCAGTGCAAGCCTTCCATTGGTCAGGTGGTGACAGCACCCGGCCCCTACGCCACAGATTCGCGAGGACCGCTGCGTCATCGTCCGCGGGCCAGACCCTGCGCGCCCACAAGTGTTTTCCCCGGCCCCATTCCGACGCTGTTCCACATCCCCCCGCCCCCACAAGTCCCCCACGCCACCAAATCTCTCCCCCAATTGTTTTATTGGAGGGTCTGTCTGGTGGACCAGTCGCCGGTCCAAACCCCCTTGTCAACTGACTGGCAACTTTTCTTGCGGTGTTTCTGCGCCAGAATTTTCGGCGCAGGTCAGTGTACGCCAAAACTCTGCTTTGTGGATGGATGGCAGCGCAAAAGGCAGGGGTGGGGGCTGCATGCGGGGGTGTGAGGGAGAAGGCGCATGTGGGGGTCTGGACGGAAGGGCAAGGGAACGAATGTGGTGTGTGATTCTTCAAACGCCCACGCAGAGTTGGACGTAAGGAGGGCTGGTGTGGGGGTCGAGGTGGCGAGGCGAGTGGGTTGACCCGTCCCCCCAGCCCCCCTGCCGAGGTTCTGAATTTGGTTCGCGCTGAAGGTGCGGATCCACAGCACCACTTAGAGGCCTGCAACCCAAAGCTGTCCTATGGCCCCGACGGTTTCACCCGAGACCAATCTGTTGCCCATACGGCGTCCCTCTGCTCCTTCAGAATCTCTGTCTGACCTCCTCAAGCCCCAACTCCCCCTTCACACACACATACAAACGTGCATGTGCACCACGGTCTGACGCACGGTTGAACGGTAATCGGTAGCAGTGAAGTCCTGACAAACGATCTCTGGTTTCTCAAACTGTTTCGCTGAAAAGTATTTCACTCTGGCTTTTCACAAAGCTTGGCCTACACTACTGCTGCAGCAACCGAAGCAAGCACCAGCATCATCAGGAAGCGCATCAGGTTGCGGGCTGCAAGCAACTCAAAAAAAATCGCACAACCACCCGTCTTTCTGCGGGTACCACACATACACACACACACACACACACACACACACACACACACATGCGCACGAGACACACGATACACGCGACAAACAGGCAGCAGTCCGAATGGTGTGGATCTCGTCAGGTCGTCAAACAGTCAGAAACGTGTGACTGGAGGCGCCTTTCTGCAGCGGTGGGAGCAAGACGGATAGCGACTCCAGCGTGCGCCCGCAATACATTTGGTGCTGCGGCGGGGACGATGGATGACACCAAACAGGCAACAGGGTCTTCTTGTCTGAACGTGAGGAAATTGGGGTCGACGTGGATTTGGGGTGGGGCTGGGGGGTCACAGGTCCTCCCGGGCCCCTGACCGACTCCCGAAATTTCACAGTCTTCCACTTCCTTGCATCTTGCTTACCTCGCGTGTGTGTTGGTGCGTGCGCGTTGCGGTTCATCATGTTCCACAAGCCATGAATCTCTTCCACAACGAGATGCATATCTTCACAGCAATATCCGTGCCAAGTGTTGGAGCAACGCCCTGCTTTGTGCTTCGTGTTTTGTGCTGTAGCAACACATGCCCATTTGCCTCGCTGTGTGTTTGTGCGTATGCCTGTGTCTGCGTTGCGTTGCGTGCGTGTGCGCGTGCGCCTCTGACCCCCCCCCCCCCACCTCCCCCATGCGAGGGAGGCCGAGTCGTCTTTTTGTCTCCTGGTCAACCTTTGTGTGGTGAGGTCAATGAACCTGACTCACCACGTGTGACCTCCACGTCTTCATCAACGTTGTTTGTGGCCACACTGTACCGTTTTTCACCAGTTCTGGGTTTGATGTTTCTTCGTGGGTTGATACACCAAACAACCGCTCAATGAAGTAGGTGCCCGTCTTCCGCGTGCATTGTTCTTTTATAGAAAGGCGCCCAGTTTCCCCAGGAAAAAAAAGAAATTTATCAAAGGGGCCCGAACTTGGAGGTCAATTTTATGTACACCAACTTTTTTTTGGCCTCTGCCCCCCCCCCCCCCCTCCGGTATAGTATCAACCAGCCACTGAGCAAAGGCCTGCCCCGTCGCGGCCTGACCAGATTCAATGCACGCTCAGTGCCTTTGTCTTTGCGTGCTTGCCGAGCCAGGGACGGAACGCGGACTTGTGAGTGTGATTGGTTGGTGGCCCCCAATGCAGTGTCAAGCCCCTGTTTGTCCCCCAAAGTTGTTTTATCTGGGCTGGCGGGGTGCCGGCCATGGGGGTTGCACCCGGAGCGAGCTGCGTGTGTGTGCGCGTGCATGTGTGTGTGTGTGTGTGTTTTGTGTAGCTGTAGCACAGCAGTTTCTGCGCGCATCAGGTGCAGCACAAAGGGATGACTCCTGGCATTTGTGGTTTGCCCGCCTCCGAGCATGAGCCCTAGTGGTTTGACCTCCCACTGAGCTGTGGTGTCCGGCTGGATCACCGACGTGGGGGCGAGAGTACCATTTTGTCATCGATTCTGGTGGCACACAGCGAGTGTACCTGCGCTCCCTCCTGGTCCAGGTATTGGACATGGTATCTGTAGTTTTGAGAAGATGTAGATATCTTTTCTCATGCGTGTTTTTTTTTGTTGTGGTGCATGTGCACGCGCCACAACAAAAGGCCACACATATCCTCAAGAGTCTTGGTGCGGATGCTGCTTGAGTGCAGGTGTGCATCGTGGGGTGGGGCCGAGGAGAGGGGGGGGGGGTTGCTGTTCAAAAAGTTTCTTTCGTTCGTTTAGTCCACCCCACCGCCCTTGCGAGAACAATGACCTTGTCAGAACAACACGAGGTGTGGTTTCTGCATCTTTTAGCACCGCGGAATTGCCAGTTCCGTTTTCCGGTCCTCCATCAATATCGATTTTTTTCTGTGATTTGGGGCCGGGTGTGGTTTTGCGGCCAAAGTCTGTCAAGGGACCCTCCCCTGGGCAAGGTGGGTCCTTGTCTAGTGTCCTCCCAGGGTTCGCGTAAACAATGCCCCTGTGAGTACCTCCCCCACTTTTTCCAGCGAACACTCAAGTCCCAAAAAAAATACGGTCCGAGTGAACACCAAGTGTTCATTGGACAAAGCGTTCAGTGCAAGAAGAGAATCGTCGGCAATAAAGGTCCTATTGTTGAGGGATACAAGTACCTCACATCCTGTTTTCACACATCTTACAAGCAGTATTGCATTATTGCAAGACACATCACGACAGCCCCTCATTTCCCCAATCCTCTAGCCTGAGTCCTGTACCCTGAAACTCGGTACCTGGTTGCTTTTGGGTACCAAAAAGATACGATCCGAACACCAAGTGTTCGCTGCACAAGGCGGTCGTTGGACAAGGGGCGGGGGGCCACAACAGGAGGCGTTGTCAGTGTGTTTACCGTTGTTGTTGCAAGGGGGAAGGGGTTGGTTCGGGTGCTTGCCCAGTGACCATATCCCTCTCATGTGACAGTCCCTGGGAAAGACGTTCATGGAATGATCCGGAGAACAGGTGGAGAGACAGTGCGGCAAATGAAACCCGGTGTTTCAGCACTCTCTGCTGGGGCCTGCGGCACGTGGATGCCGCAGCACTGGATCCCAGCTTCTGTGGCCTTGTGGAGTCGATGGCCCCATGGACTATTGCTCCTTAATATGATTTCCTTCCTTCTGTGGCCTTGTGGAGTCGATGGCCGTTGCCCAAGCTCTTGCTCGCGCACGCACAAACATCAGCGTCCGTGAAGTAGGAAGGTGTTCCGCCCAGTCGCGGAGGCCCTGCGGTTGCCCTGTACGCAACACAAGTGTAACCCCTGGAACAATAGTTTGGTACTCTTTCCCTTTCTTAGTCCTTTGAGGTTTCCCTGGGGTTTTCCCGAAGGGCGGCAGTCCGCCCCCTATGGCGTCGGAATACCTGGGTTTGACTTCCTTTGCTCGTGCCAGGAAGGGAGGGACAGGACAGGGGCGGGGCAGGGGGTTCCGGCCAACCATCTAGACGTGTATGTGTCACCCTAGAGGCCAGGTCTGGGGGAAGCTGCAGTATGAAACCCACCCTTCATATTGGGGGATAGTCCATGGATACCGTCTCTGGGTGTGTCCTTGGCGGCAAAGCTCTGGAATTCCGGGGTGCCGGAAAGTAGTGCTGAGGATAATTTGTCCGGCACGTGTTTCACGAAATCTCGCTGTTTGTTGTCGGCATCTTGAGCGCAGTGGGGCCAGCATATCCTCCAGGAGGAGGGGCAGGGAGGGGCGGCTGACCGCCCTCCCCCTCTCGCCTGTACCCTTTCGACTCTCCCTCTCCCTGTCAAGGTACCTCGCTCCATGGGGTCTCACAATTCAAGGACGGATTGTCAAGTTACTGCATCTGCGATTGCTTTAGGGGCTGACCCATTGACCGTCAGAATGCAAGTGTACATAGACAGGTCCAATAAGGAACCTGCATATAGGATGTCGATATGTGGTTGTGAGCCGAAGGTGGCCGGTGTCGCGCGTTTGCCGGCGTGAATGTGTCAGGACGCTCTTAACCCGTCATCTTTTGTCATCTTCTTGTGGTCTGGAGGGCAAAGGCTGCTTGGGACAGCGGTTGATAGCCATTAGTGAGCAACTAGTGGCATTAGTTGACGGGCGGTGTCTTGAGGTTTGGGTGTCGCGAAGTTCAGCAATTTGTTGATGTCCAACCTGCCCTTACATGTCTGTGGGCGGGCGGGTGTGCGGGTGGTTGTTCAAGTTCAACGTACCTCTTGGTGTCTGCCTGCGTTTCTCAGTGTGTGTCTGTGTCTGCATCTTATCTTCCTCTGGAAAGGTGCCTGTGGCGTTTGGCATGACAT
The DNA here is from genome assembly GCA_964036045.1 of Eutreptiella sp. 'Long Island Sound 2002'. Classification (NCBI taxonomy): domain Eukaryota; phylum Euglenozoa; class Euglenophyceae; order Eutreptiales; family Eutreptiaceae; genus Eutreptiella; species Eutreptiella sp. 'Long Island Sound 2002'. The sequence continues at coordinate 37,587,205 of OZ038391.1, read as the reverse complement.
GGGGGGTGTTGCCTGAACCGTGCGCGCACCGTGCGTCCTTTTGCGTATTCTGTGTCCACCAGATCCACAATGCCTGAATCTGAGCTGCCCTGGCTTGTCGCCGGACTGCCTGTGTACTACCACCGCTCCAACGGGGATAGGGTGTCGGCCACTGTCGTTGACCTTTCTCCAAGAGGTGGGCGTCGCGTCTCTATTCGGTACGAATTGGGTGGTGAAGAGGTCTTGTACGAGCATGCACCCGAGGAGCGGTTGGAGTTTGCAATTGTGACTGCTGAGAGCCCCGATTCCCCCCAACCTGTGCACCATGAGGCGCCGATGGACGCTTTGCTGGAGCCCCAATTACCTGAAGTGGAAGCTGAAGCCCCTAGAATTGATGATCATGAGCCAGAAGCCTGTGGCGGATGAAATTGAAATTCCCGTAACCCAACCAGTGTTGTCGCTTGTGTTGTCGCCTGTGCATGGTTTGTTACGGAGGTGCGTGCAAGGTGCAGAAATTGGGAGCCTGGAACCTGTGACAAGCATCAGATTCAAAAAAAAAAAATTCCCGGTACGCCAATAGGGGCTGCAGGGTGCAGAATATAGGACCCTGGAACCTGTGACAAGCATCAGACTAAAAATGGAAGAATCCTGGTATGCCAGTATGGACTGCAAGGTGCAGAAATCAGGACCCTGGGTGTGTTTCTATGGGGGCCATTCAACGGGGTACAAGTTGGGCAACCATCCCAAAAACATTGAACCGTGCGCGCACCGTGCACGCACCGTGCGCGCACCGTGCGACAACGCCCCCATGATGCGAATTTTACAATTAGCCTGATCTGCGACCTGTGCCTATTTATCAGGCTGAATCTTAGTCAAATGAGGTGCATGCGAAAAATGCGTTTCACGCCAAGCGCTTTTAGCCCCCCAAAAGCAACGTTTTCGTGCTCAAACATCCGCAAGCACTGGCACCTTTGCTTTTGGTTTTACGTTTTGCGTCAACAGGTCAAGTTCTACACTTGCCTGGGTTTTGGGCTCTTAGCTCCTTGGGCATCGACCACAGCACATCTTTCGCACCCTCAGCACAATGCATGGCAGGCAGCAGCACTGATGAATATGCTTCAACGGTATTTCAACAGTACCGCCTGTGTGCGCGCGTGCGTTGGCCCCTGTCATCATTTGTGACAGCGGCCCAATCAGGGCTAGCCGCTTGGTGAATGGAGCGGCTGTTGGTGGTTGTCGTTTTGAGTCTTTTTATCTGCAATTGCGGAGGCGCTGCAGCCTGATCGTCTTTACACTTCAGCCAATGCAGTGTTGCCAGTCCCTGGCTGTGTCTTTCTTCGCGTCCGTGCTCTGGGTTTTTGGACTGGGTGTGTGTTTGTGTGTGCGCGCGCGCGTGTGCGTGTGTGTGCGTGTGTGCCTAATGGTGCCTTTTGCTTGTCCTGGGGCCGCGGGGGGGGGTGGGGCAGTGAGGATGGTTCTGCCCTGGGCCTGCTGTCACTGGGAATTCATAGCTTGGTACAACCCCCCTGGGTAGTGCAGGGAACAGGGGAGGGGATGGGATGTACTGCTGCGCTGTCAGCCATGGCTTCGTCCTGCAGGCCTCTGCCTTGGCGGAGCTGGCAGTGGTGTTCAACGCGGGGTCCCACTTCTCGTACCCTGTACTGCAGAAAGGGGGCTAGCGTAGTTGAACGATGTCTTTGTTTTTGTTCTGACTGTGCCTGACGAGAATTTGTGCAAGCCGGCCTCCCTGATGGCTGCTCGCTGTCTTGGCTGTTGCCCGTTTGTTACGTATATCGTGTGTGTGTGTGTATTTGTGTGTGTACGCGCCTGCGTGTGTGGGTGGGTTGGTCTGTTTGTCTGTGTTTGTTTGCGTGCAGTCAAACAGGGCCTGACAACAAACATTTAGCTCTGCAATTCTGTGTAGTGATCGATGTTTCTTGGTGTCTGTGTACATTTCTCTCTCAGTGTTTGGCTATGTTGGCGCGGGAGGGCTCTTCTCTGCGGCTGTTTGTGGGGGTGTCAGCTTGTCCTCATTGTCAGGTTTAAGAGCGAGCTGGTGGTTGATTGCCATCTTCCATCGATTGAAACTACATACATTTTGAATACAGGGCTTTTACTGACCCTCACCCTTGCGTCCTCATCCCAATTTGCATAATGGATCATCAGAGGCACATGTGCTGTGCCAGTGAGTTCCGTGTCGTGACCGACACAGGGAGCCTGTGTACCTGTGTGTATGCCTGCCCTTGACCCTGCTCTTCAGTCTGAGTCAGTAGCTGAGTGATGAGCCCACTTCTACACTGACTCAGGCTTCTCCCACTCAGTACGAGCCCCTCACTCAGCAATGGTTCTCAACTGAGGAGGAGGTTCCTACCCAGTGGGAGGCCCCCGTCGCTGGCAGGGCAGCCACTACCGCGTTCATGTTGACCGAACCCGTTGCAGCAATTTTTTTTTGTGAGTGCACCCCGCATTCCAAGTGTTTCCAAAAAGTTACAGTATCGGGTTTGCAGCTTTGGCATGCATGATCTGTGCTGCTGTCCTGACCCTGGGACATAACTTAACTGGGTGCCAGCGAGCGACACACCATGTGGACCCCCTAACTCCAACCCATCTACGTCTCCTCTGCTGAGATACCTTTACCTTGTGTGGTGCAGCTATGGCAGTTGTGCAGGGCTCCCTGTAGTGTTGCGTGTAAGGGGCATTGGGGTCTGCAAGGTGGTCCCGAGGCCACGTGCCACGTGGATCAAGAGATCGCGGAACCTTTTTCCCATTCTTGGCACATGTGTGTCTGTCTGCCCACATGCCGCCATGGGCACTTGAAGAGGCTGTTGCAAATGCCTTTGTGTGTTGCCCATGCATTTGCAGTGCGGAGGAATTTGGGTATTTGTTGCACGTTGAGTCTCAAGAAACACATCCTTTTAGGGTTTTTTGTTTAGGTGTTGTCTCTATGGAAAATGTTTGCCTGGGTGGTAAGCACACAGCGGCGGTTGACAGTCAGTTGATGGTCTACTGAGCGTAGTCGGTTGGTCCTTGGCTGCCGTGGATTGGCAGATTGCCAACGGTTACTGGTGATGAAGCAAGTGTTGTATAGTTCTCCTGCTCGAGGATGTAGCTACATTACACTCTTCCGCTTTGGAGACCCCATACGGCAAGGGCAAGTGTGTAGCCAATTGACATGCTAGTTGATGGGTGAACAAATCAACTCTTCTACTTAGTTGCAAAGGAGAAGCTGAGAAGAGTTGACATTAAAGGATCAAAAAGCAAAGTTGCTCAAACACTTGGCTACCTTTCGCGTGTGATTTGTGTGTGTGTTTTTGGGATGTGGTGAAGTGGAATGGGCAATAAATTGGCCTGTGAGTCTTTGGTCTTTTTTGTTTGCTTGCGTTTCAATTGTACTACAAACAAAGTGCCGGGAGGTGGTAAAGGGAAACATACAACGGTTTCCTAACCTAAAAGGCAAGCAATGTTTCAAAGAAGCAAGCATTTGTTGCCATCTTGGCTGGCAGGACAAGGTTCTTCACAATGATTCACACTCCCTTGGGCCCATCAATCGTTCTTGAGCACTGACCGACCGTAGTTGATGTTAGGGCTTGTGTGCAGATGAAGTCCAAGTTGAATGTTCAGGCAAATGCCTGTAGAATGCTGCGAAGGGTGCGGGAGTGCTTGAGCACTCACAACACACAGTTGGTTGGCTAGGTGCCCTCGAGGCGCCAACCGACTGTGGGGTTTGTACGGGGATGGCCATGGGGCATTTTCCCCAATTGATCGTTTGGTCACATGATTTTGTTGTGTGCAGTGTAGGGTGGGACACGTGTACAAGGTGGGCAGTACATGCAAAACTGAGGTTTGTTGTAATCTTAGTTTTGTCTCCTGAAGCAGGGCGGGTGCATGGAGGTAGAGCTAGTAGTGCTATGCCACCCCTGTTCAGATTTGATGTTTGTTTTAGAAGGTAAGGTCCTGCCCTTGCTTTGCTTTAGCGCGCCCCCTAGGGGACGGCTCGTCTATGGTCCCCCGAGTGAAGGCCGCTAGACCTAACATAGCTAGCACATCATGCCCTAATAGGGAATACCATGCACGCAGTGCAAAGTTTTGGATGTCGGCAAATACACGCACCCTAGCTACCTTTTGGTGGTAAAATATTGATCCCGTGCCCTTGGTTTCCTATAAAGGAAAAGTGCTTCCACAAATAATCAAATATTTTTGGATTGCTCAGGCGCCCGGCCCGGCCTCCGGAGGAACGGGTGGACTGGCTCCTTTTGCAGCCATACTCTGAATCCAATGCGTGTGCTCTGCTGCGCCTGATATCTGCTGTCAAACCCCCCGTGCAGGCCAAGGTCACACCTATTTCTCGCCCCGCCTCATCCGCCAAGGAGTTTTAACAATTGGACAATTGCTTGAACAACCCACTTATTTTTCCATGCTTGCTCCCACCTGGGAACCTGTCTATCGGCACCGCCTCCAGGTGGATCAACCACTGCTCCCTGCCTCTCTCCTGCCCACTTTTGCACTGCCCCCCCAACCCCCTCCGGACCTTACCTTTTGGTATGCATGGACACGAGCACCAGTGGCGGAGCTTTTTTCACAACCATACTCCTTGAAACCTCGCCAGCCGGACTCAGTCTGGGAAGCCTTCCACCGCTGCAACCTCCCACCGCGGCACAAGGACTTTATTCATAAGGCATTATGGTCCAGGCTCCCTGTAGGCCAACGACAGCAGAGCTGGAAACCGCTAGAGGTGTGGTGCCCTGTTGACCAGGAACTAGAAACCGTCGCACATACGCTGTATCACTGCCAATTTGTTCAAAAATCTTTTGCATTCATTAATCAGGTCTTCAGGCCAGAGGGCTTCCAACCTTTTAACGTTTCCCAACTTTTGCAAGAGGACCCTGCGGCCTCCCTGAGCACCCCAGCAGGCCTTGTGGGCTGGTCCGCCGTTATCACCAACTGGTCGCTACGATGCACCAAAAAACACCAGCCATTTTTCAGGGTCACGTGGGACAAATTCTGTGACCACTGGTATCACGTCCTAAACCTCTGGTCCTCGTGCCCACGCTACCTACCCATCCCGGATACGATCCACATCTGGTTCCTCACCAAACTGCGACGATCGTCCCGCTCGTGCACCGCCGCACTGCCCACGGCAGAGCAACCGGACCCGGTCCCCTCATTTCCCAATAACCCCCCAACCCCCCCACCCACCAGGGCAAAGGCGCGCGCCACAGCACGACAAATGCGCAAACTTGAAAAAGCAGAGGAGCTGCAGGAAGTCCTGCAGGACCTACAGGACCAAGGCATCCCGCGAGTCTATACCGACGGTTCCTCCGGCAGTTGAGGGGCCGGCAGGCAGGCTAGCAGGGTATGGCATTTTTTGTGAGCATCACACCAGCATCGCTGCATATGTCCCGGATGAGTACCGGCAAACCAACAATTCCGCCGAGCTCCTGGCGGTCATTAGAGCACTTAAAATCTTTCACACAGGTGACATTGCACTATGCACGGATTCACAATACGTCATTTCGGGAGCATCCGGGGCCGCCCGCCGCTGGCGACTGCGGGGGTGGGTCGGCTCGTCGGGACCAGTTTCCAATGTCCCTTTGTGGGAACAACTGCTAATGGAACTTGACAACAATTCACGCACCGTACACTGGATCAAGGTCCCCTCGCATGTGACCATCGAGGGCAACAATGAGGCAGACTGCCTGGCCGATCAAGGCAGGCAGCTCCACCCCCGCTACCCACACCCCCGCACGCCACAGCTACAACTCTGCCACACGGGCACCCCGGCGGCGCCCAAAAGAGTCAAGCTCTCTTCACTGGAAGCTACTTCGCCTGTTGTTAAACAACTGGATTTTCTCCTGCACGAGTCACCTCTTCGGGCAACCTCTGCGGAAGGGCATCACCTACTCACAGCTCTTAACCTCACACTTCTGTCTGACGGGGGTGTGAGCACCTCTTCTAACAGTGACAGTGACACCGACACATGGAACACCTCTGGGGGAGCGTCCAGCCACCCAAGCGTGCGGTCGTGCTCCACGGAGGCCAGCCGCTAAGCCCGGCTGGATCCACCGGGTGCCCCCCTCCAAAACGCCAGGAGACCACCACAGCGGCCGCAAGGGCTACGCGTGGATGTCACCCAGCCCTCGAGGTAGACACGCGGTTCCCCGCCCTACCCCCCTGAACCCTCTCCCCATTTTCTGATTAGCCTACCTCTGCATTGCTGCGGCCACAATGGAACCCGGCGATTCCTCCCGCAAGAGGAAGCGGGGACGCAGGTCGTCTGATCTTGAACGGACAGAACAAAAGCGGAGAAGGCAGGACCACAATCTGATCCAAGATGTGACCGTCACGGATCATCTACCAGCAGCATCCAGCAGTTACCGAACATGGACGCTTGTCCCATCCCTACCAGAACAAAAGCAATTCAGTCTCCTTGCCGCATTAGCTCACAGGCTCGAACGGCACGTCCCGCACCCTGTGAGTCGCCAGCCTGAGTCGAAACGACACGCCGGAGTACATTCCATGGAACGAACGGTTGTCATCACGGACGTGGACACCAATAGGTCGCTGAAAACCGGCATCACAACACAACGCATTTCCGGTGTTCCCAAGGGTACAATGCGGCTGTGGTGCATGGGGCTGCCCCGCCTGGTCTCTGCTTACCAGCATGTGGTGCAGGCCTTTGTGGACGAGGACTCTAACACATGACGCCACACCCTTCTTGCAGTACAGATTGCACACGGCTCACACGTCACACTTGCTCTTATACTTTATCCTCTATATCTTATACTCTCACTACTGTATGTACCCCCCCCCCCTGCTGAATCTGTACGTTACCCCCTGCTCTTCTTGAAACTAAACAGCAACTGACGGGGAAAGGCCGAGTGAGTGCCATGCTTTGCAGCCCAGTCAGTTCGCACGTAAACAAGTGAATGCAGTCCACACCTTACGGACGACTGCTTTTTATTGATCCTGGTTGTTCACTAGAGTCGGCAGACAGGACAAGCACACAAGTGACCCACAGAGCAAACCGCAAGAAACCCCTCACTGTACCTTACATAGTGGAGCACCCCAACCAAGAAGGGGACACGTGCATTGATTGAGCTACACAGTACTGCTGGATTAATGGCTGGAATTGTCTATGGCGGGGACATTCAGTCTATCCGAACCGACCATTGATCCCCAAGGTCCAGCCAAGGTACACGCTTGGCGACCACCACCAACCCCCCCCCCCCCTTGACCCACAAGGCCCTATAGGAACAGGCGTCTATCTCATGCAGTCACTGTCCCATCTTAATCACGTCTTGATGAATATGCGTTGGGATTTGTAGGCCTTACATAGAGAGCATGTTGTCATTATTTCCCTCTCCCACAAAGTCAATGCATGGTGATGTGAGGTGACCACGGCATGGATGCGCCTTGTCCGTTTAGCTCGTTTTCTGCTGTGTTCCTCCTTTATAGAGGCCACTCTCCACCGCAAACAGAGGATGGCCACGGACCTGCTTGCTTTTCATTCCTTTTCCCCGTTGTACACATCAACACACTCCTTGATCCACGAGTTGTGGGGAGTATACCAACGACAAGTCTCTACTATCGGCGGGGCCACCCTGCATATGGTCTCAATGTCCCACCAGAAATATGTGGTGTGGGCAACGATGTGTGTGTACTATTTGCGAGGGCATGAACATTGGCTTCGTAAGTCGATGACCTCTGTGGAGGATTTTTACCATGCCTCCTTTCGGAGGGCTGCCCGTGACACACGTGCTATGTGGCAAGATGTACTGCTGTCCTTTATCCGGGCTTTGTGGGAAGAAGCGGCATCTTTGCTGCGTGCCTATTTTTCACAGTGCTATAGTGCGCACACAACTTATCATCTGGACCAACAGTGGGTCCACTGTGCCACCCTCACAAAACACTAAGAGGAGGTGGCCTAGCGTGAAAGGAAAAAATACCTGGAAGCAGAGAGGGCAGAGCTCCGGGTGCTGCAACGGAAACGCCGCCGCTCGCAAGGCACCGACCCACATACACCAAAGAGGCGACACAGTGACGTGCACCCCTCCCATGTTATTCAGCTCACAGGATCATCTGTCTGGGAATCATCTGATGATTCTGTCATACAACTAACTAGGTCGCCGCGGGGTGCGACTTGACCTTCACGAGGCCACCCCCGTCTGCATTTCAAGAAACATGTGAGTTTTTCAACTCCGTGCGATTACTGTTTCATGCCCAGGTTTTTCTTTTGTTTTGTCTTCTTGTCAATTTCTTCAGTTTAGGTGTGGACCCCCAGGGTGGTGGCAGGTCTCACCTCCTGCATACCATGTGCAATATTAAATGGGCAGGCGCCCCCGCTAGACTCCCTGGGTTGTAGGGAAATACCTCATCCGTATTCACTCCAGTGGCTAAGCCTTTGTGACTGTACATACTCCTAGGCCATGGCACGTACGCACACTGTTACCTGTCGGCAGAACTTACCAGTGTCGGAATACAAAATTTTTTCATTTTTTTTCATTTTTCTGAAATGGATTCCGAGGAAATAATACGGTCACCACCAACCGTGTTACTTGGGTGAGTATCCAAGCCTCTGTGTGCGCAGTATGCACGCAGTGCAAGAACTTCCCCATAGGGGCCACCCACTCAAACCAAACTACAGCTAGCTTGAGTAGTTCTTTGGTCGGATGGGCTTATTGGGGGTGCCTTAAGCGCAGTGCGCCCGCAGTGCATGCGCAGTGCAACTATTTGGGTGTCTGGCCGTAGTAGAAACCCATACTTTGTGGTACTTTGTTGGGCATCATTGTTGTTTGGTAGTAGGTTTTGATGCATCGGGGATCTGGCATTTTTGGATGTTCACCCTGTTTCACCTATTTCTACTTTTTTGCACACATTTTTTGCCCATTTCCACCACATCTACTCTTTTTCTCGGTTGATTGATATGGTGATACATTTTGAGGGTGCTTGCTACAGGACATCATATTTCCCTCCTCATTTCTCAGGCCCATTTTCTCCATGGATATCAGTATTGGGGATAGGGTGTTCTACACCTGCTCCAATGCTTGCGACCTCCTGCCACAGTGGTTGGGACGACTAAAGACGGACTCCTCCACTTGGAAGACTACCAAGATGGGTTGAGAGTGGTGAATCGGCAATGCAAGATAGAGTCCATCTCCTTTGCCATCCCAAGTTCAGACTCGCCACTTGATTGTCCTCCATCTCCGCTGCCCAACACACAGTCAAGTTCCCCCCCAAAGGCCCCTGGTCCTTCACCATGCCACAAGAACCGGGAAGGTCCCTCTCAAGGTCCCCTGCAGTCCAGTTTGGGTCGCCTAATTCTAAGGGTGTTTCCAAGGGGCGTGCCTAGGGGCTCTTCGGGGGGAACATAGTCTAAAAGTTGCGCAGAGTGCGCGCGCAGTGCAAGGATTCCCCCATTGCATGCAGTGCAAGGTGGGACAGAGGGGAAGCACATGACGTGGCACGCGTGCAACGTGGATATTTAGCCGTCTGGCCCTACCAAGCAGCATTAGCCCAACCCATTCCGGATAAACCCGCTACAAGTAGCATGCAGTGCATGCGCGGCGCGAGTGGGCTTCTAGAGAGGTATAGGGCGGGAAATACATGCATAACATCTACTTTGTGAGTGGTCTAGCTTGCTTGCAAAGCTTAGCTGCCGGCATGCCGTTCTAGGAATGCCACGCCCCTAACCCAATGTGACCCCTACAAGTGCATTGATTTGAATATAGGGCCCGCAATATCAGAATTCACTGTCCTAACCCCCTAACTTGAACCCGTTGTGACCCCTAAATGTATTGGTCTAAATGCACCATGCTCACACTGCGCACACACCGTGCAGCTTTTTTATTCAGATCTTTTACCTCACACCATTGTTTTGCTTTGTTTGTGCCCCGTGTGGTGCTTTGTTGTTGCCCCGTGAGGGGCTGTGTGGCTCATTTCACCCTGCCCATTTCACCCTTTCCCCCATTTCACCCTGCATGCACCGAGGATCACATTGTGCATGCTGCCGTGACTTGACATTTTGTCAAACGTGTCATCAGGGTCATCTTGATTCAATTCGGATTACAAGAGACCGACGATGTACCCATTTCCCGGTTGTTTTCTTGGTGCCAATGTTGCTGTCCAGTGCCTTTTTGTGAGGGTCCTTTTGGGGGGTGTGATTGCCCAAAAGGGTGCGCACCGTGCGCGCACCGTGCGCCCGCGCACACCTAGGGATTGGAGTGGCATTGGAGGCCATTGGCGTATCTTGCATTCCATGTGTTCAACCTATTGGGAGGAGACGGCGAGAGGGCTCATGAACAATGGCCCTGTAGGTGCATACTATACCCCTTCCTCAAGCAATCTACTTTAAAAAAAGGGGTAGGGATTAGGAAAGAAACGCAATGGGGTGGGGGCGTGCTACAATGACAGTTTTTTTCCCATTTACGGCCCCTTCCCGACCGTTTGGCGTGCTTTCAAGTGCATATGGCTTGAGGTGCCGGCAGTATTGGTGTTGACAAGTGACAGATATAGTGGAACATGCGTGTGTCGGGCATCTTTTTAGGATGAAATGCATTTGACCAGCACTATAATAAGCAACCAAGGGCTATGTCCTTAATATGCATTCCTACAAGTGTGCTCTGCGTGCCCCAGAAGGCACGGTTATGTAGCCACTCTCCATTTCGGGGAAATCAAGACTGTAGTGGTTACGTTGCTAGTTTTGATTGGGGGTGCCCTTAGCGCAGCGCGGGCGCCGTGCAACTATTTGGGTGTCTAGCCGTACTAGAGACCCATACTTTGTGATACTAGGGGGGAGCCTTAAGCGCAGTGCGCGCACAGTGCAACTATTTTGGGCGTCTGGCCGTACTAGAGACCCATACTTTGAGATACTAGGGGCCCCTAGGGGCATCATGGTAACCCCTAGCGGAGGTTTTGCAAGGCGTAGCACGTTTGGGTCAAGGCATAGCAAGGCGTAGCATGGTTGTGCCAAGGCATGGCAAGGCGCAATGCTCGTGTGCACAAATTAATCTATCGTGCTTGCACATATGCTACAAGACTTCATACCCCCCTCCTCCTTTCTTAGAAACACTTTCTTCATGGATTTGAGTCTCGGCGATCGGGTGTTCTACACCCGCTCCAACGGCGTGCGAGTTCTTGCCACGGTGGTTGGGATGGTGGGAGATGGGCTCATCCACTTGGAGTACTACCAAGATGCACTACGGGTGGTAAATGGCCAATGCAAGATGGAGTCCATCTGTACTTAGTTGACAATGGAACGGAAAGACAGTTGTGTGTTGTTGAGGGTGGCGGCCAATGCGCTGTTCATGGCTTTTCCAGTTGTGCATGATGTGTATTGTGTGAAGGGAAGGTAGTTTGCAACTTTCTTGAGCTAGGGCAGTTTGGGTCACCTAATTCTAAGGGCGTTTCCAAGCGGTTTGCTTGGGGGCTCTTCGGGGGGAACATAGTGTAAAAGTAGCGCGCAGTGCGCACGCAGTGCAAAGATTCCCCCTAGGGGGCCATCATTGTTGCCCCTAGCGTAGGTTTTGATGCTTCTTCCACCTTGGGGAAATGTTATTTTTGGATTCTCACCCACTTTCACCCATTTCCGCCCGTCTTCAAACTTTTTTGCTCATCTCCACCATGGACTCCCACACTTTGGTGTGGCACCTTGAGTTGGGGTGATGGACTCCCACACTTTGGTGTGGCCCCTTGAGTTGGAGTGATGGAGGGAAGAATGGGAGTTGAATGATGAGAAGTTAGCGGCTCTAGACTTGCAGGGTGCTGCTTGCCCTAATGAATTCGAAGAAACTCTCCCTGACATGTGCACTGAAGAAATGGCTAAGGAAGGATTCTACTTGGTGAAGTCGGTACTCCGCCATTGCTATTGTTGGGGTTGGTGCTTCCTTACCCTTTGGGCCCTTGGGAAGGGTATGGCGTGGATGAGGCCTTCTGGGAGTCCTGCTCAGCATTTCTTTTGCCCGATGGGTGTTTGAACTCTGTTGTGGTTGAATACTTGTCCCAAAACAACCTAGGTGAATTGCTGAGGCTAGTTGAGTTGCTTGCAGAGAAAGCCTGGGGATTGGCACTATTTGAGAGTGTCGCCCTAGAGACTCACTCCCTTCTCCTTTCATGTCTTTGACCTATGGTGGGTTATGGCAAGCATTGGGCTCTGTGTGTAGGGGCACACCCTAGGCTTTCCGCATTTTGCATGATGTCTTATGTGAAGGGAAGGTGGCTTGCATTTGTCTTCAGCTAGGCTAGTTTGGGTGACCGAAATTTGCAGGCGGTTGGAAGGGGTGTGTCCGGGGGATCTTTGGGGAGAACCTAGTCTAAAAGTAGCGTGCAATGCGCGAGCAAGGACTCCCCCATAAGTGGGGACACATGTGTTTCTTGGCACAATACATGTCACATGTGTTGGTCTTATTTTGTGTGCTTTGGAGGTGAGGGTTTGGCGTTTATTCTGGTCTGCTTGAGGGGCCTCTCTAGGGTAGGGTAACGCTGGGGCTAAGGGGGCGCCTTAAGCGCAGTGCGCGCGCAATGCAACTATTTGGGCGTCTGGCCGTACTAGAGACCCATACTTTGAGATACTAGGGGCCCCTAGGGGCATCATGGTGACCCCTAGCGGAGGTTTTGACTTTGGATTTTGTCCCCCTTTGTTTGGGGATCCCGTCTTGTTCAATCCTAAATACACCGGGTGCGTATATAAAGTCATGGTTGCCATTGGCAGCCTTGACACCATCGTTTGGATTTGTCCGTTGGCCCCCGGGACATCGGCGGATGTTCTCATTTGGGATCGCGAAGGGCCGAAAAGGAGCAAGGGGCATTATATGAATTATGAGAAGGGCTCCTCCATGTGGCATGGCCATTTATCGGTCGAAAGACGTTGACCGAGCGGCAAAAGGAGTACAATGATGTTCATGGTTTCTATAGGGCACATATTGAGCACTTGTTTGCACGCATGTGGCACTAGGGCATCGTAAGGAACATATGGAGGGGATCCGGTACGGAGTTGCATGAGTATGTGCGTGTACTCTTGCATTTGCAGCAATTTTTGATTCGAAGACAGGTACGGTACCCTCCATATGGTCTGTGGGAATACGTATCTGCACATGTATAGACTGCACCTACACAGGAGGACAATGATGATGAGGATGTTGTGGGTGATGATGGGGATGTATGTGCCCTTTGTTGCACCAAGTCTGACCCTGAAAAGATGTCCATGTGTGACAAGTGTGAATTGCAATATTGTACGCAAAAAAAAAGAATTGCAATATTGTACGCATTGCATTGATACACACACATGTGACAATGTGACATTTCTTTGATTCGACTGTCTGGCTCACATGCTGGACAATTGTTTTCCTTTGAGCCCCTTATGTCTGTCACTGTGTGTATAGGTTCTTTTACCTCAATGAGTCTTGTTATTTAAGGGGGGGTGCGGGGGTGTCCCCCACACGCTTTATGAGTGTGCAGTGTACTTTACCATGTTCGCCGCCGCCAGCTCCAAGCTGAGTGCCTGGTATGCACCTAAGCGCAACAAGTGGTTGGACCCATTACCTGATGGTGCCGTGCACGAGTGCTCGACTGGGGAGCACCCTGGGGACTACGGCTGTGACACTGCTGGTTTGGCGGCGGGCGCTGCCACATTCGAGCAGTACCGTGAGGCCGAGCTGGTGCACGCCCGTTGGGCCATGCTGAACGCCTTGGGGTGCTTGACGCCCGGGCTGCTTGGCAAGGCAGGGTTCCCCATCGCTGAGACTTTGTGGTTCAAGGATGGAGTCCAGATCTTCTCCGAGAGTGGCCTGGACTACCTAGACAACTCCGGCCTCGCCCACGCCCGATCGATTCTGGCCATTCGGGGGTGCCAGGTTGTGTTGATGGGCACCGTGGAGTCGTACCATTTGAAACGTGGTCCATTCGGTGAGGCCGACAAGCTGTTGTACCTTGGAGGCGCCTTCGACCCCCTGGGTACGACCCTGAGACCCTGGCTGAGCTGAAGTTGAAGGAGATCAAGAACATCCAATTGGCCGTGTCCTCCGTGTTCGGCTACTACGTGCAGGCCGTCGTGAACGGTGAGAGCCCATCCTTTGCTGGTGCCGTGGCAGAGTGTTTGACTGGGGAGCGCCCTGGGGACTACGGCTGGGACCCTGCTGGTTTGGCGCACGCAAGGGATGTAAGTTTTCTTTTTTGTGTGGGTTATGTATTGTCGGTTGTTTGTTGTCTGTAGTTTTGCTGAGCCGTGTCTTCTCCAGGGTATGATATCAGTGATGATGCGCCTGGCACTGGGCGTACTTCGCAGCACCACAAATAAACACAACGGTGGTCATACCGCCGGCTGCGGGGTACGCTTGGGCCGGGCACTTTTGCCATGGGCCCCGGAGGGGCAATGGCTCGCGAGCAACGTTGCTGCCTATTTTCTTGCCCCGTTGGCGTATTTATCTGTTTGTTTTTGTATATATCTGCCTTTGCGGTGTCGCCCCAATTTTGTTGGCTTGTGTGGCTCGAAAGCCGCCCTCAGTGTGCGGTCTGGGCAGGTATATCACAGGCTTGGGCTAGCACGCGACCACGTTTGCAGAACGTCTTCCCTATGTGCGTCCGTTTTTACTATGGCCGAGTGCAGCGGTTAGTATTGCACTGCAGGTGCTGATGTACTGGGGTAATGTGTTGTGTCTGGGCGGGGGGGGGGGGGGGCTGGGGCTTTTCGTTGAGGGAGCAGCCTAGGCCCTGTCAGTACTGACGGCTATTATGCCCGCCAAGCCGGTGTGAGTTTGTGGGAAATATAATCCGCTGGATGTTCCCGCATATCTCTTGGTGCTTGTGATGCCGGCATGGGAAAGTACGGTCTGGCTCACATGCTGGACAGTTGTTTTTCTTTGAGCCCCTTATGTCTGTCACTGTGTGTATGGGTTCTTTTACCTCAATGAGTGCCCACCCAAACCCTCCCGCCCTGTTCCTATTGTTCAGTGCCTTCAGTGGCGCTGAGTTCCGTATGGGAGTGAACGGATTGCCCCATTGGGGTACTGAAAATTTGTCCCGCTGGATGTTCCCGCATATCTCTTGGTGCCCCAAGCAAACCGCTTGGAAACGCCCTTAGAATTAGGTGACCCAAACTGCCCTAGCTCAAGAAAGTTGCAAACTACCTTCCCTTCACATAACACACATCATGCACAACTGGAAAAGCCATGAACAGCGCATTGGTCGCCACCCTCAACAACACACAACTGTCTTTCTGTTCCATTGTCAACTAAGTACACATTGAGAATACGCAACTTGTGTGCACAACATGACACACTTGCAGTTTCCCAAGCAAGTAGCGCACAGTGCGCGCGCAGTGCAAGGATTCCCCCTAAAGTCGGGATACTTGGTACAGAAGTACCCCCCCCCCCCTTGCAAACTGTGTGTGGTACAGAACTGGTCTACGCTGCAGTGCAGCAAGCATGACATTGAACAATGTGGTTATGACCATGCGCCTGTGACACGGGGGCGTATGCGAACCCAGTTTCCGTTGCCTCATGGCCCCTTGCAAACTCCCCCCCCTTGCAATCTCCCCCCCCCCACCCGGGAGACCGTCACTTCCATGTTTTTCTAGTTAAAATGTATTGTGCTGGTTTGTGTTGCCCATCTGCTTTACGCATGGCCTTGCATTGCTTTTCCCATTACTTCAAATCAAGCACCTGTGTGTGTTCTGTGATATTCTCTCTCCAAAGGCGTTGTATGGGTGTGTTGTGTTGCTACTTCAGACCCAAGATGTTCACTCCGGTGGATCATGAGAGTGCTCAACTGTCAAGGCTAGAGGCTGTGGCGGTTGAATCACCCAAGTCTCCAGAGTCACCGGATGTTACCCCCACGGCTCCGCAACCCCAAACACCGGCACAGCCCACACACGTACCCAGAAGTTCTTTACCGTTCCTTTGGATCCTCAATAACATTTGTGTTGGATGAAGCACATTGGCATCAACGCGAAAGTCGCTTCACACGTGTTCTCTTTGCTTGCATCAGTGGAGGGTACCACAGTTTGCCTTGAAATACCCTTGCAATCCCCCCCCCCCCCGGGAGACCGTCACTTGGCGACCGTCTCCCCCCCCACCCGGGAGACCGTCGCGCGCTAACCCGGGAGTTTGCAAGGGGGGCGGGGGGTAGCATGCCAGGCACATGCCGGGCAAACACTCCCCTAGTAACAAAGCACCCATGCACACAAGCCAATTTGTCTCTGTGTTGATTGGCCACCTTACCGACACAGGTAACACAGCATGTGCTCACCCCCAGAGGAAGACGCTACATGGCATTGAGAAGTGTACAGAGTAGCATGAAGGGAAAGGTGCATGAGTTGTAATGTTCGCTCTTTGTGGGGCCTCAAAACTGCCAAAAGTAGGCCCATTCACCATGATCCAAACAATCAATGTGGTGATGTGGATACTTCGGAGCATGGTGAAGATTTGGTGAGGGAACGTTAGCGCAGCCAGCACGCACTGGGCGAACTTTTAGGCCCAAATGCCCCCGACCATCACTATCCCATTGGCTCTCTCCAAAGTCTGATGGGGAGAGACATGTATATGTGCCACATGCGCAAGGCACCCGACACTGTGGCTGTGTCGACTGTATCAATTTGGCACCTGAGGCGCGCGAACCTTTGCAAGCCTTGGACAGTGCTCTAGTGTTGCAACTGTGGGGAAGGTATTCCAAGGGCTGACACTGAGTGATACCGTTCCTCCCTCATTTCTGAGCCCCAAAATTGTTGGAACAGTGTTGAAAATGCGCTCCTATTTGGTACTTTGCTTGATGCACTGGCACAACAGCTCAATAAAACATCTGTGTGCCCTGTTGTCTGCTTCGTCATGCATCCCTGTTATTGCAGAGGCCCATGGCACCTTTCGTCGACAACATGTCTGCTTGTGAGCCCCTTCCCCAGAACTGTGAGGTGCTTGGAAGCGGAAGGCCCGCGTGCAGCAACGAGGGAGCCCCTGTGAATGACTTGGACCAGTACCTGATCTTCCAACCCATGGGCCCAATGTGGGCTGAACTCCTGGTGCAGGACCTGAGTGCCGCTGCGTTGGCGGGGAAGTCGGCATCGGTGAAGTCGGATCCGGCGGCTTTTTGTGATGCAGAGGCGCTGCTGGAAGGGGCCAGCGGTCCGTGCGATGTCGAGCAGGAGGGCATCCCTTTGCTGCAGGATATCTCTGGGCTGTTGCAGGGAGCCCCAGGCCCGGATGGCACAGAGGGGCTGCTGGAGGGCACGGCCGGCGCCCGGACAACGACAGCGGCTGTTCAGGAGGAGCCCTGTGCGGCCCAGGCCATCCAGTCATCGCAGCTGTCGACCACCGCACGTCCCCTAGTCTCAAAGCTCCGGGCTACTGCTCCTCCCTTTCGTCCCCGGGCCCAGACGTCGGCAACGCCTGCACCCCATGCAGAGCCGATGCACACGCCCGCACCACCTACGCTCTCCACCCAACGGCTGCGCGCGCCAACAACAACCTCGCCCCCTGCTCAAGCGCTGGGCATGCCTGCTACCAGTACATCCCCCGCCCAAGTAGTGCAGACGGTTGCCATCCGGTCCAAGCCCATGTGCAGCTCAACATCAGCTCTCGAGGTCACGTCCCGGAGAGCCCAACGCGATCATCACACTTCCATGCCGGAGCAGGAGCAGAAGCAACAACCTGCCGGCGACATCACCGCGCAGCTGGCGTCGCAGGAGCAGCAACGACGGCAGAGCAAGGGCACCCCCCTTTGCATGGCGTGGGTGCGGGGCACCTGCACTGGCGACCCGCTCACGTGCAGGTTCTCGCATCCGACCGGGCCCTTCTCTGTGCTGCCGGGCCACACCATTCTTCAGACTTTGATGGCCATGTATCGCTTTGATCCCAATGACACCGAGAGCATCTGTGATACGTGGGTTGTGACTGGGGCCTGTCCGCTTGGAGACAAGTGCCGCAACCGTCATCCCCGTCTGCCCTCGTGGAACCTGGCTCACCTGTTCAACCCTGTATTGAACGCCAGCAAGGCCACGCTCCCTCCCTACGCACTCCCTCCGAGTGCTACCAATGTGGCCACTAAGCGAGCCTCAGGCGCCGCAGACCTACCGGCCTATGCCACACCCCCGCCACCTGCTCTTCATCATCGGTTGGCTTGAGATGCGGGCATTGCCTGCTTCCCCCGCCTCCTGGACAGGTACTGGTGCGTCTTTTGCTTGTTTCACTGTGCATTATGTCAGTTTGCTGGCATTTCTGGGAGAAAGCTGCATGGTGTCATGCTTGTCCAGCCCACCTGAGTCTCTTGTCCTCTGCTGTGCTTACTGAACCAAAAAGGTGGTCTGGGCTTGCCTGCCTAAATATTTGATTTGCAGTGTGTTGTTCGTTTGGACAACCGCTGCTGCAGATGCTCGCCAAGACAGATGAATGATAACTTGGCAGCATCGCACCTGCCAAAGGAATCAATTGAACAACGCACAAGGCCAGTTTTGTCCAGAGCAACCGCATAGCAAATCGATGTACCATTGGGTGCCCCCCAGTGCCTTCTGTCAGGGCCATGATTTCACATGGTTGTTACCAAGCTGCGCCAAACCACATTCAGCAAGGACCTGCCCACTCCAACTGTGTGCTTAACCCTCTCGCATGCCACTCCATTGCTTCAGATTCGAGGGGCAAACAATGTCGACGAGCTCGCAGCATTCAGCTTCGGATTCTGACCTGGAAAAAAGGGCGTAAAAGCGGTCTGTTCTCAACAATTCTGCAACAGATCTCGGCACCACTGAGTAATATTTTGGAATTGCTCAAAGGGCCAGGAACTTGGGGAGTCCAGAAGAGAACGAGGGTGCGGTACGCCCCAGCCCAATTTGTCCTGATCCACTGAATAGCTGCCATGTGGCCAGACCCAAGGCAAAGCAGAGGCCAGGCAATCCACTCCGCTACAAATAGATGCGTTAAGCCTCCCTGCCCTCAACAAGGAGCTCGCTGCATTATAACACACCCAGTCTCGGCGCTCATCTTGACCAAACCCGCTTTCATCAATCAGCCGCCGAATTATTGGCGTGCCCTGCTCCTGCGCAGGACCTCCTCCATAGTTGTTCTGAGCGTGCATCACGTCATTTTGCCATCATTTTCAGTTGGTCAAACTTCGCCTTTTCCAACACTAATTCTATAGGGAAGCGAGTTGCATGAAACCCAGGTAGTCCCCAAAATGCCGCAGCACACCAAGAGTAGGATTTTGCAGGTCTCATGGCCTTCTAATTGTTGTAGAATTGGAGTGCCTTTTTGTCGTATGGTCGTCTGTTGTGACTGTTTCATCGACCCGATGGGATTTCAGCACTCCCGCAATTGCAATGTGTGTATGCGCGTGTGTACCCAGCCTCCCCCTTGAAGAATCCCCCCCCCCCCTGCCCCCTGCAGAGTCCCCCAGGGGAGGGACACTGTCACTTGCCCGTCCATGGCGTCGAGTCCATGGCGTTGAAGGCGCCAAAGACAAATTTCTTCAAGTAACAGTGTAGTTGTAGTGGAAAGGTCAGCTTTGAATCCTAGTACTTAGTCCCCCCAAGGGGGGGGGGGTTCACTGTCATTTGGTGGCAGTTCCCCCAATGGTTGGGGAGCACCATGGCACGTTCGGGTGGTTCTGTTTCAGGGGGCAGTAGGCATGTAGTGAGCATGCAGAGCACTGAACGTAATCTGAATCATGGGCAAGGATGTACTGTTGCATACTGTCCATGGAGGGTGCCGCACTATTCACTGACTGCGCACGGGCCATGTGCACTGCGCATAAATTCGGCCCGACCTCAATTGGCGTTGATTTGGGCACATGAATACAGGTCGTGTTCAGAGTCTCCACCGCCATCACCTTGGAGACGTTCTGGGGCAGTCGGTAGAATGCCATGTCTTGTGTCTTGGACAACCCAGGCGTATAATGATATTCATGGATGCTGCATGGCACCAATGGAGCATTTATTTGGACACTTTTGGCTGTGGAAGATTGTGTATGACATTCAGATGGGGAATGCAATGTTGCTTTGTGATGTTCAGTTGTAGCTTTGACCTGTGTATGCTCGGTTTCGAGTGGTTGAGTGGTTTTGAGGTTGATTCCAGCATAGTAACCCCAATATGGGTTCGCTGTGCTTGTGCTGTGCAGGAACACCTGCATGGCGTGGCATGCAAAGTCCATCCCAGCTTTCAGCTGTCCTACTGTACCTGACGTGCAATTGAGTTCTGCCTTAGGTCATCAACACACACACACAGGTCTGATTTCAACTGTATGTGTGTGTGTGTGTGTACTATACAGGATACCTGTCTGCCATTTTCACCGGTGTTCTGGTGTCCAGTACCCTGTGGTGTATGACGCGGAGGTCCAGTTACAGGGCGTTGTAGCATGGGCACAAGTCGCAGTCCTCTCATTTTACAACAAAAAAGTTGTGGCACGGGCTATGCATTCAACAATACAGTGTACATACAGTATCGCCTAACACAGAGTTGAATGCTTCATTCACAGCTCCGTACAGTATTGCTACCACATTGTCTGTGTCCGGGAGCTTATACTGGAACGGGCGTTTTGGAACCCGGCATATTCTACATGGCAAATCCCAGAAAAGTATTCCCCCAACGGCCCTACAGGGGCTTGGTGCATGTATTTTATGGATTTTGTTGCACTGCAAGAACTTAAGGCCTGGGCTGCGGAGGCCGGGAGTTGTGTGTGTGGCAGGATGGGTACGGCCTGCTTCATGACGCCACACCACACGTGGGTGAAAAGTGCCGATTGCATCTCGTCTCCGTCTGTCGTACCACTGGTGTATTTGTGTCTGCGCTCCACTGCCCATAGCAGCGTTCGTGCTACCGTGCGGTACAAGTTCCAGGCCTTGGGCGCTTCACTTTCCCCCTCTCTGTAGTACTGGTCATGTCCAGCCCGTCGCTGGAACCCCTGGATATTCACTGGGAAGTATCAATATACCTTCTCGTCTTCCACCCCCCAAGTGATGCATGGGTGCAGGGCACGCAGGGATGAAGAGTTTTCACAGTCTTTAGTTTTCTGACAACCTGCTTGCTGCTTGCAGGGGTGGCTGGATGCAGTCCTCCCCGCCCCGATGGACCTGCACGCTCTTGCACCTGTGTATCACAGAGGGCGCCTAGCTTACATGACTGCCTTCATGTTGTGTATGGACTGAAGAGAAGTCCAACCTCCGCTGCCAGTGCCCACTTGTGTTTTCGGCCTCAGGGGGTTGCAGCTTTGGTTGTTCTCACACTGTGTGTGTGTGTGTGTGTACGCACGAATGTTTGCTTGGGGACTCCCCCCACCCCCCTGGCCTGCTAAGTGGTTGATCAACGTGATTTATGCCACTGTACACGTGCCCTGTCCACACACGCTGCCATATATCTGTGAAAAAAATGCATTGACCATTTTGTACCGCTGCATGACATGTATCACAGTGCCACTAGGGTCCCTGAAGAACATTGCTCGCAGGGCAAAAAGTGGTGTGGTGTTTTGTCTTTCCTGTGCAGGCCATTGCCCGCTCATACGGTATTTCTTGCACCTCCTTCCTGTCCGATCCCAAATTTCTTTTTCACAGGTGTTCATGACAACTCCCCCCCATAGCAATTCAGATTTAAGGCCCCTCGGGCTGTCCCTTTGCAGCCACCTTGAAGATTTTTTTATTGTCATCTTCCGCTTTGCTGCCCCTGTCTGTGGTTTCTGGTCTCCATTGTGTTTGTGTTTTTGTGTTTGTGTGTTTGTGGTGTGGGTGTCTGTGTGCTTTCCGTCTGCAGAAAGGTGCCCATTTATAGCTGTGTGAGGCAACTGTTTCATCCGCCTGATGAGATTCGGTATTTGGTGTGTATGTATGTGTGTTCGTGTGGGCGGGCGTGCGTGCACGAACCTGTTGCAGTCACTGCCAACTGTTAGCCTTTATTCTTTGGATTTGCTGATGGCTGGTACGTGCAAATGTGACGGTGTTTGCGTGCACACACACTATGCAAGAAGATCCAGCACAACAACCCTGGAGGCAACAGGGCACTGCACTGGACCGCACACACACACACACACACACACACACGTGCGCACGTGCACGCACGCACCCTCCTTGAAAGGGCTCTGAGGGGTGGGGAATTTTCCTGTGACCCATCGGGAGCTCATATGCTGTTCCCTCCTTTTTTGCTCTAGACTGATAATATTATTTGTTTTGCTGCAGCGGCCAACGTGTGCATTAGGTTCTGCTTCAGCACAGGGAAGCAGAAACAGAGAGACACAGGGTCCGCCGTACGGTCTCGACTGAAATGCCATCATTGGCTAAACAGGGAATGCACAAATTGCCATCCAGTACTATATATCAGCAGATATGTGTCCGTGGACTGAGGCAGTGAAAGTAACTCATGCAGGTTTTCATCTGTGCAGTTGCTGCTACTGGGCCTCCTAGATACCTCGGAGAATTTCTCCAAGTGGCCCGCTGTGTATATTTGAGCCTAACTGGCAGCAGCCACGTGAACGCACAGCGCATGGCCAGGCTACCGCTGAGCAAGCATGACCTGAGTCAGCTGTCTCTTGTTCTGTCAGCGTGGAAGGCACCCTGCCGCGCGACCCTCGGGAAGCAACGGTGGGACTTAGTGCCCTCAAGCGCAAGGCCTATGCTCCTAAATCTGCACACACACTCTCTCTCCCCCGCTGTGTATATTTGAATAGCAAGCACGTCATATTCTGTGCAGGACGATTTTTCGGTCCCGTGGCACCTTGAAAGTCTTGGCAGACACAAATTGGGTGGTAAACTGTGGCACTCTTTAAATATTTCAGTCCTGGTTCTGGTTGATAAGTGCTCAGACTTTGTGGAACCTTCACATTCCCTGGTCATCTGAAAGTTAGCTGAGCCAACACCCCCCCACCAGCCCCCCTCAAAGTTGTCCTCTTTAACAGTGCCAAAGGATATCCCGACTTTCAATCTGCGGCAACAATTTGGACACAGTCCCACCCAGCCGCCCCACGCCATGTGATGCCACCATGCACTGCTCCGCACCACCACACACAACACACTCGCCATCTCACCACGCACCACCATGCATCACACATTCCCACACGCCACCACACACCACCACCACCGCACACCACTACACACACCACAGCTCGTGATTCAGTTTTGTGACGGATCTGCTAAAGTGTGTCTGGCCCAAAGCCGGGCATTCGCGCACTGGAACCACGAAGTGTGGCTAGTTTCTGAATCGTCACATCAGACAGGTGTCGGACAAATGAGGAGCACTGAGCCTCACTGAGCCTCACCCTGGGCCTGCAGCCGATTGCAAGTGATTTTTTTCGCACTCCAATTTGCTTCAGGGGTTCCTCAGTACCTAGCATCCCTTTGACAAGTAGTCTCCCTTGATTCTCCCTCTGCGGACGAGGGAACGGTCACCTGTACTCCTTTGCTTTGAACAGTGGGCCGAGGGGAGCTGATAGCTGATGCCCAAGTTGATAATTGAATCAAGCCCAGTTCAGTGTCCGGCACTGTACCCTCATTTCTGCGCCGTTGATGGGACCGTGGCATTCGGGACCTCTCGGCAAGGGCCACTCTGGGTACAACGGGCCCTGGGCAGTATTTTAATCTGTCCTTCTCGCTTTTTTAAGTTTTTCTGCAAGGACCGCTGTGATTGTGCGAGAGTGGGTGTTCGTATTGGTGGCCGTTTGCATCAGGGACTCGTGTGTATACATGTCTGAAATGGCACTGTATATATTGCACTTCAGAATTGATTTGCCTTCATGGTGTTGCAATACAGCCTGCAATTGATGATGTCAGATTGAATTGTCGCAGATCGAGGGGGGCAGCCCGTTCGCATTCCTGGACCCCCCCCCCCTCCCCCCCCCCTCCAGACCCCCCTAAAGTTTTCGAACCCGTCTTTCTCCAATTTGAGATTTTGGGGGAAAGGGTGGGCGCCGAACGCACCGAAAAACTTTTTTTGCCCCCTATGTGTCTATACTCAAAATACTCAGAATTTTGTGGAGAATTCAAAAATGTTTGAAAAACACAGAAAAATTTTTGACCCCTGACCTGACCTCTGGGTCTAACTTTGGCTGATGGGAGCCTGAGCTAATGGGCAAAATTTTCTGAAAAAAATTTTGACCCATTTGTGTATGTTCAAAATGATCAGCGTGTCATGGGGATCATGTTGAGGTGTGTATGTTGGGGTACCCACTGACCCCCCTCTAGAGGGGGCGCCTCAAGCGCAGTGCGCGCGCAGTGCAACTAATTGGGCGTCTGGCCGTACTAGAGACCCATACTTTGAGATACTAGGGGCCCCTAGGGGCATCATGGTGACCCCTAGCGGAGGTTTTGAGTTCTGATTTTGTCCCCCTTTGTTGGGGACCCCCGAGAATGCAGGGGTGATGTAGCATTTCCGCCCTCTTTTGGGCCCCAACCGTCCGGTGCTATTGAGGAAACCGGGACAATCTTTGAATCCACGCTTCGTTGCGTGGTGCATCATGGTGACCCCCGGCGTAGGTTTTGAGTTTTGATTTTGTGATGAGGATGTTGTGGGTGATGATGGGGATGTTTGTGCCCTTTGTTGCACCAAGTCTGACCCTGAGAAGATGTCCATGTGTGACAAGTGTGAACTGCAATATTGTACGGATTGCATTGACACACACACATGTGACAATGTGACTTTTGTTTGATTCTGCAACTGTATCATGTTGTGCACACAAGTTGCCTATTCTCAATGTGTACTTAGTTGACAATGGACCAGAGAGACAGTTGTGTGTTCTTGAGGGTGGCGACCAATGCGCTGTTCATGGCCTTTCCAGTTGTGCATGATGTGTGTTATGTGAAGGGAAGGTAGTTTGCAACTTTCTTGAGCTGGGGCAGTTTGGGTCACCTAATTCTAAGGGCGTTTCCAAGGGGTGTGCTTGGGGGCTCTTCGGGGGGAACATAGTCTAAAAGTAGCGCGCAGTGCGCGCGCAGTGCAAAGACTCCCCCAGAGACCCCGGCGGCTGACCGGCCGACCCACCCCCCCCCCCTTCCAGACCTGACTGTGGAGTGCATTACCTCTGGTTTGCATTTGTCTGTTTTTTAATTAGGTCACACCCCCCTTCCAGACCCCCAAAAGTTTTTGCACCCGGTTGGGGTCTAGAACTTGAACAGGCTGCCCCCCTCGTCGCAGATCCACTTTTTGGTTTTGGCTACAAAAAAAAGCCATTAGGTGGCCACTGGGGTGTGATCTCTACCATGATCTGTGTCGCCAACTACTCAACAGCCGTTAGGTGATATTGGAACTGGCCTTACCAGGGTCTCATGTGCTACCTTTCCGTTGGTTCTGTAGTAAGCCGCCCCAGTTTAAATACTTTAAGAAAAAAAATTAGAGAAAGACTTGAAAAACAAAGAGCTTCCCAGCCGTCAGCACAAAAAATAATCAATGACCACAAGAAATGCAGGAGACTTCAAAGAAGCCATCAGCGTCACCTTGGCAACAAGCTTGAGGGCGGTAGATGCAGGAGTGCTCAATCCAGTTGCCAATGACCTGACAGACCAGCTTGCGGCGTGGCAAAAAGCAGAGAACCCCAGGTCAGCAATCAATGGACAGCCCAGACACCAATAGGATCACCCGCTCCCGGCACCATGTCGGCGCCATCTGCGGTCACGGTTGTCATACACAGACTGCGATCGTTGCCCACATGGCCTAGCAACGCACTCTTGGGGACCTAAACCCGGCCACAGGTAGGCTAGCTAACACGCTCCACAAGAGGTCAAGAACCTCTACAAGTTCAGGTGCCGTACCAACACCAGCAGCTCTGGGAAAATCTGAGACACCATATGAGCTGCCAAGTCCCCGAACGATCCCCAGCGCCATGCCAGCACATGCCCTGCCGACAGAAGATGACACCAACGACTAGGTGCACAAGGCGTGCCCATCCCGATTGGTCTCAATGATAGACACTACCACCACAATACTTTAGGATACAAGTTGTGTATGTACCCCCCCCCCCCCCCGTGCCTAGGAACCGCCTTGCGCAAGAACCGCCCCCTGGTTCCGCGGTCGAATTCTCGCACCACTTTTTTTTACCACGGTATTAGGGTTTTCATGGTTCTTGTGGATGTAGGACAACTATTCGAGTGTGTAGGACAACATTTCATGTGTGTTGCTACGGGTCCCCTCATAGGGGGGACCCTATTAGTCAGTCATAGGCGCACATACCCCTTAACCCCCCCCCCCCTTGCTCTCGACCCCTTCCCCGAAGCAACCAGCCCCTGACAAGGAAACAAACAAAAGTCAGTTAAACACCTCCAAACCAGTTGAACATTAGATCATCCCATGCACGTTGGAAGGCACACTACAGCCCAGTCAGCTAAGATTCACTCCTTTGGTGTTCATTTGTCAATGTGGTTAACTGTGGGAAAGGAGAGGGCGCGCATGCCCTGGCGCTATGCACCGGAAAACTTTTTTTCCGCGGTACGGGGCTGCCCACGGTCATGCCCAAGAACCAACCCCTGGTTCCGCGGTCGAATTTTTGGGAAACTTGTGCGCAAGAACCGCCCCCTAGTTCCGTGGTCAATCATTGCCGGTTCTTGGGCACGGGGGGGGGGGGGTTACATGAACACGGCCGGCCTCCTATGTCATGCATGAATTTTCCCCACCCTGTGTACCCCTCTTCAGTGCGCACCCCGGGGCTGGAATGTGTCCGGCATGATTTAAATTACCGATGTGTCCCCACCCCTAATGCACAGCACAATTATAGATAGCATAGCAACGAATGTAGGCATCTATGCTTGTCGACTTTCCCTGCCTTTGAGGGGGGGGTCATGGTGGGGCAAGGCATGGTGGCGGTGGGCTATCCAAGCAAAACATGGTGTTCATCCGGGTTCTTGAACTGGGATCGTGGTAGCCGCGGCTACATAGATGTGACAGTCTACACCCAAGTCTTGCCCCCTATGGTGTCCTCCTTGGGTACACACCTCACCCGTATGAAACTATAGGTCCCAAGATGGAGGCTGTGCATGATTCTGGACACAATGTCCATGCACGCTCCTGACTGTGGACCCTCTGAGAGGCTGCTGTAACACCGCCGGAACACGAAAAAAACATGGTTTTTTGCCACTCGGTGTGCAAAATGTACTAGCAACTATCCAGACCCCCAATAGGAATTAAGGACAAACACATGAACACCATCACGAATCAACAGCAAGCATCTATACACCACCAACAACCGTGCAGACACCAGCACGAATTAATAGTATTCGGGGGCACACTTAGCGCAGTGCGCACGTAGTGCAAGCGCGGTGCAACTATTTGGGCATGTGGCTGCACTAGAGACCCATACTTTGTGATACTAGGGGGGCATCATTGTTGTTTGAGAGTAGGTTTCAATACTTCTTCCACATTGGGGATATGGCATTTTTGGATTTTCCTCTAGTTTCACCCATTTCCACCTTTTTTCAAACTTTTTTTGCTCATTTCCACCGCATCCACTCTTTCCTAGGTTGATTTCTCCCCACCATGGGACCTCGAGAAGGCAGAGGTAATGTATCCATGTTGTTTTCC
This sequence comes from Eutreptiella sp. 'Long Island Sound 2002', assembly GCA_964036045.1. NCBI lineage: Eukaryota > Euglenozoa > Euglenophyceae > Eutreptiales > Eutreptiaceae > Eutreptiella > Eutreptiella sp. 'Long Island Sound 2002'. The sequence goes on along the minus strand of OZ038391.1, from coordinate 37,559,765 downwards.
CCCCATCGTGGGGACCCCGAGCGGGCACGGCTGATGTCGGACCTCAGTATCATCATCAAGGCTGAGGGACACTCCAACATCCTCTCCAAGTGTTGTATCACGTCCAAGTATTACAATCGAAGGTGGCCTCACGGGCTTGATCAACGCCAAGGATCCTTCGTGCTAGCCAAGACGTACCATGCCGTCATCCCGAGACGGTCGGCAGCGGGGCTATGCTAGACGGCCATACCCAGCACCCCCGGGTCCATCGTCCCACCCCCATTCGTGGAAGATGGACCACCTCCCGCCTCCACTGAAGGAGGACCCCCATGGTCTACAGTGGGACATGCTCCTTAGACAAGGGTGGCATAAGAGCGTTTGGAAGGGGTGCTTGGGGACTCTTCAGGGGTAACCTGGTCTAAAAAGTAGCGCGCAGTGCAAGGGCGCCCCCTTCGGGCACTAGCAGGAAATAACAACGAGCATCCAGACACCACAAGGATGTAATGGAAACCATCCAGACATCAGCAGGCCTCAACGACAAACATTCTGACACCACCAGTATTTCATGGCACACCTCCAGGCACCGTCAGGATGTTGCTGCAAACATCCACAACTTTTTGGTAATCATCAGCAAGCCGTGAGAAGCCACACAAAGACGAGCAAGCATCTAGACACATATATGGGGCATCGGGTGGTGCATCGTCCCCCTCTGGAGAGGAGGGAATGTCACTGTGTTCGGGGGGGGGGGGGGGGTCCATGGTGGCGGCACGGTACTGTGATTCCAATGCATATAATGTCGACACCCATGATTTCCTCCATTTTGATCTCTTGTGTATTTTGGGTGGGAAATTATCCTAGAACAGAGAAATCGCATTTGTGCAACCCTGGCAGGGATCCTTATATGGAGTGTCCCTTTGTTTGTCATTCTATGATGTTGAATAAGTGTCGTCCCTTTTGTTGCTAGCGCTTGTGCTTCCTGTGGCTATCCTGTGCTGTGCATGCTCACTTCTTCACCATTCCAATCTTCGTACATGTGTACATTTGCACGTCCACTAGTCCTGGCCCACCAGATGTGTTGGAGGTCCCCTTGAGTTGAAAAACATGTTGCTCAGCTGGTGTGGGTAGTGGATGAGGCAAGGGGGTTCAATTCAGAAATAGGGCACAGCCTTGACGACTGCCGTTTGTGCTTTTTTTTTTTTGGCATGACGGCACTGCATCCATGAAAAGGTGCTCGATGTCTTTTGTCCGGACTGTCTAATTGTACAAAGACCACGGAACCAGGCTTGAATCAAAATTCAAATTTTGTCTTTAGTGCACTTGTCCACCATGGATTTGGTGACCTTCGAGCCATGCATAGCAAGAGAGGCTTGAGCTGCATGCATAGAGGTAGGCTTTTTTGTTTACAATCTCATAACAACATTTCCCAGTCCTCTATCTCCTCATCCAGGGGGCCAGTGGGAAAAAAGGCCGCAGAAAATTTTTTCATCCCCCCCCCCCTCCGGGGGTACCCCCCGAAAAAAAAGGTACTCCACTTGTGAGGAAATTTTTTTCTAAAGCGGAACCCAGGGAAGTGCCCGACCGTCGGCGCCAAAGGTGCCATAAGAAAATTTTCTTTGATGCAGCAAAGGATAAAAAAAAACTTTTTCACCCCATGTATGTTTGAAATGACTTGCCTGATGGTTTTCGCCCTCACCAATAAATTTGGATTCCAAATTTGGACTCTACAAATCCACGGTGGTTTTGCGTTCTCAAATCAAGATTTTGTTGTTGATAATTGTCGATCCCAAATTTAGCACCAACTTCCCAAACGAAGAAGCACGTCAACGTACACGGCGGGTCCCTATTGCATAAGCTTTACGGCTCCAATAGAACCCTCCTCAATGCAAAAGCAAGGCAGAGACAGAACGTGAAATGTGGACAAGCACTCATACAACCCGATATAATATGTTGAACTAAACTTATTTGCTGCAGTGTGCACATTTAAAATTCATCACCCAAGTTTAGCCATCAATAACTATTACGAGTCTCTCATGAGCGCGCTCTTCCTCCCAATGTTTGTGGTCTTGCATAGATTGGGCAGTGGCTGCAATGTCGCAAAGAAGTTTGAACCAGGAATGTATGGAACAGAAGTTTGTAAAAGTTTAATCATTGCAAACTACGAGAAACTGATGGGGAAGCGGGACACACTGTGCGCGCACCGTGCATCTTTTTTGTTTAGATAATTTACCAAATACCATTGCCCTAGGTTGTTATTGCCCTGTGAGGTGCGGTGTTGTTGGGCTGGTGCCCCATTTCACCCGGCATGCCCTCAAGACTGCATTGTATATGCTATTCCTTGGTCTATAGCTCATCAACAAAATGTCATTGTCTTGGGTTCGCGCCGGTACCCTTGTCTTCTACAACCGCAGCAGTGGAAATGAGCAGGTCTGTGCTACTATTCTGGGCCCCTCACAACACCCTAGTGATTACGTACATACAATATGAGGTGAATGGGAAGGCAGCCACATGTTTCCGAGGTGCTGTGGTCACCAAAGCAAACGAGGTGCTAGTTGAAGAGGTTGATAGTTCCGAAATTCTGTCGGCTTGTCAACTGTGTGCTAGCTGTGGTGTACAGAAGTGTGGTTCCTCTGAGTTGACATTCTGCCAACCCAACCATCAGGGCCATACATGTTAGGTGACTATATGATGTACTATACATCAATTATTTTGCCGTGTACAATCCAAATTCTCTTTGGACTGCAAGAAAGTCATGTGACACCGATTTTCAGGCTGTTTTTTGAGTGCCAATGTTGCTATGTAGTACCTTTTTGCGTGGGTCCAATTGGGGGAGTGAAAGCTGTGTGATTGCCCCAAACAGCGCACACCGTGCGCGCACCATGCGCGCACCATGCACCCGTTTCCACGATAGCTTTGTGTCTCAAAATACCCAGACTTCTCAGGAGAACTCAATGCTGGATGAAAAACATATTGGACCAAACATCAATACCATCCGTGAGCAGTGATTTGTCACAGTTGGCCTGTACCGTAGTGGAAAAACAATGGCGCTGCATTTGGAAAGTCACTGGTTCAAATCCTACGATGGGCAATCTGCAGGAACTCTAGCATGGGTTGGGACACAAAGGTAAACTTTTTTTTTGTGCTGTGCGGTGCTTTGATTTTGTCCCCTTTTCCGGGAACCCCCGAGAACGCACGGGTAATGTAGCAATTCTGCCCACTTTTGGGCCCCCAAGAGGGTAGGAGTTATGCAGCCACAGAGAGCGGCATCTTGAAGAAAGGTATGGTTCAACCTGGTTGGCGCGCCACTGGCAAGGTGCCCTTAAACACAAATACCACCCATATCGGCGAAAATATCAATGGAGACCTTGAAAAGTATCCTATTTGCACCTTCCAAATTCAAAGGGGTGGGGTAGATTTCAAGAAATTTCAGATTTTTGGACCCGAAGAAATTTTCGCACGATTTTTCTTCATCCCCCCCCCCCCCCACAGCCCAGCATTGGGTCACGGGCCGGGGGCCGGTTATCAATGTAGACTTATGGACAGAACTCCTTTCGCTTGTGTCAGGCACGACAGCAACGCTTGTCTGGGTCAAGGTATCCAGTCATGTGGACATTGAGGGCAATGACAGAGCAGACTGGCTTGCCGAAGAGGGCAGAAAATCCTCCCCCTTGTATGCTACAGTCAGGCGACCGGTGCCACACCCATGGACACCGCTTAGGTCCCCGGAGTTGCCCCCACAGTCAGTCACCTGAGGGCAGTGCCACGCCGAAGACCAGGGTGGAACCCACACCACTGCTTCCCTCTCATGACATCACACCAATATTGCTACGAACACGTGGCCCACAGGTGGCAGATGAAGACAGAGATGTAGCTAGACAACTGTTTATGCCAGCTGAATTTTGTGACCCCGAAGCACTGAGCTCGGGCACCGAGTCTCTGGGCTCCGGGCAAACTCTCCGAGGGCAGGGTCCCCTGTGGACTATATGACAGACAGTGGCAACTCACATGATGGCCCTCACTCGGATGGATTTAGTACTAATGTCAGCTCCACTCGGAAAAGGCGCCCACGAGGCCAGACAGGGCAAAGTAGTAGCGGGTATGCGAACCAGAAATGAAGAAACAGTTATCCTGATGCTAACGTCGAGCTTTTCTCCCCCCCCTCCACCCAGTGATGCCCTCTCCTCCTCAAACCCCTGACCTTGGGTGACTGACGTGTTGGCCGATGAAGTGCCAGCTACAAGCAAGCCTGAAGGGTACACCAAGGTTAATTGCAGAGTGAAGTAGAATGCAGGCTAGAGGTCTTGGCCGACAAAATACGGCCCAACACGGTGATTCGAGACACGCTATCGCACTGTCCTTATGAAGCAGAGCCGGATGGAACACTCACTAAGTGATCAAACTGCCGAACATTGCTGCATATGCATACCAGGACGTGCATGTGTGGAGCGCTTGTTGACCTGCGTGCGCCCCCCCCCCCCCCCACTCTGGGGGTACCCCCTGAAAAAAAAAATGCCACGGTGGTACCAGGAATTTTTTTTCCACCGGCCCCCTGCTCCTCGTCATGAATTCTTGGTTCTGTTTCTGAACACCAAAAATCCTTGTTCTCCACAACGTGGAATTCAAAACAGATGTTGTGGCTCTGGGATGTGCACGTATAAATGATATGTAGAGCGCTTGTAGCGCTTAGCCTCTGGAAGTGGCAGGCTACCGTGGTGCGTCGTGTCATTCATACATATTTGAATAGAGTAGGGGTGTAGTATGACATCTGTTGGGCGGTGCTTGCACCATGAAACCCCCATGGAGATGCATGTCATTCGTACCCCCCCCCCCCTTTGCATAGTCAGCGCCCTTGCATAGTAAGCGGGGGGCAAGGGGACCGTCACTTTCCATTTTGAAAATTTACTCAGAACGTCAGATATTGAGCTTCTCCTGTGCGTTTGCTGGCTGGACAAGGTCGTATTGTGGGTGCATTGCTGTGTACTTCAGATTTCTGGTATCCAAGGCACTCCACTGTACCCTGTATCATGCAGAACACTTCAGTTTTTCACAAATTCAGCCATGGATGCGGGGGTGTGGGGACCGTCTTCCCCAGCTGCTTACTATGCAAGGGGGAACGAGGGTACACTTGTCTGCCTGCCTTCTCTGAGCAAGGCTGCATCATTTCTTGATCTATCAGACTGCAGGGTGTCTCGGGTCTGTCTTGTCTTGTCTTGTCTTGTCTTGTCTGAGACACAATAGAGTAGTTGTGTCCTCATCAGTGTCAATCACTCTCGGACTGTTTGTTGCCTTACTCCAGCCTGGGGATGGTGTTGTGGGGAGGTAGCCCATTTCTCAAGTTGGGAGACCCCGGGAAAAGTTTGTATTTCCTTTTCGGCTGGAGCTCGTTCTCCTTTGCCGAGACCGCAACTGAGCTCCAAACGTGAAGGCAAAGGGTTTTCCTGTCTGGTCAGAATGTGTGGAACCACGAACTGCCAGTGCTGATTTGCCCCGCCACTTATGCACAAGCACATTATGCAAAACACAGAGAATGGCGAAGTGGTAGATGCGTTGGAAGAAAGCATGTCTTTTGTGTGGCCTGCTGCTGCTGCTGCACATGTTTGGTGAAGTTCCCCGCAACGAGGCATTTTTGTAAGAAACTTGCGGCATTCATCTCTTCGATGGTATTTTACAGCAGTCGTAGGGGCATGGTGTTTGCAGGGTACGCCACACTTGATGTGGGTTTTGCGACATGGCGGTTGGAAATTGCCCTAGGGGTTGAAAAGGGGGCTCTTCAGTCAGGGACCGAGATTTTAGCCATTTCTTGGCAAGGGGCTCCAGCCACCAGCAATGGTTGGCCACAATGGTTGGCCAGCCACCCACAATGGTTAGCCATAATGGTTGGCCTCAATGGTTGGCCACAATGGCCACACCGTCACTGGGATGGCCCAGAGATGTCAAGATCTGCATGCACCCTACATCGTGTGGTACTTTGTGTGGCAAGTATGAATATGTGGTCATTGCACAGATCAAATGGCTAAATGTGCCTCCATTCCATTCTATGAGGATTCGTGAGGTGGGGGTGTCTGCACCAGGGATTCGCAGGGCTATTGATTAGACACTATGAAATCCTGTGCCAAGAGTGCCGAAAAATTTGTCTGGGCAAAAAAAGATCAAAAAACCGTTTCACTGAATACACGTCAAAGCCCTCTTGTGGGCCACCTTGTTGCTGATTCCCAGTTCGAACCTCACACGATGAAAATGTTTTACCATAGGCACAGCTGGAGTTAGCATTGATATGTCTGACTCTAGATTCGAGATATGCATCCATGATCAATCTCTTTGAATGGTCAGTCTCTTCGACGGACCATGGATGGACGGTGGAGGGTAAGACGGCGGTTGGAGGCTGATACAGGAGGGTTCTCTTTCGGAGAGGGACGGGCAGTGGTTGCAGGCTGCCCCACCCGCTGTGTGCAAGTTTTCTGCTTGGAATTGGTGAAGTCTTTTCGCCTGTCGATTTTGATACAAAAGGCGTTCCCCTCCACGTGGCCCCCGCACCGCCTGCACGCCCTACAGCTGCGCTGCTCTTTGTGCGCCATGGCACAGCTCCTGTCGGACGACGAATGGCGGTACATCTCCGATTTCTCAGAGTCAGCCACTTTGAGGGATATCTGCCGCAGCACCCGTAAAGCCCTCCAAGGGCGGCATGTGTCATGTCAAGCCGATATCAGCAACGTGCCCGCAGTAATGGCTCGGCTCAAATCTGCCCCCGCAATGTGCACTCTGGTTCTCAAATGCAGCGACGCCGGTCCAACTGGCAGCCATCACCTTTCGGTCCTCAAGGACAGTCCGTCTCTAACCGCCCTCACCCTCGATCTCGAGGGCAGTGAAATCAAGGACACTGGGGCGCAGGTGCTCACAGCCTTGAAAGATGCGCCTTTCCTGACGACCATCACCCTGAGGCTCTGGGGCAACGGCATTGGGCACAGTGGGGCACAGGCGCTTGTGACACTGTGGACCGCGCCCTCGCTCACAACCCTGCACCTCCATCTGCCGTTTAATCCCCTTGGGGAAGCCGGTGCCCAGGCCCTTGCGGCCCTCAAGAATGCCTCAACCTTGACCGCTCTGACTCTCAACTTGCAGAGCAACGGTTCCCTTCCCCTCATTGCCTTGTCCAAAATGCAGCCCATGGATGCAAGGGTGGTTCTGGAGGGGGATGAGCATCGTCGTTCTATGGCCAATATGCTGTCCAAGGCACCCTTTTCAAGACCTGGGCTCAATGCAGGGTTGTGGCACAATAACGCACTATTGTAAACCATGCAGTGAATGCAAAGGTCTGAACACAGAGTACATTCGCCGAAGACCGGTCGTCATAAGCAAAGCGTATAGATCATTTGTCGAAGGATTTAATGCAAAAACACATGGTGCAGATTGCACACCACATTCATTGGCCAATGCAAGTTTTGATGTTGCTAACATTACTCACGGCTGTGCGGTGCTTCTTGCACCCACACAACACCAACCCACCAGTGCATTCGCCTTCAATGTGTATTGCATTTATGGCCGTGCAGCTGCGAAACCTGGTTGAGGCCACAGTGATGACTAGGCTTGGATACTTTTGGACATGGGGGTTGTGCAAGTGTGGCCATGATTTTTGTGTGTATGTGTGCCCGCTTATACGTCTAAGAGGGAAAGATGAGTTGAGGCCCAAGCACGTTGCAAAGTGCCCCTTGCTTCACAGTTTAGGTGTACCACACCCGTGCGTTTGCGGCTCTGGACCAAGGGTTTGAGGAATCAACAGCTTAGTATCAACTGGTGCAGGAAATGTGACAACGTCGATGAGATGTACCCACAACTACTTCGTCATCATATTGCAGATCCAGAAAACTCTAAAAATCCCGCCCAGCCCGCCTTCTCCTGACACCGAGGTGGGCAGTTGTGGTGACTCAATGTTGATTTGCCGGGGAGTACTACTGGTGTGCCACCACATGCAGTAGTAAAGTGCAGGCCCATATCCTATGAGGGCCCATCCCAGGCCTGGTATTTATAGCCACCCGGTATTCCTGTGTAGTATGCATATCCCCATCTTTTCATAGCCCCCAATGTTCAACGCCACGGTAGCGCTGGCTCCTCAGTTGGGGCGCCTCAGAGCTAATCCTTCTGGGGTCCCAAAGTCGCCCTGTGTATGCAGTGGCCCTTGACCATGCCGCTCTTGCTGGATAAGGACTTGGATGAGTCTCAATGATGTAACATACATTCGACTTGCACTCTTGTTTCACAAGAACTGTGATGTTGCATGGAATCTGATTGGAGGGTCAGGGGATCCCACCAAAACCTCCGATTTCGGCCAATGTTCATACCTCTCAAGAACTCATACCTGCCTAGCATTCATACCCACCTACAGTGACCCATTGTGACATGGGCCACACTCCAACCATGCCATACACCCCATGTGTCCAAGCCATGCTTTGGGGAGGGGGGGTTCTACAGGGGTGATCGGCTCCTGAACAATGGCCCCTGCCCACCAGGACATGTGGTTGGTACCTCGTCCAACGGGTCTCATGGGTGCATGTTACAGGTCGCGAGCAAATCCCCCTTTTTTCAAGTCACCTGCTTCAAAAAAGGGTATTGTGGGCAGGCAGTGCCTCCCAGCCTATGCAGACAGTCTTGAATATCATTGGTATTGTTCAAGCGGATCAGCCTTGGGCTGATCAAAAAGCACATGGCCACACAGCCCCTTCCATCTCCGCCCAAAGCATGGAGGACTGAACATGGCTACGTCAACTGGTTCAAAATAGCTTGGCTTAGCATGGCTAACTCCCTTGGGATAGTTACCTGAGGTATTTGGAAGCATCGCTTCCACCATTCCTACCTACATTCACAAGCAGGATTACCTCATGGGGGGCTTGCCTCGTTCATTTATGACTTGACCTCCCTCCTCCCTTGTCAAACTGAAAGTGGCTGAAGGCCCCTAAGGGGAGCACGCAAGGGCCTAAGACCTAGGGCTTGGGACACTTCTCGGGAAGGATCCTACCAACATGTGATGGACATGCATGCATCAAGGACCCTTTTGTGGTTGGCTGCCAAAAACAGAATTTTCCTTTGTGGTGCCTTTGGTGCTAATGGTCATGTTAGGCCCAGGTCCAGCCCAGCCTTTTTACCTTTGGTACCTAAATGTGGCTGGAGGCCTGGCAAGGGGAGGGCGGGGATTCGCAACCCTGACCCAAGGAGGTGCACCCCGCACCAAAAGTCCAGATGACCAGAGTCCCATGGAAGGGGAAGCAAAGGCAATTGCACCCAATGTATTGCTCTGAGGGGTGCACACAAATACCCTGACGGCACCACCTTGGAATCTTTTGCTGAAAAAATTTTCAGGTGTTCAGGTCCAATAATTATGCTGCAGTTTGATGATATTCCACTGTCCATTGCAGTATGGACTGCCTCGTTTACTCCCTCTACTTTTCCCTTCAGCTTCCTGTGTCACTTTTCTCCAACCACCTGCACTTTGTCTTGCCAGCCCTCACACAACTCTCCTTCTTGCATCCTGTTCAGGAATTGGCACCCGTGGCGCACGAGCGCTTGCTGGTCTGAAGGACGCCGCTTCCCTGAAGTCCCTGACCATGAACCTGTGCAGCAACCAGATCAGAGACGGCGGTGTGCAAGCCCTTGGGGTGCTGAAGGACATGCCCTCCCTCAGAGCCCTCAGCCTGGAGTTGGAGAACAACATGATCACAGACACTGGGGCCCAAGCGCTGGCCGAGCTGAAGACCATACCCTCCCTGACCTCCCTGACGCTGTCGCTGCCCTTCAATGGCATCAAGGCAAACGGGGCAAAGGCTCTGGCTGCCTTGAGACACGCACCCTCATTGCGGGCCCTTGTGCTGAATCTTCGAAACAATGAAACAGGGGACAGTGGAGCACAGGCATTGGCAGAGCTGAAGGAGGTCCCGGCACTGACAGCACTGACTCTGGACCTGCAGGGCACCAGCATGGGAGACACGGGTGCTCAAGCTATAGGATCACTGAAGAGTGCTCCTGCATTGACATACCTGTTCCTGAACCTGCAGGTACGCGCCCCTGAGGTTTGCATTTGCTTGATATTCACTGTGATGACGGCCTAACGTTTTTTGGTGGGCTGGAAACAGACGGCGGGCTGGCGCTAATTACGGGACATGCCAGCGTCGCAGCTTGTTGGTACCCGAACCAACTACAGATGCCAACCCTCGGCTTCTGCCCTGTTCTGTTATCCCCCCGTGTCAATATGGGGGAGTATTAGCGCACCGGGCGCGCACCGGGCATCTTTTTTTTACCATTCCCCACCCATGCCTGTTTTTGCCCCCACCTCACCAAACAATTTGGAGTACCTCCTTGCCGTGTCTAAGAATTTGGCCCATCCTTTGCACCCAGTTTATGACGATGGCAAGGGTGGTGGTTGGAAGTGGTGGGAGTGACATTTTGTGTTGTAGAATTCTCATATTTCGGCTTATACAAGGTGCCTGCAGGGAAGGTTTGCGGTCTAGTGCAGTCTACTTGGGGGACTTCCCAAGGTGAGGATAAACTTGGGGCTAGAGATAAGATACTTAATACAAAGGTAGCGCGCCGGGCATGCGCCAGGCGCGCGCCAGGCAAACATTCCCCCTATGTCTCTATCCCCTGTGCCCAGTTCTCCTTTGCCCCGTGCCCTGTGCCCTTGCGTGCAGGTGCTGTGGCAACCCTATCCCCGTATCCCCTTGTGGCCCCTTTTTCCCATGCCCTACAGCCCTTGCACCTGTTTGCTATTTGTGCAAGGCATTGAGGGGCGTTCCAGACCCCAACATGGTCACAGTCACAACCCTGTCCCTGAGCGTCACTAACAGTTTTAGAAAATGCCTTTTTTTGTGATGCTGGTCACTGCTAACGACGACTTTCTCCAATTTTTTCGGGGATTGGAGTGGGGCAATCAAGCAATGAGGCCCAAAGCAGAAACATGGGAAGTGCCAAGGGTTACCACATTGAACGTGGGAATGTTGGAATGTGTGTTACAATGTGGGAATATGTGATAAAAGATGTGGGAATATGTGGGAAAAATTGTGGAAGTATGTGGCAAAATGTAGATGTGGGGAAAAATCTGGTTTTTTTTGGTAGCCCATGGTACACACAGTATTGACACCAGATTTTCTCCCATGTCTCTAGTGTCTAGCATGACCAAGGTTTCAGTCAGTATCGGGCCCATGCCATGCGCCGCTTGGCAAATAATTCACTAGCAAGCAGTTGCATTCAGTACACAGCTGGAGCTCGCAACAGTACGTTGCACAGCACCAAAACACAAATAGGATACATGGGGGATGACATTTTGCATAGGATGCAGTAGTGCACAGGTTTGTACGTTGGCAACTGGGGCTTGTGCACAAGCGACAAGGCTTCTTGGGTAGAAAGTGACTGTCTCTTATCCCTTCGCGAAAGTGGGAGAGGTGATGCTTCCCTAATGTAGTGCGCACAGTCCTGTCTGGCAGCACGTTCCTGGAAAAGCGTCTTTGTGTCTGAGCGCCCACTACTTGCCCCTTTTTGTAGGGCAACAATGTTGGCTTGAGTGGTGCAGAGCATCTTGCTGCGCTCAAAGACACCCCCTTACTCACTACACTAGACCTCAGCCTGCGCACCAACCAAATTGGCGCGATCGGAGCCATGGCCTTCGCTGCGATGAAGAACGCCCCTGCCCTGACAGATCTTACCCTCAACTTTCAGAGCAATGCCATTGAAGACAGCGGGGCCCAAGCGCTGGCTGCGTTGCAATCCGCTCCCCACCTCAAGTCCCTCCAGCTGCTCCTGTTTCGCAATTCACTCACTGACGTCAGCGCACGGGCGCTGGCCGCCTTGAAGACGTTGCCCACGTTGACCCACCTCACCCTGAATTTGTGGGGCAATGGCATTGGGGACAACGGGGCGCAGGCGCTTGCAGGTCTGAGGGAATGCCCCTCCCTCACCAGCCTTCATCTGTATCTTTACGGTAATAAAGTCCGGGACAGCGGTGCGCAAGCCCTTGCCACACTGAAAGGGGCCCCTGCACTGACTGCTCTGAATCTCAACCTGGGGTCTAATAAGATTGGAGAAAGCGGGATACGAGCACTGGCGACGCTGAAGGACGCTCCGGCGCTCAAATCCCTCAAGATCATTGGTGTGGGCCTGCAGTAGCCGTAAGTGTTCCTCCACTAGGGATACATTGGAAGGACCGTGGACCAAGCCTGCGACCCAGCCGCAGTCTTTCCCCAACTGCCACTCACCAAAGGCGTTTGTAACCCACAATAACCGCTTCCACTCATTTTGCCAACACTGTCCAGCCGCTCTTTTAACTGCTACCGACACTCTGCTCTGGGCGCATCCCCTTCCAGCCATTTTGGCCCAAAACTGCGCCCATTCTGGAGGGTATCTCCCAACTGGGCCGCCATCGTTGATTTTTGGGCTCAAAATTTGGACTTAGGAAGGGCACATGTCAAGGAACAACTACACCAAATTGTAGCCGCAACAGGAAAGTCTCTTCTGTAATATTTGCAAAACGGGTTCGGGGTGTAGCTTGTTCCTCGTTGTTGTTGCTTGTTCGCCAGATAAAAGGGGAGAGGGGTGTGGTAATATTTTACTTCTATTATTTGCGAATATTTACTCATCACTCAGTCCGCACGCTTATTGACCAGATCTGGACTTCAGCAGCGTTCCTATTTGAGGGGGGGTATTCCGCAGGGCGATCAATTAGTCATGGCAGAGGATGAAGTCATGTGTTTGTCCAGTTGGACTCGTGCCTGTTTGACTTACACATGGAGGGGGGGTCCCTTTTTTGGAGCCCTTTCTTTTCTTTCCTTTTTTCCTTTACGGACCCTGATCTCCCCTCTTCCCCCCGTTCCCCCCCTTCCCCCGCCCCGTGCCCCCCGTGCACCGTCGGGTCTCCAGTAATCTGAGGTCACTGGCCGCCAACCACCATCAGTTAATCGCCAGCTACCGTCGGTTGATCATCGACTGCCATGAACCATCAACTGCAGTTGGCGAACCATCAAGTGCTGTCGACGGACAATCAACAACTGTCGGTGAACCATCAACCGTTGCCGGTAAACCAACCGCTGCTGGCGAATCATCAACTGCTGTCAGCAAATCCACAGTTTAGCATGAACTGTAGTTTGGCGCATCTGCCTCCTCAGTCTGAGCAAAGGCCCAACAATGACTTAGGGAGAAGTTAAGCGAGAAAGAGACATGATGTGCATTACATCGTGGCAGTTGCCATCTAACGCATTAATCCCCCAACTTGTTGTAAGAGGGCATTGGAGATGGGACTTGAGTCGGAGCTTGAGATTGAGCCGTTGTGTGCTTTTGGCTTCTCCTGAACTGGAGGGTCTTGGAGTCTGGTAAGTGCGGCTAGGGATGCACCTCACTGCTTACCTGCAGTCTTTAACCAGGCACCCAGGTGTCCCCACAGATCCGGCAAGAGACAGCAACGGTTGAGTGGATGGCAGACATTGTTACGTTTACGTCACTGGAGACTGGCAACTTTTGGAAGTTGTGTTGTTGTATTCTGACCACTGAACCCGGCAATTTCCATGCAGAGGTTCCTTAGGAGGCAAAAAAAAAAACAGCCATTGGTATCTGTAGTTGCTAGAATGGTTGGCAATCCAGCGGTTGGCGTTTATTTCGGAGCAATGGACACCAGTGTGGCAATCCTTGTGTTTATCTCCGTGGCAACATGCTACAAGCGGAGGGTAGCAGTAAGTTACTCCAAATAGCACTAGGTAACTACCCCAACATTTGGTGGCAGTAACACAGTAATATCTTACTTGAAGAGATGGGTGTGACAGCCCCATAGGCATCCCTAATTTTCCGCTTGGGGAGAATGAGAAAATATTGGTACGGACTGTGCCAAGGGGGTGAAAGCATCTGTTGTTCTTCGTGCAGTTCCTCTTTGGCTCCTGATGACCGCCGGGCATGCGCTGGGTGAGCTGCACGAGATTCTGAGCCCCTTTTGCCCTGCATTCCGCACTACCAGCTTCCAAATCAGCATGTCTCCAACGAAGCTCCCGACCATTTACTATCTGTAGACAATTTATTGGTGGAACTGACGGCCAATGCACACATGGCCCATGTGTGGTCAGTAGGTGATGAAGGTTGTAGTATAACAAGCGCGGCTGGAGTCTATTGAGGACATTGCAAACCGACCTGATTGCAGCCCTTGAACAGTTGTGGCCATTGAACATGCCTTCGGGGAAGGGGGGAAGGGGGTCAGAGGAAATTGTCACCTGAACATTTTTGGTGAGAACAACAATGGTGAATTTTGTGTTTGTGTTTTCGTTTGCAGTGGTTGTCCACAAGGAATGGTGCATTGCGCTGCAAGAGTCATGCATACACCCCAAGAATTTCTTTACATTTCCCTCCATATTGTGCGGCAGCTTTCCAAGATGCCTCTGCTAGCCTGCGACGCTCGATTCCCTGTTCATGGGCCTCTTCGTGTTTGCTCTTCTGCTGCATTCTTCGTAGTGATTGCTTGATACTTTATCGAGTCTGTTGTGTTAAACTGGCAGAACCTAATGGTGTTGCCTCTTGAGTATGTTCAGAAACATGCACAAAGATGTGGCACAGTGAGCCTGTTTCTCAGTAGCTTCAGGTTCCAGTCAGAAAACGCCATGTGATGATGTGCTTTCAGACTGCGCCTGTGGGGGGAGCACCTGACGCGGTGCGCGTGCGGCGCGGAGATTTAGCCGTCTGGCCTGACCAAGCAGCTGTAGATTAACTGGTGGCTCGGCCGGCTAGAAGTTCCTACTGCTGTTAGGATAAGGTTTGGAAAAGTTGACAATCCAGCAAGGAGACCTCAAACTAGGGTGGTGGTTGCTCCCAAGGGGCCATCTTAGGTATTTTCACCTTGGGAGGCGCCGGATAGGGCAACACGGCGGGATTTTTACACAGTCTTACACGTTCTTTTTGCACCGTCTTTTACCCAAGGGATTGCTGTCCTTGGGGCATTTTGTGAAGGGGTAGAAGCCAACCCATTCCAGGTAAACCCCCTCTGAAAGTAGCGCACGGCCCAGATACTCTCCATTTGTATTTCCTTGCTCCTGCCTTTGAAGGGGGGGGGGGTTGGAGGAAGTGTTGCGTGGCAGGCAACTGTTCAAGGCGGCGGGTGTTGCAACAGTTCATGCACAAATTCATGCGCAAATTCATGCAAAAGGTTCACACCCCTCATTCTCAGGTGTTAAGTGTGGGGGCTGATGCCTGGGGCCGTTTGGTGAAAGGTACTGCCCAATTCTTCGCTTTGATCTTGAAACGGCACCATGTCGTCATGTGCTCTGTCATGAACCATGTGTTGTGCTGAATCATCTCTGTGTGGCTTGGGGATGGACTTCCCTAAAGTGTTCCTGTTGTTGCCCCCCCCCCCCCCCCCGATCCTGTTCCATTTACTAGTCATCACCCAAGGGTTTATGCATGTGGCTCTCCCGCAGTGGCAGTTTCTCTCAAGCTACACGTTTATGAATAGATGTCTTGCAGCTACCACAGTTGCCCATTCAATCAGAATCGCATAAGGAGAGTATAGTCTCATATGCACTTGATTTCAGTGCGCTGGGCAGAGCACAGCGTCTTTTGACGCCCTGTTTGGCCATGCTGAGTTACCCTGTCATATTGCTGCCAGGTTCGTACGCCCCTTACCCCTAATACCCTGCCTCCCAACTCTTTCTCTTTGAGAGTTCTGAGTGGGGGTTCACCTTTTGGTCGAACGGGACCAGCATACGCCGAGCATTGCTGCGTGTGCATACCAGGACGGGCATGTGTGGAGCGCTGTATGACCTGTGTACCCCTTTGCGTAGTGTGTGTAGTGCGGCATGTGCAAAGTATATGCCGGATGAACAGAGCAAGAGCAGCAGGCGCCGGGAGGTGCGTAGCAGGGGTACCGCAGGCGTGTGCCCCTCGGCTCGGGCGTTGGATACCTGTGGCCCCCATTGCATTCTGATTGCCATCCCTCTTCCGCCAGGATATTGTGGGAGGCGCATGATGTTTTGAGCGCCCCCTTGCATTGTTCGACCTGGCTCGGTTGTATGGCCCATGAGCGGGGCCTCCCGCCCCGCCCCGCCCCCCAAGGGAGGCCCAACACTGACCCCAGTGCAGAAGCAACGGGAGTACCTGAGCATTGCCAGTGAGTTTCTGGGCCGGGGGCTGGCCGCCGATGAGCAACAGGAGTATGCCCGAGCGCTGGAGCTGTACGGCAAGGGCCTTGCAACGCTGCAGGAGGGCCTGGGGGTCAAATTGACGGCGGCGGAGACGGCGGAGGCCCAGTGGGTGACTCAGACCATGCAAAGGCATCTCTGCAACTTCCAGGATCGAATAGGAACATTGCAGGTCCACGTGCCTCACCTCTGCCTCTGCATGGCTTGGGCATGGCTGAAGCAGGAGTGGCCAGCAGTCGCACCCTGCGCACATGTGCGCCCCCCAAGAACATCCAGATACACCACAGATGCACCACAGATATGCCCTAGATATGCCCCAGATATACCACACATTTTGAAGGACCACACGTTTGAAGCACGGAGATTCGTGGTGTCCCATGTATCTTTTGTCATGCAGCAAAGGGGTGCACCTGATGCGGTGTGCGCGCCACACGGCTATTTGGCGACATCTATGGGAACAGTGTCGTGTTGTTGTTTGGATTTGTCCTTTTGCGCTGGGCACCTTTGCAGATGTACTTATTTGGGACCACGGAGGGCCACAACGGACGAAGGGCCATTCCAAAGATTATGAAGTGGTTGCCAATTATATTGTGCTGTCGATGGTGCTGTGCTTGTGGGAACGAGGGGTGCCTGCACAATTTTTTGGGCATAAGTGTTTGCTCTCCTGAGAGGCCATTTTGGGAGGGGGAACAATCAGGACGTTCCGCGTGTATTTGCCGCAAAAGTAGCGTGCGTCGCAAGGACTCCCCCATAAAAGTTGCCAATACAGTTACCGGATCAGCCCAGAGGCTGCAGGGGCGACTGGAAACGCAAGCAGTCTGATCCTGCCCTTTTTAGGTGTTGGCCCGGCAGCCCCCGCCCAAAGACAAGCCCAACTGCGGGGTCCTTTCCAGGCTGTTTGGCACGTCCAAGACCAAAACCAAGAAGCCCGGCGAGCCTGAGTCCCCGGTGGACGATACGCAGTTCCTGCGGCTGCAGAGCGCCTTCAACAGCGCTGTCGAGCCGCCCCCGAAGCCTGAGCCCAAAGCGAAGCCAAAGGCCAAGGCCGCATCATTGAGTAAGCCGAAGCCTAAGCCCAAGGGGAAGGGCACATCAGTGGGCAAGCCCTCGGCGAAAGCTGGGCCTGGCAGCCGATACACTGCACAAGGCGTGGTGCCCGTTGAGCCGTCCCTCGAAAAGCGGCTGCAGAAATGTGGCATTGAAGCGAAGCTGCTTTCAACGGTCGGCAGCCCTTGTCATCCCTCCAACTCCTAAATACCCTCAAAACCCTCCAAACAACATCCGTGTCTCCAGCAAATCTGTCAATAACCAACCCCCAATCCTCAACAACCCTTCCCCAGACCAACAACTCTCTCCACAGCCCTCCACAACTGTGAGCACCCCTGTTCAATCCCTTGCTCAGTCTCCCCAGCGTCAGCGATGGAGATCCACACATCCAAATGGTCCCGCAATCTCCAAACCAAAGATCAAAGATCAACGGGGAGGGAAACAATGCATCCAAATGTTGCACAATTGGCCTCATGGCATGTGCTGCCATGCCTCTTACGGCGGACTGCTTCCTACGTGTGCGTCTCCTCTCAACGCTCAGGAGCCTAGCGGGGCCGCGGGGCGGGGGGGGAGCTCTCCCCCCTTTATTTCTGTCAAGGACAGGCCTGGGGCAGGGGAGAGGTTGAGACTTGGACAGCGCAGTTGAGAGTTGGGGGGTGTTGCACATGGCTGGAAAGGGTGGAGAGTTGTGGAGAGGTCAGGAAGGTTACCCCCATGTCCTCAAACATCTGAGCCCTGAGACGGCTCTCCGCCAACGGCACCTGCTGCGCCCGGAATATGTTCGCCGGGATATTGAACTTGCATGGCATTCCACTATTACACACAGGTTTTTGCAAGGCCCACCCCTTTAAGTGGCGAATGCGTGAATTTGCCAGTCTAGCAGAGGGGTGGTTGCCAAAATTGAAAAAAGGAGACGAAATAGTGCCAAAACTGGAAACTACGTGTGTGCAAACTGTAACCCAAGGAGAGACGCCCATGCTATCATCCGCTGTCCGCTCGTACCTGATGCCACGCCCTTCAATGCCCTTTGGGGGGGAGGGGGGGGATACCCCACCAGAATCAATCAACAGGTTTCCCAAAATCCCAAAACCCACCTAGCGCCCTGATCTTGTAGTTGGCAAACTGCAAAAGACATGGCATTTACAAAAACGTATGACACAGGGTATTTGCTCTTTGGCGTGCATTGGCCTCTGGCGTGCATTGGCTCAAACACAAGGCCAAAGGCGCCAGCCTGAGTGGGTGGCCGGGCCCGGTCCTTGTATGTGACACCCCCCCCACCCCCGGGTTTTGAGAGATGGTGGCGTCGGGGCCATGGTGCCAATGGCGCGGAAGTTTTTTTTGTGCATGCTTCCCTTTCATCAAACCATCCATTTTTTGAGTGTCAGATTAGCAAGACGAGGCGCTGGACAAATGTCGTTTGTTGCGAAGTGAAGATCCTGCATTTGAAGCTCTTTCCCGGCTCCAGTGCAGTCCCAAAACTTTCAGGGGCGAACGCCGGTGGTTACATAGTGCGCTAGGTTAGGGTTATATAGTGCGCTATTATCACATACATGCCTCCATACCCCCAAACCCCGAGACACACATCCCCCTTGGAGGTATGCATGTGGTAGTAGTGGGTCGCATGCAGCCCCCCCCATCCCCCCCCATCTTGGGAACCCCCCCCCTTTGCGGCCGAACCCCCCCGTCCCAGACCCTCAAGCCGAACCCCCCCCCCCCCCCCCAAACTGCCCCCCTAGCCCCCCCCAAAGTTTTGACAGATTGCTGGGGGGTGTCGCATCAGGACCGGTTGTAGACCCCCCCGGGGGGGGCGCCAGAGCAAGTTTTTGTTTGCTCACTTGTCTCTCTGACCTTCACGCAACTTAAAAACGGAAAACTACTTGATAAATGTCATGCATGCATGTATATATATATATATATATATATATATATATATATATATATATATATATATATATATATATTACTACACCCCTCTCCCCTTAAATTTAGCTAACAAGCAACAAGCAACAACAACAACAACAACAACAACAACAAGCACGTCACCATTCCGTTTTGGCCACTGCACCTTCCCATCGCCTCGGGCTTGACTCTACTTTAGCCATCCTAGAGCCTAGGTGGTGGCCTTGCCAAATCCAAGTTTTGAGCCAAAAACTCACCGGTGGCGGCCCGGGGCGGGGGCGCCAAGTCGGGAGGTGCCCTCCCAAATCTGTGCAATTTTGGGCCAGAAATAGCGATCTTTTGCCCAAAACAGCCCTGAAACTTGGGCAAAACGCCAAAACGAAGGGTAACGGTGGCTACACCACACGTGCGGCTTGACTTCACCGTGTCAAAGCGCCCTCTAGTGCCCTTCAACTCCACGATATGTCCGAGAAACGGCCCAAAAAGGGGCCAAAAAGCCCCAAAATCTGCGCAGTGTGCACCAACACCCCGAAACCAAGCACGGGCCGTACCTTGGGCTACGTGGCTCAAAAACGAATTCCGAGGGCACCTAGTCCACCCGCAACCCCCCACTTTTTATGGTTTCCAAGCCTCAGAATCGCCCAACGAGACACGTAGACCCCCGTACCAGTGGTTACTTGGTGCAGCCGGAGGGCCGGCCAGCCCACGCACAGTTGGGGCCAACGGTGGGTCCACCAGGGTCCCCGGGGCGAAAAAAATGATTTTTTCAAAGTTGTTCCTAGACCACTTGGGATGCTCAAACAAGTGTTTTTAGGCCAATTTGAGCCCGTGGTGGCGCGTTTTGGGCCATGGAAAATCCCAAAATGGCTTGAAAATTGGCCGTTTTGGGACCAAAAATAGGTCAAAAATGGGTCAAAAACGCATTTTTCCAAAAATGATCCTGGACCATTTATGATGCTCAAACAAGTGGTTTTAGCCCATTTTGAGCCCGTGGCCACGGGTTTTGGGTCATGGAAAAACCCAAAATGCCTTGAAAATGGGCCATTTTGGGACCAAATATGGGTCGAAAATGGGTCAAAAACGCGTTTTTCCAAAAGTGATCCCGGACCATTTGGGATGCTCAAACAAGTGTTTTTAGCCCATTTTGAGCCCGTTTTGATGGGGTTTAGCCCCTTCCACCACATGTATGCACCACTTTGTGCCCTTCGCACGTACCTTAGAGCCCTATGGTGGAGCCACCTAGAGTTGGGAGAGGGGTGTAGATTAGAGGATATATATATATATATATATATATATATATATATATATATATATATATATATATATATATATATATATCCTCTTATCTACACCCCTCTCCCCAACTCTAGGTGACTCCACCATACGGCTCTAAGGTACGCGCGAAGGGTACAACTTGGTGCATACCCGTGGCGGAAGGGGCTAAACTGGCTTAAAATGGGCTCAAAATGGGCTAAAAACATTTGTTTGAGCATCCCAAATGGTCCAGGATCTCTTTTGGAAAAACACGTTTTTGACCCATTTTTGACCCATTTTTGGTCCCAACAACGGCCCATTTTCAAGGCATTTTGGGATTTTGCATGGGCCAAAACGCGTGATCTCGGGCTCAAAACGGGCTAAAAACACTTGTTTGAGCACCCCAAATGGTCCAGGATCATTTTTGGAAAAGTGTTGTTTTGGCCCATTTTTGACCCATTTTTGGTCTTGAAACGGCCCATTTTCCAGGCATTTTGGGATCTTCCATGGCCCAAAACGCGCCACCAGGGGCTCAAAACGGCCTAAAAACACTTGTTTAAGCATCCCAAGTGGTCTAGGAACAACTTTGAAAAAAAATTATTATTTCGTCCCGGGGACCACGGTGGACTCTTGGCCCCAATTGTGCGCGGGTTGTGCTGCCCTCCGGCTCCACCAAGTGACCACTGGTATGGGGGTCTACGCGTCTCGTTGGGCAATTTTGAGGCTTGGAAACCACAAAAAGTGGGGGGTTGCGGGTGGACTGGGTGCCCTCGGAATTCGATTTTTAAGCCGCGTAGCCCCAGATGCGGCCCGTTCTTGGTTTCGGGGTGTGGTGCATTGTGCAGATTTTGGGGTTTTTTTGGCGCCTCTTTGGGCCGTTTCTCAGACATACCGGCCCATTTTCAAGGCATTTTGGGATTTTCCATGAGCCAAAACCCGTCGCCACGGGCTCAAAATGGGCTAAAACCACTTGTTTGAGCATCATAAATGGTCCAAGATCATTTTTGGAAAAACGCGTTTTTGACCCATTGTTGTTCCTGAAACCGCCCATTTTCAAGGCATTTTGGGATTTTCCATGGCCCAAAACGCGCTAACACGGGCTCAAAACGGCCTAAAAACACTTGTTTGAGCATCCCAAGTGGTCTAGGAACAACTTTGGAAAAAATCATTTTTTTCACCCTGGGAACCCTGGTGGACCCACCGTTGGGCCCCACTGTGCGTGGGCTGGCCGGCCCTCCGGCTGCACCAAGTGACCACAGGTACGGGGGTCTACGTGTCTCGTTGGGCGATTCTGAGGCTTGGAAACCATAAAAAGTGGGGGGTTGCGGGTGGCCTAGGTGCCCTCGGAATTCGTTTTTGAGCCACGTAGCCCAAGATACGGCCCGTTCTTGGTTTCGGGGTGCTGGTGCACATTGCGCACTTTTTGGGCCTTTTTGGCGCCTTTTTGGGCCGTTTCTCAGACATATCGTGGAGTTAGAGGGCACCAAAGGTCCCTTGGACACAAGAAAGGCAAGCCGCACGTGCAGTGTAGCGGCCGTTTGCCTTCGTTTGGCTATTTTGAACCCTTACTAGGGCTGCTTTGGGCGAAAAATGGCTGTTTTTGGCCCAAAACTGCGCAGATTTGGGAGGGCACCTCCCGACTTGGCGCCACCGCCCCGGGCCGCCACCGGTGAGTTTGTGGCTCAAAACTTGGATTTGGCAAGGCCACCACCTAGGCTCTAGGATGGCTAAAGTAGAGTCAGGCCCGAGGCGTTGGGAAGGTGCAATGGCCAAAACGGCACGGAGACGTGCTTGTTGTTGCTTTTTGCTTGTTAGCTAAATTTAAGGGGAGAGGGGTGTAGTAATATATATATATATATATATATACATATATATATATATATATATATATATATATATATATCCTCCAATCTACACCCCTCTCCCAACTCTAGGTGGCTCCACCACACGGCTCTAAGGTACGTGCAAAGGGCACAAAGTGGTGCATACATGTGGTGGAAGGGGCTAAACTCATTCAAAACGGGCTCAAAACGGGCTAAAAACACTTGTTTGAGCATCCCAAATGGCCCGGGATCACTTTTGGAAAAACACGTTTTTGACCCATTTTTGACCCATTGTTGGACCCAAAATGGCCCATTTTCAAGGCATTTTGGGATTTTCCATGGCCCAAAACGCGCCACCACGGGCTCGAAACGGCCAAAAAACACTTGTTTGAGCATCCCAAGTGGCCTAGGAACATCTTTGGAAAAAATGTTTTTTTTCGCCCCGGGGACCCTGATGGACCCACCGTTGGCCCCCACCGTGCGCGGGCCGGGCTGCCCTCCGGCTGCACCAAGTGACCACTGGTACGGGGGTCTAGGTGGCTCGTTGGGCGATTCTGAGGCTTGGAAACCACAAAAAGTCGGGGGTTGCGGGTGGACTAGGTGCCCTCGGAATTCGTTTTTGAGCCACGTAGCCCAAGATACGATCTATTCTTGGTTTCGGGCTGTTGGTGCACATTGCGCAGATTTTGGGGCTTTTCGGCCCCCTTTTGGGCCGTTTCTCGGACATATCGTGGAGTTGAAGGGCACTACAGGGCTCTTTGATACGGCAAAGTCAAGCCGCACATGCAGTGTAGCAGCCGTTTCCCTTCGTTTGGGCGTTTCGGCCGGGTTTGGGGGCTGTTTTGGGCGAAAAATGGCTGTTTTTGGCCCAAAACTGCGCAAATTTGGGAGGGCACCTCCCGACTTGGCGCCCCCGCACCGGGCCGCCACCGGTGAGTTTCTGGCTCAAAACTTGGATTTGGCAAGGGCGCCACCTAGGCTCGAAGATGGCTACATGGGCAAATGATCCGAAGCGTTGGGACGGAGCAATGGCCAAAATGGCAAGGAGACGTGTTGTTGTTGTTGTTGTTGCTTGTTGCTTGTTGTTAGCTAAATTTAAGGGGAGAGGGGTGTAGTAATATATACGGTCCCCCACGGGCTCAAAATGGGCTAAAACCACTTGTTTGAGCATCCCGAATGGTCCAGGATCACTTTTGGAAAAATGCGTTTTTGACCCATTTTTGGTCCCGAAATGACCCATTTTCAAGGCATTTTGGGATTTTCCATGGCCCAAAACACGCCCCCACGGGCTCAAAACGGCCTAAAAACACCTGTTTGAGCATCCCAAGTGGTCTAGGAACAACTTTGGAAAACATGATTTTTTTCGCCCCGGGGACCCTCGGGGACCCACCGTTGGCCCTCGCCGGGCGCGGGCCGGGCGGCCCTCCGGCTGCACCAAGTGACCACAGGTACGGGGGTCTAGGCGTCTCGTTGAGCAATTCTGAGGCTTGAAAACCACAAAAAGTGGGGGGTTGCGGGTGGACTAGGTGCCCTCGGATCTCGGATTGGAGCCACGTAGTCCAAGATACGGCCCGTGCTTGGTTTCGGGGTGTTGGTGCACATTGTGCAGATTTTGGGGCTTTTTGGCGCCTTTTTGGGACGTTTCTCGGACATATCGTGGAGTTGAAGGGCACGAGAGGGCTCCTTGACACGGCGAAGTCAAGCCGCACGTGGCCTCTAGCCACCGTTTCCCTTCGTTTGGGCGTTTCGCCCGGGTTTTGGGGCTATTTTGGGCGAAAAATGGCTGTTTCTGGCCCAAAACTGCGCAGATTTGGGAGGGCACCTCCCGACTTGGCGCCCCCGCCCCGGGCCGCCACCGGTGCGTTCAAAACTTGGATTTGGCAAGGCCACCACCTAGGCTCTAGGATAGCTAAAGTAGAGTCAGGCCCGAGGCGTTGGGAAGGTGCAATGGCCAAAACGGCACGGAGACGTGTTGTTGCTTGTTGCTTGTTGCTTGTTGTTAGCTAAATCTAAGGGAAATTTAAGGGGAATCTGGCGCTCACAACATGGACAATTAGGATCATTAGCACGCAACAAACGATTTTTGTATAGCGCCTCGTCTTGCGGAATCTGGCGCTCACAGCATGGACAGTTCGATGAAAGAACCTAGTGCACAAGTGTGTGCGTCTTCAATAATGCCCCCGACAGATGGGACCCCTTTTTCGTGCTCAACAGGGCTTTGAGTGGGCTCAAATTGGGCTAAAAACACTTGCTTGAGCATCCAAAATGGTCTAGGATCACTTTTGGAAAAATGCGTTTTTGACCCATTTTTGACCCACTTATGGTCCCAAAACGGCCCCTTTTCAAGGCATTTTGGGATTTTCCATGGCCCAAAACGCGCTACCACGGGCTCAAAACGGGCTAAAAACACTTGTTTGAGCATCCCAAGTGGTCTAGGATCACTTTTGGAAAAATGCATTTATGACCCATTTTTGACCCACTTATGGTCCCAAAACGGCCCCTTTTCAAGGCATTTGGGGATTTTCCATGGCCCAAAACGCGCTAACACGGGCTCAAAACGGCCCAAAAACATTTGTTTGAGCATCCCAAGTGGTCCAGGAACGGCTTTGGAAAAAATGATTTTTTTTGACCCGGGGACCCTGGTGGACCCACCGTTGGCCCCCACCGTGCGCAGGCTGGGCTGCCCTCCGGCTGCACCAAGTGACTATGGTACGGGGGTCTAGGTGGCTCGTTGGGCGATTCTGAGGCTTGGAAACCATAAAAACTGGGGGGTTGGGGGTGGACTAGGCGCCCTCGGAAGTCGGATTTGAGCCACGTAGCCCAAGATACGCCCTGTGCTTGGTTTCGGGGTGTTGGTGCGCATTACGCAGGTTTTTGGGGCTTTTTGGCGCCTCTTTGGGCCGTTTCTCGGACATATCGTGGAGTTAGAGTGCACCAAAGGTCCCTTGTTCACGAGAAAGTCAAGCCGCACGTGGAGTGTAGCAGCCGTTTGCCTTCGTTTGGCTGTTTTGAGCCCTTACTAGGGCTGTTTTGGGCGAAAAATGGCTGTTTTTGGCCCAAAACTGCGCAGATTGGGGAGGGCACCTCCCACCTTGGCGCCACCGCCCCGGGCCGCCACCGGTGACTTTTTGGCTCAAAACTTGGATTTGGCAAGGGCACCACCTAGGCTCCAAGATGGCTACATGAAGAAAAGATTCGAAGCGTTGGGACGGAGAAATGGCCAAAACGGCACGGAGACGTGCTTGTTGTTGCTTGTTAGCTAAATTTAAGGGGAGAGGGGTGTAGTAATATATATATATATATATATATATATATATATATATGTACATATATATCCTCCAATCTACACCCCTCTCCCAACTCTAGGTGGCTCCACCACACGGCTCTAAGGTACGTGCGAAGGGCACAAAGTGGTGCATACATGTGGTGGAAGGGGCTAAACTCGGTCAAAACGGGCTCAAAACGGGCTAAAAACACTTGTTGGAGCATCCCAAATGGTCCGGGATCACTTTTGGAAAAACGCGTTTTGGACCCATTTTTGACCCATTTTTGGTCCCTAAATGGCCCATTTTCAAGGCATTTTGGGAGTTTCCATGAGCCAAAACCCGTCGGCACGGGCTCAAAATGGGCTAAAACCACTTGTTTGAGCATCATAAATGGTCCAGGATCATTTTTGGAAAAACGCGTTTTTGACCCATTTTTGACCCATAGTTGGTCCCAAAAAGGCCCATTTTCAAGTATTTTGGGATTTTCCATGGCCCAAAACGCGCCACCACGGGCTCAAAACGGCCTAAAAACACTTGTTTGAGCATCCCAAATGGTCTAGGAACAACTTTGGAAAAAATCATTTTTTTCGCCCCGGGGAACCATGGTGGACCCACCGTTGGCCCCCACTGTGCGTGGGCTAGCCGGCCCTCCGGCTGCACCAAGTGACCACTGGTACGGGGGTCTACGTGTCTCGTTGGGCGAGTCTGAGGCTTCGAAACCATAAAAAGTGGGGGGTTGCGGGTGGCCTAGGTGCCCTCGGAATTCGTTTTTGAGCCACGTAGCCCAAGATACGGCCCGTTCTTGGTTTCGGGGTGCTGGTGCACATTGCGCAGTTTTTGGGGCTTTTTGGCGCCTTTTTGGGCCGTTTCTCGGACATATCGAGGAGTTAGAGGGCACCAAAGGTCCCTTGGTCACGAGAAAGGCAAGCCGCACGTGCAGTGTAGCAGCCGTTTGCCTTCGTTTGGCTGTTTTGAGCCCTTACTAGGGCCGTTTTGGGCGAAAAATGGCTGTTTTTGGCCCAAAACTGCGCAGATTTGGGAGGGCACCTACCGACTTGGCGCCCCCGCCCCGGGCCGCCACCGGTGAGTTTTTGGCTCAAAACTTGGATTTGGCAAGGCCACCACCTAGACTCTAGGATGGCTAAAGTAGAGTCAAGCTCGAGGCGATGGGAAGGTGCAGTGGCCAAAACGGAATGGTGACGTGTTGTTGTTGTTGTTGCTTGTTGCTTGTTAGCTAAATTTAAGGGGAGAGGGGTGTAGTAAATATATATATATATATATATATATGTATATATATATATATATATATATATATATATATATATATATCCTCCAATCTACACCCCTCTCCCAACTCTAGGTGGCTCCACCACACGGCTCTAAGGTACGTGCAAAGGGCACAAAGTGGTGCATACATGTGGTGAAAGGGGCTCAACTCGGTCAAAACGGGCTCAAAACGGGCTAAAAACACTTGTTTGAGCATCCCAAATGGTCCGGGATCACTTTTGGGAAAACGCGTTTTTGACCCATTTTTGACCCATTTTTGGTCCCAAAATGGCCCATTTTCAAGGCATTTTGGGATTTTCCATGGCCCAAAACGCGCCACCACGGGCTCAAAACGGCCGAAAAACATTTGTTTGAGCATCCCAAGTGGTCTAGGAACAACTTTGGAAAAAATGATTTTTTTCGCCCCGGGGACCCTGGTGGACCCACCGCTGGCCCCCACTGTGCGTGGGCTAGCCGGCCCTCCGGCTGCACCAAGTGACCACTAGTACGGGGGTCTACGTGTCTCGTTGGGCGATTCTGAGGCTTGGAAACCATAAAAAGTGGGGGGTTGCGGGTGGACTAGGTGCCCTCGGAATTCGTTTTTGAGCCACGTAGCCCAAGATACGGCCCGTTCTTGGTTTCGGGGTGCTGGTGCACATTGCGCAGATTTTGGGGCTTTTTGGCGCGTTTTTGGGCCGTTTCTCGGAAATATCGTGGAGTTAGAGGGCACCAAAGGTCCCTTGGTCACGGGAAAGGCAAGCCGCACGTGGAGTGTAGCATCCGTTTGCCTTCGTTTGGCTGTTTTGAGCCCTTACTAGGGCCGTTTTGGGCGAAAAATGGCTGTTTTTGGCCCAAAACTGCGCAGATTTGGGAGGGCACCTACCGACTTGGCGCCCCCGCCCCGGGCCGCCACCGGTGAGTTTTTGGCTCAAAACTTGGATTTGGCAAGGCCACCACCTAGACTCTAGGATGGCTAAAGTAGAGTCAAGCTCGAGGCGATGGGAAGGTGCAGTGGCCAAAACGGAATGGTGACGTGTTGTTGTTGTTGTTGCTTGTTGCTTGTTAGCTAAATTTAAGGGGAGAGGGGTGTAGTAAATATATATATATATATATATATGTATATATATATATATATATATATATATATATATATATATATATATATATATATATATATATATATATATATATATATATCCTCCAATCTACACCCCTCTCCCAACTCTAGGTGGCTCCACCACACGGCTCTAAGGTACGTGCAAAGGGCACAAAGTGGTGCATACATGTGGTGAAAGGGGCTCAACTCGGTCAAAACGGGCTCAAAACGGGCTAAAAACACTTGTTTGAGCATCCCAAATGGTCCGGGATCACTTTTGGGAAAACGCGTTTTTGACCCATTTTTGACCCATTTTTGGTCCCAAAATGGCCCATTTTCAAGGCATTTTGGGATTTTCCATGGCCCAAAACGCGCCACCACGGGCTCAAAACGGCCGAAAAACATTTGTTTGAGCATCCCAAGTGGTCTAGGAACAACTTTGGAAAAAATGATTTTTTTCGCCCCGGGGACCCTGGTGGACCCACCGCTGGCCCCCACTGTGCGTGGGCTAGCCGGCCCTCCGGCTGCACCAAGTGACCACTAGTACGGGGGTCTACGTGTCTCGTTGGGCGATTCTGAGGCTTGGAAACCATAAAAAGTGGGGGGTTGCGGGTGGACTAGGTGCCCTCGGAATTCGTTTTTGAGCCACGTAGCCCAAGATACGGCCCGTTCTTGGTTTCGGGGTGCTGGTGCACATTGCGAAGATTTTGGGGCTTTTTGGCGCGTTTTTGGGCCGTTTCTCGGAAATATCGTGGAGTTAGAGGGCACCAAAGGTCCCTTGGTCACGGGAAAGGCAAGCCGCACGTGGAGTGTAGCATCCGTTTGCCTTCGTTTGGCTGTTTTGAGCCCTTACTAGGGCCGTTTTGGGCGAAAAATGGCTGTTTTTGGCCCAAAACTGCGCAGATTTGAGAGGGCACCTCCCGACTTGGCGTCACCGCCCCGGGCCGCCACCGGTGAGTTTTTGGCTCAAAACTTGGATTTGGCAAGGCCACCACCTAGGCTCTAGGATGGCTAAAGTAGAGTCAAGCCCGAGGCGATGGGAAGGTGCAGTGGCCAAAACGGAATGGTGACGTGTTGTTGTTGTTGTTGTTGTTGTTAGCTAAATTTAAGGGGAGAGGGGTGTAGTAATATATATATATATATATATATATATATATATATATATATATATATATATATATATATATATATATATATATATATATATATATATATATATATATATATATATATATATATATATATATATATATATATATATATATATATATATATATATATATATATACTGCCACTGCACCTTCCCATCGCCTCGGGCTTGACTCTACTTTAGCCATCCTAGAGCCTAGGTGGTGGCCTTGCCAAATCCAAGTTTTGAGCCAAAAACTCACCGGTGGCGGCCCGGGGCGGGGGCGCCAAGTCGGTAGGTGCCCTCCCAAATCTGCGCAGTTTTGGGCCAAAAACAGCCATTTTTCGCCCAAAACGGCCCTAGTAAGGGTTCAAAACAGCCAAACGAAGGCAAACGGCTGCTACACTCCACGTGCGGCTTGCCTTTCTCGTGACCAAGGGACCTTTGGTGCCCTCTAACTCCACGATATTTCCGAGAAACGGCCCAAAAACGCGCCAAAAAGCCCCAAAATCTGCGCAATGTGCACCAGCACCCCGAAACCAAGAACGGGCCGTATCTTGGGCTACGTGGCTCAAAAACGAATTCCGAGGGCACCTAGTCCACCCGCAACCCCCCACTTTTTATGGTTTCCAAGCCTCCGAATCGCCCAACGAGACACGTAGACCCCCGTACCAATGGTCACTTGGTGCAGCCGGAGGGCCGGCCGGCCCACGCACAATGGGGGCCAACGGTGGGTCCACCGGGGTCCCCGGGGCGAAAAAAATGATTTTTTTCAAAGTTGTTCCTAGGCCACTTGGGATGCCTGAACAAGTGTTTTTAGGCCGTTTTGAGCCCGTGGTGGCGCGTTTTGGGCCATGGAAAATCCCAAAATGCCTTGAAAATGGGCCATTTTGGGACCAACGATGGGTCAAAAATGGGTCAAAAACGCGTTTTTCCAAAAATGATCTTGGACCATTTATGATGCTCAAACAAGTAGTTTTAGCCCATTTTGAGCCCGTGGCGACGGGTTTTGGCTCATGGAAAATCCCAAAATGCCTTGAAAATGGGCCATTTTGGGACCAAAAATGGTCAAAAATGGGTCAAAAATGCGTTTTTCCAAAAGTGATGCCTTACCATTTGGGATGCTCAAACAAGTGTTTTTAGCCCGCTTTGAGCCCGTTTTGACCGAGTTTAGCCCCTTCCACCACATGTATGCACCACTTTGTGCCCTTCGCACGTACCTTAGAGCCGTGTGGTGGAGCCACCTAGAGTTGGGAGAGGGGTGTAGATTGGAGGATATATATATATATATATATATATATCCTCTAATCTACACCCCTCTCCCATGCCGACGTTGCTATTTGTCTTAGATGCCTCACAAGGAAAGTAGGGGTGTTACTCATGTGTGTGTTGTGGATAAGCGGAGAGGCGGACCCAAATGTGCCACCTTTGTCGGGCACCTCCGAACGGTTGGCTATGCGGCCTAGGTGTGATCCGACGGTTCGCACCGCCCCTCACCCCAATGCGGGGGAGGGTAGCATCGGCTTGGGTATTCGCAGCCGCACTGCGAACATCAGGGGGGTGGGCTCCTGGGGTGGGTTAGATTTACAACAGACACCCATATATAGGGGGGGGGGTTGAAAGGCTAGTGCGGACGTGTGGCCATAGAAACTCGGGTCGGTGGCTTTGGACCACACCGCCATGAAGGTACATCACACCTCCCCGCTTACACCCCATTTGCACAACCCTTCTTCCCCCTCAAACAAAAGATGATTTGGTTCCTTGGGACACTTTCTAAGCAGTTGCCAATAAAAATGGTTGCAGGCAAATGGGCCAGTGTGGACGTGTGGCCATAGCAACTCGGGGCGGTGGCTTCGGACCACACCGCCATGAAGGTACATCACCCCTCCCTGCTTACACAGCACTTGCACAACCCTTCTCCCCCCTCAAACAAAAGATGATTTGGTTCCTTGGGACACTTTGTAAGCAGTTGCCAATAAAAATGGTTGTAGGCAAATGGGCTAGTGCGGACGGTGGCCATAGCAACTCGGGGCGGTGGCTTTGGACCACGCCGCCATGAAGGTACATCCCAACCAGGAACTGGACTTGGAGAATAAACGAAGGTAACTCGATTAAGAGTACACCTGTTTTCCAAGTCCATTTGTAGAGCACATTGTGACGCATTAAGTGTTGCCATCCTATCAATGGGCTAGTCAAACAAATCTTTTGCCGCACCCAACACTTTGAATTTCTCGGTCGCCATTGGGTCGGTCCTGTTCTTGTCCGGATGAAGAAGTAGAGATAAAGAGCGGTATTGCCCCTTTACCGCGGTTGCATCTTGGGCACCCAAGAAGTGCAAGGCATGTGCCTTTCGCCGGCGAAGACTGGTGTTCTCATCTGTGATCCTTGTGGACCATTCGGTGATTTCTCTCTTCGTCAAAGCCAAATGATCCACCGGGGTACCGGCCGCTCGAGGACGTGACTGGGGGGGTTCGCTTGATGGTGCCGTTGAATCTTGGTGTGGTCGAGGGCGTTTGCGACTACCCCGTTGCTCGCTGCCCGTTGCACGTTGTCTCTTGGAATGTGGCCCGTTGCTTTGTTGGGATGTCCTTTTTCTTGAGGAGTGGTTGTCCTCGGAGTTGGTTGACTTTCCACGCCCTCCTTGGGGTGGATGTGGTTGCGAACGATATGGTGCTTGGCTTGGAGGTTGATGTCGTGCTGGCATAGTAGTTCTTCTGGACTTGGGAACTTTTCTCGAAGGTTTTGCTGTTGGTGTTGGTGGACTTGGGCGCCCAGATTTTTGCCTTGTGTTTGGGGTAGGCTTTGTGTTGGCACCTCCTTTTGACCTTGATGTTTCGGAGCGTTGAGGTTGATGGGTTTGTGATGGTTCTGGATGAGCCTGGTTGCTGCCTACCGTTGGGTGTGATGGCCCATGGTTGGTGCCTTGTGGAGGGCATGTCCAATGGTGTTCGCTTGTGTGAGCATCCAATTCAGCATCGGTGACGTCAGGTAGGGCCCCACACTCCGTCATTGCCCAAATGACGGGTTCATCATACATGGTCAAAGCATCCTCGTACGTGGCGTCCTGGAACGTATTCACTGCGGACCGCAACGTCGTGGAATCCACTGCAAACATCTGAAGGATGCTTGCACAGTATGCCAAGAACCATCGTGGGAGCTGCCCCGTCAACGTTTTGGCAGCGCACCATTGCATGGCGAGCATCACCACGCGGAACCCACAAGTATCGGAATCAGGTTGGGTTCCGTAATGGTGCCAGACGAAAGACCAGCCAAGTTTCTTCAACATGACTTGAAACAGAGCCCCACATTCCGACGAGGCGTCTTTGGAATCGTGAATGACTAGCCTCTTGCAATCCACTTGGAGATTTGTGACCAACACATAGTGGACCCCTATTGTGGAATTTCGGGACGTTAGCAATAATGGTAACGCGCATTTTTCGGTACAAATGAGGCTTAGTGTAGGAAAATGTCGCATGAGTTGGGCCAACTGCATGTCGATGATAACAGGTTTCACCGAGGTGGTTCTGGGGGCAAGAGAACTTCAAGGAGGCACTGGACTGCCGCAGTCGACAACCACGCACATTCTGCAAAATGGACATTGTGCTCGATGGAATCATTTCTCTCATCCGGCCAAAATCCAATGCTGAAGTGGCAATTACGTGCATCCAAATGGGGGTAGTCACCAATGGAGGACGGAGGCGGAGACACATGCGATGTAGTCGGGTACCGTTTGGGTGGACCCTCAATGTGGTCTTGCTTTCGGAGAATGCGCTCCCGGAAAACAGCCTTGGTACCGCAAGTTGATAGTCCATGAGCCGCACACAAGGTCCGCAACTGAACAACGGACATTTGGCTCAAGACATCGGCCCTAAAGACACGTGGCTTGTTGTTGCCATCTAACAACTGCACTCCAACGTTTGGTTGCTGCGATGTGCCATGAGGCCGTCCGCGCATACGTGGCTGCTCCGTTCCGTCCTCATTGAGGTCGTTAATGTCCAATGACAACTTGTCTCCTTGTAATTGTCTATCAATGTAAGACCACCATGGAAATGACACGTACTGCAAGATGAGCAACATGTTCACTTTTAAAATGCGGGCATCCAAATTTTGGGGGAAATGAGATTTGGTGTGCCATGAGCGGCATACACACATGATCCCGGCAATGAGAGTGGATGTGAAGGTTCTACGTGGGTAAGGCGGAATGTGCTGAACGGGTTTGGGTGCCAAAACATTTGTTGCCACAAACCAATTCCACAGCTGCACGTAGTAGGGGTCCACAAGGAATGCCTCACGGCGATAGTTCAGGATATATAGACCTTGCAGGGACCGTGCCCGTGACAATGCAACATACGCGTGTGCTGCGGCAAAGAAGGTTGCCATCTCAATCCACACAATCCGGTACGAGCAGCCTTGCGATCCGTGAACAGTACATGCATAGCCTGCGAGCATCGGAAATTGTAGTATTTTGACCTGCACGGATGGTCCGTACACGGGGATTATTTGTTGGAACCGACAAATAGGGTACTCCCTAGTGCGACCAATGGGGCACACAACGATAACATCATTGGACCATCGCTTGATAACAACCATTGTTGAGTTCACCAAACGATTCTGAATACTAACGTTGCGAATTAGCCGGGCTCGCATACCGACGGCCACGAAAACCTGTTGTGGGAGCACGCGGCGATTGCGAGAATTGATGTAGTCGCACATGGCTTGATTGGTAGGAGCACCACCCATGTCCACATAGGTGGCGTTGAAGGTCACAATATTAGATCCCAATTGTGCCATGAAGTGTTCGTTCCACCGATGCATAGCATTCCTGCGTCCCACTAGCATGGGGGCATCTTCGAGGTCTTGAAGCGAAACATCATTGTTTGGAGCGATGCGTTGCTGTAGGGTGAGATGATCATCATCTGTTTCCTCCCCAATGCGTACACGATTGAGCAGGTCAATGAATTGTCCATCGTCTTGGCGCATGACCTCCGTCAACGCAAACGGCACAAAATGGTTCCGGAAGAGGGCACTATCGAAGATGTCGAGATCAACAGCGGGAAGCTGCAATGGGTCGCCAACAAGAAGCATTGTAATCCCTCCGAAAGGATTCCGCTTGTCCCGGCGCACCTTGTGTAGTATGTCATTCAACGTGTGGAGGAGCTTGTTCGACAAAAGTGAGAACTCATCCACAATAATCATGTCAGCATTACGAATCATCCACCAAAGAATTGTTCCCTCTTTGATTTGCCAATCAAGGTCCAATGACAATGAAAACAAGCTGTGGATGGTGCAGCCACCAACGTTGAGCGCTGCCACGCCACTAGCACCGCACACAAGTATTGAAAATCCACATGCGCGTAGCTTGGCAATCAATAAACGGACGACATGAGACTTCCCAGTTCCTGCAACTCCTGTGAGAATGGCACACAACTGAGGTCGGCTACCCGCAGTGCTAGCCCGACAATGTGTCGATATATCTAGTACATCCTTCGGTTGTTGTTGTTGAAAGTGTGCCACAAAGATTTCAAAAACCATGCGTTGCCAATGATTTAGGGCATTCACCAAGGTATCGGCAGCTCCGGGGTCATCGGCATTCATAAACGCCTTCAACTCCTCAGCCAATTGGGGATCCATTTCCGCCTCATCAGCAACCACTGGTTCATCCTCACCGGCCCGATGCTTGTCAAGCTCATCCAAATCGGACATATAATTGTTGAAGAAGGCTGCATCGACTATGTCCTCAGCTCGAAGGACTTCTGCAAGAAGACGCAACCGCTCAACGGAGTAACCTCGAGCCTGGGCGTTGTTCAGTGTTTCCCGTGCCTCTTCCTCATATCCTCGGAATAGCCCACGAAGGATACACTCCTCCATGTAGGTTTTCGACACATTGTCCTTCGAAAAGAATCGCTGTTCGTGGTCTTCTTTCGTGAAGGGCTGGGAGAGGAGAATCTTTTGTAAGAAATACTTTTCGGCGTCCTCACCGTACGGAAGGTAGAAATTCCACCTTGGAATGGCAGTGCGCCGACGCAATCTCCACTTATTGCCCATGTTGTCTTTAATTTTTCGCTCCATGCGCTCTGGAGGGGACGGCCACCAGTATGGGCGCTCCTTGCCATTGTCAGGAGGATCGGCTTTATACCGATCACCGTCTACTGCGTCGTCTGAATCACTAGACAGAGATTCGTTGGCCATATCCTCTGCCGGATTGCTTGCCAAGGCGCTGGCGTCTGCGGGATTGCGCTGTGTACGACGGTAATATCGGTAGAAGTCAGGGTACTTCAGTTGCAAACCGTCCGGAAGCTCCAAATAGAAATCGTACCTATCTAGGTACCAAACATCTGTAGACGCGTCATCCTCCGGTAGGTGTTTGCGGCGTTTCAAGCGCCCCAACTTAGGCCATGGATCTGTTGGAATCCATACAACCTCTCTACTACCCCTACATTGATGAATGCCGAGCAGCATCATTCCATTCTCCATGCGTCCCAAAGAACGTAGCTTCAGCAAGCGCTCAACGTCAGTGGCATTTGGTGACAGGTTCATTGGAACAGTCAATGATTTTGCAGCCTTGGTGAGATATTTCGCAAGGTACAACTCCCACCCCAAAGATGTGATCCGTTGCACATTGTTGTGGCATTGCAAACGTACTAGAAGACGACGATTGTGAGGTACCACACAAGCATCTTCTTGTTCCTGTCGGCGGTACAATAGGCGTACACCCTTACTGTCCAACTCCTCCATATGTTGGGGAACCGTAAATGGATACCCTGACTTGCACTCGGTAGATACGCGCCCTTGGCCAATGTTGAAACATTTGTCTGGGTAACACTGGTGCACCATATTGCACTCCTTGTATAAACTCCGTAGATATGAAGTGAATTCCGGATCATAGCCATCACTTTCGCGGGGCATTGTAGCGCAGATGACATCATCCGGGATTGAATCTGGTTGGCACCAAACAACACCATGCAGGTGCACTCGGCCGCGCTCTTGATATTCAAAGCGGAACCAATAATCGCGAACCGTTCCAAATGGACCTCTCTTGCCAATCGCTAAGAACTCACGCTTGAAGATCTCGACCCGCTTATGAAATGCAACACATGCCTCCATATCGTACCCGTCTTGAATTGGCTTGGTGGGCCTTGTGCCCTCCGGATATTGTCCAGGCCACACCGCACCTGCGCGACATCCCTTTTGCACTGCGGCTTGCAAATCAGCCCAATTGTCATTCATTGTCCAAGTAATGAATAGGTCTGCTTTTCCAAGCTCGCGGCTCATTGCAGTGAGGTCAAGATGCCGTGAGGCCCAATAGGATCGTGTCCCAACTAGCTTGGATGGGACATAAGTTCCATATCGATAGTATGGGTTGAGTTCCGCGGTACCTTGATCAACCCCTTCGCTTTCCAAATTCCGATTCATGGAATCAACACCATCGTGGTATGAAGCACGGGCCTTCTTATGTTCGTGTGCGGGGCGTGCTGATGATTGGCTTGGTTGGCTCGGGGACTGTGTGGATGATTGGGCAACTGGACAGGGAGTTGATTGGCTCGGCTGACTGGGTGATCGAGTGGATTGCGAAGAAGATTGTGCGTGATGTGATGAGTGTCGCTTTGGAGGGGGCTTGGGTCCTGCGGAGCTTTTAGCAGCACGCAGATGTTCTGCAGTGATATCCTCTGCGCGATCACCACGTTGCGCTTTGAAATTTTGCTGGTTCCAAATAAGTTGATTCTTCATCTCTTTACTCACTTGGAAGAAGGACCACCATCGGTCGCGGCGCCAGCGCTCATCAAATGCAAGATACCGGCTACGGTAATACGCTGCACATCCAATTCCACACCCAACCTTGTATCCACCAACTCCACCAGGATATAAATCCGGCCAAACGCATGGTTCCAATTTTGGATCGTTGAAATGCAGATACGTGTCGTTCGCCAATGATTGTGCTGCAGCGGTAACGGTCCCCCCAACACGTTGAAATGGTGCTCGATGCATGAATCCCACTCTGTCTTGGTGAGGGGCAAAATCGGGAATAATGTTCCGCGGTGCATCACACTCCACTGCCCAAGCCACATACTCGTCTTGTAGATGGTACTCCAGGCGTTTCCCGTACTTCTCCTCAAAAAAACGTTGTGTCAACGTCCCCATTGTAGAAGCTGCATTCTGTAGGTAGCGGTACAATGTCTCATAATGCGCCAAAAACCGGGAATAAAAGGGGTGAATTTTCTTCAGCAACAGCAATGCTTGGTTCATTTGCCGCGTGTTTTGGGCACTATCCTTCGGCTTTTGATAATCGCGAAGCACATCTTCTTTCATGGTCATAAACCCATATAGTGCATTATAATGCTGGCTAGGCTTGCGGCCCACACCAACGGTCCCAATAGCATGGTGCCACTGTCGATGACGCAAATCCACGTGCTTAAGGGTATTTGAATACAAAGCACCCAACGCAATTTGCCGTTTTTGATATTCGGTGAGATTCGCTAGTTTGGTTGGGACATTGTAACGTGTCGTGCCATCCAATTCGTACCCATAATTTATAGGATCGTACTTGGCACGATACTTGCTGCAAACGAGGCATGCATACATACGATGTGTCGAATGCCACACCGGCGTATCAAACACTTTGAAGGCGCCAATACTCGTGGGATGCAACCGAGGCGGAACGCGAAAAGGTGGTCCTTTGTATTGTACATAGTTGGCAAACAGGTCATTTCGGAACTCGAAGATTGCACTAGTAATCACATCTGTGGGTGGCACCCCAAAGAGGTTGGTGGTGCGCACTGCACTATCATCTCGGGAAACAAGAAACTTGTGCGTACCAACCGGGCCCCAAAGTAGTTGACCACATCGATGGCAAAGGGCATCGAACAGTGGCGAGTACAAAACATCCAAACCATCAAGCCAATACTCTCGGACGGATTTCAAAGAAATGTGAGATGGTGGCTTGTGTTTCCGGCTGAAAAGCTCTTTCTTAGCGGCACCAATGATCCCCCGCGATCGAGGATGTGAAGCTTTGGCATGTTGCTTCTCCGGTGTATTGGCATGTCCACCGACAATGCCCTTGTCGCGTTGCGACTCTGGCGTGTTCCTTGTACCTCCAGTAGACCCCTTGGCGGCTTGCGCTTGCGACGTGTTCCTTGTACCTCCAGTAGAACCCTTGGCGGCTTGCGCTTGCGGCGTGTTCCTTGTACCTCCAGTAGAACCCTTGGCGGCTTGCGCTTGCGGCGTGTTCCTTGTACCTCCAGTAGAACCCTTGGCGGCTTGCGCTTGCGGCGTGTTCCTTGTACCCTTGGCGGCTTGCACTTGCGGCGTGTTCCTTGCACCCTTGGCAGCTTGTGCTTGTGAGGTGTTCCTTGCACCCTTGGCGGCTTGCGCTTGTGCCGTGTTAAGACTTGCCATGGATGATGACTGCAATCCACGCTGCGCCCGCTTGTTCAACCGCTTCATGAGTGTCTGCCGCATACTAGCATGGCGACGGCGAATGGTTCGTGGCGCAATTTGGGGGTGCTGCACAATGAAGTCCCCAACATCGAAGGCCACGTCGGCTTCCAAACATTGTTGCAACTCTTGTTCCCAGCGATTGGACATGGAGAGTATGAACGTAACTCGGTTAAGAGTACACGTATATTCCAAATCCAACCACGAAGAACAGAGCTCACAATGAAAGAAAAGGGTCCTGTAGCAGAAGAAGTAGAGGGAAATGCAAATGCATTGGTACAATGCACATCTCACAACGCAGCACCACAGTACCCATGATCCATGTCCCGTTTCCCACTATCCCATGCCATGATGCCACAATCATTACCTACATAATGTCACATATATTACGTAGTGCACGAGTTCAGCACGCAACAAACGACTTTTGTATAGCGCCTCGTCTTGCGTAATCTGGCGCTCACTGCATGGACCGTTTCATCACCCCGGACTCTTCGATGAAAGAACCTAGTGCACAAGTGCAGCACGCAACAAACGACTTTTGTATCGCGCCTCGTCTTGCGGAATCTGGCGCTCACAACATGGACGGTTTGATCACCCCGGACCTTTCGATGAAATAAAACTAGTGCACAAGTTCAGCACGCAACAAACGACTTTTGTATAGCGCCTCGTCTTGCGGAATCTGGCACTCACAGCATGGACGGTTTGATCACCCCGGACCTTTCGATGAAAGAACCTTGTGCACAAGTTAAGCACGCAACAAACGACTTTTGTATAGCGCCTCGTCTTGCGGAATCTGGCGCACACAGCATGGACGGTTTGATCACCCCGGACCTTTCGATGAAAGAACCTTGTGCACAAGTTAAGCACGCAACAAACGACTTTTGTATAGCGCCTCGTCTTGCGGAATCTGGCGCTCACAGCATGGACGGGTTGATTACCCCGGACCTTTCGATGAAAGAACCTTGTGGACAAGTTCAGCACGCAACAAACGACTTTTGTATGGCGCCTCGTCTTGCGGAATCTGGCGCTCACAGCATTGACGGTTTGAGGACCCCGGACCTTTCGATGAAAGAACCTAGTGCACAAGTTCAGCACGCAAAAAACGACTTTTGTATAGCGCCTCGTCTTGCGGAATCTGGCGCTCACAGCATGGACGGTTTGATCACCCCGGACCTTTCGATGAAAGAACCTAGTGCACAAGTTCAGCACGCAACAAACGACTTTTGTATAGCGCCTCGTCTTGCGGAATCGGGCGCTCACAGCATGGACGGTTTGCTTACCCCGGACCTTTCGATGAAAGAACCTAGTGCACAAGTTCAGCACGCAACAAACGACTTTTGTATAGCGCCTCGTCTTGCGGAATCTGGCGCTCACAGCATGGACGGTTTGATTACCCCGGACCTTTCGATGAAAGAACCTTGTGCACAAGTTCAGCACGCAACAAACGACTTTTGTATAGCGCCTCGTCTTGCGGAATCTGGCGCTCACAGCATGGACAGTTTGATTACCCCGGACCTTTCGATGAAAGAACCTAGTGCACAAGTTCAGCACGCAACAAACGACTTTTGTATAGCGCCTCGTCTGGCTGAATCTGGCGCTCACAGCATGGAGAGTTTGATTACCCCGGACCTTTCGATGAAAGAACCTTGTGCACAAGTTAAGCACGCAACAAACGACTTTTGTATAGCGCCTCGTCTTGCGGAATGTGGCGCACACAGCATGGACGGTTTGATTACCCCGGACCTTTCGATGAAAGAACCTAGTGCACAAGTTCAGCACGCAACAAACGACTTTTGTATAGCGCCTCGTCTTGCGGAATCTGGCGCTTACTGCGTGGACGGTTTGATCACCCTGGACTTTTTGATGAAAGAACCTAGTGCACAAGTTCAGCACGCAACAAACGACTTTTGTATAGCGCCTCGTCTTGCGGAATCGGGCGCTCACAGCATGGACGGTTTGCTTACCCCGGACCTTTCGATGAAAGAACCTAGTGCACAAGTTCAGCACGCAACAAACGACTTTTGTATAGCGCCTCGTCTTGCGGAATCTGGCGCTCACAGCATGGACGGTTTGATCACCCCGGACCTTTCGATGAAAGAACCTAGTGCACAAGTTCAGCACGCAACAAACGACTTTTGTATAGCGCCTCGTCTTGCGGAATCGGGCGCTCACAGCATGGACGGTTTGCTTACCCCGGACCTTTCGATGAAAGAACCTAGTGCACAAGTTCAGCACGCAACAAACGACTTTTGTATAGCGCCTCGTCTTGCGGAATCTGGCGCTCACAGCATGGACGGTTTGATTACCCCGGACCTTTCGATGAAAGAACCTTGTGCACAAGTTCAGCACGCAACAAACGACTTTTGTATAGCGCCTCGTCTTGCGGAATCTGGCGCTCACAGCATGGACAGTTTGATTACCCCGGACCTTTCGATGAAAGAACCTAGTGCACAAGTTCAGCACGCAACAAACGACTTTTGTATAGCGCCTCGTCTTGCGGAATCTGGCGCTTACTGCGTGGACGGTTTGATCACCCTGGACTTTTTGATGAAAGAACCTAGTGCACAAGTTCAGCACGCAACAAACGACTTTTGTATAGCGCCTCGTCTTGCGGAATCTGCCGCTCAGAGCATGGACAGTTTGATCACCTTGGACTTTTCGATGATTGCGATTTTCCATGGGCCAAAATGCATCACCACGGGCTCAAAATGGGCTAAAAATACTTGTTTGTGCATCCAAAATGGTTCAGGATCACTTTTGGAAAAACACGTTTTTGACCCATTTTGACCCATTGTTGGTCCCAAAACGGCCCATTTTCAAGGCATTTTGGGATTTTCCATGGCCCAAAACGCGCCACCACGGGCTCAAAACGGCCTAAAAACACTTGTTTGAGCATCCCAAGTGGTCTAGGAACAACTTTGGAAAAAATCATTTTTTTCGCCCCGGGGACCCTGGTGGACCCACCGCTGGCCCCCACTGTGCGTGGGCTGGCCGGCCCTCCGGCTGCACCAAGTGACCACTGGTACGGGGGTCTACGTGTCTCGTTGGGCAATTCTGAGGCTTGGAAACCATAAAAAGTGGGGGGTTGCGGGTGGACTAGGTGCCCTCGGAATTCGGTTTGGAGCCACGTAGTCCAAGATACGGCCCAATCTTGGTTTCGGGGTGCTGGTGCACATGGCGCAGTTTTTGGGGCTTTTTGGCGCCTTTTTGGGCCGTTTCTCAGACATATCGTGGAGTTAGAGGGCACCAAATGTCCCTTGGTCACGAGAAAGTCAAGCCGCACGTGGAGTGTAGCAGCCGTTTGCCTTCGTTTGGCTGTTTTGAACCCTTACTAGGGCTGTTTTGGGCGAAAAATGGCTGTTTCTGGCCCAAAACTGCGCAGATTTGGGAGGGCACCTCCCAACTTGGCGCCACCGCCCCGGGCCGCCACCGGTGAGTTTTTGGCTCAAAACTTGGATTTGGCAAGGGCACCACCTAAGCTGTAGGATGGCTAAAGTAGAGTCAGGCCCGAGGCGTTGGAAAGGTGCAATGGCCAAAACGGCACGGAGACGTGTTGTTGTTGCTTGCTTGCTTGCTTGTTAGCTAAATTTAAGGGGAGAGGGGTGTAGTAATATATAATACTACACCCCTCTCCCCTCAAATTTAGCTAGCAACAACAACAACAACACGTCACCATTCCGTTTTGGCCACTGCACCTTCCCATCGCCTCGAGCTTGACTCTACTTTAGCCATCCTAGAGCCTAGGTGGTGGCCTTGCCAAATCCAAGTTTTGAGCCAAAAACTCACCGGTGGCGGCCCGGGGCGGGGGCGCCAAGTCGGTAGGTGCCCTCCCAAATCTGCGCAACTTTGGGCCAAAAACAGCCATTTTTCGCCCAAAACGGCCCTAGTAAGGGCTCAAAACAGCCAAACGAAGGCAAACGGCTGCTACACTGCACGTGCGGCTTGCCTTTCTCGTGACCAAGGGACCTTTGGTGCCCTCTAACTCCACGATATTTCCGAGAAACGGCCCAAAAAGGCGCCAAAAAGCCCCAAAATCTGCGCAATGTGCACCAGCACCCCGAAACCAAGAACGGGCCGTATCTTGGGCTACGTGGCTCAAAAACGAATTCCGAGGGCACCTAGTCCACCCGCAACCCCCCACTTTTTATGGTTTCCAAGCCTCAGAATCGCCCAACGAGACGCTTAGACCCCCGTACCTGTGGTCACTTGGTGCAGCCGGAGGGCCGGCTAGCCCACGCACAGTGGGGGCCAGCGGTGGGTCCACCAGGGTCCCCGGGGCGGAAAAAATCATTTTTTCCAAAGTTGTTCCTAGACCACTTGGGATGCTCAAACTAGTGTTTTTAGGCCGTTTTGAGCCCGTGGCGACGGGTTTTGGCTCATGGAAAATCCCAAAATGCCTTGGAAATGGGCCATTTTGGGACCAAAAATGGGTCAAAAATGGGTCAAAAGCGCGTTTTTCCAAAAATGATCCCGGACCATTTGGGATACTCAAACAAGTGTTTTTAGCCCATCTTGAGCCCGTTTTGACCGAGTTTAGCCCCTTCCACCACATGTATGCACCACTTTGTGCCCTTCGCACGTACCTTAGAGCCGTGTGGTGGAGCCACCTAGAGTTGGGAGAGGGGTGTAGATTGGAGGATATATATATATATATATA
This sequence comes from Eutreptiella sp. 'Long Island Sound 2002', assembly GCA_964036045.1. Taxonomy (NCBI): domain Eukaryota; phylum Euglenozoa; class Euglenophyceae; order Eutreptiales; family Eutreptiaceae; genus Eutreptiella; species Eutreptiella sp. 'Long Island Sound 2002'. The sequence continues at coordinate 37,516,772 of OZ038391.1, read as the reverse complement.
TATATATATATATATATATATATATATATATATATATATATATATATATATATATATATATATATATATATATATATATATATATATATATATATATATACATACCTCTAATCTACACCCCTCTCCCAACTCTAGGTGTCTCCACACGGCTCTAAGGTACGTGCAAAGGGCACAAAGTGGTGCATACATGTGGTGGAAGGGGCTAAACTCGGTCAAAACGGGCTCAAAACGGGCTAAAAACACTTGTTTGAGCATCCCAAATGGTCCGGGATCACTTTTGGAAAAACGCGCTTTTGACCCATTTTTGACCCACTTTTGGTCCCAAAATGGCCCATTTTCAAGGCATTTTGGGATTTTCCATGAGCCAAAACCCGTCGCCACGGGCTCAAAATGGGCTAAAACCACTTGTTTGAGCATCATAAATGGTCCAGGATCACTTTTGGAAAAACGCGTTTTTGACCCATTTTTGACCCATTGTTGGTCCCAAAACGGCCCATTTTCAAGGCATTTTGGGATTTTCCATGACCCAAAATGCGCCACCACGGGCTCAAAACGGCCTAAAAACACTTGTTTGAGCATCCCAAGTGGTCTAGGAACAACTTTGGAAAAAATGATTTTTTTCGCCCTGCGGACCTTGGTGGACCCACCGTTGGCCCCCACTGTGCGTGGGCTGGCCGGCCCTCCGGCTGCACCCAGTGACCAGTGGTACGGGGGTCTACGTGTCTCGTTGGGCCATTCTGAGGCTTGGAAACCATAAAAAGTGGGGGGTTGCGGGTGGACTAGGTGCCCTCGGAATTCGTTTTTGAGCCGCATAGCCCAAGATACGGCCCGTTCTTGGTTTCGGGGTGCTGGTGCACATTGCGCAGTTTTTGGGGCTTTTTGGCGCCTTTTTGGGCCGTTTCTCAGACATATCGTGGAGTTAGAGGGCACCAAAGGTCCCTTGGTCACGAGAAAGTCAAGCCGCACGTGCAGTGTAGCAGCCGTTTGCCTTCGTTTGGTTGTTTTGAAGCCTTACTAGGGCTGTTTTGGGCGAAAAATGGCTGTTTTTGGCCCAAAACTGCGCAGATTTGGCAGGGCACCTCCCGACTTGGCGCCACCGCCCCGGGCCGCCACTGGTGAGTTTTTGGCCCAAAACTTGGATTTGGCAAGGCCACCACCTAGGCTCCAGGATGGCTACATGGGCAAATGATCCGAAGCGTTGGGACGGAGCAATGGCCAAAACGGCAAGGAGACGTGTTGCTTGTTGCTTGTTGCTTGTTGCTTGTTAGCTAAATTTAAGGGGAGAGGGGTGTAGTAATATATATATATATATATATATATATATATATATATATATATATATATATGTATATATATATATATATATATATATATAGTACACCCCTCTCCCCTTAAATTTAGTTAACAAGCAACAACAACAAGCAACAACAAGCAACAAGCACGTCACCGTTCCGTTTTGGCCATTGCCCCTTCCCATCGCCTCAGGCTTGACTCTACTTTAGCCATCCTAGAGCCTAGGTGGTGGCCTTGCCAAATCCAAGTTTTGAGCCAAAAACTCACCGGTGGCGGCCCGGGGCGGTGGTGCCAAGTCGGGAGGTGCCCTCCCAAATCTGCGCAGTTTTGGGCCAAAAACAGCCATTTTTCGCCCAAAATAGGCCCCAAACCCGGGCGAAACGCCCAAACGAAGGGAAACGGTGGCTAGAGGCCACGTGCGGCTTGACTTTGCCGTGTCAAAGAGCCCTCTAGTGCTCTTCAACTCCACGATATGTCCGAGAAACGGCCCAAAAAGGCGCCAAAAAGCCCCAAAATCTGCGCAATGTGCACCAACACCCCGAAACCAAGCACGGGCCGTATCTTGGGTTATGTGTTTCAAAATCCGATTCCGAGGGCACCTAGTCCACCCGCAACCCCCCACTTTTTGTGGTTTCCACCCCTCGGAATCGCCCAAACGGACGCCTAGACACCCGTACCAGTGCTCACTTGGTACAGCCGGAGGGCAGCCCGGCCCGGGCACGGCGGGGGCCAACGGTGGGTCCATCGGGGTCCCCGGGGCGAAAAAAAATGATTTTTTCCAAAGTTGTTCCTAGACCACTTGGGATGCTCAAACACGTGTTTTTAGCCCGTTTTAAGCCTGCGGGGGCGCGTTTTGGGCCATGGAAAATCCCAAAATGCCTTGAAAATGGGCCGTTTTGGGACCAAAAATGGGTCAAAAATAGGTCAAAAACGTGTTTTTCCACAAGTGATCGTGGACCATTTGGGATGCTCAAACAAGTGTTTTTACCCCATTTTGAGCACCTTTGGACCGTGTTTAGCCCCTTCGAGCACATGTATGCACCGGTCCTTCGCATGTACCTTAGAGCCGTATGGTGGAGACACCTAGAGTTGGGGAGAGGGGTGTAGATTGGAGGATATATATATATATATAGATTTATATATATATATATATATATATATATATAATATATCCTCTAATCTACACCCCTCTCCCATGCCGACGTTGCTATTTGTCTAGATGCCTCACAAGGAAAGTAGGGGTGTTACTCATTTGTGTGTTGTGGATAAGCGGAGAGGCGGACCCAATCTGCCACCTTTGTCGGGCACCTCCGAACGGTTGGCTATGCGGCCTAGGTGTGATCCGACGGTTCGCACCGCCCCTCACCCCAATGCGGGGGAGGGTAGCATCGGCTTGGGTATTCGCAGCCGCACTGCGAACATCAGGGGGGTGGGCTCCTGAGGCGGGCAAGGGGTTAGATTTACAACAGACACACATATATAGGGGAGGGGTTGAAAGGTTAGTGTGGACGTGTGGCCATTGAAACTCGGGTCGGTGGCTTTGGACCCCACCGCCATCAAGGTACATCACACCTCCCCGCCTACACCCCATTTGCACAACCCTTCTTCCCCCTCAAACAAAAGATGATTTGGCCCCTTGGGACACTTTCTAAGCAGTTGCCAAAAAAAATGGTTGCAGGCAAATGGGCCAGTGTGGAAGTGTGGCCATAGCAACTCGGGGCGGTGGCTTCGGACCACACCGCCATGAAGGTACATCACCCCTCCTTGCTTACACAGCACTTGCACAACCCTTCTTCTCCCTCAAACAAAAGATGGTCTGGTTCCTTGGGACACTTTGTAAGCAGTTGCCAATAAATATGGTTGTAGGCAAATGGGCTAGTGCGGACGGTGGCCATAGCAACTCGGGGCGGTGGCTTTGGACCACACCGCCATGAAGGTACATCACCCTCCCCGCTCACACCCCATTTGCAGAACCCTTCTCCCCCCCCCCCCAAAAAAGATGACTTGGTTCCTTGGGACACTACCTAAGCAGGTGCCAAAAAAAAGGTTGCGGGCAAATGGTCAGCATGGTACTCTTGGGAAACAAAAGTAATGTATGGCACGCGGTTTTAGAAGGTGGGCGGAGCCTCAGAGGGGTAAGCTGATGAGGCGGGCAAGGGATTAGTATAGACACACATAACGAGGTGGGGCGTTTCAAGGCAAGTGCGGTTGTATGGTGGCTTTGGACCACACGGACATGAAGGTAGATCACTACTCCCCCTCCCTCCATGCTTTCACAGCCCCTTGCAAAGAAAAGAGCTACCATCGGAGCGGAAGAGACGGGATGGGCTGTGGTAGGGGGGGTTAGCACGTTCGAGGGTGAGGGTTTTTTTTGCTTGGTTGTGTTATGGGGTCGGGAACGATGTGGAAATAGAATGTATTCGCCATTTGGGAAACTTGTGGGTCTCAGCCCCTACACCCATGCCCTCAGGGACAAGCCGTATCGACCACAACATGGAAGCTCATGTGGCATGCTTCCATCAAATCCATACCGTCCCCGGGCCCGGCTGCCCTCCGGCTCCACCAAGTGACCACTGATACAGGGGTCTAGGTGGCTCGTTGGGCAATTCCGAGGGGTGGAAACCACAAAAAGTGGGGGGTTGCGGGTGGACTAGGTACCCTCGGAATTTAGAATTGAGCCACGTAGCCCAAAATACGGCCCGTGCTTGGTTTCGGGGTGTTGGTGCACATTGCGCAGATTTTGGGGCTTTTTGGTGCCTTTTTGGGTCGTTTCTCGAGCATATCGTGGAGTTGAAGGGCACTAGAGGGCTCTTTGACACGGTGAAGCCAAGCCTGACATGTAGTGTAGCCACCGTTTCCCTTCGTTTGCGCGTTTCGCCCGGGTTTGGGGGCTATTTTGGGCGAAAAATGGCTGTCTTTGGCCCAAAACTGCGCAGATTTGGGAGGGCACCTACCGACTTGGCGCCCACGCCCCGGGCCGCCACCGGTGAGTTTTTGGCTCAAAACTTGGATTTGGCAAGGCCACCCCCTAGGCTCTAGGATGGCTAAAGTAGAGTCAAGCCCGAGGCGATGGGAAGGTGCAGTGGCCAAAACGGAATGGTGACGTGCTTGTTGTTGTTGTTGTTGTTGCTTGTTGCTTGTTAGCTAAATTTAAGGGGAGAGGGGTGTAGTAATATATATCCTCCCAACTCTAGGTGGCTCCACCACACGGCTCTAAGGTACGTGCGAAGGGCACAAAGGGGTGCATACATGTGGTAGAAGGGGCTAAACTCGGTCAAAACGGGCTCAAAACGGGCTAAAAACACTTGTTTGAGCACCCCAAATGGTCCGGGATCACTTTTGGAAAAACGCGTTTTTGACCCATTTTTGACCCATTTTTGGTTCCAAAATGGCCCATTTTCAAGGCATTTTGGGAGTTTCCATGGCCCAAAACGCGCCACCACGGGCTCAAAACGGCCGAAAAACACTTGTTTGAGCATCCCAAGTGGTCTAGGAACAACTTTGGAAAAAATGATTTTTTCCGCCCTGGGGACCCTGGTGGACCCACCGCTGGCCCCCACTGTGCGTGGGCTAGCCGGCCCGCCGGCTGCACCAAGTGACCACTAGTACAGGGGTCTAGGCGTCTCGTTGGGCGATTCTGAGGCTTGGAAACCATAAAAAGTGGGGGGTTGCGGGTGGACTAGGTGCCCTCGGAATTCGTTTTTGAGCCACGTAGCCCAAGATACGGCCCGTTCTTGGTTTCGGGGTGCTGGTGCACATTGCGCAGATTTTGGGGCTTTTTGGCGCCTTTTTGGGCCGTTTCTCGGAAATATCGTGGAGTTAGAGGGCACCAAAGGTCCCTTGGTCACGAGAAAGGCAAGCCGCACGTGCAGTGTAGCAGCCGTTTGCCTTCGTTTGGCTGTTTTGAGCCCTTACTAGGGCCGTTTTGGGCGAAAAATGGCCGTTTTTGGCCCAAAACTGCGCAGATTTGGGAGGGCACCTACCGACTTGGCGCCCCCGCCCCGGGCCGCCACCGGTGAGTTTTTGGCTCAAAACTTGGATTTGGCAAGGCCACCACCTAGGCTCTAGGATGGCTAAAGTAGAGTCAAGCTCGAGGCGATGGGAAGGTGCAGTGGCCAAAACGGAATGGTGACGTGTTGTTGTTGTTGTTGTTGTTGTTGCTAGCTAAATTTAAGGGGAGAGGGGTGTAGTAATATATGTATATATATATATATATATATATATATATATATATATATATATATATATATATATATATATATATATATATATATATATATATACACATATATATATATATATATATATATATATATATATATATATATATTTAAAGGCTAGTATTGAGTATTTGGACCACAATTTCACCTATTTTTAGTACTCTGGTTAGGATCCTGGTAACAATGTATATATATATTACTACACCCCTCTCCCCTTAAATTTAGCTAACAAGCAACAAGCAACAACAACAACAACAACAACAACAACAAGCACGTCACCATTCCGTTTTGGCCATTGCACCTTCCCAACGCCTCGGGCTTGACTCTACTTTAGCCATCCTAGAGCCTAGGTGGTGGCCTTGCCAAATCCAAGTTTTGAGCCAAAAACTCACCGGTGGCGGCCCGGGGCGGGTGCGCCAAGTCGGGAGGTGCCCTCCCAAATCTGTGCAACTTTGGGCCAAAAACAGCCATTTTTCGCCCAAAACAGCCCTAGTAAGGGTTCAAAACAGCCAAACGAAGGCAAACGGCCGCTACACTACACGTGCGGCTTGCCTTTCTCGTGACCAAGGGATCTTCGGCGCCCTCTAACTCCACGATATGTCCGAGAAACGGCCCAAAAAGGCGTCAAAAAGCCCCAAAAACTGCGCAATGTGCACCAGCATCCCGAAACCAAGAACGGGCCGTATCTTGGGCTACGTGGCTCAAAAACGAATTCCGAGGGCACCTAGTCCACCCGCAGCCCCCCACTTTTTATGGTTTCCAAGCCTCAGAATCGCCCAACGAGACACGTAGACCCCCGTACCAGTGGTCACTTGGTGCAGCCGGAGGGCCGGCCAGCCCACGCACAGTGGGGGCCAACGGTGGGTCCACCGGGGTCCCCGGGGCGAAAAAAATGATTTTTTCCAAAGTTGTTCCCAGTCGGCTTGGGATGCTCAAACAAGTGTTTTTAGGCCGTTTTGAGCCCGTGGTGGCGCGTTTTGGGCCATGGAAAATCCCAAAATGCCTTGAAAATGGGCCGTTTGGGGACCAACAATGGGTCAAAAATGGGTCAAAAACGCATTTTTCCAAAAGTGATCCCGGACCATTTGAGATGCTCAAACAAGTGGTTTTAGCCCATTTTGAGCCCGTGGTGACGTGTTTTGGCTCATGGAAAAACCCAAAATGCCTTGAAAATGGGCCATTTTGGGACCAAAAAGGGGTCAAAAATGGGTCAAAAACGCGTTTTTCCAAAAGTGATCCCGGACCATTTGAGATGCTCAAACAAGTGTTTTTAGCCCATTTTGAGCCCGTTTTGACGCAGTTTAGCCCCTTCCACCACATGTATGCACCACTTTGTGCCCTTCGCACGTACCTTAGAGCCGTGTGGTGGAGCCACCTAGAGTTGGGAGAGGGGTGTAGATTGGAGGATATATATATATATATATGTATATATATATATATATATATATATATGTATATATATATATATATATATATATATATATATATATATATATATATATCCTCTTATCTACACCCCTCTCCCCAACTCTAGGTGGCTGCACCATATGGCTCTAAGGTGCATGCGGAGGGTACAACTTGGTGCATACATGTGGCGGAAGGGGTTAAAATCGATCAAAACGGGCTCAAAATGGGCTCAAACCACTTGTTCGTGAACCCCCAATGGTCTAGGATCACTTTGGGAAAAACGCGTTTTTGACCCATTTTTGACCCATTTTTGCTCTCAAAACGGCCCCTTTTCAACGCATTTTGGGATTTTCCATGGGCCAAAACCCACCCCAATGGGCTCAAAATGGGCTAAAAACACTTGTCTCAGCATCCCAAATGTTCCAGGATCACTTTTGGAAAAACGCGTTTTTGACCCATTTTCGACCCATTTTCTGTCGGAAAACGGCCCATTTTCAAGGCATTTTGGGATTTTCCATGGGCCAAAACGCGTCACCACGGGCTCTAAATGGGCTAAAAACACTTGTTTGAGCACCGGAAATGGTCCAGGATCACTTTTGGAAAAATGCATTTTTGACCCATTTTCGACCCATTTGTGGTCCCAAAACAGCCCATTTTAAAGGCATTTTGGGATTTTCCATGGCCCACAACGTGCCCCCACGGGCTCAAAACGGGCTAAAAACACTTGTTTGAGCATCCCAAGTGGTCTAGGAACAACTTTGGAAAAAATCATTTTTTTCGCCCCGGGGACCCTGGTGGCCCCCGCCGTGCGCGGGCTGGGCTGCCCTCCGGCTGTACCAAGTGACCAGTGGTACGGGTGTCTAGGCGTCTGTTTGGGCAATTCCGAGGGGTGGAAACCACAAAAAGTGGGGGGTTGCGGGTGGACTAGGTGCCCTCGGAATCGGATTTTGAGCCACGTAGCCCAAGATACGGCCCGTGCTTGGTTTCGGGGTGTTGGTGCACATTGCGCAGATTTTGAGGCTCTTTGGCGCCTTTTTGGGCCGTTTTTCGGACATATCGTGGAGTTGAAGGGCACTAGAGGGCTCTTTGACACGGTGAAGTCAAGCCGCACGTGGGCTGTAGCCACCGTTTCCCTTTGTTTGGGCGTTTCGCCCGGGTTTGGGGGCTATTTTGGGCTAAAAATGGCTACTTTTGGCCCAAAACTACGCAGCTTTGGGAGGGCACCTCCCGACTTGGCGCCACCGGCCCAGGCCGCCACCGGTGAGTTTTTGGCTCAAAACTTGGATTTGGCAAGGCCACCACCTAGGCTCTAGGATGGCTAAAGTAGAGTCAAGCCCGAGGCAATGGGAAGGGGCAATGGCCAAAACGGAACGGTGACGTGCTTGTTGTTGTTGCTTGTTGTTGCTTGTTAGCTAAATTTAAGGGGAGAGGGGTGTAGTAATATATATATATATATATATATATATATATATATATATATATATATATATATATATATATATATATATACATATATATATATATATATATATATATATATATACATATATATATATATATATATATTTTTTGGCATATGTGGACTAAAATATCTACTAGGGTGCAGGGTCACCGGGTGGGCTTTGGGACGGAAGGAGGGACCCCCCCCCCTATTTTGGGGTCGGAAAACACAAAAAAAATGTTTTAGAAGTGAATTGTATTTGCCCCTACAAAGGGCCCGCGAGGGCTAAAAATAGGGCATGACATCATTGTTACCAGGATCCTAACCAGAGTACTAAAAATAGGTGAAATTGTGGTCCAAATCCTCAATACTAGCCTTTTCCACCCCAAATATTAGTCTGCGGAACATCACAATGGACGAGAGTATGTTAAAAACTCCCGATTACTATGTTTTTGGAAGTATATAGGGGTGGTGTGGGTAATTTTTGGGATTTAGTAGTTATTTTTAGTACTCTAGTTAGGATCCTAGTAACAATGATGTCATGCCCTATTTTTACCCCCCGCGGGCCCTTTGTAGGGGCAAATACCCACTTATAACCATCCAATTCACTTCTAAAACATGTTTTTTTGTGTTTTCCGACCCCAAAATAGGGCGGGGGTCCCTCCTTCCGTCCCAAAGCCCACCCGTTGACCCTGCACCCTAGTAGATATTTTAGTCCCCATATGCCATATATTTATATACACAAAGATATGTATGTGATATCTCTCCCCCGTAGATACCATTGTAGATACCATTTGCAGAATACACAGCTTTTGCCCCCGCACAACCATGAGAATTTTGTAGGGGAAAATTTCCAACAGGATATGCGTGAAGATTTGATGTGTCATCCCCCCGCACGGCCTTTTTGTAAGGTTGCATGTCTCTGTTTGCCCATTGTACCACCCATTTGCCATTTTTTCCTTCTTAATTTTTAAGGGAGTCTGAAGTAGGCATCTCTGTGTCCTCCATCCGTCTAATGTCTTGCTGTTCATTCGGGAGGTGGCAATTGGGCCTTTTCGTCCTTTTGGGTTCATAGGTGCACATTTTTGGGGGGCAACAAAGAGTGTGACCTTGAAGTATCCTTCCACAGAACCATACGCTATTGTGCACACCCCCCTCCCTTTCCCCTCCCTTTTAAAAATATTTGCATACCTTCTCCCCAAAAAATTGGTCATGTAAACATATTTTTTAACTCGCACGTGTTTTGCCCCCCCCCCCCCCCCCGGCGCCCGGTACCTTGTGTCCAAAGGACGGTCACCACCTTCACTGGGAAACTCCCCATTTCCTGGAGCAGCAGGGGGTTGGATGTCTTCTAGCAGACCGCCCCGGTCTTGAATCCTGTGGAGCAGACCAGCATGTTGTGGCCCTGCCGTCTGGGGGCTGGCTCTCTCTTCTCCCGTCAGGTCTCAGGCTGTGCCCCACTGCCCTGCATCGGATTGTGCGATTCTGCGTCCGTCTGCCCCCTAGGCCCGCATCTAATGCAGGGGAGCCTGCAACGCCCCGATACGTCTGCTTGCCAGATCGCGTCAAGACCCGGGGGGGGGGGGGGGGGCGACTCCGCGGGTCCTAGGACGCCAACTACCCCCTCCCCCCCCCCCGGGGCCTTCGGCCAACAGTTAGTTGCCAAAGGTGTTGCCCTCGGGCGTCCATGGGTGCCTAAGGTGCCCGATGCTCCATGAACACCAAAGGTGCCCTAAGGTTAATTTTATCCAATTTGCACCCCAACACTATCCTTAAACCCAACCTTGACTTTAACGCCCACCCCCAACCCTTAGCCTACACCTATCCCTACACCTAACCCTAACCCTAATCAAGACTGAATATTGGGACCGAGCTGGTGGGGGAGGGAACATCAGCTATGACTGGTGAGGGACATCAAGAATGATTCACGCATTGATGGCTCTTGACAAAGTGAAATCAGCTTGCAAGTGAACCCCATCACCACAAGGCCCACTTTCAAGGCTTTTTTGGACTTCTGAGAGGCCAAAATGCCCCAAAATGGGCTCAAAATGGGCCCATTTCACCCGTTTGTGCACCCCAAATGGTCTAGGATGAGGTTTGGAAAAATGCGTTTTTGACCCATTTTTGACCCATTTTTTGTCCCAAAACACCCCATTTTCAAGGCATTTTGGGATTTTCGGAGGACCAAAATGGGCCACCACAAGCTCAAAACGGTCCAAAAACACTTCTTTTAGCGTCGCACATGGTCTAGGATCATTTTGAGAAAAGTCATCTTTTTGCCCCTACTGGACCCTGTTGACCCATTTGGGCACCCACCTGTTTGGGCTTGAGCTTGCAGCTTGCCGCAGCCTAGTGGGCCTAGGTATGGGGGTCTAGGCATCCGTTTGGGCAATTCTGAGGGGTGGGAACCACAAAAAGTGGGGGGTTGCGGGTGGAGTAGGTGCCCTCGGAATCGCATTTTGAGCCATCTAGCCAAAAGATATGGCCTATTCTTGGTTTGTGGCTGTCGGCATTTGGAGCTTTTGGGGGCCTTTTTGGGCCGTTTCCGGGACATATCATGGAGTTAGAGGGCCGCAAAGAGCTCGTTGACACGGGGAAGTCAAGCCGCACGTGGAGTGTACCCACCGTTTCCCTTCGTTTGGCCGTTTTGAATGTGTTCCAAGGCTTTTTGGCCCAAAAATGGGTGTTTTGGCCCTAAGCTGCAGTTTTTGAAACCGAGGTCCGCCACTTGCGAATCCCGTTCCCGGCCGCCACCGTGGAGTTTCTTGCTCAAACTTTGTGTGATTGTACTTCACACCCATAGGTATCATCCACCAAAATTTCGGCCGAATCCGAAGCACCACGACGGAGTTCTGATTTTTTCCCATTTCGCGTGCTGCTGCTTGCTTGCTTGCTTGCTTGCTGCTGCTAAACCTGGTAGGTCCACCCTAGACACTAAAAAGGGTTATAAAACCAAGACTGGTTCCACCAGCTCGGTGACCCAAGCCCTAACCCTAGGCTCAGGTCAGAGTGAGTGTTGGGGTCCAAAATGGAGAGCAATGATGTGGCAAAAGCAGCCATGAACGAAATTTGGGGGCATCTTGTTCAGCCCAATCAACAAGGCTGGCATGGCCAAACTAGCTGGTTGCAAAGGTCAGGGTTAGGTTTATGGTGATGGTATGGTTAGAGGGAGGGCAAGGGGAGGTAAGGGGAGCCTGTGCCCCCCCCCCCCCCAACACCCCAATTCGCCCCACCTGGACCCCCCCCCCCCAACCAACCCTCCCGGAGCGCCCCCCCCCCCCCAAGCCCCTACTAGACCCCCCCCCCCCATTCGCCCCTCCTTGAACCCCCCCCTCCCATGCCCCCCCCCCCCCCCCCCCCCCCCCTCCCAAGGGGCCTCCGGCCAACAGTTAGTTTGGGGGGGTAGTTGGTGTCTAGAACCGAGGGGTGGCCCCCCCCGGGCGTCAAGACAAGGCGCTGGACAGCCCCCACCCCCCCTGCCCCCGTTCAAGTCTTGCCCCCCCCACAACCCTCGTCCGCCCTCCGGTTCTCCGCACCGCCCCTCATCTCCGAAGGTCCTGAGCTCCGTTATCACGAAGGACCAGATGACCGTGACGTGGGACGACGTCACCGGCCTCGCGGACGCGAAACAGGCCCTGTTCGAGGCCGCGATCCTCCCGCTCCAGAGGCCCGACCTGTTCACGGGGCTGCGGGCGCCGAGCCGGGGAATCCTGTTGTTTGGCCCCCCCGGGACCGGGAAGACCTACTTGGCGAAGGCCTGCGCCTACACCGGCGACGCCACGTTCTTCAGCCTCAGTGCGAGCACCCTCACGTCCAAATACGTCGGGGAGGGCGAGAAGCTGGTGAAGGCGGTGTTTCTCGCCGCGCAGGTGTGCGCGGCAGCGGTTGTGCGGGGCCGTGGGAGTGATTCTGGGGGCCAAGGGGGGTATCGGACCATGTCACAGGGGGTCGCCAAGGAGGCGTCAGAGGCGCATCGAGCGGGATGTAGGGCTCCGGCCCCAGCCACCCCCCACTACCGCTCTCCAGCCTTCGCCAAGCCCCTCAAGCCTCAAGCCCTCAACAATGCTCTGAGGCCTCACCCGCCCTCCGCAGGGTCTGCAGTCACCGCGAGTGAAATCGATAATATCATCGATGTTATTAATTGCAGTTGCATGTTTTCGATAGTTGTAACTGCGAGTAAAATCGAAAACATGTCGCCGCGAGTAAAAAGTGCAATAAAATCGATAATACTAGCGGTCACGATTATTACTGGGAGGGGGGAAAGAGTTGATGTAGACAAATTTGGAAGCCGTCCCTCCTACCAAATATCTCCTTCAATTTTAAGGATGCTATGTGCCAAAATGTGTGCACAAGAAATAGCAGCGACCATCGACAGCCCACAAGGCAACAACATGAGCCATCCAAAGCCCACTAGGAAACAACAGCAAGGGACCTTGCATCAAGTTTTTCCTTCATTTCTAGGGAGGAGTGCCAACCCCCCCCCCCTCTTCCTAGTTTGGACCCTCCCAAAAAAAAACCCAGATTATCCCCCCCCCCCCCCCCCCCCGGGTACTTGCGGTGTAACCCGAACGAATTCCCCGAAGGACAAGTGTTTGATGATACTCGGGGCCCCCCTCAGCCGACCCTCAACAACCCTCAGCAGCGTCAGCCATCCGGACCGGCTCTCCATAATGATCTCCAGGCCTTGGCAGCCCTGTCCAGCGCTCCAGAGTTGTACGAGCACGCACGAGGCCATGGAAGGGTCGGGGGTGCGGTGGGGGTTGCGTACCTCGAGGGTGTTCGAGGGGGGGGCATGCGAGCGGCGGAGGTTCGTGCTGACCACTGACACTTGCGATCAGACAACACAACGATCCCACGGGGGTCGCCGTGCTTGGCCCAGGGGCCTGTTGTCCCCTCCCGCGCCCTCGACCTCAGCACCGGCCGTTTGTTGGACGCGCCTCCACTTGGAGTGGGGATCATTACCCGCAATGCCCTGAAGAGGCGTCCCGCAGTATTTTGTTGTTCCCTCCCGGGGGATGGTGCACCCTCATATCCGCCGTCTTGAGGGCAAGATACCTCGAAGTTCGAGAACTCGGAGGCAGTGCAGGGTTGTGCTTAGTGTTTGGCCTACGGGACCCGGGGGGGGGGGGGGGGGTATGAGGGCAAAGAAAAGTTTGTGTACCTGCCATGGGGCTCTCATTTTTGGCTCTCTGTTCAAAATTTCCTTTTTCTCCAGAGGAACAATTTTTTGGTTTTGGGTTGGGGGGGGTTGGCCTGGGGGGGGGGGGGGTCGCCTGATCACCCCGCCCCCCGTGCGCGCCTGGATAAGCACATCCCTGAGGCGGTGTGTCCTGAGGCTCTTTGAGGGTGTTACAGTGTCGGGGTTCCGCATGCCACTCGTCGTGCAGGAGCTGCAGCCCGCCATCATCTTCGTGGACGAGATTGACAGTCTTCTGACGGCGCGCTCGGACCACGAGAACGAATCGTCGCGGCGGATGAAGACAGAGTTCATGGTCCAAATGGAGGGGCTGAGCGTCTGTGGTGAGGCGAAGAATGTCCTCTGCCTTGGGGCCACCAACCGGCCATACGAATTGGACGATGCGATCCTGCGGCGGTTCCCAAAACGCCTGCTGATCCCACTGCCGGACGCTGCCACGCGGGAGCAGCTGTTTGTCAGGTATGGGCACGCGGGGGGGGGGGTGGGGCAGGGTCGTACTCGGTGTTCGGGAGGGGGGGGAGATGAGGGCAAAAAGGTGGTGCACCTAAAATGGGCCTCTCATTTTTGGTTCTCTGTTCAAAATCTCATTGTTCCCGAGAGGAACATTTTTTTGGTTTTGGGTGAGGGGGTGGGTCGGCCAGATCAACCCCCCCCCCCCTGTGGATAAGCACATCCGGGGGGGCGGGTTGCAGGCTGTGCATGTGAACAGCAACGGATGGCATGTGGACAATGTCATACGAGGGAGGGTGGCGTGTGTGTGTGTGTGTGTGCGGGCTGGGGGCCTGGGGGATGATTGCCCACAGAGGTGCGGGGGATGGGGGCCACGGGCACAGGGCTGCACGGTGTGTGGCTGTGTGGTGGTGTCGGCACACTGGCTGTGTATGGGATGGTCCTGGGATGGCCACACTGGAGGGGGTGGTGTGTGGCATTGGCATACACATGAGGGTGGATTGTGCACGGGGATGTTCGACATGGGCCCGCTATGAAGATCGGTGTGTGAGCGTGTGTATGTAGCATGGGGACACTTGGGATTGCGGGGCGACTGTGTGAAGAGATGAGAGGATCGTTGTTCAGACACACTTCAGGTGTTGTACCGTTGCTCAGAACTACGCGGATGCCCAGTCTGCGGGCCTGTTTTGTGGCGAGCTGAGGTCCAGTGTGCGTGGATTGCAATCCGGCTACCCCCAGCCCCCCCCCGGGGGGGGGGGGGGTGCAAAAGTGCCCGGTGCCCCTGGTACTACCCAACTGCAAGTGGGACAATCCGACAGCCACGATGGGAGGCAGGGAGCGACATGCTGCCCCCCCGGCGCCGCACACCAGCAGCGGTGAGCGTGCCAGCAGAAAAAGAAAGAGCCCGAAATTGGGAGCAACGCAAGCAGCAAAGCAACTGGGCACAGAGCCGCCCCACACACGGTAGTGAGACGAGCCCCAACAGGACACACAACAATACACAAGGGAACCATGAGGTGCGAGCACTGCAGCAACCACCAAATGTGGCGCACGCCGAGCGAGCCAACAGCAAACACTCCCCCCCCCCACTCCCTCTACAAGGTGCCCACGTACTCCACAAGGGCGGGGCTGCACCCCGTGCGCTGGGAGGTGCCCACCACGGGGGTGGCAACAGGGCCGTGACCAGCCAACCGCGCACGGGACAGTCCACGTTGTACGGAGATGTGAAAGTGGGCGGGACAGGAGGGGGTGCGCAACAGGGGCACCCAGGAGTGCCAACAGACAGGGGGAGGAGCAACACAGACACACAGAATGCGGGAGCCACACCAGGAGGGATAAGGGCGAGCACAACAGACAAGGAGGAGGGGCACAGTGAGGCAGGAGAGGCAACCAGAACAGCGGGAACAGGGAACCAGAATGGAGGGGATGGGAGAGCGTGCGCATGGGAGGCAGCGACAACAAAGGGGATGGCCTGGCCAGCCAGCCCCGTCGCTACCGGGTGCCAGGGGCAACCCCTGCTCAACCGGCATCAGGTGGGGGGTGTCTCCCGCAGCCCAGATGGGCTGTTTAGGCAACAGGAGCGGGAGCCCATCAGGGGCAGACCAGCCGTGAGGGGGAAAAGGACATATGGTGGACGGCCGGGGCAATGCGTGGAGGAACAGGGCACCTGGGCCTCACGCACACAGAAACACAACGAGGCAGGCTATGGACGGCCTGTGGACAGAGGCGCATGGACAGCAAAAACAGTCAAACGACCCCGGCAACCACCAGCACATCCTCAATACGCCAACTATTGGGCGCCGCTGACGCGCAAACGGCACACCATGCCACATTCAGCACAGCCCCAACACACCAACTACTGGGCTCCGCGAAGGCGGAAACGACACCAGCAAGAGCACTGGCCGCAGCGGCCGGCAGAAAGCAGCGACCCGACGCAACATGCGAAGGGAAGAACGGGTGACTGTCCAGGGCCCCGTAAAGGAACAACAACCAGATGGAATGTCACACAGGGGGGTAAAAACCAGACGGAATGTCACACGGGGGGGGGGGGGTTCAGAGGCCAAAAAGAAGTTGTGTACCTAAAATCCGCCTCAACTTTCCTGCCCCTTGGGTCGGCCGTGGCTGGCCAAATACCCCCCCCCCCCGCCCCGGGGGGGGGGGCTTAAGCAACCGCCCATGATCATGTCAAGCAGCTGCCAGACTGCGCTCCGCAAGTCATTCATTGGGGCCACGGCGGGGCATTGTGCGTGCTCAGCGCGACGCCAGGGAACTGAATTCCTGGAAGTCAACCGGGGGACCCTCCCCCAAAATCCGATGGATGTCACAAAACCCTCGTTTGGGGGCAGGTCAGTCCTGAGGCCGCCCCCTCCGCATCGTTAGCCCCCGCCCCCCCCCTCTTTTAGTGATCGCCGTGGCTGTCCATCAACCGACAGCGGTTTGGCACCGGACGTGATGTCCGACTCATCCGCGTCACGCATTTTGCCAACGGCAAGACAACGGCGGTTGGTAGTTAAGCGACGGCGGTTGCGGTGCTTGTCTGAGTGGAGGACTGCAACGCGGCGCTGGGGACGCGTGCCGGCGGTGCGGACGGGGGGTGGGTGGGCCCCGGTCCCGTGGGGTCGCTGATGCCGGAGCGACGGGGCTTCACCGCAGCCGTTGTACTCCGCACGCGCCGGGGCACGTCGCAGTCGTGGGATGTGGCCGTCCGGTGTGCAACCGCCGCCGGCAGCGCGACGCTGTCATCATCCGAAGTTTATTTTTTTTAATCATGGGCCATGGGGGATGTTGTTGCACTGCCGGTGGGGCTGCGTGCCAACGCCACCGCGGGGCCTTTGATCCCCCAACACGCTCTTGTTAGGCTGGAGATGGTGTCAGAGGCTGTCGTGTTGCCCAACGTATGCACCGACGGCATGTCAGACAGCGGGAGTCAGGGAAGTATTAGAATGGATGTACACCACCGGAGGAGCCTTCCCGCCCCCCGGGGACCCCCCCCCCCCCCAAGACCAAAGTGACCTTCGTGGGAAACAACGAAATTTACCGTTGGGAAAATCTGGTTGGGCCATTTTTAGTACACAAGTTTTTGGGTCCCAGAGCTTCCCCCCCTCCCCACCCCCCATAATACTTCCCTCGTGGGAGTCTTGAGTGCCTGTACCAGTGGACGCACTGCAGTGACCCCCCCCCCCCCCCCGCAGGGACGGGATGCCCTACTCCCGTGCGAACGCACTGTCCTATGCGTAGTCTGGTGAGCTCCGAATGCGCCCTGTCCGACGCGGATTTCAAGGCATTGGCCAAGGCGACGGATGGGTACAGCAGCTCCGACATCACGAACGTCTGCCGGGAGGCGCTCATGCTCCCGATCCGGGAGCTCGGCCCCGCCGCGGCGTCCGTCGCGGCGGGGGGCATTCGGAAGGTGACGCGGGCGGATTTCCTGAACTCGCTCAAGACCGTGCGGCCGAGCGCCTCCGAAGACCACCTCAAAAAACTCAAGACTTGGAACGCGAAGTACGGGTCGACGTAGAGGCCGTGGCTGAGGCGCGGGCGCACGCCGAAGGGTACGCCCCCGGGGGAAGCGTGTGGCCTTCCGTCTGCGGGAGGTCTCTCTCTCTGCGCGGGGGGAGAGCGCGTCGTCGAGTCGTGATGCCTCTCGATGTCGGCGGTCGCTTCTCGCGCCCCCGCCTCACCACATGTCATGTGCCGCTGCAGGGCTGACCGATGGAGTGTCCACTTCAGGCGGTTGGGCTGTGCCACCATGAGTTATGCGCGTTCCATCTCCGACGCGCCCTCGCTCTGTCGGAGTGTTCGCAACGGGCGACGGGAGTTCGGGCGGGGCCTGTCGAGGGCGGGGCCTCCCACCCCCCCCCCCCCCATTCTGCGTGATTGGGTGTGGCCACCATCCCCCAGTCCCAATCCCCGTGGGGCCATGCCGCCCATCCGTCTGCCACGGTCCTGATCCGGTGGATTCATTGGTGGATCGATACGCCAAGCTTCCGCGTTAGCCGAAAAATCGGCCCGTGTCGAGGCAACAGTTTTCCATTTTTCCAATCGGCCAGTTCGGCTAGCGAACGGCTAGTGAATCAAAGGAACCTGAAGGAAAGGGGGCGAGGCTGTGGAAAAATGGGGGAAATGGGGCAAGAAAAAATGGGGAAAGTGTCCAAATATGTCCCATTTTTCTCCGATTTTCCTTCTATTTCTTATCAATTTCACGTATTCTTTGTACATTTCCCCAAATGTACTTTTGACAATTTCTCACAATTCCCCATTCTTCTCCATTTCCCCCCAATTTCCCGAATTTTCTCTCATAATCTCCCATTTCCCCCCAATTCTGCATTTTCCCCATTTTTCCACGCCTCTGCGGTTGGGCGGCTAATTCGGCTGCAGCTAACGCGGAAGCCTGATAAGGCACACGAGAGATGTCCGCAGTGCGAAGGGGACCTTTGGAAGTCTGGCCTTGTTTCGCGAGGGCTGTCCCAGGGGTAGCACGATCGTACCCTCGGGGTCCTGGGGTGAGGGGCTTGGCGAAGGTTGGAGAGCGGTAGTGGGGGGTGGCTGGGGCCGGAGCCCTACGTCCCGCTCGATGCGCCTCTGACGCCCTCCTCGTCGACCCCCTGTGACATGGTCCGATACCCCCCTTGGCCCCCGGGGGGGGGTCCAGGTGGGGCGAATTGGGGTGGTGGGGGGGGGGGGGGGATCCAGGTGGGGCGATTTGGGACCAGCGGACAGGAATCCCACCGCAGTTGCCAGCCTCTAGTGCTTGCAGGGTTCGAACCCCCGACCTTCGGCACTGGAGACTACGAGATTTTTTTCTCCTCCCACTAACGTCGGCCTGAGGTTATCGGTTGCGTTATTTGATTTACTGCGGCCTCTCTCGGCGGCCACTTAGCCACCCCCTCCCCCCCCCTTCGCTTTCTCCAACCTACCTAACCCAATGCACCTTCGGGGGCGGGGGTCCAAACCTTCTGGCTTACAGCCCCCCTCCCCCCCCCCCACAGCGACAGCCCAGGCACGCCTCCGCAAGACACAACCGAGTGCGTGAAACCAGAGCACCAACCGGCAAACCTACACTCACTTTTATGACCCCCCCCCCCCCCGGATTCTGGTCTCACTCACTTCCTTAGCCTTTATGCAGCTGGTTTTTGGCAATAGCCTTGTGTTTAACAAAGCCGCCCACCAAGAGGTTCAGGCGCCGTTTCACGCGTGTAGCGGGGGAAGGGGGCGTTGCTTCGATGCCGCCTGAACCCTGAGATGGCCCTGCCATGCCTGCTCAC
Organism: Eutreptiella sp. 'Long Island Sound 2002'; assembly: GCA_964036045.1. NCBI lineage: Eukaryota > Euglenozoa > Euglenophyceae > Eutreptiales > Eutreptiaceae > Eutreptiella > Eutreptiella sp. 'Long Island Sound 2002'. The sequence goes on along the minus strand of OZ038391.1, from coordinate 37,497,500 downwards.
TGCGTGGGGGTGTTGTGGGCTTGGGGGTGGGGTATGGTGCCCGACCATCAGGTACTCTTCCGGCACAACGCCCCACGCAGACCCCGGCTTGTTTGCCGAGATGTGTCCAGGGGACGTTGACGGGCTGCACCTTTTCCTGACTGCCACCCCTGAGCACACGTACCCCCACCGTTCATTGGCTCTGGGGAAGCCGGACAATTGTGGTCGGAGAGGGGCCCCAAAAAGTGTGTTTGGGGGGGGGGGGGGGGCAGGGGGCTCAATTGTCCGGGCCCCTTGTGGGCACACGTGAACATGGCACCGAAGGCGCCAGAGCAATTTTTTGGGGGGCAGGGGGCTGAATTGATTGCATTGATGGGGCTCATTGCACCATTTGCCCCGCAATCCACACGCTAAATCGACGACCTTGTCCCCGATGGGGACATGGGGATGGCCTCAGCCTGTTTTTGTTTTGGTTTTCATGCATCGCCTCTGAAGGGGCTGTGGACAGGTACAGCTCTTTGCCTCCATCCCACCGGTCATTGATGAGCCGGGGCTAGGGGGCGGGGGAGGAGGCGCCGGCTCATGCGGAAGGCTCCCAGGTGATCCCGGGACAGCCTCGACCCACGGCATAGTCTTCGCTCGCCCATCCCTTCCTCCAGCATTGTTCCGCAATGGGATTGTCGGGTACATGGGCCGGGTACCCACCTGAACTCCACAAATGACCCCCCCTGCACAACAGCAATTGGGACGTCAATGCACTCGTGCCCTCCGTAGTGGGCCACAGTAGTCTGATCTCACAGGTCGCTCCACTGCCCCCCGCTTCCGTTTGCCCGGAGGGACACAGAGCGAGACACGCCCCCGAACCCTGTACCTGACCCCCTGCGAATCAGTGGCTCACACCCCAAATGGGCAGGTCCCCATTCAACAACAGGCTGCCGCACTCTCAGAACTATGCGGCATGCCTGGCCCGTATTGCCGGTATGTGAGCTTTCCTGCAGGTGTGTGTGCATTGGTTCATGGCGAAAGGTCTTGGTGCTGCCCAGCCCCGGCCCCCTTGCTCAATTGGTGTTGTAACCGAACGCTGCGTTCCGTGCGAAATCGAGCCGCAACGTGGCCCAGATGGCAAACAGGAAATGGGAAATTTTGCCCCCCTGATGCACGCCTGGTAAAACCTCCCCTTTTCGGGGTTCATCCCCCCCGTGCCTCCCCATCCCGCCCATCCCCCAACGAAGGATCAAGGCCCGGGGCCATTGAACATAGCGGCGCATGGCGGTTGACACTCAAACGGCTGAAGCCGGCGCCGAACCGACTGCAGTCATTTGCCGGCCGGCGGTCTCCTGGGGTCCGAGGGTCCCGGAGGGCTCAAAGTGATTGCGGGGGTTCTTTTGATTCCGGTTGCCGCAATGCGCATGTCTGCTCATCGGGCTCGCGTTGCGGTTGGATGATGATCTGTTTGCGGGCCTGCTCAAGGTTCCAAGGGCGCTCAACATTGCGAATGGACCCGGAAGCCATTTCCACACCTCCCGTTCCTGGGAGACCCACTGATTTTGAACTTTTGTCACCGTACCATGTGTCGCTGAAAATGATCAACGTGGAACGTCGTAGGACATGCCGCTGAAATTGATCACAGTGGCACGCGGATCCTTTGGAGCTACATAGGCTCCCCCCTGACCATCATATGTACCCTTGCAGCACATTGTTCCAACCAGACCTCAGCGGTACTTGTCCCGGAGATGTTCGCGGCTGCGCCTAGTCCTCACCAAAGCAGTTGGGGTTTCCGTAATTCTATGTCTCTTGCCACGAATCGTGCAGGGGTTGGGAGCGGGGTTGCCGTATGCAGCAGTGCGTATTCTGGGTTCCATTGCTGTTTGTGCCCCGCTGCCACGCACATTGGATTGTGCCATGGGCCTGGAGGTTCGGTGTCACGGCTACTCAGGCTCTTAGTACGCGGCGCACGAGAATGGCAGGACCGGTTGCGATTCGCGACTGGCGCATTCTCCACATGTGCCCACGGCATTGCCATGGCATCATTCGGTGGTGTACATTCGGGGTACCTAGAATGTTGCTCCCCAAGTGGGGAAGGTTGGCGAAAGACGGGTTGGGGAACCGTCAGTGGCCTGGCAAGGGTGCCGGCATGGCTGCCAGGGGCGGAGAGGGGGTCGGTTTCGGGAAATGGGCTTGTGGCAACCCCATCCCCCCCTGGCCCCTGGGGAGCACTGGTTCTGTCCATGCACAGTGCCGCAGTCCATTCTCTGTGTAAATTGGCCAGTGTTTGCGCCATGTGTGCACTGTGGCTGTGACAGCTGTATTCTTGGAGAAGAATGCTTTATTTGGCAAACATGGGTTGCAGGCATCGTGTTGTTCAATGTACCACAATAACACCATCGGATAATTACTCAACCCAAACGAGCACTGTGAGGGGCTTTGTACGGTAAATTCCAACTGTTTAAGGGCACAGCATCTTGAAAAGTGAGGGACACTGGAGGGTATGCACAAGGAAGGTATGTACAAGCTTGTATCAAATTGAAGGTGTCTACGGTGTGCCCCAAGGTCACTTCATGCTCAAAGATAGCACCGTGTGCGCATCCCCATGGCACACGCACGGCGTGGAATAGCCCCCCAGTTGTACCATGAGCAGCAATACATGTAGTCACCAAAACGCATTTTCAACCGCTTTACTCCATTTTTGCTGAATTGTAGGAATGACAGTGTACGGTCCCTGGTCTCCACACATGAGCGCCTGGCGACTGCAACTACGATGCTGCTCTCTAATGTACATTGCAGTCTCTCAACACCGCGCCTTGATACGGGTGCAGGGCTTACATGCACGAAAACAATCACCCAGAATGCACCTGGATGGGTGGGACAGGTCGTGTGATATGCGTGGTGGGTCCCCGGGCAGGAGCTGCAAGGGAGCAGTGCAGGGACCTCCAGAGCATTGAAACTGAGCCCCACAGCTTCATGCCAATCTGTGATCTGTACCTCCTTGCAGTGGGGGCATTTTGCGCGCTGTGCCCGCGCTGTGCGCAAAGTTTGTACAGGACCATGCCCAACCTGCATAGTAGTGCGTATAACCTGGAACAATGAGCCTTGTTATGCATTTATATGAGTTGCATGCATGCTTTGCTCTCATTTGTAGTGCATTGGTATGTGTTGTTGTGCATCCTTTCCAATAGGTCGGTGGTATCTTTTTCGGGATTCGCCCAATACATATCCAGTGGCTCTACTGTAAGTGCAGATAGTTCTGATTCGTCCTCCTCATCAGCCGGCAGCACAGAAATCCCATTGCGAAGCAAGAAGTATCGCCGTGTGGCTGTACATAGCCGAAAGGAGGTTGTGGATGTGGACGCCATGTCGAGTGGTGCATGTCCTGTACATATGCTAAGCGAAGGGGAGTACGGCATCCACACTTCGAGTTAAGGACAGACTTTATTCTTGCCTTTTTTTTGCATGTGTCTTTGCTGTGGCTGGGGACACTGGCATCTCTTATGCTGGGGGTGGGGTGAAACATCAGACTGTCCAACGTTGTGGGGGTGTAATATGGTTTGTATAGGCAAGAATATTGCCAATTGTAGCAAAAACCCCCAATTTCTTCCTGTCATGTGTGCGCTGTGCCCGCGCTGTGGGCGCTGTGCCTGCGCTGTGCTGTGCGCGTGCTGTGCACACACGCCCCCAGTTGGTGCATGACAGGAATTGATTGCCTTGGGGGGCGTTCTGCGCGCCGTGCGGTGCAAGGGAGATTTTCAACACAGGGGAAGAGGGTCAGCCCTGAGAAAGCCAGCCTGGGAAGGGACCGTGACGCCTTCGAGACCATTCCCTCCGGGATGGGCCTGGACCAATGGGGCTCGGGTCAAGGCTCGGGTTGCAGGCGGGTTTGGGACATCTCAAGTCAATGGTCTAGGAATCTATTGGGCATGCACTTAGTCCCACGTCTCCGAGCCACTTCGTGAATAATTCAATGGTGCCTGGCTGCAAACCGTTCAACCCAGCTGGGCGCTTCTGAAGCCTGCTGGTTTGTTAATGGGCTCTGGGCCGGCGGACAAGCTGTGGCATCTGAAAATGTGTACAAACTGGGGGTTTCCAAGAACAATGACCAAAAGGAGATATCTGCACTTCCTTGGAGTTCAACAGAAACATGAACAGTATCCAATATTACCCAACAGGATGGTCCCGGGGCAGACACCCCAATGACAAGCGCTGTGTGCGTGGCATGCCGTGCAGTGTGCCAATGCCCCCCCATACACCAGTGGATAGTTGCAAGGGTGTGTTTTAGTGGTGGGTGGCCGGTACGCTCTGCAGCTAGAATCATGGGCTATGCTTTTGCCACCACCCAAGGGCCTGAGGCTCCCAATGAATTTGTGTATTGGTGGGTCAGGGGCAGTGAAGGGGATTTGGCAAGAAAGTACCTGCAGGGGTTTAATCTGAGAGGGAATCTTTCTGCACGGGGCATATGGGGCATCTTTTAGGCAGTTTTTTGCCCCAGGGCATGTTGCTGTGTCGCAGCGTTGACTGAAGGGAACGACCATCTGCGGTCTTTTATTTCACAGTTGGTGTGCCCTGTATTGCAGACCACTCATGTTTTGTCCAAACACGGCTCGGGGCTGTGGATATGTGGGCTCTTGGGCCGCGTTGTTGAATTGAAGCCTCACCATGTTTTGCCAATGCATGCATTCATGTGGCGGTAGTTTATGAGGTTAAAAGCCCCTTGTGCGGGGAAGGCACAGGGCAAAGAATGCCTCTGAGTGTCAGATTCTTGTTCCCAAGATGGGTGACGGTTGACTGTCAACCACGAATGCGTGGTCGTCCAGCAGTGACAATTGTGGATTCAAGGCGAGGGCTATCAGGGCTAGCCATCAGGGCAGTTCGCAGGACACGGCAGCTCGCTGTATTGCCCTGCAACGATTGTTGCGGAGGTCCCCGAGCCCAGTGAAGTGGGTTCTAGAAACTTGATGATTCCATGTTGACAAATCATCATTATTTAGGAGGACGTCCTGGTGGCGGTCCGTCGATTGCTTCCTCTTTTCCGGGGCCTCTGCCTCCCTTCCGCCCTCAGGACCGTAAGGGACCCTCTTGTGAAATGTCTCTCGACGCCTTTGCCCAAGAACTGTCGCGGCTCCGCATTGCGGACAAGTACCATGCGGTGGTGCTTGAGCTCTCCAACGGAGAAGTCGACCGCCTGAAGACCATCAAACCCGAGGACTTCATGGGCAAAGAGGATGCGGAAGGCTTCAAGGTCTCAGCCCCCGTGGCCAGAGAGCTGGTGCGCCAGTTCAGGCTACCGCAACAGCCGGGCAGTCCCAGAATGCGCGACAGCCTCAAGCGCAAGGATTTCGATTTGACTGAGTACAAGCAGCAGTGGTTTGATAAGGAATGGACGGCCCCCGAGTGGCCCCGCATTCAGAAGAGCGCCGAGTTTGAGGCCAAGTTCAATCGGTATGGCTCCCTCTCTGCTGCGTCACATGATGGGCCGTTGGAGAGGGGAGAGGGGGTTGGCAGACTGGTTTACCAAAAGGGCCCACCAAAGCCTGCCGCGCGTCTCTCAACTTGATGGCCACTGGCGTCCGCCGGCTCAAGGGTCGCGGTAGCAAGCGTGAGGCGATTTGTTGCCACCCTAGGGCAATGCGTTTTGTCCTCCCTCCTCCTCCACGGGCGTCCTCTGGCCGGAGCTGTGATGGGGATCACATCCGTGTGTTTATGGCGCTCTTGCCCGTTTTAGTATTGAGTTTGGTTAGCCAGGCATTTCAGTTTCCGTTGCGTTTCCCTGTGGGGCAGTGTAGGAGAGTGTACGTCGGGTTACTGTCATTGCTCAATACGGGGGATATCTGGTCTGTACATCAGGTTTGTGGTGACTCGGCTACGACCCGCAGTGCCTGGCCTCTCCTCTTTTCAGTCCAGGGTTTCGGTGGGTCCACAAGGGGCTACGAGCGTATTTGGTGGGGTGCGTTGAGGTGCGTTGGGGGTTGGGTGCGTACCGCCAGTAACAGTACGTCTGAGTCATATGAAGGCACCCCCATCCTCGTTGCTGCTCTGCTTCCAAGGGTGAGCATAGGTGGACAGGCGGGGCGAGTAGGCAGGGGAACGGAAGGGGCAGGAGGGGGTGCGCAGGGAGGGGTGCAGGCAGGAGGCGAGGGCGCTGTGGTTTGGGTATGAGAAGCAGGCTCAAAGGTGGAAGGGCATGTGCAGCAGCAGATTGCGTGAATGGCAGGAGCGGCAGCCGTACATTATATGCGTTGTGCTTCAGGTTCTTTAAGGACCACGATCTGAACGGTGACGGATCCATTAATGGGCATGAGGTTGTGGGCTTCATGGACAAGCTTTCGGATTTGTTGGCCGAAAACTAGTGTGTGGCTTGCCCCCAGTGCATTATTTCCCCAACGTTTGGAATTGGACCAACCGCTTGACCGATCAACGGGTTCATCGGAACTCATCGACTTTGAAAAGGGCAACAGCGAACACAACGTTTTGCCACAAACATGAGTTTCAATACTATTCAGAGCCCCGACTCTAATTGACTGGCAAAACTGGACAGCTTCGAGTGAGGAAATGTAGTGAGTTGCTATTAAGTGCACCGGATGGGGGAGAGGAGAAGCACTCCAGAAGCCACCGTCAGCCGTTGCCGCGGCATGGCGAGCCAATCTTCAACCAGGAATTGAAGGCATATCAAGTACCACAAGATCTATCTGTTGAAATATGCGATCTCAATATTGCATAATGTCAAAAAATTCAATCCGCTCCTTTAGCACTGACGATGTTGGCTCAAGCACTGAACCTCCCTGCACTATCCTGGACCCGGTGGGGCCATGAAAAGGGGGAAGGAGGCGGGGTCCCCCAAGGAGCGGAGTTCCCTGTGCGGACCGCCACTGCCACTGCCAAGAACCAATTAATTTGCGCATCCAGACAGCCAAGCACCGTGGGGCTTGCCCCTCTTTTGTCACACTTCGTCACCAGGCGACACTGATGACTGCGCACCGATGCTGCAGCATTCTTCTCTGTTGGGCTACTCTCACTGGAAATGAGGCAAACTATGAGACCCACAGAACAGTGTCCAAAGATGTGTTGTTCTCTTTTGTGAATCCCTGTGCATATCATTTGATGACACCTGTGGAGCACAGGAAAACAGAAAAATTGCCTGCTGTGCAATGCAGTGTTGTATTGGCACATCGCACAGCCATTTTGGTGGCTCTCATCCATCACCGCCACGACCCTCAGCCTCGCCCTCCCCTCCCCTCTCCCCTGGCCTGGCGGCTGACCCCCCTCCCCCCCCGCTCCTCCTGCGATCCCCAACATGGTGCTGAAGGATCGAGTATAGACGCACTGGGCTGGGAGTCTAGTGGGTGGCACCCTCTAGCGCCACATCATTCCTTCCCCTCCTCCGTCCCCCCAAGGCTCTGCACTACATCCCCTGTTTTTGTGGGAAAAACTATTTGGAGTACTGACATTGAATGTGTTGCATTCTGGTGTGCGGAGGTGTGCATGGGTGAGAGTTGGTATACCTGTGATCAGTGGGACCTGGAAGACTGTGGAAGAGATCCGGATCGCCGTGCAGTGGAATCTGGACCGCAACTTCGATGGCGAGATCACCAAGGCCGAAGCCGATGAGTTCCTGGAGTTATTGAGGATGGGTATGGTGCGCTCGGGTGTTGTTAGAGCGTTGTTGTTTGAGTGACGGTGAAGGTGAAGGGAATGTTGTTCACACAGCGCGCATTCGTTGCAAAGGTTTTTACGTCGATGACTACACCAACCCTAGTTTTTGTGTTTTTTCCACAAGCAAGTGGGGTTTCTTGGAAGAAGATGTTAGCAATTCTAGTGATGGCATCCGTGTGATAAGAATTTGTGGGGAAGGGTGTCATGGACTAAGTGCCCGAAACGGCTATTGAATGGTGGGATTTTCTTGTTTTCCACGGTTTTGGTTTTTTGGGGTTGTAAGAGAATTGTTCCGAGCCTGCGGCGCGCGAAAGGACCCCCCATTGCCCGCATCGGGGGTTTTAGAGGATTTCCTATCGCGTAGGTTTTACCCAATATGCACGCAGTGCACACGCAACGTCCATGTAGTGCGCACACAGTCCACCGACATTGTCACGGATTGGTTGGTGCTTGTCAGCAACCGACGGCCCACGTATGTCACGTAACGCCGAACGGGACCCCCAGCGTTGATCTCGTTGTGGACAGTCGTGATCACAGCAATACTCGGAAACATTGCACACAGACGAGGGAAACAGGGAAGTTGTATCGAAATGGCTTCATTGCCCTTGGGCAATCCCCGATTTGTTTGGCCCATATCTGCCGCGCGCACCGCAGGAGGAGCATGAGGCATGGGATGTGGTATGGCAGGAGAGGGCCGCTCCAGACATTTCCACAGCGATCCACACCTTTCGGCACAGGAGATGAAGAATTGGTGAACGTGAGGCGTAACTCGGTGCCGGCCCCAAGGGCCACAGCGAAGAATGAATTCTTTGAGAATGAGTTTAAGAGGTCTGCCTCTTCTCAGTGCCTCGCTCTCCCCCACTGCCAACGCTCAGGCCCTCCCCGATCGCGAGCTCAGCGGCATTCTGGGGCTCCGAGCCACGTGCTGTTCCGCCTGCCGCGATGCTGTCCTCACTGCCACCCCTCAGTCGTTCAATCAATGCAATTTTCCGTAATATTTTCCTCAGTTTTTGCCGTAATTTGCGTCGTTACAAAATTCGTAATCTGTTCCGGTCCCTGTCATTGTCATCTAATCTCTGTGCTCCGTGCCCTCATTCTTACATTTCGCTTCAACACCATTTTGTATCTCGTTGATGATGTGGGGCAAGCAGCGCTGTGATCCATGGACTCATCCCTGTCACTGAGTCCAGTGGCCCTTAATGGTCTTCACTCATCCATATCAACACGCTTGATACACACAAATGGGCCATGTATCCCGACGGGCACACTTGAGGGATTCGGCTGTATGACTATTTTGTCTTGTAAGAGACGCTGCATTTGTGGAGGCTTTCACTGAAGTTGTTGGGAATTGGATGAGGATAGTAGCATTGATGTGAAGAGAATCACTGTCATCCTCAAGCTCGTCATGGTAGCATCATCATCATTGTGATCATCCTCATTTTCTTCTTCTTCTTCTTCTACTTCAGATTCCTCTTCAGGGTCTGATTGCCATGAATCACATATCAAGTGACACAGCAGCTGATCTATGTGGCTATGTTTCTCTTGCGGCTGCCCTACCATTAACTGCAATCTTTACTGTTGCAATGCACCTGTGTGATTCAGGTACACTTCATTTGCACTTCCCGGATTGTTGGCGTAATTAAGTGTTGCCAGCCACACATCCACAGAGCAGTGGCAGCATGTACATACATAAACACAAGCCCTGCACAGCATGGGTGTGACCTATGGCATCGTCTGGTCTATGGAACAAGGTACACCAGGCAGAGCACAACGCTGAGGTGACGCTGAAGCCGCACACAGTGTCTGGACATTGGAAACCCCTCTACCTCTCAGTGTCCCTCCCTCTGATAACCCTCCCCTTCTTGAAAGACCGGTTGTGCTGTGCATTGTTGGACCAACTCAAGGCACGGAACGACGGCAACTTTGCACATTTTGCTGTGTTGCTCCAGCCGTGCGCACAGATCACTCCCAGCAGCAGCATTGGCTACCCTATTTCGGCGTTCTCTTTCAGGTTGTGGTCCAAGCATGATGATGACGGTAGCGGGACCATCTCTGGAGGTGAGACCGTTGCGTTTATGGATGACCTAACGGACCTTCTTCTACAGACATAGTATGCCTCCCACACATAGTTTGCGCCTTTTGTGTAGGCCGCTTTGATGCCTGTACAACATGCATGCACATGACGCCTACCCTGCCTGCCAGTCACAGGATAGCCTCCTGGGCGTTCATTTTGTGACCACGTGACAGATAGGAGGGCGGTTTCTTTTGAATCTTGACTGCTCTGCTGTGGTTTTGATCGATAGGGGATATGTTTTGAAGTTTTTGAAATTTCCACTGCTGAACCGCATGCCGCTCAGAGGTTTCTCGACCAATTGCTAGGTTGGCTAATGACAATGGTATATGCAAATCAACTGTTGGCAATGCCTTTGCAGAAATTAGACACAGTGGCCTGGCCTGCAGCAGCAGCAAAGCAGGCGTCAATTTATGGGGCCCTCTTGCTCAACGTTGTTTGTCAGGAGTGTGACAGGAAAAGCTGATGTCTGTACTTCAGAGTGCAATGACGGTCCCAATCCTCACATTGGGAACGCTAATCCTGCGGTGCCTTTGGCACCTGTGGCACGCACCTTGGATAATAATTATCCCAGGATACAGGCGGAATAGTGGTGCATACATATACACACTTTTACACACCGTATACACTCATCTACCACCTTTTCTCCTATTTTATTCCTACAGTCGCCTTTTTGGGCCTCTCTTCTTCACAAAAGGTGCACTTGTTTTCCGTACCCCATGGGGTATGGCCCCCGAAATGGTCCTAATCAAGTAGTGTTTTCTGATTTCGTCCCTGCGCTTGCCATTGGGTTACCCCTAGAACGCAGGGGTTATGTAGCCTTGGGCCCCAACACAAAGGTCTCAAGAAGGGGGAGGCGCTCCTCCTCAATGGCGGTTTTCCCGGAAGAAAGCATGGTATTATACCATATTCGAAGCCAAAGAACAAGGATCACCCAAGATGGCAAGCCAAGTACAACAATGGGCACTCCTTCATTCGGGGCCGTGGAGACCATTGTACACCTGGGCTGTGTGCCGCAACCCAAGCACGAAGTTGGGGAGGGACCAAGAGCAATCTCCCCTCTGTAGAGAGCGATGGTGTAAACAAGATCAACGTGCACAGAATATTTTTGTTCCGGTGTATATTTCCTTGACAGTGTGCACTAAAGCTCATCTTTACACTAACCTCAGCGACGACGCACAAGAAGCATTCCCAGTGAGAATGCGGCCCACATGGCATCCACTCCCCGACTGGCATTGCTGCTGGTTTGTAGAGTGGACCGAAACGGCGGGACATCGTCAGCAGAAAAAAACAGGCGAGGGCACCCGCCCATGATCTGCCGATGACGTGAGAGAAGAAAACAATGAAACTGGCCCGGGGGGGGGGGGGGGGGGCTGGCAGTCCCTAGTACCCATGGAAAGCTTGAAATTTGCCAACGGATGCCATGGTCCCAACCAGCCAGCCAGCCAGCCAGCCAGGGCCATTTTTACACCATTTGGGTTTATTGCCCCAGACACCCCAGTTTGGCCCATAATTCCAAACCTACTTTCCACCCTGGTTTTAATCAAACCGAATCCACCCAAATTTAGTCCTAGCAATCTCCCCCCACAACTTGACCTTGGAGAAAGTGCGATGACCAATTTGTGATACCTCGTCTAGGCCCTCAAGAAAGTGGCTTTTACAACTTTGCAGTGGTTGAGCCCTCAAGTGGGCCCTGAAGCAAGTGGCCTTGACATCTTTGTAGCACATCGTTGAGGCCCTCAAGGCCCTTAGGCTGGTGGCCATGAGCATTTTGCGGTACTTTGTTTGGCTGGTATTTTGTCTGGGCCCTGGAGAAAGAGGCCCTAACAATTTCGTGGCACCTGGTCTAGGCTCTCTGGAAAGTGGCATTGACAGCTTTGCAGAACCTTGTTTCGGCCCCAAGAAGAGTGGCCTTGACAATGGAGGATGGACCAGCTGATTCCATCCACACCCAACCAACCTGCCCACACTCAGCCTCTAACCCCCCCTCCCTCTGCCCCCGGCTTTTTTTTATTCTGTCCTTGTCTGGGACAGGAGTGAGCAATAGCATTGGGGGGGCAACAGCTTCGCTTGAGGCTTTGCAACCCTCTCTGCAACCACAGCACAGCTGCATGACACGGCACATGACTACCTAGGCCCCACCAAAGGGCCCCAGATGAGATCATGCTGGTTGCCTAGGCCTCACCACAGGGTCTTGGTGGAGCAAACTGGCACACTGCCTGCACAGGCAGTGACCCCCCGAAATGACTGGCATAATGCCTGAGTATGCTGTGCACCACTGATGAGTAACACTTGGTGATCTGGAAGTCCCGTTTCAACCTTTATGGCACCGCCCAGGCCCCAGGATGATGAAATACGAATTATGAAATTTGGCCCACCAAAAGCGTGCCCCCAAGGGGGCTTGAGGGGGACCCCTGATACCCAGACACAGACCCTTTAACATGATCCCAATGATGAGGTGATTATTTTGAGGTATGCATCATGTCTTTTTGGAAAGTTGCCCTTGGGGCTGCTTGGCAGCCCACTTTATGAGCCATGGCCAGTGCCCTTTTCTAAGGACTCAGGTGTCATCACAGCCCTCAAGCACCCCCCCTCCCCCGCCCGCCCCCTGTCCCCAGCCCCCACCAAAATAATTACATCAATATTATATCTACTGCTGCTTTAGTACTGGGCTGATGTAATTCTGGTCCTCAGAAAAATCAGATGACCAACCCCCAGCCCTTGGCCAGTCTCATGCGCATGCCCACACCCACACGTATTCCGACCGCCCTTGCTCTGGCGCATAGGCGTATACATGCACAGCCCAACACCCATGCATACCAATACTCGCACTGCTGATGATGCTCCCGCTGTTACAAATGTTTTTCATTTTTGAGTACTTTCCACTAAATTTTGTGGGAATGCGATTGGCAAAGCATTTTGGCATTTTTAAACCACCTGACACAGAGCTTGGAACTCCACAGATCGTTTGTGTTACAGTTTGTGTTGTTGGCTATTACTGGGCCCTAAACAGCCACCCGTTGTCCTGTCGCTCTGTGCCAGCGGATCTCTCATCACCTGCACCCCATGCCCCTGCAGTGCAACTGATGAGAGCAGGAGCCCGAGGTCCAAGGCCAAGATGCGCCAACAGGTCCAAAACGACCTTGACGGGGACGGCAATGGCAACATCACGAGGGCGGAGGCTGAGGCCTTCATCTTCAGGAGGGCGGCGGGTTCAGCGCTGCAACAGACGGCCTGAGCTGCCGTGCGCCACACTCCCGTGGGGCCGGGCTGTGAAGCGACTCTTTGGGTGGTATCATATGCTCGTATCCCGACGGAAGGGGCGGCAACCTTCATCTGCCCCCCCCGCCCATCCCCCCCACCCCCCCCTTCCCCTTCACGCATGCGCCATGCGGTCCATGTGGCGTAGGGCCCCAGTCTTGAGGACTGTCGTTTGCAGTCCATGGGCTTTCGTCCAGGCAGACCTGCCAAAGCTCCAGCGCAGTCTGCCCCAGCCAGGACGCAGCCCTTGCCGAAATACACTCGATTGTATTCCGTTCCGCGACTCCCCTTCCTCCACACCAGTTTTGCAATGAATAAACCCGAAATGGGTCTGAGGGGCACGATGGGCACCAAGAGATATATATCCTGTGCACATCCATGTCCTGTAAACATCTGCAATTGCAACGATTTTTTCTTTTCAGGCGTGTCGGTTGCAAATCCCAGCACACATTGTGCAGAACAGCACACTCTGTGCAAAAAGCAGCTGATCAGATGATGGGGCAACTTCTGAAGCACCTTTCTGCCCCAGTTCCCTGTGGCAGTGTCCAGTGTGCAGCCTCCAGGGCGGTGGAAGGCACCTCCCACCCCTCACACAGAACCCAGAATCACCGGCAGAACAGACTGCAGGTCAATACTGTTTTGCCCCCTCACGACATGCGCGGTACCAGATGCTGCCTAACCTGCCCTGACATGGCACTGAACCGGATGAAGGCTGTGATTGTGGACACGGTCGGAGCCTTGTGCCGCGCATGTACGTAATTGGTTTGGGTGTCAGCCACCCGTTGTGTTGACCCGGTCGACGCTGAGTCGCAAGGCTGACAGATACTGTTGTGTCCCACTTTGCTTGTGTTTGGCAGCTTCCTCTAAACTGCCCCTCAACACCATGGTTGCACCAAGCACAAGCGACCCCACTGCGAGTCATAGATGCCATACCTCCATCGGTACCGATTTTGCACCCCGTTTCGATCTTGCGACGATATTCCTTTGATGCCACCTGCTGGACATGTTGCAAAGCGTTCCATGTTTTCCTTGGGCGGGGACGATGTCTCTGGCCTTGGGCAGGTACTGTACACGCCTGTAACGTTGACGGCGTCCAGAACTCATGGTACTCGTGGTACTGCGCGCAACGTTAAAATTTATTTTCTGCGTGTCTGCATCGTTGGTCGGCAGGAGACAGAGGTTTTAGTCCGTTGTGCTGCATGCCCGCTCGGGGGGCCGTCAGAGAATCCTTGTAGATGCACAGGTCAATTTTCATGACCGAGAAGTTGCTGTCTTCTTGTTTCAGTGGAAGGGGGACCTCAATATTGCGCCTCACCGCGCAGCGTTGTGGCAGGAATTGCGCAATTGCGTACATCGTAACTGCAACCCAAGGCCCATCCGAACAAGCCGCGCCTCAGAAATCACACACGACAAATCACAATTGCACGCACGGTGGAAGCCCTGGGTAGGCCTGTCCCTTCCTGTTTTCTTTGCCCGGTGCAAGACAGTTCCGCAGTCCCAAACGTTGGTTCAGCCCAGTATTCAGCATTCACACGTGTCAGAATGGACTGGAGAGGAGCGAAGGGCAGACAGTGGCACTGGCATTTGCCGTTCCACTGGACCTCAATGTCGGCCACAGTGCTGTCCTGTTCCGGACTCGACTTCGGGGTCGGCATGAGGTCTGCGAAGAGCGGGCAGAAATGGTGGGTGGATTGGGGGTTTGAGGGGACGCAGGACAGTGTTTATCAGCTGATCATCTCTGGTCAGGCGTGTCATTTTTTTTTCGTGCCTTTGCTGGGCCGACAAATAGCCGGGGTTAGCCAAGTGAATGATGGATGAAAGTGGCGAGTCTGGACTGCTGGAAGAGTTGGTGGGTCTCAACTGGTGCGAGTATGGTGGAAGATCTTTGGATTTCGGAAGCAGCGACGCACTGCTTTAGAATGAAGTAGTGCTCTGGCTGCTTGCGACGTATGTGGCCGGTATTTTCCCACTCTACCACACATCTAGGATGCTACATGCTGCTTGCATTGGGGAGCTACGAGATGATGTGTTGTGCTATACAATTGTGTCCAGCCGCCTTCTTTTCGGTTTGTGAGACCACCCTTTTGCGTTGTTCCCAGCCTGGCGGTGTCGTATTGACACCTTCTTGTCGTTTCAGTGCCATAGTGCCATCCAATCCAACCTCCAGAGTCCTCAGTGACAGGTGATAGAGCAGCAATCAAAGGAATGCGTGTCAAATATGTTGCATATCAACTAGCTGCCTAGTTCCTTACTGGCATGTATACACACACCTGTGGGGAAACCCTCCTAGCAACATGTCATGGACATGCATGCATCAAGAGGGTGTTGCACCATGCAAAGACAGACCCAACCATAAAGCATTGCACATGAACATACAAACAGGGAAAGGGAAACATTTGGGGAGCACAGGCAGCCTGGAGAGTTACCAGAGTGACACCATTTAGGGCGCTTCATGTACACAAGTGATGCACAGGTGTAGATGAGCAAGTGCAAGTCATCCGATTCTGCATACCTCAAACATGTGGCCCATGATGATGGGTCATACTTTATAGCTGAGCACCCTGACCAAAAGTGGGACGTATGTGGTTGTTGTGCACTGAGACGTACGGGCTGAAACTGTCTCTGGTGGGGCTTTCAGTCTGGAAGAACTGCTCACTGAGCCCCCCGTGCAAAGATTTTGTTTGTCGGTTTACATAGGCACTCATTTTGGGCCTGATGGCGCAGTATTATGGTAAAGTGTGCTGCTGTGTGGTGCATGTAACCCCCTCTTATTTTCTCCCACCTATTTTTGCATGTTGCTGGGCCATTAAAAACAACAACAACACACACCATACTTTGTCCACGGGCACCTTGGTACCACCCAAAATCTTTTTTAGCATCGCAGCAATTAATGGAACTGGCTTGGCAGAGCTCGTTGTCGTGGGTAAGAAGCCCTCCATACCACTCCATACCAATCCAAGAATTGATAGCAACCATCAAAAATCGAGAGCAACCACTCTGGATATAACAGCAACCACATAGAAGCACCCAGGAAGTCACCATGAAGTAGCAGCAACCACCTAAAAGCCACCGGCAAGTAATTGGAACCATTGAGGAAGCCTTGAGGAATCATCAAGAAGCCTCTAGGAATTCCTGCTGTAGTGATTTTGAGAGGACCTCACCAGCCCCTTGAGCCAACCACAAGCCCTCGACCCTGAACTGAGATTTCAATATCTGCCAGGGCTCTCAGCGGGCTTCTCTTTTATCATGTGCTCTCTATCTTTTCGCTGCCATCCCCTGAAATGTACAGAGCCTGCACACAAATTTACTGACTGGAAAACCCTCCTGCCTCGGCAACATAGCAGTGCAGGTGAGTTGACGTTTGGGGCAGTGTTTGGGAGCTGCTTGGGCACTTTTGGTGGGTGCTTCTTTCAACAGAAGGTACAGAGACGCATTTGTGTTGACTGCATGTTGCCAAGTAGTGTGTTTCTCAGCCCGAATTGGTTTTGCAGCGTCAGTCACATCGGTAAGAACGGGGATGCAGAGCTATTCCCATCAATGTTGCAAGGGGCCAGGCAATCCAAGAGGTCCCACAAAAGACAGCACACTGACAGTCCGGTCAAACATGATTTGCTGCCATCTCTCCGCATGTCCAAGGGCAACCGGATGCAGCAAACCTGCAGCAACCCCTCTAAATGTCTATCGTTTTAGCCTCTTTTGGATTTTGATGGCTGAGTAGTCCGATTTTCCAACGAATCGCCGTGCAAAGTGGTAACGAACCCGCTATCCTCCTCACATTACTCTGCAATGGGAATCTGTGGATCAAGTGATAGCGAGGCCAAGTGGTCTAAGGAGGCTCCGCGTGATAAGACCCTTAAGTGGAGCTATGACTTCAAGCTGCAACCGACCAAGCCCAAAAACAAAATCAAAGACCCTGGGTATTACAAGGCAAAAGGTCTGAAAGGTGAGATGTGGGCGCGTGGCCCTGGGACCATAAACGGTGATCAAATTCAAGTCGAAGATTGTGAGGATTGCGATTTCTTTCTCTGCGATGAAATGGACTCCCTCGTCGTGGATGATTGCACAAATTGTCGGTTCTTCGTGGGGCCCACTTCCGGCAGTGCCTTCCTCCGGACCTCCTCCCACTGCAAAGTGGTGATTGCATGCGGCCAATTGAGGCTGAGAGAGTGCAAGGACATGGATTTTTCAATCTTCTGCAACAGTAAGCCGGTGATTGAGAGCTCCAAACGCATAACTTTCTGCTGTTTTGACGGCTACTACTTCAATTTGAAAGAGCAATTTGACGCAACAAAGATGAGTGTGTTCAACAATCGATGGAGTGAAATCCACGACTTCACTCCGCAGAGCACGAACTGGTCCTTTTCAGAGCCAACCCTGCGGCTGCTGGATTTCGTGAAGCCGCTAAGCACTGGAATTCCGGACCTCATCACTCCCGAAGAGGAGTCCAATCCGCACAAAGAAATGGTGGTGCCTTTGACTTTGGGCACGAGGCCTTTGATGACCAGCGGAGAGTATGGCTTCGTGCTCTTCTTCCCAAATCAAGTGGATGCCTGCAATACTTTCCTGTGGCTATGCAAAGAGAAGGCTGTCACCATCACCCAAACCAAAGAATGGGTTATCCCTCTAATAAATGCACCTGAGATATTCAGTCAGTCACCAACGGTGCCTGAAAAGCGCATGCTCGTCACCGGCCCCAGTATTTCTGTTGGAGTATTTGGCCCGAACGCTACCGAAGACATGCTTCGCCTTCTGGAGCCGGTGCCCGTGGGTGCATATTACGCTGCGCAGTCCGCAGTAGAGGCAAAGCACCTGCACGATCAGGTCTTCGACAGGCACGCAATGGCGGCGGACTTCAGAAGCTAAGCGCATCGTTGCAGGTGATGGCATGACTCATCCTCCTTAACAGAGACAGTGCGGTGAGTTCTGCTACACAGCACTCCGTTGTATGGCGGCATGGCGTGGCGTGGCATGGCGTGCGGTGGGATGGCGTGCGGTTGGGTGGGGTGGTCTGTGGTGGGGAGGGGTGGTCTGCGGTGGGGAGGGGTGGTCTGCGGTGGGGAGGGGTGGTCTGCGGTGGGGAGGGGTGGTCTGCGGTGGGGAGGGGTGGTCTGCAGTGGGGTGGAGGCATGGCGTGGTGAGGTGCGTTGCAGTGCGGTGCGGAGGCATTGGTATCGTATTGCTGGGACGTCGTACGTGGGGACACATAGACGGGCCTCGGATTACTGACCCAACCCGATCCTTTTCCGTATCGCTGGTAGGTGTGCTTTTGGTGCTGATGGAGTGCAGGAATTTGTGCCCAGAGGCTGCGGAGTACCTGGCGCACTGCGAACTCTGTGCACTGTGTGCGGGGCAATGGAGCATGTCGTGCACCGTTCGCTGGGGGGAGCTCTCTTCATGACACAGCCGTATCCCATAGTTGCCCTGATAGTCCCCATTGTGTGTTTCTTTGGACTTGGGTTGTGGCAAATTGCAGGCACGGTCTTGTTGCTGTCGTTTGCTCAGCTTCGCATTACTTTTGGTATTTGACCTCTTTTGGGGCTTTGCGTCACTGATCTTAACCTCTGGATTTGCCGATGCGTTCTTTCTGCAATTTTAACCCAACAGCCTGGGCTGAATCCACAAGGGGTGGCTAGGCTATTCATAGAGTGACCTGGACTGAATGTGCTTGCGCGTGCATTTGCCCTTACCTGGGCTGTACATACGCAAGACGGGTCGGCGTCTCACGGCTCAGACCTCATGGCCGATACGCTGGTCACCGCGCCTGTTTGGGGCAGTGCTGAAATGTGTTGCATGTCTGGATCACCGCCCTCGGGATACCACTACGCCCTCGGGATACTACTAAGTGCCCTTCGACTGGAGTTCAGGGGCCACGACGTCGCCCATGGCGCTCAAGGCACATGAGTACACTCCGCATCGTAGCATTTCGGGGCATCAAAGGATGGTGGGCTGATGACTAGAGGGAGGTCTGGGAGCCGCTCAGGGGATGGTGAGTGGTCTTGGGGATAGCTGCCACCAAAGATGTGCCAATGCCCAAATGCAGAGTGAGGGGAGTGTGAGGGGACACCGAGTCTTTTCCTGCACAAATCCTGTAGAAGCCCCTGTCCTCCTGCCAGAGTGCCCTTCCCCACACCCCATGGCACTCGAAGGGAGGCGATGTTGGCGCCTAGCAGTGTTTTGCCGTCCTGTAAGCGGTACAGATTTCTTGTTACCCTCTCACCCTCCTGCCCTGTGTCAGGCAGATTCTAGAAGATCTCTCATGACAACGTCTAAAACACGCCGGGCAAATTCTCAGCAATATGGGATGATGTTGTGGACATGATCATATGGCCATTTCATTGCTGTTTGTCTCATGCACATGCTGCTGCCAAGAGTTTTCTTGCAAGGGTCGGTCGGGAGAGCAATCTCGATTATTGGCCAAATGGTGCAAACCGTGCCCCCGGGGGGGGGGGGGGCGGGCCCGGTCCTTGTATGCGACACCCCCCCCGCCCCCCTCCCCCGCCCCCCGGGTTTTGAGAGATAGTGGGTTGGGGGCATGGCGCCAACGGCGCCCCCTTTTTTTGGTGTATGCTTCCTTTTCATCAAACCATCAGTGCTTTTGAGCGCCAAATTAGCAAGACGAGGCGCTATACAAATGTTGTTTGTTGCGAAGTGAAGATCCTGCATTTGGAGCAAAACCCCGGCCCAAGTGCGGCGCCAAATTCTTTCAGGGGGTGAACGCGGTACTGCGTTCTTTCTTTCTTTCTTGTTTCTCTTTCCCACGCTTTGTTGTGTGGCCCCATGAGTTGGGGTTAGGGACTCGCAATCCACCCTTTGTTGCGTGGCCCCTTGAGTTGGGGTTAGGGACTCTCATGCTTCGGTGTGGCCCCTTGAGTTGGGGATACGACGTTTTTCCGCGTTTTCCTTAGGCAAGTGCTCCAAGGGGCGGTTCCCTGATTTGATGCACATTGCAGAGGCAGAGCAAGAGGCGGTGTTGAATTGGGTGCCTCATAAGGCAAAAAAAAAATTGGGGCAATGCACCTGCACAGGCTGATGATGCCCAGTCTGATGCAGTGGCCTCATCTGCACTTGGCCACGTTGCTTCATCGCCGTCAAGCTTGCCTCCCTTGCCTTTGCCCCAGTCAAAGCCTCTTGCCCCCCCCGCTCCCAAGTGAGTCCGAGGCAACGACCTCTGGGGCTGAGCGATCTCGTTCACTTCAAAGCGTCGGGACGCGCAACAAGAAGAGGCGGGACGAAGCCCAATCGGAGCTTCAGTCGAAGCGCGCCCGCCGAGACTCCTCCTCCTCCTCCTCTTTCAAGGACCTCTAAGCAGCAATCCATCCATTTTTTCTTTTAACCCCCAACTCAAACG
Organism: Eutreptiella sp. 'Long Island Sound 2002'; assembly: GCA_964036045.1. Classification (NCBI taxonomy): domain Eukaryota; phylum Euglenozoa; class Euglenophyceae; order Eutreptiales; family Eutreptiaceae; genus Eutreptiella; species Eutreptiella sp. 'Long Island Sound 2002'. Next base: position 37,477,197 of record OZ038391.1, on the reverse strand, counting down.
AAGCCTAGGAATTTTTCTCACAAACTAACCAGGGGGCGCGGGGGAACAAGGGGGGAGGGGGAAGGGGGGAGGGGGGCAACACGGCGACCCTTAAGACTTTCTTCTCGGCAATGACGAGAAAGCGCTATTATGGCACACATACCTCCGTACCCCCAAACCCCTAAACACACATTCCCCCTGGAGGTATGCATGTGGTAGTAGTGGGTCGCGCGCAAGCCCCCCCCACCTTGGGGACCCCCCCCCCGCCGAAATATCCCGCCTACACCCCCCAGCCGACCCCCCCCCCCCCACAACTACCCCCCAGTCCCCCCCCCCCCCAAGTTTTGACAAATAGCGGGGGGGGGGGGGGGAGGTGTCGCATCAGGACCGTTGGTAGTCGTCCCCGTGGGACCGTGCCCACACCCTGTGCACACTATGCAAAACCGGTTGGAGGAAGTTGGCAGCCTGTGCAACAAAATTTGATGTACGTGTCATGAATATATGCTCAGCTTTTCATACTCTTTCTGTGACCCCATTGTATGATAGAACGCGGAATGTGTGCGAATGTTTGTGGCTGGTGAAGTTGCCATTTCAAAATTGCCAGAAACCAAGCCCAAGCTAGAACCCAAGATGTTCCAAAATGCGAAGTGCAAGGTAGCCACTAAGCCCCAAGCCAAGGCAGCACCCTAGTCTACCACCAAAGAGCAGAACAAACAACAATTCAGCATCGTGGCTCACAGAATTAAAAGTTTCGTTTCAAAAATGCATCGAAGAGTGGCGCATTTTTTGCACCTTTGCAAGTTGACTGTAGACTGCTTTACTGAAACTGTGTTCATTTATGCGGAGATTTGCAGGTCTGGTGATTTGTGCACTGAGTTTTGCACCAGAAACAAACTGTTCGGCTTCGAAGCCATCACCGCCAATGTTGTGAATTGCCTAGAACATCCATGCACCTCAAAACTAGTACTCCACATGTGCCCCACACTTATGTATAGCCAAAATGCTCAGAATTTAATTCACCAATTAAACGTGAACCACCCGCCCCCCGCACTGTTTCCGGACAAGTCAATATGAACTGAGGGGGCGTTTTGCGCGTTGTGCAGAAAGTTTGTACAGGACCATGCCCAACCTGCATAGTAGTGCCAAGTACCGTAACAATGAACCTTGTTATGCATTTATATGAGTTGCATGCATGCTTTGCTCTCATTTGTAGTGCATTGGTATGTGTTGTTGTGCATCCTTTCCTATAGGCCGGTGGTATCTTTTTTGAGATTCGCCCAATACATATCCAGTGGCTCTACTGTAAGTGCAAATAGTTCTGATTCGTCCTCCTCATCAGCCGGCAGCACAGAAATCCCATCACGAAGCAAGAAGTATCGCCGTGTGGCTGTACATAGCCGAAAGGAGGTTGTGGATGTGGATGCCATGTCGAGTGATGCATGTCCTGTACGTATGCTAAGCGAAGGGGAGTACGGCATCCACACTTCGAGTTAAGGACAGACTTTATTCTTGCCTTTTTTTGCATGTGTCTTTGCTGTGGCTGGGGACACTGGCATCTCTTATGCTGGGGGTGGGGTGAGTCATCAGACTGTCCAACGTTGTGAGGGTGTAGTATGGTTTGTATAGGCAAGAATATTGCCAATTGTGGCAAAAACCCCCAATTTCTTCCTGTCATGTGTGTGCTGTGCGCGCGCTGTGCACACACGCCCCCTGATGGATGAGTCAGGCACAGGATCTGAAACTTGATGGATTCTCCGGGAGCCCTGCGCACGCCGTGGGTGTTGGAGTCTGACACTAAATTGCCTTGTGCTCCATGGATTATGTTTGGTTTTCAACACTCCTGAAACAAATCAGTACCCCAGGTGCTACCGCGGTGTGAGACATGAAGTACTGTTGGAATGCCAGAGTGTTCTGGAGGGTAAAGCCCGTCGTCGATTTATGGCCAAGCAGCAAGGCTGTATTTGGGGTTACAACAAAGTCATGCATATTCTTGGCCACGGCTGCCCAAGGGATGCGATTAGGGGGAGCACCTAATGCTGCGCACACAGCGCGGGGTTTTGGCCATGTTTGTGTGGCCAAGCACCCATACTTTAGCCTGCAGTCAGTTCTGATTGCGTTCACTGAACCTTCTGGTGCTATTGAGGTTGACTGCGGGGCCCTGCTTTAATTTTCGTTCCGGCAGCCCCCAACCTCCCCTTGGACCCTGGTCTGGTCTGCGCTGCAGGAGCAGCAAGGCAAACAAGTTGAGAACAAAAAACTGGGTGCGTCTGGCATGAGGTCAGGATCATCTGGTTAATTCAAAGGCCCGACGTCATGGCCCCTTCATCTGAAATCCTGGGTTTTGGGAATTTTTTTTTGGTGACCCGAAAAAAACATCTCCACGCCTTCGGCACATGTCAAGGGTGTTTGTTTTCTTGTTTCATGTGTACTGTATGTACATCCGAATGTGCAATGTCCCGTTTTCTTGTGTCTGTTTTGTGTTGGTTAGGTGAGGGAAACCCGATTTGGCCTACAATGGTGATTTGACTTTGATTCTTGCGGAAAACATGTCCTTTCCATGAACTGGGTCATTGTCCAACAATTTTTCTATTTTGCTGGGTTTTGGGTAGTTTCAGGCAGGAGGGGGTGGGGGGGGGGGGGGGCTGCTTCGACCCACTAACCTGATTGACTGCCTGACTTTATCAGCAAAACTATGGCCCGCACTGCGACATTTGAGCCAGAGAGGATGGATTCACCAGAGGAGCTCAATGATAAGATTAGCCAACTGGTCCGGATGATCTCTAGCTCACAGCACATCATAGCCTTCACAGGGGCCGGTATATCGACCTCAGCCGGCGTCCCAGATTTCCGAGGTCCCGAAGGAAAATGGACCCGCCAAGCGAAAGGGCTGCGACCAGTGACCGGCGTCAGCACCCTCAAAGCCATTCCAACGCGCACACACATGGCGATCATGGAGCTGCTGCGCCGCGGCGTGCTCAAGTACCTGGTCTCTCAGAACTGCGACGGGCTCCACCGCCGCTCCGGAGTGCCAGCCTCCTCCATCAGCGAACTGCACGGGAACAGCAACGTCGAGGAGTGCGAGAGCTGCGGGCAGCAGTTCTTCCGCGACTTTGCCTGCCACCGCGAGAGCCGCGGCCATGATCATGGCACAGGGAGGGGCTGCACGCGCTGCGGGAGGGGGCGGTTGCTGGAGTGGACGATCGACTTCGGGCAGCAGCTGCCGAGCCGCGGTCTGGCGTTGGCGTACCGATGGGCAGAGCAGAGCGATCTGTGCCTTGCCCTCGGGTCGTCATTGACGGTCTCGCCGGCGAGCGACGTCCCCGAGATCGTGGCCCGGAAGGGCAGGCTCGTGGTCGTTAACCTCCAGCCAACGCCCTTAACCGAACAGGCCGCCCTCCACATCTACGCGCCGGTGGATGTGGTCATGGACGCCGTCATGACGCGGCTTGGCCTCCCGGTGCCGCCGTTCCGGCTGCGCCGTCGCATTGCCGTGGCCGTGCGGCGACTGGGGGACGGCGAGACGCAGCTTCGGGTCCGGGGCTGCGACTCCGAGGACCCGCATTTGCACGTGGAGAATGTCCGAAGCGTGGCCTGGGGTCCGCCCGCCGTGGACCTGCGCCCGCTGCGCACGCTCGCGGAGCAAGGCCCGTGGTGGCAGCCGGGGGACGAAGTGGAGGTGAAGGGGGATGACGGGCGGTGGCACGCCGCCAAAGTGGCCCAGCGGCAGCCCAACGGCGATTGGACGGTTTCGTGGGCCGACGAGCGGACTCCGTCGTGCGATGTGCCAACGGCCTTCCTCCGCTCGAAGACTCTGTGCAAGGGCTTGCGGGTTGACACGACTCAGCCTTGCGCAGTACCGATCCGTCTTTCTTTCTTCGGGCACTACAACGAGCCAGCGGTGGAATTGTGCTCTCCGGTTCTGGGCTCGGAGGACGTGGAGGTGGTCCATACGCTGGAATACGATTTGACGGAAGGCGCCTGGCACTTGATGTCCTCAGAGCGATGTGGTGCCACGGATGCATCTTCTGGCAGCACTACGCCTGGGAATGAGTACGGGCAACAGCACATGCAGTATGTGGTGGAGGCCTGGATGAAACACAAGAGTTGGTCGAGAAAGCATGCAATGGCAATCTTTGAAGCATACTGTGAGCGGCGGAGAGCGAGACTGGATTTCGGACCGGAATGACAAGACGCCGAATCTTTACGGAGTACACTGTGCGAGCACGCTAAAGCGTGGCTTTCTTCAAGCAACTGACTTCACCAGCGGATTTGGCGGCCCCGACTTCAACATGGGTCATGAAGCAAGAATACGGTTTTTATGGAGAGCTGATAGATCTCGGCTTGCAAAGCAAAGACCCTGGGTTCGCATCCGGGCATCCATGTAATTCTCTACAACGCATGTGGCAATGCTTGCCGTACAAGGGTTTCCATTTGTTTATGCCCTCGTGTGTGCTCTGCTCCAGAGCTTTGTGTGTGTGCGCACGCGTGCGTGTGTGTGCACGTGCGTGTTTGCTCATTGTGCAGGGTTACTATGTATTTGCCCCAGGTTAGGTATGAGCCTGAGATGTTGCTTTGGGAGAGTGTCTGCCCTGCGCTTGGGCGACATGCGTAGGCGAGCATTTCTTACCTTACCTCAAAGTATTGAATCTGAGGTGAACAAATCACCAAGCCAGAGCCATGCCCCATCTCTGACACGGACGATTAGTGCGCGCAGGGCGCAGGGCAAGAAGCCCCTCTTTGTTACTAATTTAACACTAAAATAATTGGAATGGTTGGCAAAAGGAGACAGATATGTCCAATCTCACCCCTGACACCTGGCAAATTGCATTATTTTTTCCCCTGCCTTTGCATTTCGGTGTGCACATATCCGCTCATTATTCTAGCCTTTGGGCGTGGCAGCGGAGTCTTGCATGCTGGAATGTTGGAGTTTTCTATTGTGAGCAGAAACGCACCCTCTTGTCACGCAGACTTTACATTCCAGGAGATTCGAGCGTCCACCAGGGCGCAAGGTGGCCGAATATCACAAGAGCAAAGGTTCCCCGCTCATTGTTGCATGCATGTGATTGTTGAGACGTCATGCAAATCGTTTGCATCAATGCCAAATGGCAGTTTTCTGCTCTGTCTTTTGGCTCGATCTAGGGTTATTGTTCCCGGGGAACAATCATGGTTCCAGCAACTACCGATGGGTGGCGTTTGTTCGTCTTTGAGGAGTAAACACCCACCTGTATTTGTAAATAGTGTGCCTTGGTTATCCATCCGTCTGCAGCGATGGTGTGCTCAGGCAGCACGTTGCCCTTCGTGCTGTTGTCCACCATTACCCACCGCACTTCAGTCATCACCGCACCTCAGTCATCAACGGATTCGGGTGCTTTTGGTGCTTTGCCTTGCCCCTGCAGTATTCAGTTCTGGCCATGCTTGTTGTAACCGAAAGTAAAAGGAATAATCTTTACTCCTGGTTGGTGTGTGAGTAAAAGCTGTGAGCGCAAGGGAAAATTATTCTGGTCTTTATCATCAGTCTTCGTATTATTTCCCACACTTACGCGCCAGTTTAGCATACTGAACTTTCCTTGTGCGTGCGTTGAGGTTGGGGTCCTTCAGATCATGGTGGCAACTGCTTTATGATGAATGAGTGGTCCAGTACTTTGGTGTTTGGTGACCCAAAACTATGGTAGGAAGCCCATTCCGATGGCCTACGTTGAGCATATTCAACTCTTCAAGGTGAAGTACTCCCACCAAAGCAAGTGGCATTTTCAACCTATCTATCAACAGGCATGAGCATGCAACACAACATACCCTTTCCGTGCCGTCCAAGCTACGTGGTGAGTACGGGCAGAGTACAAGAATCGGCGCTTGCAGGAGTTGGAAGGGTTGGTGCAAGAGGGGTGGACAGTGGCGTACACAGGCAGGTCGGCTACAGCGTGTGGTATGGGAAGAGGGAACCCCGAAACTTTGCGGCACACGTCCCACCACACGAGCGGCAAAGCATCAGTCGGGGGAAGTTACGGGGGTACTGCATGCATTGCTGCATCGCGGAGCAGCATGGCTGGTGGTGGTGCTTGACTCAGAGTATGTTTTTAAAGCAATTACGGAGTGGTCGTCGCGCTAGCGGCAGCCTGGATGGCGCATATCCTGAGGGGAGGGAGGCCATCGAGATTTCTAGGAACAGATCCTGTGGTTACGAGAACAAGCAGGTGAACAGGTGCAATTATGGTAGGTGCCCTCGCACGTGGATGTCAAGGGCAATGAACACGCGGATGAGCTCGCGTCCCAGGGTCGTGTGCAGCATCCGAATAGTTTGCTGCCGTTGTCAAAATGGCAGCGGGTGACCAAGTGGGAAGATTTGGGCTTGGGGCCCATGGAAGAGATGGAGGGGCTGCGGGTGACCTTCAATGTGGACTTGGGTGGGGGGGACTCGTGCCAAGCTGGTAGCACGCGACATAGTTAAGACAGCGATCAGCATGGATGTCAGTGAAACCCATTTGGGGGGTTGGTTGGGGGATGGGGACAGTGTCGGGTTCAGCACTCATGTCGGTGATACCAGGACGAAGAGACGCGGGGCAGGTAATCAAGAGGAATCCTGACGGTCTGTAAAGGACTGGTTCTGACCTGAAACCCAATTGGCGCCCTCCAGACATCTTGCACAATGTATGTCGGAGCCTAACAGCCCCTTGCTGGACGGTTAGAGCAATTTGTGTTGAGGTCTGCTGCGTGAGACCTGTCGTGTTGTTGAGAATGCCAGAGTGAATGAGGGGAAGAGGAGGGAAACCCATTTGTGGCCAAGCTATGTGGTGGCAGGACTGACAGTGCTGCCATCGGTTAAGTACTGGGGGGTACAATTGGCAACTGTGTCAGTAGAGCAGGCCTTTGCACCAGCTATTGCACAAATGCTGGCATGCACGTGACCATTGGCAGCATTGCCGTTGGGGATGGAAGAATGTGCCTACCTCGTGGGTGGCACCAGTGGTCCATTTGCCAGCTAGAGCTTACCATCCTGTGGAGCACTACCCCCCCCCCCCTTGTATAAGCTACGCCCTTGCGTGGGTGCTATTATGATGTCCATCGCTCTTTGTGAGTGAACAAACGCACCCTCTTGCTTTGTCTGAACCCTCTGTTTCCCCTCCTCCCTGCGTCGTCTTGCGGGAGAGTAGGATGAGCCAGCGATCTAAAGACCGCGGCAGTGCCAAGGATCACATGGCTGCGCATCGCACCACCGGAGAGCCGGTGCTACCCACTGCTGAGTCCCAGCAGTTGGTCTCCATGACGCCGCTACAGCCGCCGGATTTCGTCGTGCAGAACGAGTTCTGGCTGCATGGGGGCATCCCTGATGTGGACAATAGTTCGGTAACATTTTCGGTCCTGGATGAGGCGAACACGGTCGAGCGGATGCGTACGTTGTTCCACGGAGCCAGTCCTAACCTGCTGCTGGTGGGGGAGGTCGATGGTGAGGATATGCCAGTGTTTTTAGAGTATGTTCATAAGCTGCTGAAGCTGCTGACCACTCTGGGGCGTCTGGATATAGTCCTGTTCAAGAAGGCGACCAAGGTGGATAGCTCTGAGTTTCTAATGGCAGCCATGAAGTTGAAAGACAAGCTACCGTTTGTCCCGGTGCGTGTGGGACAGTGCGACAGGCTTATAGGTTTTGTGGCGAAAGCACAGTCCTACGATGTGTGGGTGGCCACGTCTACGCACCGGAGTCGGCCTTGGTTTACTACAAAGTGGTGAACCCGCGGCTCCCGGGGGAAAATGCAGATGGCCTGTTGTTCACCCGACCCGGATATTGATTACCCGATACTGATCATATAGTACGGGTTCGCCTGGGAAGATGAGCTGATGACGTACCTCGACATTGACAAGAACTCGGCCAGGGGTTATATGCCCAGGGGTCAACACCGCCGCAGTCGGTACCTGTACTTGGAGACAGACCTCGGGCAGGCTAAGGGAGTGGTGGAAACATTTGGGCGTTACCCTCGCTTTGCTCTGCTGCCTCTCAAATGGTACACGAAGGATTTCCAGCCCAAGCATTTGAAGTATTTTTTTTTCGTACGTGATGGCAGCTATCTGGGATTTGGTATTTTCGCCGGGTCTGCCTGCAGCGACCCTGCCACAGCAAGGTGGTCCAAATGACAGCGATGTGGGGGCCGTCAAAGTGTTCAAACGTAAGCGCGGCGACTCGTAGTAGGCACGAGCGTATTGAGCCACTGGCCGTCCCTGAGGACGGCCTTCGGATCGTTGAACGTCAACAGATGGCTCCGGCGACCGCGGGAGTCGCGCCGCAGTGAGCCTCGGCGGGCCTCGGTGCCAAGACTCGTCAAAAAGCATAATATTGACCTACTGGGACTGCAGGAAACACACCTGCATGACCAAGGGGTGCTGGATGCACAGAGTTGGTGGCTGCGCAAAAATGGATTTGCAGCACACTTCAATCTCCAACTGGACCAGTCGGATAAAGGCTCCTCAGGCCTTGTGTGGCGGGAGTCCAAATGGGAGCATGTGTCGTCGGTGGCCATGGGCCTGCGGTTTTTGATTTCGCATATGCGGGCGAAGGCGGGGGGGGGGGGATCTGCGGGTCCTAACAGGACATTTCTCGTGTGACCCTAGCCAGCGCAGGCAACAGTGGGAATGCCTGGAGAGCAAGTTACAGTTGATGCCGCCACTGCCAATGGTGGTCCTGGCGGACCAAAACAGTGTTATGGTCCCTGGAGTGGACTCAGAGGCCATAAGCAAGGAGATATCAACAGTGGTGTCCGCAAGAAAAGTGGAGGGATCAGTACTGGGTGCGTGGACATTGTAGGACGCGTGGGTGCACCTGCATGGGGAGCGACACGAGGAGCTGAAGGGCTTCACCAGAGAGGAGCGACGGATAGATCGAGTGCACGTGCCCACGCAGGCGCTGCACAGCTTGCGTTCGGTGTATGCAGTGGCGACCCTGGCGGACCACAAGGCGGTGGTGGCGCAGCTGGGACCAGTAGAGGACCAAGGGGATAGGCCTCGCTTTCGGTTCCCGCTGGAGTTGTTAGAGGATCCGGCGGCGCTCGCGGCGCTGCATACGCGCCGAGTCCAACATGTCTGTGCCGCGGCGTGACCTGTTTTTGTTTCCCAAAATCCTGGATGGATGGTTCGATAATCCACAGATGCCGGGGATTTTTCAGGGACCTCCCCAGCAACCACCCACGGTTGGTGGAGGGCCGCAGGTGGACAAACAACAGATGAAGGAGGCAAAATGGGGTGCATACAAGACGAAATTGGTGGCAGAGCTGGAGAGCTTGTCTGGGGAGGGCTGGGCCGTTGTCTACACAGACGGGTCAGCAAAAGTGGTCAGAGGCTGGGCTCAGGCTGGATATGGGGCCTGGTACGGGCCGGGTTCTCTGCGCAACAGTTCAGACTTTGTCCCTTTGGGAGAAAAACAAAGTGTGAGCACGGCGGAGCTAAGGGGGGTCCTGCATGCTGTCCGCAGCAGGCGATGGGAGGAGCGCATGATTGTAGTGTTAGATTCGGAGTATGTGTTCAAAGGGATCATGCAGTGGTCCAGTAAGTGGGAGCGCCATCAGTGGAGGGTTTCAGGGAGGGAGGTGGAGCACAAGGAACTGTGGATGGCTGTCCTGGCGGAGCGGGAGCTCGCCGGGGACCGACTCCAGGTACGATGGGTACCCTCACATTTGAGGGTGGCGGGAAATGAGGAGGCGGACACGATGGCAGAGCAGGGGAGACTGCAGCATCCGTATAATGAGGACTCCCTCCCAAAGCGACGCCGCCTTGAGCAGCAGTGGGAGGAGTTGGGGCTTGAGGAAATGTCTTCTGGGGAGGGGGAGGCCAGCGACAGTGGATATTCACATAGCACAGGGAGCCTGCTTGGGGAGGAGGGTGCACCCGAAGCAAAACCATCATGGAGTTTGGACCTGCTGGGGTGGGGGGACAGTGATGACTACAGCACGGATGTCAGTGATAATCCCAGGGAGAGGGGCAAGAGAGTGGAACAAGCTGTTGTGTCGCCTCACGGCGCCTTGCTGGACTTGTGAACAATCAGTGTTGGCGCCTGACGGCGCCGAGTTGGACAGTATAGCCATCTGTGCCGCGGCTGCGCCGCGCGATACTTGATGAGGGCATGCGTCTGTCGGTGGGGACGTATTGCTGGACTTTCCACCGCTCTGCAGATAAGCTACGCCCTTGTCCAAGCTACAGTAGTTTTATTTTCGTCTCGGAGGTACCTGTCAGCTCAACCCAGTTCCTGCTGAGGGTAGGGAGGGCGACCTGACCTATCCTGACGAACTGTGGCGGCGCCTCTGGCGCCGTATCCGAGGAAGAGCTGTGGCGCTTCGCTGGACAGATGGGACAATGTTTGCCGCGGCTCCGCCGCGTGATACTTGCTGATTGAGGGCATAGGTCTGTCGGTGGGGACCTATTGCTGAACTTTCCACTGTTCTATGGCCAAGCTACAGTAGGCGTAGGGACCGTATTAATTTGGTACCTAATTTTAATTTGGTACCAAATGTAGTGCAGCCCCGAGGTGCGTGGGGAATGGCCCATGTCTTTGATGGGAAGTTGTGTTTTACAAGAGACCACATGCAAGGCAAGTTCATTCCCAAGGACTTGAAGTGGCCTCAGCCCAAACCAGCCCCTAAACCTCACGCAAAGGCATCTTCAAAGGCATTTTCAAGTGGTGAGCATGTGCAGCTGTTCCGCATGATGTATGATCGCAAGAAGATTTGTAGGCTTCTCATGCTTCATTGCTTGTGAAAACATGGGTATGAACCTAAATTTCCATGTTTCAAACACTTTCTGGTATTTGCATGCTTTTGGGAACATGGGTTGAGGTTGCGGTGCACTCATACTATGCGCTCATTTACATTTACGTGTGTGTCGGTAGTTGCATGTGTCACACGCAAGCTACGCCCGTGTCCAAGCTACAGTAGGCGTAGGGACCGTATTAATTTGGTACTTTGGCGTAGCTTATACAAGGGGGGGGTGTTACAACCTAGCTCCATTTGGTGCATAAAGTGGGGTTAAGTTTAAATAATTGGCACTCAGCACCACCATGTCCCACCACCTCCAGACCCCTTTTTTCAGAGGTGCTAGGGACACACCCAGCTCTCACATCAACCCTACTGAACCGGCCCAACACTGAAACAGCTACCAATGCTGTACCACACTCCCTGTCTACCTATGCACCCACATATGCCGATAGAGTAGCCTGTGCCAGCCCCCCTTCGCCGAGTGGCAGCGCTATGGCTGCATTCTGGGACAACTGCTGGGGTTCCCGGCCCCCACCCCCGCCCACACCCATTTCCACACCCACCATCTTTACGCTCTGTGTGTCCCACACCTCCAGCCCTTACCACTCGCAACAGCTTCACTGCACGTTCAAGTTCTTGGTATTGGCGATGAGAGGCCGGGATGCGGCGCTTGCTATCGGCCTCAGCGTGGGACTTGGCGTGTGCATTCTGTGGCAGTGCGGTGTGCTGCGATCCCAACGGGATGCCTCCGACGCCGCCGAAGCCGAACTGCCACCTCTGGACCCTGATGCCTCCCTGTTCCGCGCCGCTGAGCAGGGGCAGGCCTCGCTCGTTAGCCGGTTGCTGGCGGCCAACTGCGATGTAGATGACAGCCTGGAGGACGGCACCACAGCGTTGATTCGTGCGGCGGAGCTGGGGCACTCGGATGTGGTAGACGTTTTGCTGCAGCACGGGGCCGATGGGGGGGCCTCCCGCTGGGACGGCTGCACTGCCTTCCTGGCGGCCGCGCAGAACGGGCACGAGGATGTCATCGCACGGCTGCAGCAGCAGAACTCGCTCCACGTCCCAGACCCGAGCAAAGGCGGGTCGGTGTCACACGGCGGCGCCTTCGCTTCGGCTGCACGGGCGCAAGGGATGGTGAGTCGGTTTGGGTTGGACTGAGGGGAGCGATGTGCCCACGGCTCCGGCACCGCCAGTGCCGATCTGGAGTTGTGCTCCTGGTTCTGCCGTGCCGATGTGCAGTGGTGTACCGCCACGGCGCCGTGTAGTGAGGCGGTTTGGGTCTTTGGTGCAGCGCACGTTGAGTTGATGGATGCCTCAGATGTGGCCGATTGGGGCAGTTCATCGCGTTGTGCTCCGTGTCCTGCGCTGATCCACAAATGGGGGCTCCCTTGATTTTCCTGGCACTTCAAGAGGGAGGGGAGCATGTTAAGACTATGTGGACTGTCGTTTTCCCTGACTTCGGCTGTCCTTGCTGTTGCTTGCGGAGGAGGGGTGGTGGGCACTGCCACTGCTAACGATTGAGTGGCACTCGCGGCTGCATCGCAGAAGCAGAAAAGGGTCTCGAACCAGACAATGCGCCCCCCCCCCCCCCTCTTTTCTTCAGAGCCGCTCCCCACGGCAGTGCGATGGTGAGCCAAAATGATTTGTTCCAGAAGAGGACATGTACTTCGGAAAGAGGGACGGTACCACTTCCAACGGCGCGTCAATGACATCGGTCACTGTGCTCAGACAAGAGTGTGCTTACAGGTGGACGTGGGGCTGGGTGTTCGGTACGACAACATCAGCCCTGGCTCTCAATCACTCACAACCAATCAAAATGGCCCGCACTTGGACGCACAATGAGAGTACGTTTGCGCGCCGGGCAAAGTTTTCTGACCCTTTGGCGTGGCCCCTCGAGTTGGGGTAAATAACTCCCACTCTTCGGTGTGGCCACTTGAGTGGTCCGTCACGCACAAGAGGGGGATTCTTTGATTTTGAGTCGGGTGGCCATGATGGGGCCAACAAGGGTAGGGTGCATGTGGTCTTCCGATTTGTTGGGCCAAAAAATGGGAAGTTATTTGATTGCCAACAGTCATACAATGTGCCTGTGCTTAGGGTTCCTGGGCTAGAGGAGGGGGTGATGTTTGGGGTAAACCATTGTGATAGATGGCTGGAACATTCATTTGGACGCTGGGCGCGCCGGGCACGCGCCGCGTGCGCGCCGGGCAAACGTACCCTCAATGCTTTGATGGGCAGAGCCACGTCGCACAGGCCCGCCCAAGCCCCCTCTTTCTTTGTCCTTCCACACCCAATGGGCTCACATTGTTGTGACTTCACATTTTCACCACAAAAATGGCGATCCCAACTTTGACAGTGACACAGGGTCATCGTGCTTGTGCAAGGCCATGCTTGCGCAGGGGGGGGGGGGGTGGAGTACATGTCCTGCTCAAGGACAAGGGGATGGGGCAACAAGGCCGGCTCAAGCCGTTGATTGGGGAAAACCGTTTGTCTTTTGCTTAAAAAAGCACTCCCGTGTCCACCGGCGGGTGGTTACTGGTCAACAGCTGGTCCTCCGCTGGCGGCGTAGTTGCGGGAACTTCTTCAGCCGCACGAGGACACATGGAGTTCCCATCAAATAGCACATAGCACAACGATGCCTAGTGAAGGCCACCACCGAGGGTTGCATGCCGACTCCCACAGGTCGGTGATATGAGCCGCCACTGTCGAGTCCTTTTCAGGCCGTGCCGGACCACACAGCCCGCCGGCAACACCCGGACAACGCCCGGATGTGTTCAAATCCCTAGGGAATGGCAATGACACTGAGGGTGAACCAAGTGGATGCAGATGAGGACTGAATGTTGTGTTGGCGGGAGAGGGGCAGGGGGAGTGGACGCCATGGGGCCGATGCACTGCAATTATGAATCGTCGCACCAGACGATTCACACGACCTGTGTTGGCAGCGCCACAGGCAGTGCTGTTTGGCCGCTCAGGTTGCTTCTGCTGCGCTCATAGCTCTGCCCTCCCCGGGACCCCATGGAATCGGCACCAGCCCTCTTCGGGGGAAGATTCGGACACATTGTTGTACAGCCAACTGGGCGCCTGCTGACACTTCGAGGAAGCAGGTGAGGGAGGCAAGGGGACATGCACAATCTGTTGTGTGGGCGCCTCACAGCGCCGAACTGTGGACCTCTTTGGCCGCTGATGACTGTTCGTGGGCAGGGCCACACTGCGCGTAGGACAATGCACTGGAGATTTTCCGGGTGTTATGCCGGAGGGTGATGACCATCGTCGAAGCATGGCTCAGTACAGTGACTGGATGCAGCACAGCCCCGCCCCCTTCCCCTTTGCGAATGTATGGTCTTGTCTAAGCACAGTGCCCGTGTTGCGGTTGTTTTGCTGACCACAGGTTTGCGGGTCAAGAACGCAATATGACGTGGTTGTGTGCTGATTGTTGGGGGACAGAGGGGCTGCAGAGGGGCTGCGTCACACCCTGAATGCAAAGCCTTACTCTGATTCTGATTGTGACCATGACGCCAGTACTGATTCTGACTCAGAGCTCCTCACTACTGATGAATCATCATCATCATGGTACCAAATTTTAATTTGGTACCAAACATAGTGCAGCCACATAAGACATGGGTTTGACAAATTTGCTAGTCACATAGAGTCATGGACACATTTGTTGTGAGTGTTTGCCCACTTGGGCCCACCCCGTTTCTGAGTCCTCTTCTTCAAGTGATGATTCTAGTGACTCCGATGATGCTCCCACTGAATTTGTTTGGGCTAAGGCTGCCCGAGGTGTGTGGGGAATGGTCCATGTCTGTGATGGGAAGTTGTATTTTGCCAGGGACCACATGCAAGGCTATTTTATTCCCAAGGACTTGAAGTTGCCTCAGCCCAAACCAGCCCCTAAACCTCACGCAAAGGCATCTTCAAAGGCATTTTCAAGTGGTGAGCATGTGCAGCTGTTCCGCATGATGTATGATCGCAAGAAGATTTGTAGGCTTCTCATGCTTCATTGCTTGTGAAAACATGGGTATGAACCTAAATTTCCATGTTTCAAACACTTTCTGGTATTTGCATGCTTTTGGGAACATGGGTTGAGGTTGCGGTGCACTCATACTATGCGCTCATTTACATTTACGTGTGTGTCGGTAGTTGCATGTGTCACACGCAAGCTACGCCCGTGTCCAAGCTACAGTAGGCGTAGGGACCGTATTAATTTGGTACTTTGGCGTAGCTTATACAAGGGCGGGGGGGGTATGAACCAGATAGCTTGGTGTTTTGCTGAGGGTGTGATGCCTGGTGTGATGGCCATCATCCAACTTTGGCTACGCACCCCTGTGGTACTATTATTTCCAAAACCTGCTGGTTTGGCCATGCCAGCCATGTTGATTGGGCTCAGCAAGATCCCCCAAATTTTGTCCATGGCTGCTTTTGCCACATCATTGCTCTCCATTTTGGACCCCAACACTCACTCTAACCCTAGCCTAGGGTGAGAGCTAGGGCGTTAGGGTTAGGGGTGGGGTTAGGTGTAGGGTGAGGAGCAGGCTGAGGGTTCGGGTAGGCGTTAGCGTCAAGGTTGGGTTCAAGGATATTGTTGGGGTGCTGTAGCGCCTGGGCGGGGAGGGGTGCTACGTGGGCAAGGGGAATGAAAAGATTTTTCGGGCGCTTTCGGCGGCACCATATGTATGGCCGGTAGCTATTGTCCCTTGGTAACTAAGTGGGCCCGGAGAGCTGCGAGGGGGGGGTCGTGTACCCGAAGTGAGGAAATGGCCCACCTGTGCACTACCCGCTTACTACAAAGGTTAGGGTTAGGTTTATGGTGATGGTATGGTTAGAGGTAGGGCAAGGGGAGGTAAGGGGAGCCTGTGCCCCCCCACCCCACCCCAATTCGCCCCACCTGGACCCCCCCCCACCTTCTCGACCCCCCCCCCTTCCCCGCTCCTCCCTGAACCCTCACTCCAATGCCCCCCCCCCCCCCCCCCCACAAGGGGGCCTTCAGCCCACTTCTACTCTCACGGGGGGGGGAGTCGCGTACAAAAGCGAGGAGACGGCCCCCCCGTGGGGTACTGCTTGCGCGAGAGGGAAGCGGGGGGGTGGCAAAAAAAAAGGAGCACGAGCAGGGATGGGGCAGAAGAGTGGGGTCGCCGAGGGAGAATCAGGGAAGGGGACAGGGACTCGCCCCAAGCAGCACAGGGGGCCGAGCCCCACCACCAGCTCACCTTGGCCTGGACCAACAATAGAAGCATATTTGGTGGGACGTTGTCTTAGCGCAAATATTCAGTATTGTATCCATTACAAACTAGTCACTTCCCATGGTCTTGTGAGGTTGAGGCGGCGGAGATCAAAAGAGGTTACGGAGAGGTGGTGGGACAAGGTTACAATTGGGGAGGCAGATTAGGAGTGGGTGTTAGTGGTGGTTGTGGCCGGGGACTGTGAGAAGGAGCAAGTCGCAGTGGGGCTTGCAGAGGGTGGCAGAGACACAAGGGTGAGCGTGTAGGGGTGTTGGGTTGTAGAAGGGGAGTGCATGGGGTTTGCCAACGGGAGGTTGGGAGCAGGTGGCCGAGGGCGTGCAGGTGGCCGAGGGCTGGTGGTGGACGTTGTGTGGGTGAGAGAGTGGGGTTGGAGGCCTAGAAGGGTTTCAGGCCCACGTACAGCGCTCTAATGCACCAAACCCTGCAGTGAGCACAACTATACCTCCACTGCATACATGTAATTTGCAAAAGACCTAAACCACATGACAACCAAATTGTGTATCCGTCAGTGTTTTGTCCTATTGCATTGCATTACATAGATAGGATGATGAATATGACCAGGGTCGAACCCTTGGTGCATGACACAAAGAAGGTGAATGAGGTTAATCAGGTTCAACCGCTCCAACATAAGGCTGTTGCATGATCCTCCAAAAGCGCTACCAAACAGGGGGGGGGGGGGGGCTCATGGGCCTCTCACCCATGCAGGCTTGGGGTGCAAGTCACTAATGTGAACCCGGGGGGGGGGGGGGGGCGAACTCCTCGTACTCGACCTGATCATGTCGTACCTCGTACCAAGACAGTGAAGAAATGCTAAAAGTGATACGACCTGAGTGTTTGTTCTTAAAGATTTCCCAGCGTAGTACATAGGCAACAATGGTGGTAATTGAAGAGGAAATGATACCAAGGTGTAACAATGTGATGATGTGGATCATCCTGTGCATGCAAGTAGTACATAGGGAATGCCATACATGCAGTGCGCACACACTGCGAAGTTTTGGATGTCGGCAAATACTCAAACCCTAGTTTCGGCCCCTTTTCACAAGTTCTTGGTTCCGTACCAGGGTTTTTTTAGGTTCCTAAGCATTTAGGATGTGGCATATTTGAATTGTCAACCATTTTTGCCCATTTTCAACCATTTCCCCCTATTTCCTCCCCCGCATGGGCGTTAGCGCACTGGGTGATGTGGACTCTTTCGGGAATGCCTGGTATCCTGCGCTGTTTCGAACAAGTACATGTGTGCATCTTGCATGCCCTTGCATAGTTGTACTTTACAAGGCTGGGTGGATTGTTCATAATGACAGTTGATTACCACGTTGAAGGCAGTTTCGTTGTTCTCATGTGGGCTTTGCTGCTTCGCCGTGCTACTAGACAGGTGACAGGTGTTCTTGGGTGAGTATCCAGCCTCTGCGTGCGCAGTATGCACGCAGTGCGCACGCAGTGCAAGAACTTGGCCATAAACATGTGTCATGTGTCATGTTGTTGACAACATGTGCAGGGGAAAGGATACTATAAATTTAATAAGGTAGATCATCATGTGCATGCAAATCTGTTGTTATTCGTGCACTACTTTTCCGGCTTCATTGGTCTTTGCTTTGTTCATTTCCTGTGTGAGCCTTTTTTGTTTCCTCTTGTCCCTATGGGCCAACAATGGGAGCCATTTGACCTAGCCAAGCACACTAGGTGCAAATGTGGGTGGTTCTACAACAAGAATCTACCCGCTGACAAGCTCGAACAACACAAATAGGGGCCGCATCATCGCATGTACGAAGAAGATGAAATATTGCGGGGCTCTTTGCTACAGCACATGGCACTCCCGGTCCCTGGTCCCCGGTCCCTGGGACGTATGGAATACATCACAGTATAAAAAAAAACAATCTTGGTATACCAGCATGGGTTGCAGGATGCAAAATTCAGGTCCCTGGGACATATGGAATGCATCAGACTAAAAAAAAATAAATTCCCGGTATACCGGTAGGGGCTGCACGGTGCAGAATTTAGGTCCCTGGGACATATGGAAGACATGAGACTAAAAAAAAAAGTTCTTGGTATAGCAGCAGGGCTGCAGGGTGCAGAATTCAGGTCCCTAGGACATCTGGAATGCATCAGACCGGGAAAAAAAGAACAGTACCTATGCCATCCGAACGCCTAGGTCGGCTAAACATGTTGTACCACACTCTTGAAAAGGCAATTTGCAAGGAACTTCCCATGTGAACATACTTTTCTGATGGCACTTTCACCAATGTACACCACCAGTAGCCCTTGGGCATCACAGGAAGGCCGAATTCCCCCCCTTTTGTGTGTTGGTAAACTTGCCGTACCTTGTACTTCCGGAAGGAAAAAGTTCCATAATTGATCGGGTCCTCAATTCCGTTCTCCCCCCCCCCCCCGTGAACCCATGCCTCTCCTCACATCTTCAACTCTGAGACAGTGTATTCTGGACCGTGTATTCTGGGCCAGGGGTACTCTTGCTCCCCGGCATTGGATGCCGTGGCCAGGTCCTAACATGTAAAACTTGATCGCAGTGTCACACGCCACTCTGACGCATGTGCTCATTGGGTAGTAAGCTGTCTGTGGTCGAATATGATCCCACGACCATTCGTTTGTGAACACAGTGCTCTAACAACTGGGGTATCCAGCTTCTCCTGCCGCTGCTTAAGATGGTGCCTCATGTGCTGTGCGCGCGGTGCGCCTGAGGCACAGTTGGCGTAGAATGCCAGTACCAATGAATGTCGCCCAAAAGCGGTCATCAGGGCCTTAGCATCACAAATGGATGGCAAATTGTTGTCATTGACCCTGTCACTGACCCTTGACCTGCTTCGTGTACACTCGATGGACACTTGGTGGAACTACGATCACGAGGTAAAAAAAATGGATGGCCAATGGTTGCATTTGCGTAGAAATAACAATGAGGTCTTTGGAGTGGAGTGGACCCTTGTTGTATGCCAACCCCTGAGGCCACCACGTCCCTGCCTGAAAAGCTTGTGTAGTATACCGTCACATGACACGTCTCCCTCAGCACGTGGTGCAGTGCACGGTGCGACTAGGGTACCCTCTAAGGGGTATGCCCACACATAGTGCAACCTGTAGCCTTCATGGGTAGGATTGCACCTGATGCTTGAGGGGAGAGCCTCCATAGCAGCACCTATGGTGCCGATCGTCAGGATGCCACCCGGCACCCGGCTTGAGGGGTGAGCCTCCATAGCGGACCCTGTGGTCCCTATGGGTAGGATTCCCTTAACTGAACTGAAGACAGGGGGGCTGCCTGCAGGTCAGCCACAGGGTAGGTGCACGCCCCTAATGCCTGCCTTGTGTCCAACAAGGCAGGCCGCGCTCCCATGACACCTGTGTAGTTTGCCGTGTAGTCTGTAGATGCCTATATGATGATGTTCCCTGCTGTATGGCTGCACAGGTCGACACTGCTGTGGCCCATGCAGTCACTGGGTGCCTGTGTGTTGTTACAATAGCATGATTGCCTGGTATGTACTGCCCGACTGTCTGCCACCTGGTGGGGACCAAAAGACCCCACCCACACCTCCTGTGAGGCATGCCCGGCGCACGTCTGGGGGCCAAGGCGGGGATGGGGGGGTTGAAAGCCGAAAAAAGGCTCGGGTGCAAACACCGGCCTCCGATTTCTGCCCCATCTCGTGACTTTCAATGATTCCAGGTTTCAGAGATTTTCTGATGTGGGTGGATGGGTTGGTCAGTCATCTTCGGCCCCGAATCTGGGTCTTGGGGGCGGGGGGGGGGTCCCAGCTACAGCCTGTTCATCATGTCCATTTGACGCAGTACCCACAAAAATATGAAGCGCGCTTTTTCCCACGACCTCCCTGCCGGTTGGGAGCAAAAAATCCGCCCGGATGGAACCCAAATATTCATCGACCACAACACAAAAACAACTCATTTCGAGCCGCCACAGATCATGCCTGGCGCATATTCCGGCAGTCCGTATGTGCCGCCCGGGTCACCGCAACCCCAGCCCTTCGGGCAGTTCGCGCGGCCTGGCAGTGCCCCCCCGCAGCTGTACTCCCCGCAGCCGTACTCCCCGCAGCCGTACCCGCAACACGCGGCCAGTGGCCCCGTGGGACCGTCCCAGTTCCCGCACGACGCCCCATACGGGCAGGGCGCGTCTCTGCCCCCGGGATGGGAACGCAAAGTGGTGGACGGCCGGGAGATCTTTGTGGACCATGTCCACAAACGCACGAGTTACGACCGGCCACAATTCCAAAGCCCCCAGCACTGGGGTCACTCTCCAGAGCCGCAGCAGTTTCCGTCGCTCGTGCCGAGCCACGCGTCCACCGGGAGCGGCTCGTTCGCATCCGCCAGGAGCGGCTCGTCTGCGTCCTCCGTGGGCGGCTCGTTTGCATCGGAGCGGATGTCCTCCTCCCAGGCGCTGAGCAGCGCTGCCAGCACCTGCAGTAGCCAGGGCAGTACCCGTTCAATGCCGTTGGGTGGGCAGACCCCCTCCTCGGAGATGGTGCTCATGCCTCACGCGGATCTTGAGGACGCGGCCGACACGGATCACGAGAGCTGGCGGGACGAGTTCCGGAAGGAGGCCCGCTACACCAACATCAATACGCTCATCGGTGACGACGGTCAACAAGAGGTACCATCCCTCGTTGCCTCACCCATTGACACGGTCATGCCATCCGTTGTGTCTGGTCTTGTACCGGGGGGGGGGGGGGGGGGTAGAATTCCTGTGTCACCAATTCCCTGGCGAAATTTTTGTCCGCAATTTGTTCGGTGTCTTCAAAGATTTGCACTGGTACACGTTAGACTGTTCCTTTGCTCACGTGTACCATGCCAAAGGATTTGGTTGATTGCAATCAGTTTCCCATGGAAGTTGCAGAAGTGCTGAAGTGGTCTTTCCTCGTAGTGTTGGTTTGGCCCCCAATGGGAACCAGACAAGAGTGCCGGTTGCTGCACCAGGAAAGTCCTCCAGGAAATAACAGCAACCGTCTATTGTTTCTCATGAGCATCTTTTGCCGACCCTGCATAATTTGTTCGCTCATTTTTAAGAAATGGCACAGGTTTTGTTGCGCTAGACTTTGTAGGTTCGGATTTTCCTAGACACGGAATACCCCCCCCCCCCCCCCCCTGGTACCGCACTACTCCTCCGGGAGTTCAGTCAACGCAGGTCCCGGCGTCGGGGGCTACCGGCCACGAGCCGGCGGTTGCGGATCGGCCAACGCGGTGCCGTTGGGCAACTCAACTGCCGGCAGCGACTGGCGAAGCGCAGCGGTCCGCGACTGCGTTTTGCTTTGTGTGGCGAAGCCGGGGCCAGAACGGCCCCGGGCATTCCCTTGTGCATTGGCTTTGGTTCCTTGCGCTCATGCCACTGTGAACCCCCATCCCAATCCTCATTGATGTCGGTGCCCTTTCCAGTTCGCAGCGACCCTACCCCTGACGATGCCAGAACGAGTACACCTGCTCCAGGAGTGGATACTCCCATTGATGATCTACCCGGCGAGGGCCTACTTCCCCACAGAGGATGTATGCACCAAGCTGGCGAATGTGTACCGGGTGGCCCTAAGGCTCAGCAGCTGGGGCCTCACCCTACCCATACTGCAGCTTCCCCCGAAGCTGGGGGGAGCACTCCTCCCGAAACCCAGCCTCTTCTTGCTGTGGCAACACGCCACACACTTCGTGATGTCCCGGCACGACACTAGTAAGCTCTCCCCCATTTCTGCACAGCATTTCAATGGTTGGGCCAAACGCTTCGGGGTACAGGCGGAGCTGGGTGACCTCCCATGGCTACAGCTGGGTCCCATCCCCTGGAACACCTACCCCTTTTTGGGCACCTCAGCAAAAGCCTTCTCCCTGTTACGGAAACTGGCCCCCATCCTCCCCCCCAACACAGACCAGGCACCACGGCTGAGCTGCTGGCATTCGGTACTTTTCAGGGACACAAATAACAACACATATTTTTCACCAAAACTCATCAGGGCAGGGATCACACGCATCGGACAGTGCACACCGGACCTGCAGGAGAGACTGCCGCCCACATGGGCCCCGAGGTACAAGGCCCAGCTGGGACAGGCCTGGCCCCGACCACAGATGACACCACCACAAGAAACATCGGCCATTTTCTGGGGGGGTTGGAATACAAAGGCCATGCTCAGGTACCTGATGCGTCAGGAACCCCCGGACCCCCGTCAAACACCGGAAACCTGGCAGGCCTGGACCAAGCTATCGATACCGCCCAAACACCACTCTTTCATACAGACCGCACTGTGGAAAAAACTCCCAGTGGGGACCAGACTCGCCAACTGGCTCCCTCAGCACACACACTGCCTGGTGGATGGCAAACCAGAAGACATGCGACATGCGCTTCTGGAGTGCCGGTTCCTCCCCCCCGCGTATCACATTGCGGAACAATGCATGGGGCCAGCGATATTCGAGGATACCACGGAAACAGACCCAGAGGTCCTCCTGTGGGACATGCCAGTTCTATCCCTCCAGAGCCCGCTAGGGCTGATCATGTGGACCGCGGTTATGGCATCCTGGAACCTGCGCAATGCGGTCAAATTCCGAGACACCCCCCCAACATGGGATATATTCCTCACACAGTGGCTGTGCATTCTTGCGCGTTGGTACGAGCACCCAGCTCCAACCCTCCCCACGCCCGAAGTGCGGGACATGCACCGAGCAATCGCATCCCTCAAGGAAACAGGAAACTTGCAGCACCCCAGGCTCAGCCAACCCCACCCATCCCCCCCCAGGCTCCGCAACCCGCGGCCCAGGAAACGCAAAAAAGACATGTATGGTCCAGCGATGGCGGAGGCGCATCAGAAAGTCATTGATGAGTATGTAGCGGAGGGATGGGAAGCCATCTACCCCGACGGCTCGTCGGAGGTCCATCCGGAGGCGGGAATGGTGGGAGGGTTTGGGGTATATTTCGGGGATCACCGGGACACGGCACAGTGCATCCCCATCACTCAGAAACAAACAAATAACAGGGGAGAGCTCCTCGCGGCCATACATGCCATTCGCCATAGGACACAGCACAAGCGCACACTGATCTGCTCTGATTCAAAACTTGTGGTCATGGGGGCCACAGGCAAAGCCAGCAAATGGCGGCGCCATGACTGGCAAGGTTCGCGGGGGCCGGTGGGCCACGTGGACCTGTGGGAGCAACTCCTTGGGGAAATTGAGCAGGCAGGGGCAGCGGTACGCTGGCCGCATGTCCCCTCACACGTTGGCATTGTAGGGAACACACACGCGGACACACTGGCTGACATGGGCCGCCGCAAATCCCCCCTCCTCCGAGGGTATGTCACCTCGGCCCGGCGCCCACAGCAGGAAGGGCAGGCACAGGACCAGGAAGACGAGTCCGACCTGGATGAGCAACCCATGTTTTCTCCGGAGGAGCGGGCGGCCAGCCCGCCTCCTCGTGGCACACCCCCCCCCCCCGACCCCCCGCAGACAGGGAGTTACTCCACTGCTGGAAGTCGAGGACTGCACCCCAGCCTCCAAGAGACCACGCCACTCACCAGGCTGTCCTGACCCGGCCTCTGGATGGAGGTCGCGGGCGGTCTCCCGCTCACCACGGCAAACACCAATGCGTGACGTCAGGCAGGAACTCTTCCCCTCGTCAGCCCCCCCCTCCCCCCCAGGCAGCCGTGATGAGGCCTGGCTGGCACCCAGATCACCAGCAACGGCCTCCACGATCACGTGCAGCACGGAGGGCTCACGGTGTGGAACACCGGACCCCAGCCGCCCTTTGTTTGGCACGCCATAATGCACGCGAGCCCACACCCCCATAGGTTCAGACTCCAAGAGCGTCACAAACCCCAAACAGGGCAAGAGACCGGCACGGCCCAGTAGTGAGAGCGGTAGTCTTCAGTCGTCCAGTGCGGGGGTTCGATCCCGGGAGCTGGTGCTCTTGGGTTCCCTGCACGTAGAGCTCTCTAGTCGGCGTCGTGGGAACCACCCCCCCCTACAGCAACCCGCGCCACCACCGGTACCGGTGGATCGGGTGGAGGTCTCGTCCGTTTTGCCCCAACCCCCAAAAAGTGACACGCAGGAACCACACACACCTGCAGCAGTGCGCGCCGCCACCTGTACTCGAACAGGTCGATGGGAGGTCCCGTCCGGTATTCGAAGGGATCGGTGGGAGACCACCGATCCCGGGACTCGAACCACCTCCCTCACGGCAAACGCCGGGTGCGCTGCCACTTGAGCGGCCGCCTTCTGAGAAGTACTGGAACTTGGCACAGGGAACAACCGCACACGCAAACACACTCACCACACATGCAGGCGCCTCGGCGCCGCCCAGCCTTCCCACCCTCTGTATGGCTGTATGTTGACCTCCGAAAAGCCAGTACCCACTGGGGTTTTTAAACCCTAAGGACCTAAATAGCCCAGGGCCGGTGGCAGTGGCCCACAAGGGTGACCTCTGACCGCCCCAGCCCCCACGACCAGGTGACCCGGAAACACAGGTGTGTGGCCGAGAGGGGCCAGCGCAAGCGAGCATGCCAGTGCGACGGTGAGAACCAAAGTGGGACACAACAAACGCTACGCCCCAAACTCAGTCCGAAGGCGACAATGCCCTAAACCCTGTAGAAGCAGCCCGACTCTTACCCCATCCAGGGACAAGGGACGGGACGAACTGCAAAGCACTGTCTGCGTGACACGGACAACCATGGAACTGAGATGGCGATGAAGGTCGTGAGGCAGGCGCGGCTGGAGCTAAGTGGCGGGTCCACACCTGACCAATTGAGGCCCCCCTGGTACCGCACTACTCCTCCGGGAGTTCAGTCAACGCAGGTCCCGGCGTCGGGGGCTACCGGCCACGAGCCGGCGGTTGCGGATCGGCCAACGCGGTGCCGTTGGGCAACTCAACTGCCGGCAGCGACTGGCGAAGCGCAGCGGTCCGCGACTGCGTTTTGCTTTGTGTGGCGAAGCCGGGGCCAGAACGGCCCCGGGCATTCCCTTGTGCATTGGCTTTGGTTCCTTGCGCTCATGCCACTGTGAACCCCCATCCCAATCCTCATTGATGTCGGTGCCCTTTCCAGTTCTCGGCACACAACACTCGTACGTGCCTTTGCAGCAAATTGCCTGAATGGCCGCGGGGCCCTCAAACACCAACCGTTCACCCATGCTTCGGTGTTTTCCGACGGTAATCCGACATCGCGCGCTCATGCCATGAAACTCCCGCCCAGACGCCCAGTGGCTGCTAGTGGAAAAGCGCTGCACGTGGCAAGCGGTGTGTCACAGCAGGAGATGGTTGTATCATTCTGCATCTCCTGCAAAAGGGACAAGTTCCGTGGTTCGGTGTTGGCACCAGTCCGAACCCAAGACTTCATTGTAAATCTTTCTGAAGTGTTTGTTCCCTCGTTTGGAGCAAAGACCCCAATTATCTTGAAAAGTACCCCCCCCCCCCCCACACACAAGGAGGAAAGAATGTTTTTTTTAATCTTTTGTAAATCACCGACTATTGAAACTCACATCAAAAACCCAGGATCATAAAATCAGAAGAATCTTTAGGTCCAGGATATTGGTATTTTGGGCGGATCAAGCACAAAGTCAGGAAGCGCCGATTCAAAATCATGCAAATGTACAGCAGAATTCGTACCATCTTCTTCTCAAAGCAATTCACATGAAAACCAATGTCATCAAGTGCAACTGTTTTTGGATGTATTCTGAAGTTTGCCACTGTTCTTTCTCGCAAGTCCAAGACTGGCAGCGAGGGAGAGTCGAAGACCGGCAGCGAGGGGGAGTCGAAGACCGGCAGCGAGGGGGTGTTGCAGCGCTGCAGGTCCGCAGTGGAGGACGTCCGGAGTGCGGGTTTCCTGTCGCTCTGCCTCGACGGGAGCCCCTCCACCGACGACAGCGCGTCGAAAATGGAATGGGTCGGCGACGCCACCCTCGCCCTCGAGGTGCGCCGCGCGATCGCTGAGATGCACTCGGACATGGAGGAGAAGGACATGCTGCGGCTGTCCGAGGCCTGCATCAGCCACAAGGGCCTGGCGGGCCTGTACGACCGCCTGCGCATGTACGAGCTGATGCCGGGGCCCGCGCCCGCGGACGTCGCCCGCAAAGGGCGGGCCATGGGGACGCTCGCCTACGAGCTGCAGACAATCGAGCGCCAGGGCGAAGTGGAGGAGTCGCTGTTGGCGAAACGGGCGCTGCAGCTTCTGACGTACGCGGCCATTATCGTCACGCTGCCGGGGTTCAAGACGCGCAAGCCAAGGGCGCTGCCAGACCACGTGCAGGGCAATCTGAACCGGCTGAAGCGGTTCGCAACGGCGCGCGATGACGTCGACTGGACGCACTCCAGTTTGAGGGGGGGCAAGGACCCCATCACCCACTCGGGTACGCCCGTGTGCGCTGGCGCAGGCGTTGCCGTCGTGTTTGGGTCCCGTCTGCTGCCGCTGCGCGCCCCCCTGCGGGACAGTGGGCGGTGCTGAGGTCCTCAGGCCGGGGGAGCGCCTGCTGATGGCCGAGGATGTGGTTTGGGGTAGGCGGCCTCCCAATGGACTGTGCGGATGGTTGTGCCATTCCCCGGATCTCATGGAAGATGGGCCACGGATGTAGAGGGACAGGGGTCGGTGGTTATGTCGCACTGTTGCGGGTCAGGGCTCGTGAGCTCGAACCCCAAACCGATGTCAAAACTACTCTGCCTCCCTCACCCCCGTCCCTCCCTTTGGAATCGCCCTCTTCCGGGGGCGATTGCACGGGGGGTCATGGGGGTCGCTGCAGGCTGTTCTGTGCGGACAGGCGTCCTGTCAGGCTGTGAATCCGTGAGCAGGACGTGGGGGTAGAGGCACTGTGCGTTGGCGATGTCCAGACTCCAGCATACTACTCTTATTACATCCTCTCGCCCTGTAGGCGTGTCCCTTCCGGTGCGCGGCAGTGTCCAGTTGTCAGATTGCACAGACACAGTCACATTTTTGCACGCCTGGTGCACATTTACTGCCCTCCGATTGTTTCCGACGATCAAGAGTTTCGACTGTCATTAGGGATTTGTCTCTTGACCCATATGTCAGCTAATGGTCTATCGTAATTCAACTACTAATAGAAATGCAACCAAAAGACAACAACCTTTGGACTGAGTCAATAGCTGGCTCAGCCACTATGCACAATCTACTGATCAGCTTGCCACATCACCACTGACACACGCGCCTCCTTGCTAGCCGGAAGGGGTACACCTGCCGGTAAGGGGGTCGTACTGGTGATGTGCCGGACTCTGGGGGTCGCCCTCCTCTTGCACACTGCAGCCGTGTGACTGACGGCGGTGCCCCCTCAGGCAAACTGAAGATTCCGGATGACCCACAGTCGCAGGAGGTGCTCGCGTCCATTATCACTTTGTGCTACCATGAGGACCAGCCCATGACCCTCGTGGAGCGCACCACGCAGCAGCACCCGTACATCGAGGACCTCGACATCGAGGTTGTCCTGCAGTCGCACACCCCGCGGGACTATCTGCTGTACACCCCCAACGACAATTTCCATTTCCTGCGGTTCCGAGCGGCAATCCTCCACAAGCTCTTCCCCTCCGTCACGGCGCTGAAGCTCGTGCTCTACACGGCCAGTGGCTGGCACTCGCAGAAGAAGTGCTACAAGACCAGTTTCCACTGCGTCTGGCCCCAACTCGTTGTGGATCGGGAGCGGGCGCATGTCGTTCGTCTGAAGACCATCGACACGTTCCACAAGGAGGCAATGGTATGTTGAAGAAAGTGCGAGGGGCGGCCCCTGGGCCTTACCCCTTCAGAAGGTGCTTCGTAGGCCCGAGTTTTCGCTTCAGATTGGCGCTTTGCATCCCCCCCATCCCCCGCCTTCAGTATGCCGTGTGCTGACTGAGGTATGGCTGCTCCAGTCTGCCCCGGGACAAACAACAATGGCACAATGCCTGGGAATGCTGATGCTGCGGCTGGGTACCACTTGGTGATCCGGAGCCCTGAGTTCCATGCCCCGCATCACTGGTGCTGCGCACCCTTCGGGCTTTACTGCCATGGGGATGGCTGAATGTGACGCATGCCGGCGTGGGTATGGAAGGGATGTCAAGGGGAAGAAGCCAAGGAGCCAAGGAGCAGGGCGACAACCGTCCCACTCTCGTCTACCAAAGATGCTTTTCCCCAGTGGCGTGAGACAAGCCAATGTAGGCAATTTCCTGAAAACTCGAACCAGTGCGTACAGGGGGGGGGGGGGGGGATTGGTGCCAAGTCAAATTGGCTGTTGGAAATTTGGCGGAAGCCCCTGGATTTCGCATGGTAAATTTAGCGGACACTCCCAGAAAACAAGCTTAAATCCTCTTGCGCCGAAGGCGCGGAAGCAAAATTTTGACTTGGACCCTGGATTTCGTGTGGGAAAGTTGGCGGCCAAATTGAAACGCCAAATTTCCCACACCAATTTGATTTGGCTCCCAATCCCCCCCCCCCCCCTGTACACCCAGAAGTCCAATCGGCACACTTACCCACCCTTTATACAAACCCCCCCTCCCAACTGCTGCAATCATGAGCAGGGACTAACATTCCACTCTCACCCACAAAACAGCCCCCCACCCCCCACCCACCCACTGCGCCTGACAAATCCTGATTTCGATCAACCAAAGCAGGTCACACAAAGGGCATGGCAGTGGACACCCGTTGTACACCACAGTCGCCAACCAGCTTTCCTGGAACCCCTACGCTCCCTTCACCCGCAGCACTCTCTTGATGCCGTGCCGTGTGCATGCAGACAACAGGCCGCAAAGCTGGTACGCAGTAGGTTCTCGCTCTGACAGTGCGTTTTTGCAGTGTGTATGTCACACACCAATTTGCATCGTGTTTCGTTCCCACTCCACTTTGAGATTGTGTGCCTTTGAGTGATTGCCATCCAGTAGCTCTTGGTGGGTGGCTGTGTTAAACAGGGTAGGTCCACCAAAGGTCGCACCCACACCTTCGCTTAGCACACCTTAATTAGGTTTTGCCCCCCCCCCCCCCCAAAAGCAAACAAAAAAAGATGGGGTGCACCATCTTTGGGAGATCCAATTGCCTCCATCAAACGGAGTACCTGGTGCCCAATGCCTTGGCCGGCCTTGGCCGGCCTGTGTAGTGCTCCTCCT
The DNA here is from genome assembly GCA_964036045.1 of Eutreptiella sp. 'Long Island Sound 2002'. Classification (NCBI taxonomy): domain Eukaryota; phylum Euglenozoa; class Euglenophyceae; order Eutreptiales; family Eutreptiaceae; genus Eutreptiella; species Eutreptiella sp. 'Long Island Sound 2002'. Next base: position 37,448,203 of record OZ038391.1, on the reverse strand, counting down.
GCGGCACAAATTCCCCGTCGTATCCGCACAGGTCCCGAGCAGTTGGTGCGAGCGGCTGACAGAGCAAGTCGCGGCGGCCAGCGGCAAACACGAGAAGCCCTGGGAGACGGTATTTGACATCACGGGGGTGCGCGCGGGGTCATTGCGGCTGCCCTTCAACGACAAAGTCATGGGCCTCAGTGGCCAGCTCGAGGGACGCCCGCTGCTGCCCGTCGTAAGCTACGTGTTCACGTTTGATGAGGCGAGAGCTCCCCCAGACCTGACCTCCAACCCGGAGGCCACTGTGGGGCAGGACGTGGAGTGGGTGAAGATGGCGGTTGCCTACTGCCGATCGGATTGCAAGGACGAGGAGTGGATCAGGATGGGCACGGTGCGAAGGGCCGCCGATGAGCCGCTGACCCCGTGGCTGAGCCCCGTGCCACGGCAGGACTGGCAGAAGCGGATCAAGCGGAGCGGGGGCTCCGGTGTGCGCGTGCGCGCCCGCGTGCGGCGTCCCCTCTCTGCTCCCGAGTCTGCATGTGCCCGCGGGGCCCAGAGGAATGAGTGGATTTCATTTGGTGGGGGGTTGGGTCTTGGTCCTGGTCTTGGACAACGCCAGACCCATGGCCCCACGCCGCTCTCGACGCATAGGGCCTGAGGAAAGGAGGCGTGGGGTAGGGGTGGTGCCGCTCTGGCTCACCCTCCTCTCGGGTTTCAGGCGTCCCTCGCCAGGACATCTGCAATGCGCCCTCAGGGCGTGGTGGGGGTTGGGGGCGGGGTACCCGAAGGGGCAGAATGACGATTTACACTTGACGAAATGGGCTGTCAGCCACTACAAACCGAAGGCCCGAAAAAAAAATTTGGGGGCCCAAAAGTTTCAAAAAAAAAAGAAACTTTTGGGGGGCCAAAAATGTTTGGAACAAGTTTTCACTGAATACCAGGGGCACATGATGACTTTTCTGGACCACACTTGCTAATAACACCTGCCGGGACGTCATGAGACACCTGCCGAAACCTTTTGTGACACCTGCCGACACCCGCCAGAAATTTTCTGGACACCTGCCGAAGACTTTTCCTGACATTTGTGAGTGCCTTCTGGGTTGTGTGGTGTGTGCTGAGTTGCTGTGTGCGTGCCCATGTATGGGGTCTGTGTGCCTCCACTTGCGTGTGGGTCTGTGTGTGTCTGCGACCGACCTGCCGGAAAATTTCTTGACAACTGCCGACGCCGCCTCGGCAGGTGCTATTAGCAAATATGTTCTAGACCCCCTCGTCGTGCTGATTAAAAAAAAATGCCAGTTTCGCTTGTTCTGAATTTTGAGGTCCGGGTCCCCCTCTGGCGCCGTGTCGTTTCGGGTTTGGGGTTCCTGCATTTCGTAAATCGTAAATCGTGAACGGACTCCCATCCATCCCTTGCCACATGTGCCTTACAGCCGCAGCACATTCGCCAGTACTGTGCGCGTCGCTAACAGGCAAAGGCAAACGGGTGGTGTGGCAGCCTCCTGTCGATCTGTTTGAGTACAGGCAAGCCGAAGAGGAGTACGAGGAGGAGATGCGGTTCCGTCGCCGCAAGTTTGTGGGGTCCGTGCAGACCTTCAAGGCTCAAATGGACCGCATGATGGGGGACCCGCAAGGGCTGCATAGCACCGTGGAGATGCTGGAGACCCGGAATCCGACGCAGCAGCGTTATCGCTGGAGGAGCCAAAAGCTGAAGGGCGCGATTGTTTTCGCGTCGCCGACGGGCGAGCTGTACGTGCAGGGAAACCAAGAACAACAACTGTTCATCATTGACGTCCTTAGGGACTGGACGGCGCCGTGGGACGGCCCCATCCCTCAGATGCCGGGCAGCAAGGGGAAGGGGAAGGGCCGAGGGAAGAGCAAGGGCAAAGGGAAGGGCAAGGGCAAGGGGAAGGGGTATGGTGGGCCCCAGTATGGCCACAGTGCGGGGTACGGCCGGCACTGATGGCAGACGGATGGCAGGGGGTCCGTGTGCCCAGCCTTGGCATTGGCCTCAGGCCCCGGGACCGGGGCATCGTCCGTGGGGAGTCAGTGAGATCGGAAGGGCGGATTTCGATGGTCCGACCCGTCGAGAGCCCTGCGCCATCGTGCCAAGGAACCCTGCCAAGGCGGTCCTGAAGGACGTCCTCAGTGCATTAAGGACCGCCCGCAGGACCGTTGTAGTTGCTGCCAAACCGCCGTCGGTTCCTATCCAACCGTCGAGTTGGGTTTGACGGACGCCAGGAGTTTTTCGCTCTTTGCTCTTAGTGTCTGCCCTGGGGCTTCCTGCTTAGTTTTAGTCGTGTTGATGTCTATGGGCGTGACGGGCACACGGGAACCCGCTCCCGCGCATGAAGCGCCGGCGCCCTCCTCCCCCCCTCTCGGGAACCTCGTTGAGGCTTTTCACGGGCAATGGGCAGGCCTCTACTGGACAGCCCTAGTCCTTTGTTCCGTGGTGCTTCTCATTCCGCATTGTACATATGAGCATGCGGCTCAGGGCAAGGGCGTGGTCCTTGCCCCCCCCCCCCGCCTGCCCTCGGCACAACGCCTGGAAGGTGTGTCCCCAGGGGCCGGTGAGGGGAAGCCCTCTCCTCTCTCCGAACACCGCCAGGACGATTACGATTACGTCTCTGTGCAACCCCCGCACCCCAGCCAGGCCTCCCGGCGCCATCATGGCATCGATGACGTTCCTGGCTTGCAGCCGCACCAATTTTCTGGCTGAACGGTCCTGCGCTTTTCAGTCTGAGGAGTCGGCGCGCATCCCCCCGTCTGTTTCTGCGTGTACTGCGATGGTAATTGGGTCAGCCGGGCGCTTGCGTTGACGGGAATGATGCCAACGTTTGGTTCGGCAGGCCTCGGCACACAGCGTGACGCGCACCTCTGCACACGGGCTGCATCTTGAGTGTTTGGTCCACATCGGCAGCAATCAACCTCGCGTAAGCACGGCCTTGTCCACGATCGGCAACCCTCGGGGTGCCGTTCGCCGTCGCGTGTGCAAGCGCAAACCGGCGTCAGTGCGACCACGCGACATGTACAATAGTCCCACGTGCAAACGGGGCACAGCCGAATGGGATTGCTGGTCAAAGCGTTGGGTCTGTGCAGCGAGACGTCACACCGTATCGCACTGGCCGCAGAGCTGTCGATGATCCGCACACACCATTCGTGCCTCTGTGCCCTGATGCCTTTGCGGCATCTGCCTTCGTATCACACACCCCAGCGGCCGTGATGAGCGATGCTGAGAAAGCTACGCTGATGTTGACTCGCCAATCGCTGGCGGTTGCCCGCCCTCTGCGGGCCGTCACTGGCCCGCTGCCGACGGCTGCCAACAAACTGCCGACGGCCTGGACAGTTGCCCCCTAAAAGAGGCCGCAAACCTCTTTTTGGGGCGGCGCAAGTCAATATAGAATTTGGCGGCATTTGACAGCGTCTGCACTCCTTTCGTCATGTTTTTTCAAGCCCAAACCAAAGGGGTCCTTTGTAAGCCCCGCTTGGTCGGGCATTTGGTGATCACTATGATGCTGAGGATATCCCCGTTTCCTGTTTAGTGTATCTTGGCGACTGGCAGGGTGCCGTGAGTCCTCGGACCCATGGTATCTTTTCAGTCAGTCCATGGCCCCTGACTCCTCTGCGGTTGGTTGGGTCTCGGAATATGCGGACTTTTATGGTGTCGAGGAGGGCGCCCCAACGCTCTGCGCATCTTCTGGATCCGTCCCAAGTCTGCGCCCCTGCCCCGTTGCGGCGGAGCGTTTCCTGGGGCCAGATCGATTTCAGATCGAAGGGCATCGGCGCCATGTCGTCACCACCGATTTATATATTCCCTGGAGTGCAGAGTCATGTGTGATGGCCTCACGCCCGAGCCCGCCCACGTTGGCTCTCGGGTGCTGGGGTCTGTGCAGTCTCAACCGATTGCACCATTAGTTTATGATTGCTCAACCGGCCGCTCCTCTCCTTCGTTTGATGAGTCTTGCCGGACCATTTTTGGGACCACGGGACGCCATCTGGACCCTCGGAATTCCCTCGTACATGCGAATGCACGTCGGGAAAGATGGCGGCTTACTGCTATGGAACGCCGCTTGGGACGACGGCAGCCTGCGTCATTTGTGTTGGGTCCCAAGCCCCCGATTCTCGGATTTGGGGATCGATAGGATGCACCGCCCATGAGGGGTGCTGCACGCACCGTGCGCACGTTGTACGTCGTTTGGGGGGCAGAATGCACGCCCCCGAAATGCAAGAGATCGACCGTTGCAGTGGTTTAGCGGTTTGGAGGGCAATACGCCACTGCGGCCTTGAGTGGCGTCATTTAATGCACGCCATGCACCTCTGCCCTGGGAGCCCAATGGGCGAAGCCATGGAATGTTCGAGGGGGCGGATATCAAGGATGGAAGCGAATTTTTGTTCAATCCGACGTATGCAGCCAATATCTTGAACGTGGCTGTGGGGATGGAGTTTCTGCTGCTCTCCAGGGCTCTGCTTGAGTTTCGCCACCAGGGGACTGTGATCATCCAACACCTCCCGCACTGCGCAGCGTACGCACACCGTGCACCCGTACCCCCCGCAATGCCGGATGCCTGTGATCTCTTATGCTCTTTCATGGCAGTTGGCGATTTGTATGTCCGGTGTTCGTCATCGGGGAATCCTTCGCAGCTCAGGGGTCAGCGCAAAACCCTAAAAGCCAATGACAGGAGTTGGTGCGAAGTACTTTTGCTGTGGCTTTGCCGTAGGGCCTCACTGATGCCCCATTTGTACAGAAGGGGGCGGGGGCTGCCACATGGCAAAGCGGAGACTTACGGTCCGAAGATTGATGGCAAAGCTCTTCCCTGCTTTTCTACTGTTGACTGTTGGCTGACTGACTGTCCGACTGTTTGCAAGTTTCGGGCCTGGTTTGGCCCCTCTGGTCGGCTACGGTGAAGGGGCACACAGCGCTTGTTTCTATAGCACTGCGATGATGTCTACCTCTGTGTCGTTCGATATGGAGATATGGTGGACCACTGATTGTAAGATTTGTGCCCGGAAGAGGCGTGCGGTGTAGTTTGCTTGTCTTGTGATTCATGGGGATTGGGTGGTTGATCCCCATCGGTGGATATAGAAAAGGTACGCGAGAGGCGGGGGGGGGGGGGGCTTGGCTAGACAGGCTGCTGTCTAGCAGCCAGGGATGGATATACAGTAGTGCAGTATCGACAGGGCGCGACTCCACTGCCACCATTTTGCAGTGTCGACCAACAGGCGACCAGTCGTGCTTGAGTCCAATTCATGTCTGTGGTTTTGCATAACACCCAAACAGACAGAACCGATTCTTGAAGTGCATCTGGGTGCAGAGGAACACGAAACAAGCCCACTGTTTTGCACATTGCACAGCTGGGAGGCGTTTCTCCATCACTATCGATTCATTGGAAGCTGTGGGAAATTTTCACTCCAACACAAACTTTTCGGCAGCGCACTTGCAGTGCGGATATTAAAGCGTGTCCATTGCATGAACCAGTGTATAAGGAAGCGTAATGCTGACTACAGGTCAAGTGCTGTGGTCCAGGAAAGAGGGGTCAAAGGTGCGAAAACGCGGGCCCCATGACGCCGCTCCCACCATCAGGCTGCGCCACAGTCCTCACATGTCAACCAGGTCTCTTCCTGTCCTCCTCCCTAGCGGAACGCCGGCTGTATGGTGCCGCCCTGTTCTGTCAGCAGCAGTGAACACGGGGTTGACAGGGATGGAACGATTTCCAACCGAGGCATAAAATATGTGGTGCCTTGCACCTTCTGAGGGGGCATTTCAAGTTTCACCCGTGTTCACCTTTTCTGGGTTCTTCAATTGTCTCACTATTTGGCAGCAAAGTTATGAAGCGTGCAAGTTTGCTGCAGGTCCAGGGCAACACCGAGAAAGCGTGAAGAAAAGGGTCAAAGGAGAAAGAGCCAACACCCTTTCAGACGGCTTGAATCCTTTAATGTCGAATCGGGTGGCTTGAACATCTTTGAACCACAGTCCGGAGCCACGTACCATGTGTGTGACAGTTCGCCATTACATCGTAATCAGGAGATGTCCACAGCAAAGTGCCACTGGGGGTTGCAGCACTAGCAACAGGATGTTCGTGGTGCTCTATGAATGGACCCAGATGGTCGTACAGCCTGTGTATGCACGCACGCATATGCACGTACCTGCGACAAGGAGCGCTGCAGTGTTTCTGTACATGGGCTTTCAGTGCATGGCCACACATGTCATCGACCAAGCTTCAATGTCGAAAACTGGGGTCAGTCATTGATCTAAGAATTTCTTAACGAACTTGTTGGATGGCCCAATGGGGTCCCCAAAGGGCCTCTTTGAGTGCTTTTGGACGTTTCACGGGTAAAGAAAGGGTGAAACTGGCGTGTCATGGTCCAAAAACACCTTTTTGCCCTCCCAGATGTCCTCTGATCAGGAAAACGTCATTTTCGACCCCATTTTGGACTGGTTTCGCCAATTCCATCATCTGCTCCTGTGAGCGAGGGCCTCGTGTGACCTCATCTGCAGCCGGGCCGGATGCAGACGTCAGGTGTGACTGCCCCCCTCCACCGAGTCGATTGCTCTTCCGCGTTCGTAGATGGGCCTTGGTAACACATGAGAGCCGCGAGATGCCTCCTCAAGGACTTCCGCATCGCTGTCAACGTGGGCGACGGCATCGGCGCGGACATCGTCCCGGCGGCCCTGCGGCTGCTGTCCCTCGTCGAGCAGTGCACGCCGCACCGCTTTGAGCCGATCCCCGTCGAGGCCGGCTTCAACACGCTCATGCGCCTGGGCCAGGCCCTCCCGCCGGAGACCCTCGACACGTGCGAGACCTGCGACGCCGCGCTCTTCGGCCCGGTCTTCGGCCCCACGCGGTCCATCCCCGGCTACTTCGCGCCGTACGTGCTGCTCAAGCGGAAGCTGGACCTCTACGCGCAGCTGACGCGGTGCACGTCGCTGCCGATCGTGGCCTCCGGGTTCAAGGCGGGCGTGGACGTGCTCATCGTGCGGGAGAACCTCGAGGGCTTCTACATTCAGCAGGAGACGCTCGAGGAGACGGCCCACGGCCGCAGCGCCATCGCCCTGCGCCGCGTCACGGAGCAGAACTCCACGCTGGTCGCCCGCTGCGCGTTCGAGCAGGCGCAGCGGCGGCGGAAGCTGCTCACGGTCGTGCACAAGTCCAACATCCTGACGGTCTCCGATGGGCTGTTCCGCGAGAGCTGCTTCAGCGTGGCGCGCGAGTTCCCGGACGTGACCGTCGAGGAGCAGATCACCGAGGCCTTCATCTGCTCGATGATCCGCGACCCGTCGCCCTACGACGTCATCGTCACCCCCAACATGTTCGGCGACTTCCTGTCGGAGGCGCTGGCCGCGCTGGTCGGGGGGCTGCAGTACCACTCGCAGTGCAACGTGGGCGGCCGCTTCATCCTCGTGCACCCGATCCACGGCACCGCCGACGACATCGCGTGCCACACCGCTAACCCCGCGTCCATGCTGCGGTCCGTGGGCCTGCTCCTGGAGCACCTGGTGCCCGAAGGGCGGGAGCTGGCGCAGCGGATTGACCGGGCCCTGTTCGGGATCCTGCAGGACCGCATCGTCGTGCCGTATGACATGGGGGGGTCCTCCGACACGGTGCAGATTACGGACGCGTTCCTGGAGCGCTTTGAGAAGCTGGTGTAGCGAGGGGGGCGGCTGCGAGAGGGGCACAGGGAGGGCGCTGCGGTCCACAGGGACTTGTGCAGACGTGCGCCAGGGCACAGGCACGGGCACACGCAGGGGCGAGTGGACACACAGCGATGCGCAGGAGCGAGACAGGGCGCGCACTCCATTGTCCGTCGAGTAAAGGATGGGCTTTAGAGCAGGTGGAGCTGAACACGACGTGGCGGGGGCATGGGTGGGGCATGGCCCGCGCCAGGACACGCAACGCTATGAAGCGGGCCACGGGCAACGCAGGCCGTGGCTCAGTGTGAGGGGCTTATTTGGAAGGACCATGAGGCACGTCGCAAGAAAGAGCAAGTGAAGGCCCGTGGGTCTGTGGGGGATGGTCTCCTCAGTGAGTGGCAGTGATCAGCGGGGGGGCTGGGAAGGGACTGGTCGATGGCCATATGCACGACCCTTTTAGTGTTTCGACGTAGCGGTACGAGAGGTTTTCCTCTCCTTTGGCCCGCTTTAGTTCAGGTTCATTAGTGGATACCGACGCCTAACCCCCTGCTCCCCCCCTCCCCCCCAACCTGCCCGACCACGGTGCTGCAGTCCGTGCCTACCCCGGTGCACTCTGTCCCCTGATTGCCGCTGCCGCGCTCACTGACACCTCTTTGTGTCGCTCACGTCTGTGCCGGACTCCGACGAAAGCGTGCCTTTTCGACTGCCGCCCGCAGTGCCCCCGGAGACTCCCATTGTCCTTCGGAAAAGGGCGGGCTTCACACACCGATGCCTCCTCTTTTTATCACGGTTTTTGTGGCTCAGAAACCACTGAAATAATAAATAGCAGGGCGTCATTTGGAGTTCTCTGTCATTCTCCTGTAACCATTGAGACGGCCACCATCGGCAATTGCTCTCGGCAATTAGACTGGGTTCCATCTTCAAGTGGACACTACAGCTGGGGTTGGATACGCATACAGCTGCAGTTCAAGTCCACCCGGACTCCTGACCCCTGGTTTGCCATGACTGCCTGCATTTTTGGGGTTTTTGTTGTCCATTGTTCCGTTTGTTGCTTTCGCCCCTCGTTGCAGGCCATTGGTACATTTGTCCAGACCTGCTCGCTGAGACTTCCGATTCCCGGCGTGGTATCATCGTTTTGGGATTCCGGGGCCTTCTGAGGCCCAAGTCCCTGTCCATGTTCCAAGGGGTGGACACAATGGACGCCACAGCACCAAACCGTGCCCAGGGCACCGGATGTACCAAGGCCATTGGGCTGGGGACTTCCGCTCACTTTGTGCCATTCCTTCGCCCTTGCCCCAACGTTCGCATACTTCACAGTCTCCACGGCGGTACGATCCCACGTGACATGGCTTGAACTGTTTTGTACACAAATCGTGCTTTTGCTTGCCCGCACTGCGGCCTCCCATCTGCCAACGTCCTGCACAAGCTTTGTTTACACCCCCCCATTTGTTCTGTACAAGCAGTCCTCAGAGGCACATACCTAAGTATGCCATGCAAAGTGCCTCCGTCCCAATGTGGATGTGGGATGTGGGGAGTAGGAATGTGGGACGTGGGACGTGGGACGTGGGTTGCAACATCGAACTGAAGTGGGACCCGGTGGGGCCCCATGTTGACCAACAAACGTCATGTTTCGCTATTAGAATGAGGGTCAACAGCGGAATGGGGTGTCCGTGTTTGGGAAGGCAACATTCACATCCATGGCATGCCGGGTATGTCAGATGCGACAAGGCGGGGGCAACTTCATTGTCCTACCTGTAACACATAAAACAGACAAATTGAACTTGGAAAGCGCTATGTGCCAACGTCCGCGTTGTCCAAGTGGCCCACTAGGGGTATCAAGGTGCTTTGACACCCCCCTTCCTCTGACTTTATGATCCGTGATGAGGGAACAAGATTGATGCCACATTGGGATCAGCTTCAAGAGTAGGGATGCCATGCCGCGGCGTGCCATGGATGGGGGGGGGGGGGGGGGCTGCACCAAGCTGATCCAGTTGAGGATGAGGTGGACACATACGCGGCTTTGGGACTAGTTAGTAGGGTGAGTGAGCTTTCAATTGAACAAAAAAAGAGGATATGTGTGCGGTTTTCCGCATTTTGCATGATGTCTTATATAAAGGGAAGGTAGCTTGCATTTGTCTTCAGCTAGGGTGGTTTGGGTGACCTAAATTTAGGGGCGTTTGGGTAGCTGGTGTGGCCTAATTTTGAGGGTGTTTGGAAGGGGTCGGGATGGGGGTTCTTTGCGGGGGAATCTAGTCTAAAAGTAGCGCACAGTGCGCGCGCAGTGCAAGGACGCCCCCTTACATTGCATTATGGAACAATTTTTTGGTATGGTATGGTATGGTAGATGTTAACATTGCTAAGTCCGGAAGTGTTTTCATGGAACACAATTTGGTGCATTGGGTGATTGATAGAAATTTATTCCAAGAAGTTTGCATGGGTGAATTGGCTCGCTTTTGCTTGCATGTCACACCAAAATGCACAAAGTCCAAGAAGTGTCACTGCTCCTTGCGTTCCATTTGCATGCATGTCACACCACATTCCCATGCTGTTTTGACGCATGACCGTTGGGGGGTCATCGTCTCGTATTGTGTCCAGGCAGACGAGGCTGCAGTCCCTGAGGGCAACAGCAAAGGGAAGGGAAGGGGAAGGGGCAAATAAGTAATCCGAACCTAAAGAACAACGGTGAGTCTCACAGTGTGACCCACTGCACCAGCAGATCACAAAGCAAAGGCCTGATGCAGACCTGAAGAGTTGCAAGGACATTTGCCATAATTGTGCATTGTGACCCATGTGTATGTCCAGTTTCTGTTGGATGTGTGACAGTTTGATCGGCAGTGATAGAACAAAAATTCACGCAAAACACATCCATGGGCGGGGGGGGGGGTTCTGGACACACAGGGGGTCAGGACCCCCCCCCCCCCGTCTCTGGGCTTCTAACAGGTCCCTGAGCTTGGGTCCTCAGGGACCAGTTCCAGGAACAGTGTGTGTGTGGGGGGGGGGGTATTTTGGCCCTAAACTGTTCTGTGCCAATCGTTTCATGGGGGCGCGGGGGGCGGGGGGTTGGGATCCAGGATTTCACGCGGAACGAAACGGAACGGCGTACCTAACCTGCGTGGACAACTTTGCCAGACATTGCATTACACTAACGCTCGGCAAACATGGACCAGGGGGTTGGCCTTGGGGGGGAGGGGTAAAGGGTGTGGAGGGGGGGCAGTCGGGGATGGTATGTGCGGTTTCGGATGTGGGCGGAGCATGCGGTCATCCTTTGCAAAACATGGCGTTACAAAATGTGCTGTATTTGGTGCTAGAGATGGTTGGCCGAATGAATCTCCATGCATTCTGGCTGAATCACCCATAGGATTTGTGTCCCATGGCTAAGCGTCATAGTAACGTGGTCGGGCAGCAGCAGGGATGGGCCAATCCTCTTGCCCATGACCCAGCCGCCAACAATGACTCTGGCGGCGATGTTGACAACAACGACGACCCGTTCTCGTTGGATTCGTTTCAAGCCCCAGCCATATCGGCGATTGTGCGCCGACCGCTCAAGGTACGACCGGCCAAGTCTCGAAAGAAGCAGCTTCGTGACGATAGTGACGACAGTGACACTGACTACTGAGCGAGAGATAGGGCGCCTGATGCATCCGCCCATCTGCAACAGCAAACGCCGTCGCTTCTGGGTTCTGGTTCCGCGTTCCTTGTGAGGACTCGGTGGCCGCCACTCATCAACGAAGCGTCTTGTTTGTGACAACGTGTTGTGGTTCGCCCCCCCCCCCCCCCCGCACAGTTCAGAGACTCCCCAATTGAACACATGACGCTGTGCCACACGAGAGACGGAGTTTGGGAGGGGCCGAGGCTGCCTGTGGAAGGAGGGCCAGGTTGACCCCCGCCCTTGTTGCCCTGGGACACCCACCGGCGACACTGTCCGTGCGTGGTTCCCCGTTGATCATCGCCCTGTCCTTTCGATTTGTCTTTGTTTGGGGTGCATTTTGGGGGTTGTATGTAGTTGCGAGGGGGTGGGGTAGTTGAGGGGGTGCTTGCTCCAGCATGAGGGGCAGGGTGAGAGGGCCGCATCCACATACTCGGGCCTAACAAGCAATTGGATGCAACAGCCATTACAATTTCCTGGGGTGGTGTTTGGGGAGATGACAAGTTTGCTGGTCGGTTTTTTTTGGGGGGGGGGGGGGCTTGGGACCCCCTTCGCTAGCCCATTGCCTCTTCAGGGCTCGGATGCTGGGGGAGCAAAAACGCCGGGCAGGGTCGGGGGTTCTATGGTACCACAACTAAGATCCTCCAAATGATCCTCACAACCCACCGGTCATTCTGAGTTATATATCATAGCAGGAAATTGGGAAATGTCAGACGAAGTGTAACTACTTTTCCGACTTTTTAGCCAGTGCCGGTCCTCCAGCTGCATTGCATAAGGACCCTGACATCTGAGCCCCTGCCCCAGACCTGCCTCCCTTTCCTTCTAATTTAAGCGGCAGGAATGCGTGGTGTCAATTTCCCCATCAAGGGTGTTGAGCGGCTTGGTCACCCGAAACACTCTCTTGATGCCGTGCTGTGTGCATGCAGACAACAGGCCGAAAAGCTGATATGCTGTAGCTTCTTGCCAATTACAACAGCCTGGTGTGTGCACGCACAGCACACGTTAAAACAGCGGGCATGGTACCTCCTCCCCACAGATCCAGGGGAAATGGGAAACAGGGTTCAAGGAATTACTTGAGTTTGTTCGTCAGGAGGCCATGTTGGATTAAAGACCACTCTCTCCAGCCCTTTGCTGTTCCCAGCTGCGGTTTGTCTCAACAAACAAGCAGATTGTGACGGTTTGCTTTTCCTCTGGCAGCAGCATTCCCGGTTTATGCAGTCCTCCCTCCTTCCGGTTGGTATTTCATCGGTACCCGCCGTGATATGCTCTCACGCTCACGTGGCATTTTCCCACCATTAAATTTTCCCCTCGCGTTGATGGTATCATGGCCCTCATGGCAGGCAAAGAGATATTCTGGTTTGAGTTTTTGTTTAGAAATGAATGAGTCATGGGCGGGGTGGGCACGGGACGGCCCTTTGCCTCTTTGGTCATCTGCTGCAGCCAGAACAATCCAAAGTACCACATCCCAAGGCTGAGGCCCCCTCCCCTTGCCAAGGAACGGCGTGTCCGCAATTTCCTTGACCCTTCTGCAGCCCCCATCAACGCTTCTAACAGTGGTGGATCTCAGTGCATACACACATTCTGAAGCAGAGGCTTTCTCACTCTACAAACTGTACAAACTGCAATCCCCTGTTTATATCCAACGTATTCCAAACACATACACCCAGCACCCCTGTTTCGTGCGCAGTTTCTATGTGCAGCCTCTTAACTGCAAGCAGCGTGCACCTCTGTACATAAACCTGAGCTGAACACCAAAGCCAATAAAGGGGCCCAGATGTTGCCTTTGGTACACTAATTGACTACCGGTGAAAGTGTCTTTGGCATGAATCATCAGTCAATTGAACCGACTACGATGGTACCGCTACTCACATTCGCAGCACCCTGCCAGGCGTCTACACCCCCCACTGGCTGAAGTCGGAACGAGCTCGCACAGCTGATGTTGGTTGTGTAACACAGGACCAAGGGCAAAAGTGTTACTCATCAAATGTGGGCTGCCCCCCTCCCCTTTCCCCATCAGGTTGAAAACCGCCTGTGACGGAAGAGTAGAGGCCCCGAACCCTGCCCACCTGCCCATGCAGACACGGCATCTCAGATGCTGAGTCCGCTCTTTTCCTGAGGTCGCATTTCTCACTGGGAAAGGGTTCGTGTCGTGCCTGCTGGCTGCGATAGAGTGGTTTATGTTTCCGTGTAGGGATGGGTACCAGTGCTGGTGCTGCAAATCGCTCCAGTTGCAACCTGCGTTGCAAAGACGCACAGGCTCGCGCCATGTGGAATGATCACCAACGCATCAAGAGCCACCTCATTGGCCAATCAGGTAGATGGCATTACTGCCGCACTGCAAGTTCGATGGCGTTGCTTAGGCAGATGCCATGGCTGCAGCGTTGCAAGTTTTATGTCAATGCTAAGATGAGAGCGTGGTTAGGCCAAAAAGAGCTTACACAAGGGATGTCTGCTGGAGGCACCCCGCATACCTTCCGGCAACACATGTATTCCGTATCGGGGCACAGATGGTGCTTGTTGTGCCCGGGAGGGACCCTGTGAAACAGGTAGCCTCCCAGTCTTCGCTGAAAACTACTGAAGTCCCCTCATGTGACTCGCCCAAGGGCAGCAGGTTCACTTGGGGAGCACAGTGGCAAGTAGTCCAGCCTGCTGTTCAAGTCATATATTGTACCTCCTCAGCCACATACATGTTGGTCCAAAATTCTGTGGCGGGGTTCTATCCGCCCGTCCGTCAACGGAGCGAGCCACCCCAAGGATCAATTGTGCAGCACGTGCTCGGCAGGTTAGAGCAGCATGTTTGGAAAGGATCGGATTGTGGAGCGTTGCCCCGGCCAGCAGTTAGCAGTCATTTGCGATTACCAGCCAATGCTTGTCGATCAAGCCAACTCTCCTTGGTCAACCGTCAGTCGCCGTCGGCAGCCATTGGTTCAGCATCGAACGTCGTCACTTGCTTGTGACCGACAGCTGTGGAGGCATTTGCACACTGTGGGGGCGCACCGTGCGCTGTGCGAAAAGTAGGCTGTTTTTCACCACTGGTAGCCACGGGTCCCGGGGTCCTGAATTCTGCACCCTACAGCCCCTGCTGGTACACCGTGGATTTTTGTTTTAGTCTGATGCTTGCCACGGGTCCCAGGGTCCTGAATTCTGCACCCCCAATGCTGTTTTGAATGGATCATGCACGCTTCTGTAGGGGTGTGGTTTTCAGGGGTGTTCCCGGGATAAACAACGTAATAATTGGCGCTGTGCCTGCGCTGTGCGAAAACGACCCCTGTCCTGTAAGGTTCCTTGTCGCATGCAAGGCCACAAAAAAACAACCCAGGGTAAGACAGACCTAGGGTCTCCCGCACTTTTTCTTCCTGGGACACATGGGTTCCCACACGGAACTTGAGGCCAATTGGGGTTCCACCACCCAGTGAATTCTGTTGCAGAAATGCGTGTTCAAGAAAGCGAAGCGCAATATTCTCTAAAGGCTCTGAACCATGAGACCTTGATCAGCGTACGCGTGCATGGGGCCGTTGCGGCCTAGTGGCAAGTGCGTGGGTCTCAAACCTCTGGTTCGTCGGTTCGGATCCCTACGGTGGGCCCCACCTTTTTCCTCCATGATCTGATATGACCCACTTCAAACCCTGAAACAAGGCTGTTTTGAACCACTTGCAGGGTTGCATGTCACGCAGCAGCGGTGCAGCTCATCCAACGACCTGCTTGTCCAACGACCGGGACCAGCCGCCGGTTCGTGGTTCAGCCAACCCCTCTGTCCATGGATGGACAAGAGGGAGAGGGATGATCGCAGGCAGACAGGAAGGCGCCCCCCACCCCTCCTTCCTTATTGAATGGCTCAGAGGACCAATGGCTGAAATTGTCTAAGGTGGGGATATTCGGTCTATCCGAACCCACCATTGAGCTGTTTTCCCTTTGGCCCCCTCTTTGGGGTTCTGTATCGTCTTGCGGCTCAGATACAAGTTTGTCCAGGGTGGTCCCATTCCACATATGTCAATTTTTTTATTGCAAGTTCCAACGTACTCTCTCATCTCCCTCAGAAATTGCTCTTTTACCCCTTGGCTGAAGTAGCGTTCTCCCTCTCTCCATGAGAGATGAGAGAGTACGTGAGAGGACAGTTGAGTTGAAAGTCTGAGTTACTTGCGTCTCGGTGAGATGCGTGGCCTACGAGGCATACCCTGATGGTTACAAGTACCACTACTGGGAATCTGAGGGAACGTTTCGTCAAACGCCCCAGACAGACCAGCATGTTTAACCGCTACGGACCGTGGCGTTGCCATGATTCCGCTCCCCGCAAGGGGCCGTACTGAGGACTGGCAGAGGACCCAAAAGAAAAAAAATTTATTTGCAAGTTCCAAGGAAGAGCTATTTTGCCGTGTGTCCACTGCGGAGTAGATGATCTGAGACCTCTCTGTCTGTCAATTGTGTCACGCCAAAAGGCATAATTCGCGAATTGCTGTACACACTCACTAAGTTTGGCGCTACCTTCTGGCTGTAAGTCGCTTTTGATCAATGCACCAGGGATGAATATAATACTGCCACAATTATTTTGGTGGGGGTGGGGGTGGGGGTGAGGCTGAGGACCCCTGAAATGACGAAATGACGATTACAAAATTGCAATTTTCCACTACTTTTTGCTTTGCAGGTATGCCTCACCGTTGCATGTATCATCCTCTAGCAGCAGCCATTCCTCCAGTTAGTCAAGTGACTGAGGATGAGGCTGAAATAGAACGCATCTTGGGAAAATGCATCAAAAAGAACGTGTAAAACACTGTTCACATTGTTTTTTGGGTTGCAGCAATGACCTACGTCCAGTGCTTCGTCTTGTGTTTCAGAGAGGAAGGACCCAGGGCTGTGACTGCACTGTACTTTGGTTGGCCTGCATTTCGTAATCGTCATTTCATCATTTGGGGGGGGGGGGCTGGCTTGGGGGGGGGGGGGGGCATTATCTTCATCCCTGCAATGCACCAGGGATGCACATGCCCCACACTCCCCCAACCCCCTCAGAGTCAGAGTTGTGATGACAGTGTTACCAGGTCCATGGTGGACAACGATCTTTTTCGCCACAGTGTTGATTTCCTTTTTTTCTTTCGATACTGCTCTCTGTGCATGGCATACCACTGTTTTTACACCATATGTTTTTGCATCTTTGGCAGGGCGCTGTGCCTTAGGGGCGTTACACTCCGCAGTCTTTTTTCGCCAACAGTCTTTGTGCCTCATGCACAATGGGAAGCCTACGGCCGTGGCAGTCCCCCACTGCATGACCTGGTTTCACACTCAGCTAATCCTCACTGCGTGTCAGATCCGCTACCACAGTCAATTCTGGGATCATCGCAGAACTGGACAGCTCTGAACCTTGATTCCGAGAGGTTGTCTCGAGTAGCATATGGTGAGCAGGATACACCACCTCATATTGAGCTGGACCAGAGTGTAGCACAATCTGCACTGCTCTGCTCGATTGACTTTGAACAGCATGGTACAACATAGCACCGCTGTATTGTGTTGCAATGCGTTACCTTATGCTGTGTGATGTTGTTTTGTGCTGTGCAATGTTGTGTGTGCTATATTGTGCTGTGTCATGCTGCAGTGTGCGATGCAGTAATCTCCAACGAATGATTATTCGGTGCCAAAAACGATGTCCCCGGAATGCTCCGTAGCAACATGTACCCATTCACCATTGACTACAAATGCTACCCTATCCATAACAATTATGAGAAGCGTGTAGATGAGAGTGTAGAACCCCTTGCGTTACGTGAGAGCTTGACGTACCTTGTAGGTAAGCATAAATGGCCCAAAATGCTCTTCCCTACCGTTGGTTCTTGGGGATGAATGGCTTCCAGAACGTTTTTTTTGCCTGCAAAAACTACCAAGTTTCGGAGCAATGGGACACAATTGCGACGGTGATGGGACACACACGCTCAAGCAATCCCTCCCTTGAGAATGATTCAAAAACTCCAGCTTGCTGACGTAGGAGCTTGCCAAGGGAACGTCAGCGCGCTGGGCACGCATGGGGCGCCCGCTGGGCAAAGTTTCAACAGTCACTGTCCCATCTCTAACCGTTTGGGAGCATGTGTCTGTATGGGATTTTCTGATCTAGCCTGGTACGGTGGGATTTGGGCACTTATTTTAGTGCCCAAGAGAGCAAGCAAAGATTCCAAGAGAGATTAATATTGTCATCACACTCCCTTGCCATACTTCTTCCAATCATGCATGAATGAGTTGTGCTTCTGCAATTGTGAAAAGGGCACCCCAAGCTCGGTATGACAAGGGTAAAGCATTGGGATAGGTGGCCTGAACATTGATTTGGATGATTGGGGCACGCACTGGGTGTGTGCGTTCCCTCATGGGTGGCTTGGAGGTGTCTTTGGGCCTGCGACACCTGAGGAAAGAGTTCGTGTCATCTTTTGCTTGTTGTAGGAGGTACTGTCATACATTCCCAGCCATGGCTATTGCCAACAATCTGCCTACCACGACCACATCAACATTCCCGGTCGATTGCGCGTCCACTTCTCACACATACGACCCGGATGCTCGGAGCCTTCTACCCCTGAACTCTATCCATGCGCTGGTGCAACTAGGGGAAGAATGCAATCTACTAGTCCGCAAAGTGGAATCAAGTTTTTTCTCAAGTTCTATTCTACAGGATCCAAGGTGCCGGATACAACAACAGGTGCAACTCCTGTGGGAGTGCAAAAGGGACAATTTTGATTTCTACGTGACACGATGTGCTGCACCCCAGGGGGTCAATGTTGACGGTGCCCCCACCTTCTCGAGGAAAAGGGCACATGCATGAGGGAATCCATAGCCTTTGGTCGAGGTTTTTTGGCATACCCCGCAGAATGACAATCTTTTCTTTTTTGCTTTGCGCAGATACCTTTGTGGCGTGGCAGCAATCATCTCTGCTGCATAGACCGTTAATGGCAGCATGTGGGCACTGCACGGGACAACACATGTTGTACTTAGTCTGTCATGTTTGCACCCGTCCGTCTGACCGAGCACTTACAAGACGCACCTAAGTCTGAGAGCAAAAAAAAGACACCAGAGCTTTGGGCCAAAGTGGAAACCACTTGATTGTGCACCAAATTGGATGGTTTGCCTACAAATGCAATCAAATCTCTTTTTCAAGTCTTCCAATTCCAAGGGTTCTTCTACACAAACGTGTCTTGATGAGCACAACACTGTTTTCTATTTCGCCCAGGGTAGTGGTTTCCCAAGATGCTCATGGATGACGTGTCCAAGCTCTCAAGCAAGGGCCTGCATTTTGTTGTGCCGAGGTTTTTGCATATGGAGCCTTGTGGGCACTCTGGCGAGAGGGACATTGTCACTATGGGGGTGCACCGTGCGCTGTGCACACGCTGTGCGAAAAGTAGGCAAAAAACCATTTTGTGGAAGTTCACCGTGGCAGTGGAACAAATTTTGGTTAACATTGGGGGAGCGTTAGCGCGCCGGGCACGCGCTAGGCATCTTTTTTGACCCGTGCCCCACTGGTGACCTTTTGGGGGGTGCACTAAGTGCAGAGCGCGCGCAGTGCAACTATTTGCACGTCTAGCCGTCTGAGGACCCCATGCTTTGTGATACTATGGGCATTATTGTTGTTTGACAGCGGGTATTTTGATGCTTTTTTCACATTCGGGATGTGGTATATTTGGATTCTCACCCAGTTTTACCTTTTTGCTCGTTTCCACCACATCCACTCCTTACTAGGTTGATTTCTCGATGGGTACCCCAAGCAAGCAGGGGTGATGTAGCCATTCCGCCCAACGTTGGGCCCCTGAGAAGGCAGGGGTGATGTAGCCAATGCTGAGTTTGCGCTTCGTTCTTGTGACGTGAGGCAGAAACGCCGTCCAAACCGCTTGCGGCTTGGGGACTTATTACCATAGCGAAATATATGGGAAAAGTAAAGGCAAAGTACCGTTTGTTAAGTACAATACAAATGACATTTGGAGTTGTTGAATTCACAGCTATTGCCTAATTATGCAACGTGCTTTGTAGGGAAGGTGCACAGTCCATCGTGGTCTATTGGGGGGGCCTTCTCCATCAGAGGGTATATCTGGGGCTGAAGTCGGGATAGTTAATAGAAAGGTAGCGCGCTGGGCGCGCGCCGGGCAAACATTCCCCCATTGTGTGGGTATGTGTGGTCTTACTCGGTACGAGTGCCGGTTTAAGATATGGGACAAGCATGGGCCACAATGCGATGTTTCATTGAGTTTGAGGTGGCTATACACTATGGTGCCTATAAGGGAACATTGCATTCCCACGTCCCTTTCATTGGCCACAAGACACGGGTGGAACATTTGTTTGCCCACCTTTGGTCTTGGAGGGTTGTGCGTGACATTTGGCTAGGGTCCCATGAGGATTTTGCCGGTTTTGCCATGTGCATGTGTGCTTCCATAGAGGTAGGTGGATTTCAAGGTGGTCACGGGAAAGTTGAATTGCGCTGTGCCCGTACTGTGCAGAAACACCCCCTATTGTTGCCGCTTCCTGAGGCGCAAGCTTGGCCCTTGTGCCTTTTTGGGGCCGGGGGGGGGGGGGGCTGCAGCTCAATATATCAATGAGACGTCACTTCCACAGGCTGTCCTGTTTGTTCATTGCCGGCGTTTCCGGTAGCATCTCTGTTTTCTTGTTCTTCCACAGCGTGTCACCAGTTGCTTTAAGACCTTGATGATGTTGCCTCCCTTCCCACGCAAAAAGGACTATTTACTACATCTCACAGACCTTTTTGCAAAAGGCGCCTAGGGCCGCTCTTCGGCTCTTGACAAGCTTTTCTTCCCTTCTTGTGAACTGCATGTGCTGCCTGTTGTGCTGACATCTCGCAAAACAACACCACACGTGACAGCTCACACGTCACCATACAGGGGTGAAAGTCCACAGTGGAATTACATCCATGGCAAAGTGGCAAATCTGACTCACAAGGATTGTTAGTGCGCCGGCACACACCGGGTATGCACTGGGCACCTTTTTGGCCCGAAGCTTATGTGGTCATTTCGCCTTTCCCGAAGAAGTCACGGGTTGCGTACCCATTTTCTTTTTCCAAGAGATGGTGGGGATTTCTTTGATTTTGAGGTTGGGGCTATAATGTGGTGTACAAGGGCCAGGTGCATGTCATTGTGCCCTTTATTGGGAGAAAGAAAGAATGGCACTTTAAGAGCCTGACAACACTCATTTAATGATGTGCATGGGTGTACAGGGCATGCATTAAGCACCCGTTTGCTTTTTTGCAGTATTGGGGTTTGGTGTTGGGCATCTAGTGTGGCAGTCCAAATGAGCTGCATCACTCATGTTGCCCAATTTCCAAGAACGATCTTGAGCACTCGTGAACACTTCTAGTCAGCCCCAAAAAACAAATGAGCTGCATCCCTCATGTTGCATTTTGCACAATTTTGCATTCGGAGGCAAGTCTCTTACCCCATTGCGGACCATCGGTGCCAGTTTTGCCTCATGTTTGGAAGGCTACTGATGCAAGCAGGTTAGTTGCGAAGTTGGATAATGGAGGGGATGAGGTTGAGGGTTGCCCATGCTTGGAGTACCCAAGCTCGGGCGACACTTCCCCTGTGCCAAAGTGATTGACAGCGCGGTAAAGATCACTTGGGACACGCCAGGTGGAAGCAGGCCCTGAGCACCCGTGGCGGAGAAGCAAACAGGGAGCTGAAGGTCAGCACCAATGCTGAAGATCAAATGGGGGGAAATGGGTTCCTGGGACACTAAGCAAAGAGACATAGACCTACAGGGGGTTTGGGCTGCCACAAAGGGAACTGAATGCATGATCTGTGCATGCATGACCTGTCCTAGGTGCCTGTGGTTGATTTCTGATTTCCATTTGGCCAATTTCAAGATTACACGTCCTGCTCTTTTGACCAATGCAAAACCTGCGTGGCCATGAAATTTGATGTGGCCATGGAATTGTTTCATAAATGGACTGGGAGCTGCAGGATTTACGGCACAGGGATGCATGATGGCTGCAGCAAGTCTCATTCCTGTATCATGGGTCATGCCTTTGCTGGCTTCATACCCCCCCCCCCCCCCTGTACAAGCTACCCCCTTGTCCAAGCTACAGTAGGCATAGGGACCACATTAATTTGGTACCCAATTTGATTCGGTACAAATGTAGTGCGGCCATTACATTACTACAATAAGACATGGCTTTGGTGATGAATTTGCCAGTTACGTAGGGTCATGGACACATTTGTTGTGAGTGTTTGCCCACTTGAACCGACATAGCTCTGAGTTTGGGAATATTTGTGCATTCTATACCTCTTTCTTGCACCATCTCACCGTGCAGTCTTCTCTTTTTGAACCCGGGCCTCTAGGGCCTTGTCCAAGCTACAGTAGGGGTAGGGGCCATATTAATGTGGGACTTTTGAGTAGCTTATACAAGGGGGGGGGGTACTTGCACCTCTGGCGAATGCATGAGGCAGGGAAAAGCCAAAATGCCGTGAGTTTCTGAAAGAGGGCGGTCTCAGGTGATCTAACAATTACCGGCAACCCTGCATTTCGACCACTCCTCGCTCACTGTGGGATACCCAGAGGGCCTATGCCCTGGTAAACGTACGAGGGTGGCAGTTTTTGTCCCTACACTGCACATGTGTGATGCCCTGCCCTGCCTCGCAATCGTCCAAAGTCGGCCTTGGGTCCCCTGCACCGTTAGTAGGTATCCCCCCCTCCCTGCAAGAGTGCCAGCCCTAGCCCGACTCAGGGAGGTAAGGGACACAAACTGGTTGGAACTGTCCACGCAACACGAAACAAATTCGGAACTGTGTAGGCGATGAAGGCCGTGGGGCAGGCACGGCTGGAGCTCAGTGGCGGGTCCACACCTGACCCTTTCAGGCCCTGCAAGAGTGTGGCATGAGGTCAGGATCATGCTGGTTAATTCAAAACCTGACGTCATGGCCCCTTGCAAGAACATTCCATTCAATGGGTGCCGTCGCATTGGGGGCTTGGAAGGCAATGAAAGAGCTGACCAACAAGCAGCCAAAGGAGCCAACATTTCACACAGCAAGGTCCTACAGCACGAAACAGTCACAGACATTTGATCAGAACTGGGGCTGCAAGAAATGCCAGACTCATATGACATGGACTCCAGTGACTCGGGGGGATCTCAGATAACGGATGACAAACACAGTGAGGTAGTGTGGGTAAATGACAAACGACCACGGTTGTAGGTAGCCTGCTGCTAACTTTGCCCGTGGGAGGGTTTGAGCTGACCCAGACAACCCAGGAAACATTCGATAAGTGGGGTTTGGTGAACCCAAGGCAACATTGGGTACCCCCCCCCCCTTGCAAACTCCCCCCCCTTGCAATCCCCCCCCCCCCACCCGGGAGACCGTCATTTCCATGTTTTTCTAGTTAACATGTATTGTGCTCGTTTGTGTTGCCCATCTGCTCTACGCATGGCCTTGCATTGCTTTTCCCATTACTTCAAATCAAGCACCTGTGTGTGTTCTGTGATATTCTCTCTCCAAAGGCGTTGTATGGGTGTGTTGTGTTGCTACTTCAGACCCAAGATGTTCACTCCGGTGGATCATGAGAGTGCTCAACTCTCAAGGCTAGAGGCTGTGGCGGTTGAATATCCCAAGTCTCCAGAGTCACCGGATGTTACCCCCATGGCTCCGCAACCCCAAACACCGGCACAGCCCACACACGTACCCAGAAGTTCTTTACCGTTCCTTTGGATCCTCAATAACATTTGTGTTGGCTGAAGCACATTGGCATCAACGCGAAAGTCGCTTCACACGTGTTCTCTTTGCTTGCATCAGTGGAGGGTACCACAGTTTGCCTTGAAATACCCTTGCAATCCCCCCCCCCCCCGGGAGACCGTCACTTGGCGACCGTCTCCCCTCCCCACCCGGGAGACCGTCGCGCGCTAACCCGGGAGTTTGCAAGGGGGGCGGGGGGTACTGATCTGGTGGCGGTGGCCATATGCCTGTGACGCAGTGGTACACGGTAGCTAAGTATCCGGCGCTTCATTCCCCCCTTGCAAGAACAACGCCACTCTAAGAACTACAGTCGGGTTGTTTCCGCACCTTTTCCATGTCCTACTTCGCCCGTTAGAAATACCCTACTGCTCAGCACAAAACGAGGTGTTGTTTCCATCAAGTTTCGGCACTTTAGTGTTGTTTTCGCAAGGGTGGGTGGGTGGGTGGGGGGGGGGGGGGGGGTATGTCATCTGTCGCATATCAGTGACAACAGCCAGAATGGTCCCTGCGGCAAGAGCACCGCATAAAAAATTACTTCAACACCAACTCACTCCCTCACTCGCCTCCCTCCCTCCCTCCCTCCAGTCAACAGGTGACCCGCCGTTGCACTAGTACCCTTTCGTGGGTGTTTTCCTTCGCAGACAAACACAATGGAAGACGTGCGTGACTGGCTGATCTCCCATGACCTGGGCCAATATGTGGGCACCATTCTTGGCAACGAGATTGACAGTCTGGAGGTGCTTTACGCCATCACAGAGGCCGACCTCCAGGAAATGGGCATTTCAAAGGTGGGTGCCCGGCGCAAGTTCATGAGAGCTGTGGCTAAAGGCATGGGGCAGGGCCCTCGATCACTGCTGTACTCCCCCGGGGAACTGGGTTTCCCATACTCCGTGATTCCGTCACCGAAGAGCCGCCAAGAAATCGCTCAGGCGCTGTCGGCGGGCTTCGGAGCGGTACTGATCACGCCGTCGTCCGTCCACAATCCCCCGCCGAACTCAGCGCCGTCGCAGGGCCCCCCCGACCGGGACGGCCCCCAGCGCATCCCCCCGAAGGCCCGCCGCGGCAGAACCGGCAGTGAAGGCCCCGTTGATCCGTTGGATCTCGCGGGTTTGGCCGGGGACCACAGCACTGAGCCCCGTAAAGGGCTGCTGCCCGCAGTGCCTGCCCCTGCGGGGGACGGGCCGGTGTACGCCGCATCCCACGGCGATCCGTACATCGACGCCGCATGGCAGGGCCTCCACGGCATGCGGAGCCAGGCACAGCCCCGCGCCAAGGAAAGCCCCCGGGAGTCGGCCTCGGACCCGACACCCGGCCCAGCGACGCCGGAGAGCCAGACGACGCATTCCAGCGCCCAGACTCAGCCGCCTTCAGCGCCCAATTGTCGGTCTGGCTCTGAGGACTTCGGCTCACGGCCGGAGTCCCGTCAGTTACCAAAGCCGCCCAAGTTTCTGGATCCGATTTCAAAGAACGAATGGACGGATGCAGCCCAATGTACGGCGGAGGCCCCGGGAGCGGAGCTCTACGCCATCTCCGTGAACGCGCGGGTGGAGGACCCTACAACCCCCCAGACGGGAGCGCTGCCGTCCCCGTACAGGTGCGCCCCCCCTCCCCCCGTTCATCGTGCTGCGTGCACCACCGCAGCACAGGTAGGCAGGCGTCATGGGGGTGTTGCGCGCCCCTCGTACGCACCGTGAACGGTTTTCGCATGTCGGTTTACAGGGGCCCTGCTCTTTGCCCCATCGTAGGCTCAGAGGCACAGTGTTGTGGTGCAACCCCCAATTTGTGGTCATCCATTGGAATGCATGCAAGCCTTACATTCTCTGATTCTCGGTGACAAACAGGCACACAGCCATGCACATTTACAGACACCTATCGAACGGTATGATAGTCACCTTCGAGAGCAAAGGTCTTGGATGCAGCACGAATCGTCAATGTGCACCGCCTGTGGGTTTGACTGATCCAATGGCAATGCCCGGCTGAGGGCGCGCTAGAACCGGACCATGAGCTACGCTCATCAATCTGTCCTTCTGCCGTTGTTCTTTCTCACTGCAGGTGTCCGCGTCACATCGAAAGAATTCTGCAGGAATGGGAAAGCAGCCCAGAAACACGCTTCCAGCACGCTGACGGCCGCGAGCATCGCCAGGGCAGCCCCCACTCGCCTCCCTCGGGGCCCACAAAATGCAGCCCGCTGAGCCCGAGGCTCTTCGCGTCGAAGGCCGCCCGTGACGTAGCCGCCCAACGGCATTTCGTGGGCACTGCCCGGAAAGAGCGGGCAACGTTGGAGTTTTATCACCGAGAGGCCGAGAAGCTGCTGGAGGCGAGTTACGCGACAGACGACGGCGCGGATTTTATGGACATGCTGCGAGGCAGTATGGCCAGCTCCAAGCTCAGTACGCAGTGGCATCACAATTTGTATGGCCGCTACAGCCCGCCGCGCGCGAAGCCTCCGTTGATTGCGGCTGCTCCCTTCTCTAGTGATGCGCCGGCCGGCGAGCAGGTGTACGTGGGTGCAACGAGCAATGGGCTCCCGGAGCCTTTGGAACGGCCGAGCTCCCGAGCAGAGCTGCCCCCCGTCCAGGCGCATGCGCGGGAGGACGGGATGAAGAAGAAAACCAGCTTCAAAGCCCCGAAGGAACACTCCGCACAAATCCGAGCCAAGTTGGCTCAAGGCAAGCTGGACTACACACGACTGCTGGAGCACCAAAGCAAAGAGCAGGATTGCCGCCGGAAGTCTGAAGAGACGTATAAGGCGTTCCTGAACGAACACTTTCTTCGACAAGAAACCGCTTTTAGGAACCTGGGGATCGTCCCCGACACCCCGGAGCCGGGCAACAGGAAGACAGACGACGCCTCCCACCAAACAAGCCCTTACCGGTGATGGGCACCGTATGGCACTGACCAGGAAGTTGTGCCCCCCCAAAAAGGATCTGTCTCCTGCATGTCAAGTTGCTTCAGACTTCCCACAGTCTTGCGCTGGCATTTCCGCAAGTTCTTTCAGGACCTCTCGTGATGAGGCAGAAGACTGTCCGCGTTTTCGCGCCGGAGTTTTTTGGCTGCTCTGCCCTGTACATATGTCCCAATTCTTGTGACTGGTGCATGGAATGTTGTACATAAGATTCCGCCCTGAGTACGAAGGTGTGCGTCTTCCGATTTGTTTACCTCTTTTTATTTTGCTGCGTCTTCTTGTTTGAGGCATGTCCTCTTGGACAAATCTTCTTGTGGTGCTGCGATTGTAGTCTACGTTCAGAAATTGGCTTCTTGTTCATTGCAGGTTGCTCACAGTCATCGACGGTGCTTTGTTATTATTGATGGTTCTTTACTGTCATTGACAGGTGCTCACGGTCATAGTCCCGTCTGTGCCACCCTCCAAAAGGCGTGTCAATAAATTCCCGTGGGCCCTCCTCTCTGATAATATATTGAGCCCTATATATAGGACACCAAAATGAGGGCCCCTTGTCATATTTTTCCTTGTCGACTCGGCCTCAGGAAACTGCTCTGACCTGTTCCCGCACCCAAACCTGAGGCCGTGCCATGACGTTATTCCTGTGGAAGTAGGTGGTGCACAAAGCGCACATGCATGTTCATTCAACTCGTGCAAAGGTGTGTGGCAACGAGAAGTGTACTCTGGCAAATTGTAGGACGCAATTGGCATGCCAGACAAAAAGACGAAGTCTTTCTATATGCGTGTGGGGACGGTGTGTGTGCATGCATCAGTCCGTGCCTGTCTCTGATGTCTCTGATATAGTTTTCTTCTGCAGAGTATGGCCCCCACGTGTATTTGGGGCTGCTCCGTGCACGTGCGTGTGCATCTGTCTCTCTCGCTCTCTCTCTCTCTCTCTCTCTCTCTGTGTGTGTGTGTGTGTGTGTGTGAGTGTGAGGAGTAACCTGAGGAGTTTTCTTTCCACCGCTTTTCTTGCTTTGTTCTTGTTTGCGGTTACATCGTGTGTGTGTGTGGAGGTGGGTGTGGATGTGGGGTGGGTGTGGGTGTGGATGTGGGGTGGGTGTGGCTGTGGGTGTGGCTGTGGGTGTGGCTGCCGGTGTCTGCTGGTTGGTGGGTCTGCGGGGGGAATACGTCCACAACTGCTTGACTCCTGCAGTCAAGGACAAAGATTTTCATGGCACGTGTGGACACCTGCTGGGGCAGATGTAAGCGCCAGGTATGGGCCCGAAATACAACAATATGTCGAAACAAGAAGGCACACAGCAGCTCTACCCCATCCCGGCCCTGGAAGCAAGACACGGCGGCACACCTCCGGTACTCCGAGGGCGCGCACATACCGCGCCTGTTCCGTCCTCCTGCGTGCACACGACCCAGTCACAGGCTCTCGGTGGAACAAATCCATCGAAGCTCAAAGGCGCCTTGCCCTGCACGGCGGTGAGCAGACCTGCCGCAGAGGCTGTGAGCGTGGCACGTTCATACCACCGAACGCATGGTAAACCTCCTTCCCTTTTGTTCATGTTTACCAAACACCGTTTCGCTTTCCTTTGCTTTAGTTCGGCGAAAACCGTTGCCCCGTCCCACATCGCGGGGCCGCCTGAGTTCTGTTTCTTTTCAAATCTCGCTCTCCCCCGGGAACTGCTTTCTGAAGCCCCTGGCGCCCTCCCGATGGTCTGTGCGCATTTCGCCGGGTCGCATTTACCCGCGGCGGCTGTGCCCCCCCCCCCAAAAAAATAAGAATGGGGCACCAACCCCTGCGTCTCCTGCAGGATCCGTCTTGTCTTTCTCTGTCTCTACGTAGGTCTTCAAAACAAACGACACCCGAGAGGCCCGTACTCCCACTCTGTCGCGCCACGGCCCTGTCCCCCGATTTTTGTGGTTTCTCACTTGTGCTGCCGTGCTGACCCTTCGTCGGAATCCCTGCACCCCTTGACCTCGGCTTCCCCCGGTGTACGATTTGGGACAACCCTCCTCGACCCCTTAAGGAGCTTCCACAGGTCACGCGCCACATCATGGAGGGGTCGGAGGGGTTCTAGGATTTGGTGCCCCCCCCCTCAATGGCCACAATGGGTCACGCGCCAAACCTGCAGCCCCGCACACCTGCCAGCGACTTCCGGTGCCTGCTTGCCTACGCCAGCCAGTGGGGGGACGCCCTCCCGCATTCGGGACTGGGGACTGGGAACAGCATTCCGCTCTGTTGGTCTGGGTCCCGGTCCACCTGTGGACACCGTTGCTGACAAGGTCCCGGTTTTTTATGAGGGACGTCACGCCCCGCAGAAGCAGCATCCCACACACCCACAAGGAGACGGGGGGCTTCGTGCTTCCTCCCCAGTCCTCTTCTGTGTATCGCCCTCCACACCCCCCTTAAACCGGAATGGGGACAGCTGTGTTCTTTGCCCTGTAGCGAATGCTGACCAACAATGCCTGAATGTCGTCTCCCCCTCCCTCTCCGGTGCTGCTACCCGCTGATTAATCTCGGCCTTCAGTCTTCTACGTGCTCTAGTAGCACCTTGGGATGCCTACGGGCGTGGCAGTTCCCGCTGCCTCTTCTGGTTTCAGAGTTAGCTTGCCCTACCTACGTGTCATGTCCGCTACCATGGTGAGCTGTGGTAGCAGTGGACTGCTCTGATTCCTGAATCCGAGAGCTCTCTCGAGTGCCGTTGGGTAAGAGGGCTTCGCCAGCTTACGCAGGTCTGAACCAAGAAGAAAAACACCAACCGGGGGACAGGGAACAAAGGAGAGTTTCATGGGGCTGCAGGTGGATGCACGCACTTTGCACACGATGGTGGGGCTAGGGGTGGGGGGTGGGGGGGGCTTTTTCAGTGCTTCGCGCGGCTTTCGCCCCCCCCCCTCCCCCATTACACCCTTGTTAGAGCAACAGTAGGTGTTGTTTCGTCCAATTTTGGGGCTGTAGTGTTGTTCTTGCAAGGCGGGGGCGGCGGAGTCGAAATTTGCAGTTTCTTTGTCCGCCAGAGTGTGCACCTGGCCTGGGCTCATCTCTGCACTTTCCATGTGATGCCACAGGTTGTCTGACGGTTCGCAACACCCCTGACGCACATTGTGGTCAAGAGGGCATCGGCCTACCGGAGGGGGGGGGGGGTATACAGGGTAGAATTCCTGTGGCACAAATTCTGTGCGAAATTTGTGTCTGCAATTTGTTTGGTGTTCTTAAGGATTTGCACGGGTATGCATTAAGTTGTGCCTTTGATCTCTTGTACAATGCGAAAGGATTTGGTTGATGATAATTAGGTCCCCATGGAAGTCGCAGGAGTGCTGAAGTGGTATTTTCCTCATTTGTAGTGTTCCCCTGGCTTTGAAAGGGGTGCGGACAAGAGTGCTGGTTGATGCACCAGGAAAGTCCTCCAGGAAATAACAGCAACCGTCCACTGTTTCTCATGAGCAACTTTTGCCAACCCTGCATAATTTGTTCGCTCATTTTTAAGAAATGGCACAGGTTTTGTTGCGCTAGACTTTGTAGATTCGGATTTTCCTAGACTCGGAGTATGCCCCTGCCCCCCCAGTAGCCCTTTTGAGGGTACTGGAGACCTGCAGGGGTTAACTTGAGGCAGACCTCACAAGCAAAAGCACAACAAGTGCCCAACACCGACAGCACCAAGCCGCCCCATGTGCATGTTCTGTCCCGGTGGTCCCATCACGCGGGATGTGTGGTCACCACAAACACCCCCCCCCCTCCCCTTTTGCATGTTCGTTTTGTGACTCGACTCAGGCTCGATGTGCACTGCCTTGTGGGTCCACTTTCAGAAAAACCTCTTTCAAAAATCAATTTTGCCAATTGGACGCCACAAATGTGTCCACCCCCCCCCCTTCTCCCCCGCTTTTCCGCTGTCCCGCACATTGTCTGTCGCTCTTCTTTCGCGTGCCCCCTGTGCTCTGTGCCTCGGGCATAGAAGGTCTTGAGGGACGTGCCCCACCAGTCGTCAGTGGGCAGGTGACCAGGCGGGTGGTGCCATATAAACGGGTGCAGCCGACGGCGGCAGCTATACCGCAATTATCAGCTTTCTCCTCGTCCCCTTCGTCTCCTCAATGCTCGCACTTGTCCAAGCCCCCCCCCCCCTTCACCCCCTCACGAGCACGGGCTTCTCATGCACCGAGTAGCAGCAGGATGCCTTGTCTCACTGCCATCCCACAAGTGTGGCGCACCTTCGGTCTCCGCCTACTACCGCAGAGAACAATTACCCGGTTGAATGCGATCAGGTGACCCGCTCATCTACGTGCTCACATCTGGACCAACGGCCTTCGTGCATCTGGACTCAAACTGGCAGAGCACTGGGCAGCCAAAACAACCACCAATTTTTTTTGTTGCGCTGTTTGAGCAGGAGTCCCCTACCTATCGTCAACATCTGTGGGTAGCATGTGGACTGTTGCAGACAAAGCCCTGCCCGGAGAGCAATGAGCCGCGTCTTCTTCTCTACTTCCCTATTATTTTGCCATGTCTTCTCGCCTCGCCTCGCCTCGCCTTGACCGCCCCCCAAAAGGGATGTGTTTGGTGCATGTAATGCAATGTTCCGGGATGCTCTCCCCTATATATATACCCACATCTGTACATATACCATGCGACCCATCAGGGGAGCACAGGCAGGAAGTGGGAGCCCCCAGGCCCAAGGCCTATGCCCCCCCCCCCTCCCCTTGCGCAAGCACTGCCTTGTCCAAGCACAGGAGCCCGTCTGACCGTCGTTTTTCTGGGTTTTTCTGACCATGGTTTTTGTGGTCAGAAATGTAACGTGACACGGTTATGCTTTGATTGTCGAGGGAACATGGGGCTGGATCATGCTTCTGGTAGTTCCTCCTGCTCATACCAACACTCTGCCTGCAACTGCAACCCAGTGCTGTCTGTTTTGATGTGATTTTTAGCCATGGCTGATGTTGCTACAGCTGTTACGTACGTCCGGTCCATCGGCGAACCCGCAACAATTATTGGTCCTTCTACTCGTGGGGATGGTTTCTTTCATGTGAAGTACATGCGGAATGGGCTTGAGAATCATGCTCCTATGGACTGTCCTTTTCCCAATCCGCAGCCTTTCTCCGGAACCTTCAGAAACCTCTCCAACTCGAGGGCGGTCAGCAACGCGGAGAAGCCTAAACCCATGCATCCGCTCCCACATGGAACGGGGGTGGGACGTGTTCACCAGTTGGCACGGCCTTCTGTTCCTGCTCCCTCTGTCCCAAATCCACAGCGTATATTGTTGACACCTGGGAATAGTTCCTGCTTGCAGAGGGGAGGCCTCCTGGGGATGATACTTGCTGTCCTCAGATGACGCCCGACCCAGCCAAAGACCAAACCTGCCATTTCCGTTGTTGGCGGTTAGAGCCTTATCTATGGCCCTGTTCCATCTGATGGTCACGTTGGGTTGTAGAGTAGGACGGGCTACATGGTGCGTGCACCCTTGGCAGGTAGCACTAACAGTTGAAAGTGTTGGGTTGCGAGTTTGGTGGTGTCGGGCATGCACCTTGCGTGCAGGGCAGGGACAGGGGCCAGAAGCGAAGATTTGTCAGCAATCAGACACCACACCAACAATAGCTCGACATGGGCTTGCCTTTTCAATAGATTCCGCAGTCGCCACACCTGCATTGCCAATTGTGTGGTATACTCCATGCACCTCCATGCAACTCTCTCTGGGGGACTGCTGCAGCGTGCCGTTGCATTGGCCCTGGCCCCTGCTGCTACTGTGCATCTACTCTGCCCCTGTGGTGGCAGAGAAGTAGCCGGCATCCTGAGAAGCAATGAAAAGAAACCTTGACAGAAAGTTGGCAGTGGTTGTGCAGTGGTCACCAAAACTGCTGCATGCTTCGGTGCTTGCGTCCCGGTGCCTGTGGTGTCGTCCACAAATGGGACGTGGGCAAGCAGGACACTCAGAGCCTATGCACTCGTAGACTCCGGGCGACCTTTGCACCCAGGTTGGGGTGGGTGTGCAAAGTGAGGCTAGGGCAATATTTTTTTGGCCTGCCACGCGGTTGGCACCAACACAAGTTACTCACTCCATTCACCCCCCAGGCTGTGTCATTGCATATGCGCATGCTGTGTTTATGCTGATGCTGTGAATATGGCAAACAAATCGGAGCTCACCTGAATTCTGTATTGCTGTCTTGTTGTCATGCTTGGTAACGGGGTTGTGGTGTTGGGTGGTTCTGAGGGGGAACGTTAGCGCGCCGGGCGCGCGCCGGGCATCTTTTGTGACCCATGCCCTACCGGTGGACTGTTGCTGTTGATATGTTGGGCAACATTATATGGATTTGCCCCTTGGCCCCCGGGACATCAGCAGATGTTTTGATTTGGGATGGGTATGGACCTTCTCGTACCCAAGGTGATTTCTTTGATTTCCAAGTTGGGGGCCATGATGGTGCTGAGAAGGGCCCGATTCATGTCATTGTGCCATTCATCGGAAGAAAGAATGGCACTTTGACAGCCCGCCAACAATGTTACAATGAGGTGCACGGGTGGTATAGGGCACGCATTGAGCAGCTGTTTGCTCGGTTGTGGCACGCAAGATGAGGCAGAGGATGAGGCAGAAGTGTGTGTGTTGTGTTGCCAGGACACTCCACCGTCGCAGTTTGTGATGAGTGTAAGGAGCACTATTGTACTGAATGTATTGACACCCACACTTGTGGGAACAATGTTATGATGCAGCTCTACTGTTCGCGATACCTCAATAACGCCTATCGCTTCTACTGGAGATCGATGCGGTTGTGCTATCCTAACCCCCCATTCTCCCAACTTGCTAAGGTGTTGACCAAGATCGCCCTTAAAGGAGCGAGAGTGGTACTGTGCACCCCAGTTTGCAACTTTCTTGAGCTCGGGCAGTTTGGGTCACCTAATTCTAAGGGCGTTTCCAAGGGGTGTGCTTGGGGGCTCTTTGGGGGGAACATAGTCTAAAAGTAGCGCGCCGGGCGCGCGCCGGGCAAACATTCCCCCTGAGGTTGGCTGATGATGGACGCTCATGCCTGCACTGTACAGAAGCCCTCTGGAGAATGCAAGGCACGCTGCTGCAGTGCAGCCGTACACAGAACACAAGAGAAGCATACAGCTGATAGCATCACTAGAAGGAAGAAAGCACAGGCTACAGTGACTTACTTGTCAGGATCTATGCGTCTCCTAATGGACAGGAGCACACAGATTGTCCTACGGTTTGTTCTGGGCCACACAACAAACAACAAACAGTACCTCATGTCCATTCTGTCTGGATATGTGCGAAATTTCTTCCGAACAGCCAAAATACAATGTTGGCAGCACTGCAGTCCACCCCTGTGCTGGAGACCAGCTCCTCTGTGCAGTTGCCCCCAGTCCTGGCGATGGAGAACGGTACTGGCCGCGCTGCAGACTGGCGGTGGATGATAGGAATTGGTGCTGGATGCGGGCATCTACAACCTGACTTGGCGGGAGATGCATGGGTAGGAGACTGACAGAGAAGTAGTGCAGCTGGAGACAGGAGGGCGGAGGGGCGAGACAGGGAGGCGCTAGGGACAGTTAGATAACGGTGACAGGTATGAGAGATGAGTGAACAGGGATGTGAAAGATATGGCATGTTGCGAGTTAGCGGGACTGATATGGACCCGGCGTCTCCTAGAGATGCGTGGCCGAGTAGGCATACCCTGATGGTTATATGTACCACTGCTGGAAATCTGCGCCCCAGACAGACCAGCCAGACAGACCGTTATGGACCGTGGCGTGGCCATGATTCCGCTCCCCTGATGGGGCCGTACTGAGGATCGGCGGATGTACAAAAAAAACAAAAAGGTTTGTTCTGGGCCACACAACAAGCAACAAACAGTACCTCATGTCCATTCTCTCTGGAAATGTGCGAAATTCCTTCCGAACAGCCAATATACAATGTTGGCAGCACTGCAGTCCACCCCTGTGCTAGGGACCAGCTCCTCTTCAAGTTCCGCAACGAGCAGCAACCCTCTGAGGACGCCTGAAAGAGGGAGAGAGCCCAGGTGTGCTTGGGGTTCCGAATCCCGCTGATTGTCTGTCAGGGATAGATTTAGAACCGCAAGGCGAGATGCACCATGCATGTCAAGGGGCAGCTACTCGGTACAAAGCCCTCGAGCCCTTTGATGGGGTTTCTTCACCAGTGTGGGTCCTGGGGTCCCCAAAAGGCTGTCCAAAAGGCCGCTTGCTCGACCATGGGGTCTGCTAGGGTGGCCTGAGTAAACGGCTTCTTTTTGCAATGCTGTCATTAGGTTTAGGAGTCTATAATATGCGATTTTGAGTCCCGACAGTCTCAGTGGTGTGAGCCTGTTGCCGGTGAACAAGATAAACAGTGACGGGACTGCAATATGCCTGAAGTGTTCTTGTTTTGCTTTGTGTGTGAAACAAGTGTTTGCTTCAAGCAGACAGGGGTTTCATCACAGGTTTTTATTTTCCCTGGTTAGAATTGTTTTTAAAGTTTGGCCGGGAGCCCACCCACCCACCAACGGGGATGGGCCTGCCCTCGCGCCCCGAATTGATTTGGAGCTTATATGGCGTCATCCGCCTTTGTGGTCCGGAACCCTGAGTGACGGGACTGCAATATGCTTGAATTGTTCTTGTTTTGCTTTGTGTGTGAAATGTGTGCAGTAGTTCAAGGTGAAGTATTCAAGGAAGCAGAAACAGCACGCCGGGCAGATTGACAACTAGCCCCGTTCACATTGGCATGCGGGATTCGAATGCGTGGCTCGATTTGCGATGTTGTTGCCTTTGCATTGAGTCACCGCTACTTACAATTGGCACAGATTTTGAGTGCTTTGAATATGCACCAGATTGGCAGCTTAACAGCAACCCTTGGGTCTGGGTTGGGTTTGCACACATGATAACGCTCCCCTTGGGGGCCCGGGGAACTGTCACTTTGGCCATGTTCTCTCACAGCGGGGTACAACAGAAACTAGATTGTGGTATTGTAAGAAACTAAGGTTCAGACTGAGTGAACCTTGCATATATGCATGCCCAGTCGGTAGACTGTTTTGCAACCCTTTGTTTGTCACTGTGACGGTTGTGATGGTGCGATTTAAATTTCACATGGGCCCACGCACACACCTGAGTTGGTAACAGTGGAAGTGATTTTCTGTCGTGCTTGTTGCTTCAAGGTGAATGAACTGAAGTTTGAGATTTAGGAATGGGGTTTTCCGTGTTTGTGTCTTTTAGTATCTTCTTTATTTCTGTGTATGGGGGGGGCTGGGCCACCCACGCACCCAAGCGTGGCGAACTATTATGTCCCTAACGCCTGCCAATGACCATGAGCATGTGTGCTGAGGATAGTCTTCTGATTTGCTTGTTTTTTTGTTGCCTATGAAGTTTCCCTAGGGCTAGTCTAGCTCAAGCCTGGCACCAAAGTAGCGCCTCAGCGTGGGCGCACGCCGGGCAAACACTCAGCTACGGGTCATCAGGTGTAAAAAGAAATGAACAATGAATTCATGGGTGTCATGTGTCATGTTCGGCTTCCATGTAGGGGAACTACACACTTGCTGCTCCACATTTCATAAGACAGCGTCCCTGGGGAAACACCAAGTGGGAAACTGCCATGCTTGTCAGATAGGCAAAGAATGACCCTCAATGGAAACCCCGTGTAATTTTTACCCGCACTGTATTACATTTGAATACCCATGTGTTACTTTCCTGACATCTGGGCCATGACCTGTCATAGCACAGGGGCAAGTTCACAAAGGTGTTTCTGAACATCAATCCAGTTTACAGCGAGGCACAACGTGAAATTGTGGCGCTGTACCATTAGACGAACGGTCACAATGGTACCATGTGCAGTCTATATGGTCTATCCTCTGTCCTCGCTAAGACGCAGAATAAGGCCTTTGCTGCTCTAACACATTATTGATGCTTGTCCGGGGACATTTTTTTGTATTTTGTATGAATAAAGAAATGCCGACCTCCTGAGGGTGTGTGTGTGTGTTTTGCCGTTGGTGCACATTGGTGCATGGCGAGAGGGACAGGAAAGGGGAATGAGGGAGGAGAGAAAGGGGATTCACTTCAGCCGCACATGCCGCAGCAGAACATGAAAGTTCTGATCACCGGAGGCCTCGGGTTTCTCGGGTCCCAGCTCGCGCAG
Organism: Eutreptiella sp. 'Long Island Sound 2002'; assembly: GCA_964036045.1. Taxonomy (NCBI): domain Eukaryota; phylum Euglenozoa; class Euglenophyceae; order Eutreptiales; family Eutreptiaceae; genus Eutreptiella; species Eutreptiella sp. 'Long Island Sound 2002'. Next base: position 37,412,268 of record OZ038391.1, on the reverse strand, counting down.
CTGCTGCTGCGCCGGGGCACCATCAGCAACCGCGGTGGGGTGCAGGTTGCAGTGGACGCGATTGTCCTCTTCGACGCCGTGCAGCCCCCGCCAGACTCCCCAGTGAACGCACTGCTCCGCGACGGCCGTGTGAGTAGCATCATCGGCGATATTGCAGACCCGGCGATGTGCGAGCGACTTGTGGACTCTGATGACATGTGCGTGTTCCACTTGGCTGGGGTTATGAGTGGCCAGGTAATGCCCATGCCACCATCCCACGTCCGCCACCATCTTTGCCTCTGCCTCTGCCCTTTGCCTCCGACTTTTGCATTTGCTTTCCCGCTTTGTCTCGCCCCTTTTCTCTCTGCCTCCATCTCTTCAGCCACGTTCCGAGATGCCACTGCCGCGTACCCCCAGCTCCTCTGGTGCGCGCCACTCAACGGGTGTCATTCAGCAGTTGCAATTGGATGTACTGTAGAATGTGTACGTTTCGGTGGTGCTTAGCCCTCAGCCAACCAGTTTTCTGAGAAGATCGCCTCTTCATTGTCAAAATCAGCGGCAGGGGACCCGGCAGGGCGAGACCCATGAACAGCGAACGAGGCGGGCGCAGGGGCAGTGGTAGAGGTGGGGGTTGGCAAGGACAGCGGGAGAAGTGGCAGGAACAAACGCACTACCAACAGCTCTCGTCCCGGTCATCATGCGTTCTTGAACGCACAAATGCATGCAGAAGCACAGCGGTCCGAGTGGCCGCCCGTGCTTAGACAAGACCGTGCTCACGCGTGGGAGGGGGCAGGCTCTGGGTGCAGTGAAGCCAGTTAAGTGTGCATTGAGGCAACCGGTGATGAGTTCGAATGCTACGTGATGGCCCTCTGCCTCTGAGTGTCCGCCTTCTCTGCCTGCGCCGCCCTCTCTGCCCCTGCTCCTGCCCCTATCTCTGTCTCTGCACACCCAGAGCGAGAGTGACTTCGACATTGCATACCGCGTGAATATTACCGGGGCCTACAACCTGCTGCAGGCGTGCCGGGCCCGAAACTGCGGCATTCGCGTCGTGTTCACCTCCACCATCGCCGTGTTCGGCGCGACAGACGGTGCCGTCGTGTCAGACTCGTCGAAGCTGCGGCCGCTGAACACGTACGGAATGACGAAGGCCACAGGGGAGCTCCTGCTCAATGACATGACCCGCAAGGGCTTCGTGGACGGCCGCGTGGCACGGCTCCCGACGGTGATTGTGCGACCGGTCTGTCGAACTTCCTTCCCCCCAAGACGCATGCCCCCCCCCCCCCCTCCTCCCCCCCTCCCTCTCTCTCCCCGCCATGTGACGTGCCGTCCCTCTCAAGATCAGTTCCCTCTTTTAGGAATTTGATGTTCCTTTTGGCGGTGTTTTGCCATTCACAAATGCCGGTCGTTTGTCGTCGACTAATGCTGCTTGGCCAACAGTGGCCGCTGACCGGTGCTCTGTTCAGGTCCGGGTATCGGACTCCGTCAGTTTTTTGTTGCTCTTTTCTTCGGCGTATAAGACAGCTGGCCTCCCGCCGGACGAGCGATGCACATCGGATCGGCCTCACGCTGATTTGATTTACGTCCCGCTACGCCGCCTGTCGATTGCAGCCATGCCAGAGCGAGGCAGCCATACGTGTCTCTGCCAACTGTCCCGACATCTTTGCAGCACAATCTCACCTCATCTCAGTCGCAACTCAGTCACCCCATCGGACATTCGAATGCTGTCCACGAACAGAGCGGTCCAGATAAGTACCCGGGTCTCCAAAGAGTGCCTTAGCTCATTAAACCATAAACAGGGGCGTGAGCAATGCGGGGTGCAGCATGTGGTTGTGCTACGGAAAATACCAATTTGCAAAAGTACTTTTCGACGGATAATAAACTCTACTTGATGGATGTATGCGAAATTCCTATCCCTCGATAAATGTATGTATTTCGGGGTGTGATGCAACAAACATGAGATTGGACTTTGGGGGTAACCAAACCTCAAAACAAGCCACCCGCCAAATCTGCACTCAAAATGCAACCCCGAAACCTGCCTCTTTGCTTTGTATGGTTAAGCCAAAACCCTCGAATTCAGCATCGATGAAAAAAATGGTTGTGCTATATTTATAAATCTGAAGTGGAGCTAAAAAAAAACACCGCAAAGCCATAAAAGTTTCGTTCTTGGGCACGCTTATTTGAATCCCTCATCTGATTACATACCTCCAGAGGCCATTGAGTTTCGCGTACATTGAAGTGGAAAAAAAATGGAATTCGCTGTAAAATACGTTTGATACGTGCAGTATTAATCGCGGACATTGTTTTTAATATGCTAGAGCTGGTACAACAACTAGCTCCTTTACATTAAATGGGACACCTTCTGCTCCTTGGTCTTCGACTTGATTGCGTGGCCCAGTGACTTTGAAAGCCACGAAATGGTGACCCATTTCCTTGCAGCATTGGTGATTGCCTTCAAGTCATTGCCTTTCGTGACACACTACGTGGATAGCATGCCCATTGCGTCCATAGGAGGCATCCTTTGTGATGTCTTGTTTAATCCTAAATACGCCGGGTGCGTATACAAAGTTACGGTTGCCATTGACAGCTTGGGCAACATCGTGTGGATTTGTCCGTTGGCCCCGGGGACATCGGCGGATGTTCTCATTTGGGATCGCGAAGGGCCGAAAAGGAGCAAGGGGCATTATATTGATTATGAGATTGGCTCCATGGATGGTGCATACAAGGGGCGCCTCCATGTGGCATGGCCATTTATCGGTCGAAAGACGTTGACCGAGCGGCAAAAGGAGTACAACGATGTTCATGGTTTCTATAGGGCACGCATTGAGCACTTGTTTGCACGCATGTGGCACTGGGGCATCGTAAGGAACATATGGAGGGGATCCGGTACGGAGTTGCATGAGTACGTGCGTGTACTCTTGCATTTGCAGCAATTTTTGATTCAAAGACAGGTACGGTACCCTCCATATGGTCCATGGGAACACGTACCTGCACATGTATGGACCGCACCTACACAGGAGGACAATGATGATGAGGATGTTGTGGGTGATGATGGGGATGTTTGTGCCCTTTGTTGCACCAAGTTTGACCCTGAAAAGATGTCCATGTGTGACAAGTGTGAATTGCAATATTGTACGGATTGCATTGACACGCACACATGTGACAGTGTGACATTTCTTTTCATGTTGTGCACACAAGTTGCGTATTCTCAATGTGTACTTAGTTGACAATGGACCAGAAAGACAGTTGTGTGTTCTTGAGGGTGGCGACCAATGCGCTGTTCATGGCCTTTCCAGATGTGCATGATGTGTGTTATGTTCAGGGAAGGTGGTTTGCAACTTTCTTGAGCTGGGGCAGTTTGGGTCACCTAATTCTAAGGGCGTTTCCAAGGGGTGTGCTTGGGGGCTCTTCCGGGGGAACATAGTCTAAAAGTAGCGCGCAGTGCGCGCGCAGTGCAAAGATTCCCCCAAGGTTGGGATGGTGATGCAGAACAGGGTAATGAGCACCAAGGGTGGCCATATATCTCGATGAGTGAAGGGCAGTGGTGTAGAAGAGGACGTCACAACTTCCTTTTAGTGTCTCACAAGCAACTACCAACCGTTACATAGCCATTGGAACCCTCACTGCTTTACAATTAAGTCGTGCTCTGGCTGCGTGCCCCAGCTGCAGAAGGGTAGCAGCTACTGGCAGAGGACACTCAAGGACTTCCCTAACGGCAACGCCAACTCAAAAGAGCACCCACTGGGCGCCTGCCAGATCTCTCCAGTGCGTTGGCCCCGGTACAGCAAGGGAAAGGTAGCCATTGGACTCCTCCCCACCATGGGGACAGTAGTAGGTGGCTATGCACTTGATTAGTTTCAGCTAACAGTCCATGTGAGCAGCAGTATGCGTCAATGCACGTTGGTGGTTGTCAGTGACAGTTCCTAGGGGCAGCAGCAAATAACTATGTTCGCTGGCTGAAGCACACGTGGGCACGTAATACAATCTTGACAAATTTTTTGAAAATTGTGTTGCACTACATTTCATGACCATTTCCTTGTTCTTCAATCATAAGACCGCTGCTTGGCAGGAACATCATTCCACTCCTGCATAGCGGTTTGTTTTGTTCTTGTCCCATTTGCTGAGGCAGAAGGGCGCAACGTCTTGCAAATCCACCATGAATATAACAGTCACAAATGGGTGAAACAAAGCATGCTCCAAAAAAGTGGTACAACTGGTGTTTTTTGGCCCTACCCTAGATGGGTCAAGCCCGATGGTCAAAACTGCAATCTCCAGGTGCACATCTACGTGACTGCGTGAAAATTGTATCAAGTCCCAGTTACACACTATCAAACCATCGTCCCACTCCTTATTCGCCCTCCTGCCGCACCTCACCCAACCATCGGCACTTGCACGTGGCAATGCCTCGGTTCTGCATTCTCTGCCCCATTTCCCAAAACAACCCAACGCCCATAGGGGATGTCGTCCCCAAAGGAGGGGAGGGAGGGGCATGGCAACCTACCATACAGGGGCCTGACGACGTCTGCTGCCAGAACAAGACGCCTGGGGGGGGGGGGGCATTTCCACAGAGTTCACCTTGGCTCTTGTCACAGATCAATAGAATCGTGGCATGGCGTCCACTTGCAAACCGACACTGAACACACAACACACCCCCAGGGGGCTCATCATGTGCAAATGGCAGGTGCGGATAGTTTTCGGGGCGTGAGGCAATGCCAAGTTGCCATTCATTTCGGTGGCAGTTGCAGTGGGCCTTGCAGCTCCTGCCCGTGCCTCACCATTACTTCAGCCGTGTCACCGCAAATGTCATCAAACGTCACAAACCCCTCTGGCATCAGGTTTTGTTGCGTTCCGTTGGTTCACAAGTACACGTCAAGTCTCAGCACCACAACGCCACGACACAAGGACAGACGGACGTTGTGGAACTACTCCACTTCCACTTGCGCACCAGGCGGGGAGGGGCTCTGGCATGCCATTGTACTCCTGCCGTTTCTCATGGCGCCTTGGACCTTCTTCCTGCGTTTCACGTCTGTTTCGCTCCTGCTTTACAGGGGCTACCCAATGCTGCGACCACAAGCTGCTTCTCGGGGGTGGTCCGGGAGCCGCTCGCCGGGATCGATGTCACCGCTCCCATCTCCCCGGACCTCCCGCATGCCATCATCAGCCACCGCTGCTGCGTTCAGGCCATCCTTGACCTTCACGATGTGCCCTCCGCCACGATGGCGCAGGTATCCATGAGGCCCCCTGTTAAGAAAGACTAACCCCCCAAAGTCCCGAACAAAAAAAATTATAACACGGTGACAGCGTTCTGGTGCTGTTTGCTCTTGGGATGGAGCTTGTCAAGGGCACTCCATTTCCTTTGGGGCTTGGGCCTTTGGTTTGTGTGTGCCATGCCCCAGCGCAAGCAGCTGTGGCCGGTGCCTTTTTGGGGCTCAAACAAGACAAATGCATTTGCAAAGCAGTGGCCACGATGTACAGAGAGCGCGGGCGTAGAATGAGCCTCGGTTCCCCTGTAGACACTCCTCCGGCCTCCGCCTCCATCTCTGCAAGCTCTCTGCATCCAGAGCGACACGCGGAGACTCCTGGTGATGCCAACCCTCAAAAAATACATTGGATTGCCTGACCAGAGATGAGGTTTGGCGTCATGCGACACGCCGCCCATGCGCGTCCCACTGCGGCATACTGCCCACGTGATGTCCACTCCCCCAGGGGCGCCGGCAGTCCTCGCCTGCAGTCATTCCCAGGACCATGAACTTGGAAGGACCCACAACTGAAGTCCAAAGTGCATCAAAGGTACAGGGGCTTCCCGGATCACCAAGTGTTACACGCGGCCGGTCGCGGGGGTTTGGGGGGCAGTGGAAAACGTGCTGCGGCCGCACAATGAATTGGAGAGTAGAACAGTATTCAGGGCCCCAGAGCTCAGGCTGAGGTGGGCCCCAAGAACGCCAGGGAGCTGTCAGAAACCACGGGTCCAGGGGACCATGCCATAGGTACCTCAGAATGATGGCCGACGAGGCGCTGATCTTCTTCAGTCGTGTTTGATGGGGGTCTCGTCTGGGCTGTGTTGCACCCCAGTGCCCGAGCCCACACGGATCTCTTGCTGCGACATGCATCACGTGCTTCTTCGGCCCACAAGACACTGCACATCCCAACAGAGAGTAGGAGTGGCGTGTTTGGGGTCCAAATCTGGAAAGAGGTGACGATTCCCGTGGTCTCCTGGCTCTTGGGGCTTAGGGTCCCACAGTGCACAGGAGCCGTCCCGCGCACTGCGTGTGTCTGGGTAGTAATTGGGCACTCACGATGGGTGTCTCACCCGAACCTCCGCGAGTGCGCCGGGGGATAGGGCCGAGTCACCGAGCCTCCCGCCTCCTGCCCTTAGCCGGGTCTCCATCGCCTGGGGCGGCTGCTGGCCAGTCACCGTCCCCAAGGCCACGCCCATGACAGACTCTTATGGCCCATCAGCTCGGGTCATGCGCCATGGGCCGCATCGTGGAGCGCCGGCAATTGGAGTAGCAACTACCCCCCCCCCCCCCACCCTGCCCCCTGCACATTCCCCGGGGGGGGGGGGGGTATGGGGATGGGGATGGGAATGGGGATATCGATGGGGATGGGGATGGGGATGGGGATGGGGATGGAGATGGATGGAGTCCTTGTACCAAAACCCGGCGAGCACCACACGTATCTCACTGTACTGCGGTTACCTCTTCGGACGCGCGAGGCATTGGGGCAGGGCCCGTCACTGCACAGCAGGTGAAACAGCGTTCACCCACTTGCCGTGTGAGTGCACAGCGGCTGTTGCCGGGGGGAGGGCTCCACTGGTCACTGCCGGGTCGGATGCCTTGCACATACCGGCTGAATTTGAAATTTATTATTAAATAATTAAATATCTGCTCGAACGTGGTTAAAAGTTGCCATATCCAAAAAGAAAATAAATACCAATATTAATTAATTGGCTCGGCGGTGGCACACAAAACTGGTGTACAAAAAGTAATTCATTGCAAAATTTAATTAATTCTGCGGCTTTAGGTATGTGGGCAAAGCTTCAATTAGAAAACGTCCTGAGACAAAGACCGGTGTTGCGTTTGTGGGTGTGCATGCCGCATGCAGTGTGAATGCACAACATCGAGATGAGACGTGGTGTCAACTGACAGTGTGTTCTCTGTAGGAATTCAAGACTGACAACATTAGGGCAAAATTGTGCTCAGTGGGGTTTCCCAATTCGTCCAAGAAATCCCAACACATTGGCAGAAAAATTCGGCTGACGCAATTTTTTTGGCAGAAAAGCTTACCAGTCACTAGGAATCTGGTCCTAGGCCCCCAAACACAGTTTCCCTCGGGTTGCTCTGCTGCCAAAGTCATGTAGAAGCCCATTTCAGACTGTTTTAAAAATTGCACCGTACAACTATAAGAGATAGAAGGCAAACACAGGACAGGCCGGCCGTAGCTGAATGGTCGAATGTTGCACTTGCGCGTCCAAGTCGCAGGTCCTGACAATGGAAGAAAAAGAGTTCTATTCCGCAATTTAATTAATTATGGCTCCTGGATAGTAAAGAAAACCAGCACAAGAAAAAAAGCCAAATGAATTAATTGTGTGCCCTCCGGCCTCCAACCAAAATAATAAATCAAAAATTTCAAATTCAGCCGGTAGGGTGTTGACGGGGCGGCCCGGGGACTGCCACCCCCTCTTGGTGGAGGCCCCCTGTCCAGGCCCATCTGACTCGCTGCGCCGCGGGGGTTGGGGCGACTGGGGCATCTGGTGGCCAAGGCCGCCTCATGGCCCGTCACTGCAGGTGTGCGGGTCTGACCGTGCAGTCAACATCCCGTCGCTGAGCTCGACACTGCAGCAGATCGTCGACGCGATGCAGCGCGTTGCCGCGCGGAAAGGGATCACGCCGGGCGCGGTGCGGTTCGAGCTGGACGCATTCCTGAGCGGGATTGTGGGGTCAATGGCTGGGGCTACGGACTTCGCGCGCGCCACGGCGCTCGGGATCGCGGAGAACCCGACGCTCGACGACATGGTGCTGCAGTACTTGGACGACTTCGGCGTGGCGGGCAGTGGGTTGTACAAGGGCTGACCGCACGGGAGACTCTTACCGAGTGGTAGAGCGGGGGGAGCGGCAGGGGGCCACGGGCTGGGGCCGAGGCAACGGCCCGGTCAGGCCGGGGGTGAAGTTGATCCCGCGCCTCACGACCGCAGCACACTGCCCCAATGGTGTGCACCGGTGCCGGTGACGGGGGGCCTCACAGGCGGCCGTGACCAGGACCCTGACGGTCCGAGTGGGTAAATTGCATTGTTTCCCGTTTGGGCCCCCGTTTTATTGTAAAGATGCACAAAATATCAGATCTACGGCGGAGTTGTGCAGAGTTTTGCTTAACAACTCAGCATCTCCCGGGGGGCGGGGGGGGGGGGGCTAACCCCCCCCCCCCCTTCGGACCCGGAGTTCATAGTGCGAAAAAGTGAAATTTACAAAAGGAAATATTGATTTGGGCTATTTTTGGAACACAAACCTTTGGACTTTTCGGTTCCAGACCCCTCCCCCAACCCCCCCCCCCCCGCCCTTTCAAGCGAAACTCTGGTGTGTGAGTTACGATGTATGGGCCGGGGATGCAAAGGACTTGAGTCAGGGACGTACCCCCAAACGTGCCATCAGCGCTTTGGCCCCTCGCTTGTGTCCGCGACGGATGTGCGAAGTGTATCACGAGGCCAAGCGGTCCCGGAGCGCCAAGTGCCACCCGCCACAACGGCGCGCTGCACTTCCGGGCGTTTGGCCCCCGCTGTTGAGCGGGGCGCGTGGCCCCATTCACTCAGTTTGAGCCGGCGTTGCCGGTATGTGTGGCACATGATGTTGCGGACGCCTTACTCAACGTCGTCGTCGTCGCCATGTCAGATATTGAAAGGGCTTTCTCTGGGCCGTGAGGTCCCTTCAACATCTGCCTCGACGCGCAACTCCACTTCATGTCGGGAGCCGGATGGCCTCCCTGTACACATGGCATGCTCTGCCACCCGCTACCCCCCCCCCCCCCCCGCTCCCACCAACAGAGGTAGTCTTCACATCGCGCCTGCTGCGCCAGTTCACAATGTTCGACATTTCATTACCTAATTCGACAAAGTCGAGCGGGGGGAAAGCAGCGAGAAATCACCGTTTTCAGTGATTGTTGGCATGCCGCCCCCCCCCCCCATTGGCATCCTGAACAGGCCCATCAGCCCTCTCCCCGGCCAAAAGGCAAACACATCCGTACCCCTGGCAGTACCAACCGACGTGCTCGCTCAGCCTTGATGCCCTCCCCTCCCCGTTTTTTGTTTGTTTTGTACTGAGAGACCCAGAGAGGTCAGCTCTCAAACCGCAGGTTCAGGGGTTCGGTGGTTGCAACATTAAAGTGCGAAGGCTCCTGGACGTCGGCTCCCCGGCCCTTTGGCTCGGAAGCAGCGCTTGGGCTCGGGTCGGACCAACGCCCTGTGCCAGTGGCCCCGTTCTCGTGGAGGCCGCGGGCCGGGCCTCTGGTTCAGTGACGAAGAGCCACAGCCCCACCACCACCAACTCCTGCTCCCGCCCCAGGGCCCGCCAGCCCCACCGAACGGACTAAAGCAAATGAGGTCTGGATTGAAGAGGCTGGTCGTATTCGGTTGCGTGCGTAACGAGGGGGCCGATGGTGTCAGGCTCATGGACACCTTTTCATTACGGGGATCCTGCGGAGTGGTCAAAAGCCGCAGCATTCCACTATTGCAAGCTTCACGCCAACCCCCCGAATGCGCAGATCGGCGTCAGAAAGCACGTCCACAGAGCCGTTCCCCTGGCGGTGTGAACGGAGATACGGGCCCGGATAGGGATGCGTGTCAGGAGGGATTTTGGAACGGGCTCGAGTGCGAGGACGGGGTTGTCGAGAACTGTGCGGGGGGGGGGAGGCGGAGGGGGGGGGGGGGCTGGTGATGGAGACGGAGCCGGCCAAAACAAAAGGTAAGTGGCTCTCTTACGTTCAGGACATGGGGTTCTCAGCCGGGCATTGATTGATGGCAGTCACATCACCGACTGAGCAATCAATCCCAAGCCGAGGGCAGACAACACTCAAATGTGCAGCTGAGAGTTGGCAACCCGGACATCCCGCAAATCCTCGGAATGTGTGAGGGGGCCCTGATGAAAAAACATCTAACAGATCTAAACGGACTTTCCAACAAAAATCTTGCTGTGCACCTCACGTCGTCTCTACATGGCACGAGGGAAATGTGTGCTGCTCATCAAAGGGGTATTGCTGTGGACAGAGTGCTGACTTTGCTGTGGTGCAATGCTTGCGGGCGGCACCGGCAAACACGATTGGGGTTGGCTCCAAGCCTGCCCCATCCCCTCTGTTCAGCTTCATAGCACCCGCTCTGTACCCCCCCCCCCTCCATTTCCAGTATAGCCCCACCCTCCAGCCACCCTCCACAGTACAGTAATCATGGAGGCCCTCGGGGTGCATGGAGGGCTGGGAGCGACCGGCAGGCGGGTGTTCCTGGGCCCTTTGGGTTCTGGGCGGATTTTCAGACCAATTTCCCTGCATCCTGACCAATGCCAATGCGCCAAATGCACAAGTCTTCAATCCAAGCCTCACATTGGTGTTCGCAGTGTGGGCGTCGTGGTTGAACCCCATCCCCAGCACAATGCTGCACCCACCGCAAGTAACCAAACACTCCTGCCAGCGCTCACCTTCATCACATCGTCACTTGGCAGGCCCTTTGCAATGAACTCACGTAATAGTGCGTCATCAGGTGCTGGTTGGCGTACCAAATCATGAAAACTGACACTGTGATTTTGTACTGTGTGAGCTGAGAGCGGCAGCCTCGTAATTATGGTATCTACAGCACAGAGGCAGGTGCAGCAATATGAGCAACATGATGGGTACAGCAATGTAGTAGACCGGTCCGCAACACGTTACGATGCTTACTGTCATACCCATACTGTCACCCCTTTCACCAAGTTGAGACAGAGGGCCCATGTGTGGTAGGTTCTGATTGTACTCTCATTCCTGTGAGAGACGGAGGAATGCACGGCTAAACAATGTCGTTGGGCTTGATCTGCAGCATGTGCCATTGTGGGTTTGTTGCCCGTTGCCGCCCATGCGAGGTTGGCTGGTGGAATTACGAGGTATTGACACAAAACAGGCAAGTACAACAAGGCAGCGGAGGGATGGCACAGAGTAAAGGGGTCTCACTCAGCATTATTTTGCTCTTGGAACACACATTTGCACGTGTATGAGACATATATGCATCATGGGGGGCTCCCGGCTGCAGCCCTTGACACCAACACCCTCAACCCCCACCCCCCTCCTCCCCTCAAAATGGCCAAAATGTCCAGAAGGCGCGGACCACATTTGGTCCCAATTTTTTTGGTGCTGAAGGCGCCAGAAATTTTTTTTAGCACATGGAGTAAATTTTGCTTTTACCCCATGTGCGTATACTCAAAATGCTCAGAATTTCATGGGGAATCCAAATATGTCTGAGAAACATAAAATTTTTTCTGACCCTGACCTCCCCCATCCAGCCCCCAAACCTGGCTGCTAGAACCAAACCCTCCAGGGGGTAATTTTTTTTCAAGAACCCCACGTATGTGTGTTCAAAATGATCAGTGCGGCGAGAGGATCATTTTGGGGATGTATTTTGGGGTACCCGGGACCCAGGCCTGGCTGCCCCCCCCCTCCAACCTCCCCACCTCCACCCCCCACCCCCCTTTTTAGAGGGCCAAAATGTTCAAGGGGTGTGGCTGTCAAGGGCTGCACCTAGGCACCCCCCATGATATGCACCCTCAGACAGTGATGACGTGGGCATTGTGGATGACAACAGAGGTGTGTGCATTTGGTTTCAAGAATCCTAATTTTGAGCATGTTTCTTAGCACTAACCCACCTAGAGGGGCGAGAGCACTTGGTGGGATGCTGCGATGCATAAATAGAGAAATGGGGATTGTTGCTACACTTGGGTCAGTCAGAGAAGCTCCACATCAAACACATTTTGGGTTTGACCATTTGTAGGTCCATTGACAGATACGCACATGAGAGGGGGGGGGGGGGGCTTTATGTCATGCCCTCAACACCAATCCCAAATACTCTGCTTGTGCACTGGGGCTTGTATGCCCTATATCCTAGACCAGCCTCCAAATTGCCCCTCCTCCTAGAGGCCCCCAAAAGGGCCCAGTAGTTGCAGCCGCTTTGGTAGCAGCTGCAGCATCAGCACTGTTGCACCTCAGTCGCCCCTCGTTCTACATCTCAGGCTCTACCAGTACCCAGAGCGGAAGTGATAACAGGAACTGCAAATGAACCTGCAGCAGAGCCTATATCAACCTCTCCACCCAAACCTACACTTAAGCCCGCCTGTGTTGGGGGACTGCCATGTTGGGGCCACATGGAGCATTGTGGGATTGGGGGGTTTGTGGTGTTGCAGCGGTGTGATGTTGGGGCATGGTGGTCTATTTGGCACTATCAGTTGCCTTGTACAGGCCGTTCGAGCCTCTGGCGGCAGGCAGCACATGCCGTGCCATGAGAATTTTCCACCACTTGCGGCATTGCCACCAGCCCCACAACTCCGTCTTGCATTGTGCTATTTCGAAGGGCTTTCCCGTTGTAAAGCCGCCTAAAAAATCCGGAGCCAGGCAGCGATGGATCCAGGGGCGTGGAGTTGAACTCTCCATGCAAAATGGAGCATTTCGGGTATAAACACATTGGGTGGAACCAATGTTCCCACCCAGGCCCAAAAAAATTTCTAGGCGCCGTTGCCATCCCAATTGGCTGTTAGTGTTGATTAGAGGTCCGGAGGGGGGTGGGGGTCCGGCCTAATACATATGCATACATGCATATGAACAACTTAATGAGGCTGGGTGATACGGGGGCCCACAACATACTCACAACTGCACTTGGGCCTGGGATAACACCAAGCCTTGCAGTGAATTATGTTATGCCTTGCCATTCCCTGCTCCCTTGCTCGAACATCCTCAGCCTGTGCCTTAGCTTGGGCACCAGGCTCTCTTGGGTGCTTCTCCATACGCCGCAAACCGCCATAGCAGGGAGAAATCGTTATGGCTACATAATCCTTGGGAATGCCATGCACGCAGTGCGACGCAATGCAAAGTTTTGGATGTCGGCAAATACTTGAACCCTAGTTTCGGCCCCTTTTTACAAGTTTTTGGTTCCGTACCAGGGTTTTTTTTAGGTTACTAAGCATTTAGGATGTGGCATATTTGAATTGTCAGCCATTTTTGCCCATCTTCAACCATTTCTCCCTATTTCCTCCCCCGCATGGGCGTTTTTTAGCGCACGGGGTGATCTGGACTCTTAAACAGAGAGCATGCGAGAACATGCTGGTAAGGTGGATCCGCAAAGACACATTGCAACTTCACGACCTTGAATGGGAGGTCTCCCTGATTGTTCCAACCCCAGGCGGATGGAGGTCAGTTTCCGTTTCCGCCAGCCAGGCCACGGGGTATCACCACATGTGGTTTTCGGGAATGCCCGGTATCCTGCGCTGTTTCGAACAAGTACATGTGTGCATCTTGCATGCCCTTGCATAGTTGTACTTTACAAGGCTGAGTGGCTTGTTCATAACGACAGTTGATTACCAAGTTGAAGGCAGTTTCGTTGTTCTCATGTGGGCTTTATTGCTTCGCCGTGCTACTAGACAGGTGACAGGTATTCTTGGGTGAGTATCCAAGTCTCTGCGTGCGCAGTATGCACGCAGTGCAAGATCTTGGCCCTTGCCTTCTCAGGGTCCCCAACGTGAGGAGAAATCAATATGGCCAATGAACCCCTGCCTTCTCAGGGCACCCAAAGTGGGGAGAGATCCATATGACTCCATAACCCGAGGCCAAAGTGGGGTAGTGATTGTAGGCTTTGGGGTTGGAGATGAGGTTGTGCCAACCTCTGCTCCTTCACATCCAAAAGATGTGTATGTGCGTCACGGAGGGGGCTTCAGTTCGGTTGTGGAACCCAACCCCCGCGGCGTGGGCAAGGGGGTCCAAAGGGGGTGGGGTGGTGTCAAATTTGTTTCAGATTTTGGGGGCATTTTTGAATTACCCATTTCATTCTGGTTACTTGAATCTGCCACTGCGAAAGATCACAGGCCCAAGGGTTACGTTCCCAAGGGCTGTGTTCAAAACAATGTGGACAGCAATGGTGCACTGCTTTGTGCGGTGTACCAGCACCAGGTGTCGTTGGACTGGGCGTCCGGTGCACCCAACAACCGTATGAAACTCTCATGACATCTCCATAAGCACAAGATACCCAGCCCATACAAAGCACAAAGGGGGCAGAGGTTTCAAACGAGCACTTTTCAGAGGAAGTCCTTCGTGCGGTCCCTTTCCATCCTGAGAAGCTGAACATGCTCCCCTGACTTGAAGGCGCTCATGGCTTGGGCAGAAGTTCTCCAAGCTCACCAGTGTGGTACTGCTTGTATAGCACCCCCCGGCCAGTGGTAAGTAGAGAATCAGTCATTCAGGGCAATAGTGGTCCCATAGTTCAGGGATACCAGGATCTCACATCTTGTTTTTCCAAATTTTACAAGCATTATTGCAAGATACAGCACAACAGCCCCTCATTTCCCCAATCCTCTAGCCTGAATCCTGTATTCGGAAACTTGGTACCTAATTCATTTGGGGACCGAAAAAATACAGTTTGAACACCAAATGTTCGCTGGACAAGGGCGTTTGTTGGACACAGGGTATGTTCCATTTTGGTTGGGTGCATTGGTCCGAAACCCCCTCCCTTTGCATTGCAATGTCTTATGCTGCGGCCTGTAGTATTTTATATTGTGTTTGCATATTTTGTGGTGTGGTATTGGTTGCATTTTCTTTGTTGTGTTGTTCGTTTTGTGTAGGTATGTGTGTGCACGCGCAGGCACTGGTGGTAATGTTCTATCATCTGCTCGGTTTCCCCAGCACATGTCCAGTTTCCCATGAAATATGTCTGCCTGCCAAATTGCTGATGACGGACTACACGCTGAGGGACATCCCTGATGACATGCTAGAGGCATGGGCCTCGAAAGTAAATCAGGTTTGGCAATCTGTGTGTCGCCGCAACATCCATTTGATGCCTCGGCCGCGTATCCTCATCTACGGGCCAGTCGCTGGCCTCAGCTGGTGGCTCACTTCCGGTTGCGGCTTCCACGGATTTCCCTCCCTCACCCATTGCAGCGGCGCTCTGCAGTTTTGCGGTCCATCTGCAAGTCACTGCCAGCCTTCAGGATGACCGACCGGTTACATCAGCTTTGTCGCCAGAGCCCCTTTCCCAAAATCCCCCCACCCCGATGTTGGGGGGGCTCGAACGACACCCCCCCCCACACGCAAACCCATACGGTGTCGCATATGGACAGCCAAGAAGGAGGGGGGGGTGCCCTCCCCCGCACGTGGGCACCACTGTACCAGGCAGGGCTGGGCCTACTCCATGCACGACCGAAGCCGCGACCCTCTACCCCCTCTGAGGCCACCCTGTCGTTTTGGCTGGCGTGGAACCAGCGGCCCATGCTCCGCTACCTCATGAAACTGTCCCCCGAAGCCCCCCGACAACAGCCAGGGGTGTGGCAGGCGTGGCAAAGGCTACTCCTACCCCCAGCAGACAGGCAGTTCATACAGACAGCGCCGTGGAAGAAACTGACGGTAGGAGTCCGGCTCGCCAATTGGCAGGCCGCAGGGACGGCATGCCCAATCTGCGGGCTACTGGAAACCATGCAACATGCTTTGACAGCCTGTAAATACTTTTCTGTTGTGGCACATGTGGCATCACAGTGCATGGGCCCGGCCACCACGGACCATGGGCCGGAAACAAACCCCACAATCATCCTATGGGACCAGCCGGAGCTGTCCCTCACGACCCCACTGGGGATCACCCTGTGGTCTGTAGTCCGGGCGGCATGGTCTCACAGGTGTATGGTTAAAATGAATGCACGCGTGGTCCGCCCGTCATGGGACCAATTCCTCACTCCGTGGATTAAGGTGCTACGGGGGTGGGAAGAACACCCCACGCCGACACTACCCGCAAATGAAATCTCTCTTCATACATGCCCTGCAGTCCATGAAGGACCACACAGTACTCCAACAACCCAGGGTGGCGGTCTCCAACACACGCTCCCCCCCAAAGCTCTATGTACCCGCGCGCAAGCAGGAAAAAAAGTTCGAAAATGCGGAGGCACTTGCGGCGCAGTATGAGGCCACCATCCAGACGTACCGTGAGCAAGGGTGGGACATCATCTATCCGGACGGCTGTTCAGAAAAACATCCAGAGGTGGGCTGGGTGGGGGGTTACGGGGTGTTTTTTGGCGACCACCGCGACACGGCGGCGTATATCCCCCTCGGAGAGGAACAAACCAACAACCGCGGGGAGCTGCGAGCAGCCCTCCACAGTCTACAGGGGCACAAGGACGGCCACCAATCCGTGATCTGCCCGGATTCGCTACTGGTGGTCAATGGAGTGCTGGGCTGGGCACAACGATGGCGCAGGCATGGATGGCAAAACAAATCCGGGACAGTGGCCCACGTGGACCTGTGGACACAAATTCTCCACCCGGTCGAAAAACTGGGGGAGGCCGTGAAGTGGCTACACATCCCCTCACACATCGGCATAAAAGGCAACGGTCGGGCAGACCAACTGGCGGATGTAGGAAGACGCTGTTCCTCCTGCTTTTTGGGCTCATCTCCATCCGCCCCCCCCCCCCCCCCACACCAGAAGACGAGGAATCAGACCACGAGCAGGAGGAGTCCATCTGGGGGTGGGAGGAGGAATGTATCTCGCAGCCAGCGTCAGCGCCCAGCGCAGGTATGGAAGCGGACACCCCGCCGGGATCCCAGCAGAGAACGCCGGCCAAACCAAGGTCGCCACCGCCGACCCCGTTGGGGGACATTGAAATCTGCACACCGATACAGGTAAGCAAGAGACCCCGGTTGCAGACACCAGGGTCCACCATCCCCTGGCACAGTGTGAAGCCGCCAGGGGCCGTCGGGACAGACCGAACGCCGGCGACAGGCGGGCAACACTCCACCCCCCATCAAGTGGGCCCGGTGCGCACGACGTTCCGGACGCCACAACCGAACTCTCCACTGTCCCCCCAGGCATCCGTCCAGCTACTGGCATCGTTGGAGCTGGTGGCAATGGAGGGCGAGTCCCCCCTCACCCCCCACAGCCTGAATTTTTCGGACTCGTCACAAGAGACCCGCTCGGATGGATCCGCGCCGGCCTCCCCCTCCACGGCTTCCACGCTGTCATGTAGCACGGAAGGATCGCGCTGCCAAACCCCCTAAATGTTGTGTGTTATGCGTGCACTAACTATAGCCAGGTCACCGTCCACTGGTTACTCAACCTACGGCCCCAAGCACAACTCCACCCCGGGAACGCCCCCCACCAAGTGACAGAGCTGGGTAAATGGTAAGAGACATAGACGGCCCAATGGCGAGAGCGGTAGTCTTCAGTCGTCCAATGCGGGGGTTCGATACCCGGGAGCTGCCCCTGGGTCCCCTGCACGTAGAGCTCTCTAGTGGGCATCGTTGGAACCACCCACCCCTACAACAACCCGCGCCACCGCCGGTACCGGCAGATCGGTTGGAGGTCTCGTCTATTTTTGCACCTAGGAACCCCCTCGCCCCAAAAAGAAAACACATCGTGGCACCACACACCTGTAGCAGCGCGCGCCGCCACTGGTACTCGAAGGGATCGATCGGAGGTCTCACCCGTCAACGGACGGCAACGGGGCTCGAACCGGCGCCAACACGGTTGGCACCGGGTGCACTACCGCTCGGGCAGCGGCCGCCACAGACTGCGGTTGCCCCGGCCCTAGTGAACGGCATGTGGTATCACCCCCCCCCCTGAATGTTGTGTGTTGTGTGTGCGCTACCTTTAACCGGATCTGTACCCACTCGGTTTTTCAACCTAAGGCCCCCACAACGCCCGACCAAGTGTGGCCAGATGGGGCTAGCTACTATAGCAGCACGGGGAGGGAGTGACCCCTGACCTATATGTACGCCTAACCCAGTAGAGCCCGGACAGCTAAAGTGGCCAGCGGAGGTAGGGTCGAGGGATGAACACCAGTTCGCCGGACACTCAACGGACGCGCCACGAGTTGGCAAGATGGACAGAAGGCGATGACAGTCGCGGGGCAGGCGCGGCCAGAGCCTAATGCGGACACTGCAACCTGACCATATTGAGGCCCACGCAAACCCCGCAAATGAATTTTCCAAGTCCCCTTGACGGTACTGTCAATCCATCTTCAATCACCCTCCCTGACCCCGAATGCAGTTTCACCGATCTGATGCACAATGCTTGTGGCCAGGGTGAGAGGCACCACAACATTAAACCCCCTGGATGAAGTGTGGAGCTTTGAGCCATAGATGTTGGGGTACTTGGACGCCCCGTCCCACCCTCCCTCCTCCCAGGCTCCACCCTAACCAGGCAGACATGGCCCTCCAGGCTGGTTTTGGGGCTCAGACACGACAGCGTTAGCCCTTTTCTGAATCCTCCCCCACAAATGAGTCGCTCCCCTCCCCACAGGGTCTGTTGTAGACGCTGTGTCATTTAGAGGAGGGAGGGTTCTGTTCAAGCGGAAAAGGGCACCAGCCTTCTGTGTTCCACAGATCGTCGTCCACCGGTCATACTTAGTGGATAAGTTAGCGGAGCTGTTGCCCTTCCTTTACATTGGGGGACTGCGCCATGCGAAGAATTTGGATCACATGCGGCGGGGGGCTTTCACGCACGTGCTCAACTGCGCCCCGATGCAGTGCAGCCGAATCACCACCGACTATTACAGGGTTTGCGCCCTT
Organism: Eutreptiella sp. 'Long Island Sound 2002'; assembly: GCA_964036045.1. Taxonomy (NCBI): domain Eukaryota; phylum Euglenozoa; class Euglenophyceae; order Eutreptiales; family Eutreptiaceae; genus Eutreptiella; species Eutreptiella sp. 'Long Island Sound 2002'. The sequence goes on along the minus strand of OZ038391.1, from coordinate 37,393,533 downwards.
CCCTCCCATCAAACGTCGTATGTCGTTCTGCATCCGTGACCTCTGCATTGTTGGGGCATGGCGTATGTTTTGTGGGTGCGGGTGTTGAAGCAATGCTGACCGGCTGAGCGGGAGAGGGTGTTGAGGGTTGTGCAAGTGTGCAGAGCGCTAGCCCCCCCCCCCCCCCCCCATGTCATTCCCCCCCCCCGCGCTGGAAACAAGAAACATCCCCTACCCCCCCCCCCCCCAGCCCCACCAGTCCCTGCCCCCCCCATTTTGGAACGTAGAAACACCCCCCCTAGGGCTTTTCGCTTTCAATGTGGTCCTTTTTGTGCCGTTTCTTTGCTCCACAGTGTTAGCAGAGGAGCATGCAAGATGATTTTGCTCATAAAGGGGTGCTACCTGATGTGTAGATGTGTTTCCTGATGTTTGTCCATGTTGTAGGCGAGATTTGGCCCACTTTGCATGGTAATAGATGATGTTGAAACTTTTGCAGGCAGGCCTGGGGCCTCCAGTTTCAAGCATTATTCTTTCAGAACTTGCAAAGCTTTACCCATTGCCACATGAAAGCAGGACATCTCCTCAACAGTGTGCTATGATTATCATACGACCCATGCAGCTCTTCTGATATACTGGTTTTGCAGCATAGTTGTGATGTTGGCTTTGGTCTGTGTCATTCTTCGCTTTGTCATTGTGCTCTCAGTTCACAGCCCGGCTATATATCTGGTGCAGCTGTGCACTCAAAAGGAAGGTCAAAGTGTCGGGTCCACCTCTGCAGCACACGTGGAGGAAACCTTTTGCCTGGCCAAATGTCTCTGGACATGATTTCAATAGGCACTTATGGTGGTTGCTGAAAGCACTTTGGGAGTAGTTTAATTTTGTTTTTTGTTTGCTCTTGTGTGCTCTTGTGTGCAAAGAAGAAATGGAAAACGCTGATGACACGTTGGCGTCACAGGGGATGCAATGCCTGGGCATAGAACCCCCAAGGGTAACACATTTGCAAGCAGTGGAGCTTGCGAAGTACACGCTGGTGAAAGGCCACTAATGTCGAAAAGTACAAAGAATGTGAGCCAGGCTAAGGTGAGCTCTAAATGCGTCAGAAAGATGTAGGAGGTACAAAGCATGCATCCAAACGATGCTTCTAGAAAGTGCACAAGCCCAGAAAATGCGTACACAAAGTGTCCGTCGAAGATTAGATGGCACTGCAAGCCCCCCCCCCCCCCCATCACCCCTGGGGCATGTCGTTGGCCGCCCCAACTGGAGCGAAATAATATGGCCTCCCTAGCCCCCCCCCCCCATTCAGAAGTGGGAATAATGGCCCGGGCCAACGACATGAAAGGGGGTGGGGTGGTACGCCATTGTGTGGCTACCATACAGACGCCATTTGCAACCTGCAACCAGCCAAACCACCAATCCAACCACCAATCTCGCGCAGCCTCCACTGCTTTTCCCGCATCTCCCTGTTGAGTTAGCACGGATCCGCTAGTTTCTTGGTGCTTTGGCAACAGGTGCTGTACCCTAAACAGGTTACATTTTACCAATGTTTTGCTCAGAAAAACGACCAATACTTCCGTCCTTCCACCAGCGGAGTGGGGCGGGACCAGGTCGGACTGAGAAGGGATTGGGCAGGATGTGACAGAACTGGGGGTGGGGGTGGGGTTGGGGGCGCTGGTTGCGAGGTTTGGCATTTGGAAGGAAGCAGGACGCTTATCAGCGATCTACCGACTGTTTCTGCGACATTTGTTCCGCAACAAAGTGTCGTGCAAAGTGCTGATGTGATGTCCAAACTGGCCGATTTACCTTACCGCTGACCGTCAGCCACAGATGGAGGCAGTGGAAATGCATCTGTGCCTTTGATTCATTCTCACGTGCGCATCTCTCTTCATCTGCACGGCCGCGTCTTGCATCTTCGTAGCTCGAACACCACCTTTTCAGAACAGCAAGTACGAGTTGGACATCACAGTGCACGCCATTGACGCGGACGACGCCGTCTCATATCCGCTCATAGCAAAGCATGTGCAGGTGTGCTGACAAGTGCACCCGACCTTGACGCGAACGGCCGACCCAGATCAAAACAGGGGGGAGCGCACCGTGCGCTGTGCGAAAGTAGGCTATTTTTGACCCGTTTTCACAGGTGGCCAAGGTGACCGCAATGACTACTGTGTTCCCATACACGGGACTGCTAAGATTCTTACTCAGTCCTACACTCAGATAAAGCCATGTTTTACACTGAAAATGCCGGATTGCTGTCTAAATCTGCTGTTTTCGCCGTGCTTCCCTCGTGGTGCTTGGGGTGCAGGGTGGTCACAGGAAGCCTCACTTACTATTGGGTGCTGTGCGCACGCTGTGCCCGCGCTGTACAGAAACGCCCCAGGGGGGGCGTGCATGGAGGACTGCATGCGCCGGTGCATGGGCAATGCGGCAGAGAACGGTGCGAGGGGAGGGGACGTGAGGCCTGGCGGGCACAAGCGGCTCCCGAAGGTGAATGGCAACCCCACACATCATGAGGGGCCGTGTCCGTCGAGGACCGTAGGGGGGCGCACCGTGCGCTGTGCAAAAAGTTGGCTGTTTTCCACCACCGGTAGCCCCAGCCCCAGCCCCAGCCCCAGGGTCCTGAACTCTGCACCCTGCAGCCCCTGCTGGCACGGTACACCAGGGATTCTTTTCTGAATTGATCATGCACACTTCTGTAGGTGGGTGGTTTTCAGGGGTGTTCCCGGGATAAACACCGTAATAATTGGCGCTGTGCTCGTGCTGTGTGAAAACGCCCCCTAGGCGGGTGGGGGGGGGCTCCACGGGTCCTAGGACACCAACCACCCCCCTAGGGGGCCTCCGGCCAACAGTTAGTTGCCAAAGGCGCCGCCCTCAGGCGTCCATAGGTGCCAAAGGCGCCCGACGCTCCATGAACACCAAAGGTGCCCTAAGGAAAATTACCTCGAAGACAGGTTGTTAGATCAAGCACGGGCGCAGTCTTCATATACCCCCCCTTTTTGGGGGTTCATTCGTGTAGCATACCCCAAGATGTGGGTCGGATGTCTAACCCCTTGTGAAATCATCATTTTAGGACCAAAAATGATCCCCCAATGATTGTTTGGATTTTGACCCCGTATTCCCCCCTGTACTGGGTACCTCTTTTTGGCGGGGGGGGGGGGGTCAAAACTACTTTGCGTATTGTGGCTGTTGTGTGTGTATTTGGACCTGTGTGTGCAGAATCACCTCGCAGAGGTTGTCAGGGGGGGGGCGTTTCTGCGGAGAACGACAGCATGGGGGGTTTTACATAACCCCCCCCTTTTTTCGTTGGCCAAATTTTTAGGCAAAAGTAGGGTTTTCACATAACCGAAACCCCCCCCTTTTTTGGGGGGAAGGGTTTGCTTAGCGCACCTCACACTACCACTCTGTAGCATTTTTGACCACTTGTGGGCCACTTCTGATTTTGCCCCCCCGCTCTGAAGTGGTGGGGATCCCCGAGGCGGCAGGGGTGACGTAGCCACCTTGCCCACAAGTGGGCCACTTCTGATTTTGTCCCCCCGCTCTGAAGCGGTGGGGATCCCCGAGGCGGCAGGGGTTACGTAGCCACCTTGCCCACAAGTGGGCCACTTCTGATTTCCCCCCCCCCCCGCTCTGAAGCGGTGGGGATCCCCGAGACGGCAGGGGTGACGTAGCCACCCGGCCCACAAGCGGGCCACTTCTGATTTTGTCCCCCTGCTCTGAAGCGGAGGGGATCCCCGAGGCGGCAGGGGTTACGTAGCCACCTTGCCCACAAGTGGGCCACTTCTGATTTTGCCCCCCCTCGCTCTGAAGCGGTGGGGATCCCCGAGATGGCAGGGGTGACGTAGCCACCTTGCCCACAAGTGGGCCACTTCTGATTTTGCCCCCCCACTCTGAAGCTCTGTTGCGGACTTGTTGCGTTGCCACGGCTGCTCACGCGCTCAACGCACCGCGGTTGGGTACGTGTTTGATAAAGCCACCACAAGCAACGACGGTCCTGAAGTTGCCTGGCAGCATCAATGTGTCTAGTGCCTATTTCATGAAGTGGAGCAAAGCACTTGCAGGTGCGGTTGCGCCCGGAACGCCGTTTGCGACGTTGGTAACGTACAATTCGCCATCAAAGGGTAAGTGCACATCAGCAGGGGTCTTCGGCTTGCTGAAGTGTACTTTGGAAGGCACAACGATTGCACATCCGTCGGCCATGGGCTTGAAGCACACCCAAGGTGCGAAGCTTAGTGGAGAATTCTTGTCGTTTTCCGGGCCAAACGCGGAAGTGGCACTGCAATGCAGTGGCAGGTTTGGTCCCACCATCGACGTGGACGCAGCGAGCACCACCTTTGTGGACTTGGACATCACCAATGAGGGAAAATGGGAAGTAGACCCGAACATCTTGAATACGTTCGATGCCGCGGCCCAAGACATCAAGTACTGCCCCGTGACCGTAGCAGAGCCATACGATGGAGTGAAGGCTTGCGACTTGCGGCTTGCAGATGATGTACGATGTTGCCTCTTTTGTGATGCGGCGGTGCCCTTGCGCATAATGTTGGACCACGTAGCAGAGCACATTGCTAAAGGTGACGCCGTGGCGGATGCACGCCACCGTTGAAAAGCGGAGCCATGTGGCTTTTGCGGTCGTTCCACCGGAACTTGCGAAACCACGTTGAATGGGACGAAGGTGTCCACCAACTGCCCTTACCGGTATAGCTTCAAGTACAAGAAGGCATTGGAAAAGAAGCGCAATGTCCCAAGGAAGTGTCCGGTTCCGATGTGCACCGCATCCCCATTCACATTGAATATCGAGTACCACTTGCGGCTCGTGCATCCCGGCTTGGACCCCGAAACAATTGAAGTAAGTGATTGGGTTGTGGAGAAGCAGATTGCCCGGTTGTGGGCACCCATTCTAGTGGGTCAGGCTTTGTAGAGTCCTACCGCGCTTCTTGGAACCTACAAGCCTGTCCTGCAACCCTGGTCTCTCCCTGAATAAGGGATCACCAGTGGTGTGGGCACCCATTCCAATGGGTCAAGCTTTGTAGAGTCCTACCGCCCTTCTTGGAACCTACAAGCCTGTCCTGCAACCCTGGTCTCTCCCTGAATAAGGGATCACCAGTGGTGTGGGCACCCATTCCAATGGGTCAGGCTTTGTAGAGTCCTACCGCCCTTCTTGGAACCTACAAGCCTGTCCTGCAACCCTGGTCTCTCCCTCAATAAGGGATCACCAGTGGTGTGGGAACCCATTCCAATGGGTGAGGCTTTGTAGAGTCTTACCGCCCTTCTTGGAGCCTACAAGCCTGTCCTACAACCCTTGTCTCTCCCTGAACAAGGGATCACTAGTGGTGTGGGCACCCATTCCAATGGGTCAAGCTTTGTAGAGTCCTACCGCTCGGAAGACAAGGGCGGAGAAAGCAGAAAAGGTTCGGCGGATTACCATTCATGTGGACAAGGAAGCAAGGGAAGGCATGGGACAAGCCACAACCACGGGTGATGAAGGAGGGGGCAAATATGGCACACAACGACCTACAAGTGAGGCCGATGAAGATTGGCGACCAGAGCGTCGCGCGTCCGATGAGTCAAACGGCTCCGACACGGATAGTTCGTCAACGACCAATTCTAGTAGTGGTGGGACGTCCTCTACATCGTCGGAGTCTAGTTCCGACAGCAGCAGTTCGGACAGCAGTGCCAAAGTGGTCGTTGCGACAGGACACAAGAAAGTGTGCAAGAAGACCACCAAGCAACCCCGCGGGCAAGGCAAGCAAGTGAAAAGTAGGAAGGCACCCGTGGCAGCTTCAGTGGCACAGAAGCGACAAGCACCAGAACAGAAGTCGAGTAGGGACTCCAAAAGGCAGCGGAAGTAGAAGATGACGTGAGGTGCACAAGCAGGTGCATGAGATGTTACGCTATGGCGGGGGGCGTGGGACCAACGCAGTGCAAGCGGTGCGTTGAGGAAATAGAGATTGAAGTAAAAGTGGTAGATGGGTGTTATCGCTAGGGAGTTTTTGTTTTGGGGGGGGTGCGAAGTGCATGCGGCTCCGCGCATTGCGGGATTCCGGGATTGGGCACCCCGTGAAACACGAAACGACTCGAAACAACCGCATTGTGGGATTGGGCACCCCATGAAGCGGTGATCCGAAGCGCGAAACGATTCGAAACGACCGTATTGTGGGATTGGGCATCCCATGAAGCGGTGACGCGAAACACGAAATGTGACGAACTGTACATCTGGCAGGATTGGGCACCTTGTGAGGCACCCTCTTCGGTGTTGGGCCGCGCCGAAGAGAAATCGTCCATGGCCCCCCCCGGCATGGGGTGTGGGTGGCTACAACCACCATTGCATTGGTGAGGAGGTAGAGTGGAGGCCTCCGTTGTTGTATGCTAACCCCTTAGGCCACCGCGTCCCTGCCACACCTGATATGTGAAACAGCAGCATCAAGTAAGCGTGCAAACATCCGTCACTTTTGAAGCAAGACACCCCCAAATTTCCTTCTGCATGCCCAAAAAATGGGCAAATACGCACTTGTGCACATCCAAGGTAACCCCCCGCGGCGCGTTTTGGAAAATTTCAGTTGCGCGCAAAAGGGGTAAAACCCCCCCCCCTTTTTTCGAAGTGGCCAATTTTAGGCAAAACGGCATGACTTCACATTTTGCAGAAACGCCCCCCCCCCTGGAGGTTGTTAGATCAAAGCAAGGCAGGCTAGGGGAAAACGCCACATACCCCCCCATTTTGGGCCTTTTTGGGCCTATTCGTGTGCCCTACCCCAAGGGGTTGAATTGTTGGTTTAACCCCTTGTAAAATCATTATTTTGTCCAATAAACGCATCCCCCAATGACTTTTTGGTCCGGACCCCCGAGACCCCCCCCCCACTTGAAACCCACTTTTTTCAGGTTTTGAGGGAGGGGGGGGGGGTCAAAAATGTCGAAAAAATGACCCCCCCTTTTTTTGGGTCGAAAGTCATGAATCTTTTGGTTTTTTTCGATTTTGAGCCGAAAAAAGTGGTTCCGGGTCCCGACTCCATGGGGTTTGTATGGGGCGGCGTGGGACGAGCACTCATGATTTTTGAGCTGCCCGGGGTGAAAAACTGCATAAACAGGTTGTGTGCCCATTCACCAGGCCATTATTGGTGGAAACAGTCATTTTGCGTCTTTGGCACGGGTTGTGACCGGCTCTCAGCAAGGCTAGAGACTGCAAAAAAAGTCCTTCCGTATCCTAGTAGGCATATCTCTCTGGGACGTGCGGTTTCATGCCAACACGGAGCGTTTTCAGGGGTTGGTGCCTTTGTGGTCTCATTTGTGCCCGCTGAGTGTCCGGTTGGGGGGGGTATGTGGGGCATATTCGGAAAGCCCTTGAAAAGGGCTATTCGGAACACCCCAGGTTTGCATGCTGTGCTAACGACATGTTTGAGATTTTTCTCCGCTTTGGACAGTGCCTGTGTTGCCTGCTGCCTATTTTTGCTAACAGGCAGCCACCATGTCTTCATACAAATTCACACAACGTGCTGTTGCTTCCCCTGATGCGCCACTGAAACCTTTGGTGCGAAAAAGAGCGCGATCTGGGGGTGAAACTTGGGTGCAGGTGACGCGGCGGCCTGACTTGCGCGCCAAAAAGCCTCGTACCGGTGGGTCACAGCAGCCTGCATGCGCCCACACAGAGCACGACATTTTATCCACTACTGAGGCCGCGGCTTTTGCAGCCCAGTTTTGGGATAAAAAGATTCACCCCACCAAGGCTTCGCAACACGAATTTCTGGCAACCTGCATCGACGTCGATTTGGAGCAAGATGTGAAACACGCAGGTCGTCAGAAGTACACCAGAAAAAGGGGGCACCAGGCAACGTACTTTGTACCCTACCGTGGGTCGCGTCGGCAAATTTGCAAGACACAGTTCTTGCATTATTTCAAAATTAGTCGCATCGTTGTGGAGTCTGTGGCCAAAGCCAAAGCAGCCGCGGCCGTTACCAACCCCCTGAGTCCCATGAAAAGCCCCCGGAAACAGGGAGCAGACAATGTACGTAAGTTGAGAAAAGTCTGAAAAAATGTGAAAACGCTCCGTGTTGGCATGAACCGGATGTCCCAGAGAGATATACTGTCACAACATCCCCACTCACACCCCTGAGAGTGGGTACCACGGGGTCACCGAGGTCGCCAAACCCGCCAACATAGCAAAAATGGCTGCAAAGTGCATGAACTGCATGATTTGGAAACTTGTTTTTATGATACTGTGATCACCTAAAATGACCATCCAAGCTGTGTAAAGCATGTTTTAGGCCGTATTTACGTGTTTTTCACCCTATTTGGGTATTGGGCGCACGGGGGGGCGGGTCTCCCAAGGGATGGGTACACAACCTGCTTTTGCAGCTTTTCAGCCTATACAGCTCAAAAATCGCAGTTTGGACCACGGTCAGATCCAAGCTATGTAAAGCATGTTTTAGGCCGTATTTATGTCGTTTTTTTCCCTATTTTGTGTGTGTGTTGCTTGGGGTAGATTCTCTGCGAGGTGGACTTGCCGAAGGCAATAGAATTTTTTTCTCGTATATGGACCCCCTAACCCATGGCGGGGTCCCGGGTTTCAACTCTGAGTATCCCCCCCCCCCCATATGGCCCCTTATGCCATGCTGTGGAGTGCATTACCTCAATTTGTATTGTTGTACTGTCTGTCTGTCTGTCTGTCTGTACCACCAATTTTCAATCCCATTTCAATCCTCACTCTTTAAGTTGGTCTCACCCCCCAGGAGTCTTTTCCAGCCGGCAAGCGGCGGGAAGCTCTTTACGACCATGCCGGTAATGCATGGCTTCTTTATCATCTTTCTGGCTTTGACTGATTGTCTGTAGACTGTATTCTTTCATGCCTGCTGCCTATGGTGCCACAGGAGCCTCATTACCCAAAACTAGGTACGAGAGACGGTCCGGGCCAAACAGGGCCTCCGGTCTGAGGCGGAGTACTGGGGTAGCGAGTAGTGGCTGTTCTGCCAACGGTAAAGGTAAAGGTAAAGGTAAAGGTAACATTGTTCAACAATCCAAATCTTCCAATCAAGCCAATCAAAAGAACAGATAGAAGTCCGACAAGAGTTATGCTGATGCGGTTCGTGCACAATCCATCCCAAATTGGTTGCGACACAATGCAAACCGAGCGTTTTCTCACAGGAATTACCCCATGGGTAACAATTTTGCTGCTGCACACGCAAAATAGAAATATGGGAGAGGCTATCGTAAGCATCCCCCAGCGAGGAATCGTAATCAATGGAAAAAATCCATTGAGCGCAACAGAGCTCTTGCCAAGAACAAGTACAAGTCGACTTCAAAACACGTACAGCATATTTTACAAATCATGGAAAGAGTTTGGAACTCTCTCCCTAACGGGAACAAAAGCAGAGAGCTGTTGTCTGGTGCTCATGCACTCGACTACAAAGGCTAGTTGGCTAATTCGGCTGCGGCTAACGCCGACGCCTGCTGGGCGTTGGAAATGGGTTAGCGGGGGGACAGAGGTCCGCAGAGAGGGGGCTTTCTGTGAAGGGGGGTCAAGTGCCGTGTAGAGACTGGCCAGTGGTGCCTAGCTGCGCCACTGAGCTCCATGAGGAATCAGCGCTGTGCCATGCACCGCTCGGTAGCACCTTTTGCCTCCATCCACCCAGAACTCAGTAAGAAGCAGAAGCATCCAGCATGCACCCATAGAGCCCAGCTCTTTGTGATCACGTTTGAACCGGCGGACGCGCCTGATAAGTCTGACCCTGCACCACCACCGGCGTCCCTGCTGGTTGGAGTCATATGTGTATATCTGAAGTGGGGCAGGCGCGAGCCAAATGTTTTGGAAAATGTCCAGTGTAAACCGTCCACCGCCTCCTCACTCTCCCTTCAGCGGGCCGCAAAATTTGTTTCTGTGCACTCGCTTCTACTGTGCAATACGTGTTCGTGTTGTCAGCGCAAACGACCCTCTTGTCTAAACAGCACTTGTCTGTGCTGTGTGGTACCTCTGAATTTTTGCGCAAGCAACTCGGAATGATGGCAGTGGCATGTTTTGTTTGGCCACTTGGGTCTGAACCGGTCGGATTGCTCGTATTGCTCGTTTGTACTCGTATTGCGCGCAGAGAACACATTTTGTCCAAAGAGCACGAAACCTCGTCTCCGCCAACTTCTGAGCCCCCGGCCATTGTTTGCGCAAACAGAGGGGGGGAGGGGGTGTTCACCGCCGCACTGCCAAACCAAACCCCAACACCGCGCGCTTTGTTTCGTCCCACTGGACCCCCCGCTGCGCGATCATTACCCTTCCAAAACTGGCCGCTGCCAAGCACCGCCTGCACCTTCTTTTGCACAGGAGGCCTGTGCGTTCATCGACAGTGCGCGGCGGGCGGGGGGCAAGGTCCTGATCCACTGCTACCAAGGGGTCAACCGGAGCGCGGCCCTCAGCATTGCGTACCTCATGACCCACTGCCGGTGGCCTCTGCTGAAGGCGGTGCAGCACGTCCACGGCGTGCGTCCCATGATCTTAATGAACACGAGTTTCCAGCGGCAGCTCGTGCAGTTCGCCTTCACGGAGGGCCTTTTGGAGTCGGTGGCGGACTGCGCGGAGACGGGGGATGCTGAGGTGCTGTTGTTGCCCACGGCGCGTTGTGGGCGAATGTCCGGGTGCACTGTCGCACGGCGCAGGGCCCCGTCGCGGGGCCCCAAGGCGCACACCACGACGCTGAGCAGTGAACTGCTTTTTTTTTTTCGCTGGGACGCTGGCGGGCGCCCTGTCCAGTTTTGCCTTTTCCCGCACCCACGCCCCCACCCCCGGATCAGTGCGGCCGTCCGTGCCCTCAGCCCGGCTCAGCGCGGCCCGGGTGCAACAGACCCCCATGTCCGAGGCACAGGGCGTGTCCGGACGGTAGTGATGTGGGACGTCAACATCCACTGGAAATGGTCGTGAAGATGGTCGTCACCCTCCAGAATCACTCCGAGAACCCTCTCAGTCCATAGCCGTCGAGCGCCCCCACAAATGGGATGGAATATCAGCAACGTGCCGGCAGCCGCGAACCCGGACTGTGGCAAATGTCAGAAAATTTCAACTTACGCCGGATCTCTTGATTCCCCTCCTGTGCTTCGCCCCTCCATGGCCAGCACATGGCGTGCAGTCCCGCCTGTGTCGATGCCGTCGTCGGACATCCCGTCAGTCACCACTACTGAGGCAGGGGCTGCACAGGAGGCGCCACTGATCGTCCCACCTTCGGACATGGCGGCCACTACATCCCTTGCCGCCGCGACGGCGGCCGTGGCGTTGACCGTGGCGTCGCACGCAGGACCACGACGGCATGGTATCACTGACATCTGTGACGTCATCATCCACTGGATGGAGGGGGGGTTCACGCTAAGCGAAGCCCTCTGCGGTGCACACCGCTGCGTCTGTATCTTGCGACGCCGCCACCGCCGCCGACGGAGACCGTCAGATTGCGCTGTTTGGCTGTTTGGCTCCCCCACACCGCGTCACCAGCCGGTTTGGAGAGGGCCAAGGCATTTTTCACCCGCCCTCATCTCGCGCCCCTTCGGCCACCACGCCCACACGATCAGCTGGAGGATGTGGTGGTTGCCATGCGGGCAGAGCATTCCTCAGCCTTCTGGGCAGCAATGTGCTGCTCCCTCACGCGTCGAAACAATTTGAATTGAGTGGAACAATTCGCATGGAACAGTGTTATGGTTTGGCGCACAGACGTTGCCTTGAACCCTGGTGTCGCTCAGCCATAACCGGGGAAAGAAAAAAGGACCTGGACAGGCACCCAGGCGGATACGAAGGCGTATGCCCAGGCGGAGCCAACAGGGCAGCCACCAGGCTTGACTGACGGGTGGTGAGGTCAACTGTTTTGCCCTTGCACAACCCTCCCTGGAGCACTGAAATACGCAAAAATGGGGGGCAAAACACATGAGGAAAACGCAGCTACCGCCCCCCAATACGTATTGTTCACCAGGAATGATACGCTGCGGGACAAAACGGTGGAATGTGCGATTTTAGGGGCAAGATGGCTGTTTTTCTGGCGAGACCTGAGACACCCACAATTCTTCTGAAACAATTTTTCTGAGGGACAGTCTTCCGGTGAGCTGCATTCCAGTTGAATATCACCCCCAAACCCTACACCCGTTATTACATCCATTTGTATCCAGCCTGAACATATTCCCAGGAAAGCGTTAAGCTGCCAGACAATGAACGAACGAATGAACGCCATGCCCCTGGCAGCCGCATATGTGAGGGTAACCCCTGGCTGCCTGATGTGCGAGTACAACATTAGGTCCTATTGCATTTCCGAGGTGCCCACAGGCGCACTGCCTCATCTGTACACTTGTACATTTGCTTCGTGTCTCACATGCCCTGTGACCACATACCCATTCTCGAGTCCTCTTTTCTTTCACAGGATGCCCCAGAGCTCACGGAGGCAGTGCAGCAGGAGGTCACCACGACAGCGCCACACGCGGGCACGTGCTCGGGGCCTTTGGACAACACTTCCGCATTGCCGCATGCCGACGCCCTTGCAGCGCAGTAGGGCAGTATGGCATCTGAGAACTGTGTTGCACGACTTCGGAATGGGCTGTACACACAGAACTCATCTGTGGACGCTACAGTCTTGTGCTGGGGGAGCACAGGAGGGTGTTGGCAATTGGGGACGCCGGAGCTCAACATGGACCAGATGGAGCCTAGTAGGGTTTGTGGCCAATAAGCGACAGGAAAGAGGGGACAGCGGCAGAGAGAGAGAGAGAGAGAGAGAGAGAGAGAGAGAGAGAGTACACTTCTGGTCCAGGTGGAGCCCCAGCAGCTTTTCTTAGAGCCTGGGGACCAGTGAGCCCTGGGTGGGGTGGCGTCAACCCATCTCAGAGTTCCAATGCTTTTGTGCGAGATCTGGCGCCCCCGTTCATCAATTGCCGACGGACAGCACACACGCTGATCAACGCCTGTGTTTTGTCACAATGTATACAGGGCCTCTAGGCCTCGACCCGGAGTGGTGGTTTGCTCAAGGTGCAATGGGAGCCACCAGGGATGCAGATACATGACGATGCCCATGCCAGTGCCCATGCCCATGCCATTGCACATGCGCATGTTGTTGACAGCAGTTGATGGGCGTCATAAACGTGCATCATTTTTTATCAAATAGGCCCATGCCCATGCCTATGCTGAGGCTCATGCCCATGCCCATGACCATGCCCATGACAATGCCCAGACCTACGCCCATGAAAATGCCCATGCCTACCCCCATGCCCAGGCTCACGCCCATGCCCATGGCCATTCCCATGCCAATACCCAAACCAATGCCCATGAAAATATCCATGCCCATGGGGGCCCCCATGCCCATGCTGCCCATGCTCATGCCCATGCCCATTTCAAGGCCTTTTTCCATGAAAATGCCCCTGCCCATCCCATTGCATGCTTGAGAAACAGGTACGGCCAGACGTCCCGCCCAACATCCAGCCATTGATCTCGCCACATGTCTAGCCACATGTCTGGTAGGGGAGAAGACCCCCCCCTTTTAGTTGAACCTCCCCCGGGGGGGGGGGGGGTTCTCCTGAGAAGGGGGTTTTTTTCACCTAAACTGGGGGTCTGAGGTGGTTGGGGGTGGTTTCGGGTTTTTTTCTCCCCATTTGGGGTTTTTTCCCCCATATTTTGGAGGATTTTCCTCCCTGTTTGGGGGGGGGGGTTCACCATTTCTGGGTTTTTTTCCACCACTTTTGGGTTTTTATTTCACCCTTTTATCAGTAGCCCATGCTTTCCACAGTGGGCCATGGTGGGCATGTGTAACTCCGTAGTGGCTCTTTGTCAACCCTTCTTTGGGGCTGCAGGTTTGCCAATTGACCATATGTTGTGTTGTACACCATCTTTGCAAGGTGTGAAGTTGGAATAACAGCACATAAGTGCATGTGGGCTGCAATGGCGGTCAACTGTGGTCCCCTACTTCATTGTGCCATGGTGGGGGGTATTTTTGTGACCAGGTGGGAGGGGGGTTGCTGCATTTCCAGTTCAGGCATGGTGTAGGAGAGGCATGGGAGGTGATGGTGATGAAACACCTGCAGTATGGAAGGGCGGCACAGAAGTAACGGAGGGGACAGACAGGGGGATGCATTGCCAGGAAGGAACAGATTCGGCGGCTTGCAGCACGCATTTGCTGCCATCTCACCAAGCACCACAATGGCATGCTTTGGCTGTTTCAAGCTTGGCAACACAGCGGCCCTACCATGTCTCTTGGCTGCTACCGCAGGCCCAAAAAAATTGACAAAAAACTACTGCGGCACCAACAGCGATGGCAGCAAACTGAACCTACCCCCGATGATGATGCTGGGTTCGCAACCTTGGATAGGCAAGCCTTCCGCACCGCAATGCTTGCAAGTACGGCGGCTACGACTTTCTATGGTTGTTTTGTGTCCTAACCAGATGACAACCATCGTTGTGATTGTGCAGATGCAGGTGGCGAAGCTAAAAAATGGGTCTACCACGACAACGACGATGGCTGTTGGCGGGGAAGAAGAGTCGGGTTCTGCGAGCATGCAGGGACAGCCCTGCCCTTGATAAGAACTTTGTCATTCAGTCTTGATTGTTTCGTGCCTCATTTGCGTTGGGGAACGTTCCTTGTATAATCATCATGGATGAAGGCTGCGAATCATGATTGCAACAAGTTTTCTAGCGCACCACGCCGTGAGCAAACTATAGCAGCCAATGTTTGTCGGAACCGTCGGATGATTCATCCCGGTATTCAGTGCGGGTCTACCTACTCATCACTGCATTCTTTGCCCCTGGTCATTCACCTCTTGGCAATTCCGTGTTGGTGGTCCCTCTGGCTTCATGCGTTACATTGAGGATGTTGACCAAGCTGCCGGCAGGGAGGGTTGGAACTTCTATATTTGCTTGGGGTTGCAAGTGGTCATATTGTCAGAAATTTCTGCAGCAATGCAACCCTTCACGACAAAGAAGACATCTTGTGCATCATTTGCACATGATCATTTACTGACATCATCCGACATAATCAAGTGTTTCTTGATCAATTTCACCGGACCGTGATGCCTAGTGTTTGCCTGTCTACACAAGCAATGTGTTCTCCTTGCTGAGTGTGGTTTTCTTGTCAGACGCATAGTGATCTAGCCAGGTTGTGTTTGATAATTTCCTCTGTAGTGTGTTGTGTGACGCACGGGCTCCTACTTTGCTGCAATTTTAGTGTCTGATAACCTGTAAGACCACTCAACCAAAAGCAACTACTTTGTTTGGATTGTGCAATGTCTTTTTCTTTCAGTGGCTGTCTTCTTTTGTCATTGGTCGGTTGTTATTTGTGTAAAGTGCTATGTGTTTCGGTGGGTCCTCCAGACGGCCATGTACGGCCACCTCGCTTATGCCTGACGAACCTCATCCTCGGGTTGAATGCAATGCTTGGGCGGCCTCAAGGATGTACTACCACATGTAATTCAAAAAATCATGCTGGAAAATCGTGTTGGGGGGCTCGTTGCACATTTGGAGACAGTGGAATTTTGAACTTGTCTATGTTGCTGTTGGGAGGTACTCCCCTGCGGCCCTTGGCATGTCTTCTAGCGGGCCTGCGATGACCCTTTGGAATGTGTCAGCTATTAGTATGGATGTGCCACACTTTGCACATTGAGCCAACGCTGCATGGTGTCAACACGCCAATGTGCACCCCTTGTTGAGTACCATTTTTGTAGACAAGTACCCCGAATGGCCATTAAATGGTAGTTTTTTCTTCTTATTGTAAGTTTTTGGTCTTTTGGGGGTTGTAAGAGAGTTATCCCTAGGCTGTGGTACCCTGTGGCACACTTGCAGCCCGTGAAAGCACCCCCCTTACCCGCTGTGTTATCAAATGTGCATATAGTGCTCACGCAGTGCGCACGTAGTGCAACAACATTGTCTAGTGCCATTGCGGATGGTGGCACGCATTGAATAGTCATGGCCCGTAGTCGCAACTCATGATAGGCATCAAAACACATCCAAAGGGGCTGCTGCGGATGATGGCACGCATCAAAGTGCTATTGTTGGCAGTGGCACACAAGAAAAGTAGTCATGTTCTATCAATGGTGGCAGACACCAATGGGTGTTGTTTTGGTGCTACTGTGGATGGTGACACATTACAGAGGGTGCCAGCAAGAAAAAAAAAACTCAAAACGCGGGGATGCCTTTTCTGTCTGTAGGGGGGTGATAAGTGACAGGGGGAGAAAAAAGTGCTCAAAAAAGTTACCCACCCCCATCGATCACTGTCCGAGGGTCAACAAAAGGGATACCTACTTTTGCTACATTGCTTTGATCGGAAGGCTCTTTAAGTGCTGGCCGGATACTGGTACTAGTTGAGGTTTTCAGGATGTTAGGAGTTTCCTATCCCAAGTCCTCTCCCCCTTTCTACCGAACCCCATCCGTCCTGTGGCCTTTGCAAGCGCATCACAGGCACAGGATGGTGCAAAATAAGGTGTGTTCCTCCCTTAGGCCTTGAATTGGGTGGGGGCAAGGCATGCACCCAAAGAGGGCCGTCAACTCCAGGCCTCCTATGATTCAATTTGGACCACAACAGGGAAGGGGTTTCAGTGTGAGGGTTACATTTGAATTCGACTTTTAGTTTGTTTGAAGTTTAAAAGTGGTGATGTTCACCACCCCAGACCCGTCAATAGGATTTGGTTGGGGGCCCCTGTATCTTCTGTCACAGGGGCGTGCTCAACATTGTTCTCCAAAATAATTCCACCTTAACCCCACATTCATCCCAATTCTTCCAAAGAAACCTGAACATTAAACCTTCGTGTTCAACCATTGTGCATCACATTTCTAATGTCGGCTAATACTCGTTGTTCTAATTTCTACGTGGCTACTAAGCTATCAAACAATCCTTCTAGGATCGCTAGCAACCCCAATTACTAGTTGTATCAATTAGTCAACGAATGGGGTTCATGTTTCCATTCCTATGAGGGTTCAATTTGCTGGAGACTGGGGAGGCCTGTAGGACACACATATTGTGTATTTCAGTCTGGCACACAAGTCCGATACCTGTGCAAAAATGTTGTAGAACACAACATCGGAAGCTTTACACCGTGCTACTACTTGATACCATAGCTGTGCAATCATCAGTACACATATATTCGCACCCTGAGCGTTCATCTATCTGGCTTTGGATACCATTTGTTTTGCACCATCTAACATATGGACTCGCTGGAGGTGCCTGTTGGAATTTCCAATGGGTGTCAACCCCTCATTCCAAACCCAATAAGTCGATAGTTAATGAGTGGTGGCTCTCAGGTCCATCTAACATACCAAATGGAGTCGCCTACTTCTAAAACGCCCAATTCTGATGTTTTTGTTGTCCAATTTCACGGGACGGGAAAGGATATCTCGATACCCTGAGGATCCTTACCGTATGATAACGCTAACCGGGGGCGGTAGCCATCAGGACATGTGCATGTTTTTGTCCTTGGGGGATGAAAAGATTGTGCATCAAAGCGCGGCACAGAGTTTGACAAGGCGGCAGATGTCGGCGGCAGGGGTGGGGTTGTGGGTACGGCAGTGCCTGGGTGTCGTCTGTCCCGTTTGGGCCCCTCAGAGTTATCGCTGTCAAAATGAGGGCTATCCATATTTTTGCCGCGTTCCTCGCGGCCGCGCATGCGCTGTCCTACGGTGCCCCAAAAGTACGCGTCCAGGTCTTCGAGGAGGCCCTGTGCCCGGGATGCGTGGGCTACTTCACCGTCAACCCACGGGGGGTCTGGGCCGCGTACAGCCAACTCCATGACATCATGGACCTCTCCGTATTCATGTG
This sequence comes from Eutreptiella sp. 'Long Island Sound 2002', assembly GCA_964036045.1. Classification (NCBI taxonomy): domain Eukaryota; phylum Euglenozoa; class Euglenophyceae; order Eutreptiales; family Eutreptiaceae; genus Eutreptiella; species Eutreptiella sp. 'Long Island Sound 2002'. Next base: position 37,375,828 of record OZ038391.1, on the reverse strand, counting down.
GGGCAACGCCCGCGGAGACGCTGCGGCCCCAACGTGCCAGCACGGGCCCGTCGAGTGCTACGGCAACGCTGTCTGGGCCTGCGCGCACCACATCTACGCCCCGTCCCAGGCTCTGCCCTTCCTCGAGTGCTTTGATGCCGCCCTTGTCAAGACGTTCCCAAAGGGACTGCCCATGGGCACCGTCAATCAGGTGTGCAGCGTCTGTGCCCTCGTTGCAGGAAGTGGAGTTTGTCGGTCTCTTTCCTGTGTCCAAAGATGGCATAACAGCCCCTCGTACCCCCCCCCCCCCCCATGTTGTTGGCGCCCCCTTCCGGAAACAAGAAACATGCCCCCTCCCCCTAGTCGCTGCCCCCCTTCCGACCGAATCATGGCCCCCCTGGGGCTTTCTACTGAAAAAAAAAATCACCAATGTTGTCTTTTTTGCGCCGTTTCTTGGCTCCACAGTGTTAGAGGATGGGCATGCAAAAGTACTTTGCTGATCAAGGGGTGATATTTGATGTGCAGAAGTGTACTGTTGAGGGCCGGGGTGACTACTGTGAATTCCTAGAGGGCTATAGATGACTACCGTAAATTCCCGGAGGGCTCTGAATGGGTACTATAGGGACCATTTCTGCAAGGTTTTGGGTTTCTGCTTTGTGTTTGCTCTTGTGTGCTTTTGTGTGCAAGGAAGAAATGTAAAGCACTGAGCACACATGGGCGTCACAGGGGATGCAATGCCCGGGCATAGAACCCGACAAGGATAACACTGCAAGCAGTGGAGTTTGCAAAGTACACGCTAGGGAATGGCCACAAATGTCAGAAAATCAAAAGAAATTGCCATGGTGATCTCTAAAGGCGTCCAAAAGACGTAGGAGGTGCGAAGCATACATCCAAAAAAAGCTTCAAGCAGGTGCACAAGCGCAGCAAAGCCTACACAAAAGTTTCTGTCGACAATTTGATGACATTGCAAGTCATCCCCCTCCCTTGGGGGGCCATGTTGTTGGCCCCCCCACTCGGAACGAAGAAACATGGCCCCCCTAGTCGCTGCCCCCCCACCCCCCTCCATTGAGAATCATGGCCCGGGCCAACAACATGGGAGAGGGGGGGGGGTTCATTGTGGATTGGTAACAAAACGGTTCTTCGTTTTGGCTTGAGAGGCACGGCTGTTTTATTGTTGTTGTTGTTGTTGCTGGTGCTGCTGCTGCTGCTGCTGTTGTTGTTGTTGTTGCTGCTGCTGCTGGTGCCCCTCCGAGTGAGAATCATGCCCCTGCAGTGAGAATTATGGCCCGGGCCAACGACATGGGGGGGGGGGGGGATGGGGGGCAGCATTGTGGATTGGTAACAAAATGCTTCTTCGTTTTTCTTCGTTTTGGCTTTGATAGGCACAGCTGTTTTATTGTTGTTGTTGCTGGTGCTGCTGCTGGTGCTGCTTGTTGTTGTTGTTGTGCTGTTCTTGTGATGACTGTCACGAAACATGGGTGGCCATATGAAGTACTTCTGATTCTCTAATACCAATAGTGCTCATATTAATTTTTCGTTAAAGTTATCCTCTCAAATTGAAATTCTGATGCAACAACAGCAGCTGCCAGCCGGGGACAAATTTTGTCAACACCCCGCTCAGCATGCAAGGCGTCTTTTTCCAGATTGAGTGCCATATTTTGGCGCAATTTTGCTCCAGTGAGGGTCGCGCATTTATCTGTATTTGCATGCATTGAGGGATGGAGTGGTGTTCGCATGGTCAGGAAGCTGTGAATGAGTGTTATAGAGTCTTCTGCAGGCCCCGCACATGAATAATGAACGCATGATTATTGTAGGAATATTGAACCTCGCAGTTTGCGCAAGATTGAAAGGGATGTTTTGGCCCGCGCCGGAACACAGAAAAAAATTGATGCCTTGGTCCTAACAACAATGTATGCATGGATGTACCCGGTAGCACTCGCGATGTCAGTTGCTCCCTTTGCCTCCCACCCAGAGTTTTGCCACTGCCGTGTACAAGTCCTGTGCCACAAGGGCTGGCCTCGACTGGGACAAGATCGAAGTGTGCCGCACAAGCGATGCCGGGGTAGGATACCTGCGGCAGGACAGAGATGCGACCCCGTTCCACAGAGCAGTGCCGTTCATCATCGTTAACGCCGAATCCTACGCCAATAGCACCTCCGGACCCCCTCGTGACCTCGTCTCTGCGATCTGCAAGCAATACACCGGACCCCTCCCTAAGGCATGTCTGAGCGCAATGGACTCTGTCCCCTCTCCCTCCAACATGGCGTACCTCGACCCACCCACATGCAAATAGCTGCAGCTTCTTCAAATGCACGTCGCTGAAGCGCCACATCTAACTTACGCATATAAAACTGTCCCTTTGGGCCTTTGAGGATCCAGCTTGTTTGCTCGCTGGTTTACACTGGCTGTGAAAGACTGCAGACAGAAATTGGCTGCGAGAGTTGGTTCTGCTCATTACAACGCTTTCCCTCGCAGCGCAAACCATTTCTGCACAAAGCGCAGTGAGATGGGGACGATGAGTCCACGACGAACGTGTGAAATATCTGCTGGTCGCGCATATGCGTGCAATCCAGTGCACTGCTGAGCAGCTGCACGAGCACTTGTGCGACCGCTGCAGTGCACCGCGCCGCATTGCGAGGCTCTGTATTGCAACACACTGCACTGCTCTGCGCACGGCCTTTCCACGCCCTCGGCCGTGCTTGCGCAATGGGGAGGAGGATACTCTGGCTCCCTCCGCAACTTGGCCACACTCAACTATGGAGTTGTGAAAAGTTGATTTGGGTGGGGTTAGGTCCATCACAGTGCACTGTGAAGGCCGAATCAAAAAGCACTACAGACGTGCAAGAAGGGGATGCAGGGGTGCAAGTATCGACGGGGCAGGCGTTGTGGATGGTGGGGTAGCAGCGGTGCAGAAGGGTTGGGTTGGGTTATGAACCACCCTCAGCCCAACGAAATGACAATCTCCATTGCGGACACCCCATGTGCCGAGGAATGGATGCAGGCTCGTGCACGGCGGCATATCCACAGAATTTGGGGAAGCAATAAAAGGAAGTATTGCGTCCTTGTGTACAGCCCTATGCACCACAGGCACTCAGACGTACTAAGACGTACGAATGGTGGCAAGGCCTGGTGAGAGAAATGATTTCATGCCACAGGCTCAGGGTTAAGGGACAGGCTCCGGGGAGACTGGAGGTGCAGGACCAGGGTGTCTGCACTTTGCTGAGAGTCAGGGGCACAGCAAAAGTTCCCAGCGAAATCTTGTAGAAACACAAGGTTTCGGCGACCGCAGGGTGCTAATTACAAAGGCGACCAGAACAAGAAGTGTCGAGCCAAGATGTACCACCTGACGGTATGTTTTGGCATGTTGGTTGGGAAGAAGACGGTTTGGGATGGTAGTTACCACTTTGTACATTACATGCGCCTTGATTGGATTTGTGTAGCACTGGGCTCTCAGCATGCTCAAGCAGGGCGAATATATAGTCAAATGCTACCACACCCCCTCTCCCCCTTGAAATTGACAAGGAAGCAAGCAACAAGCATTTCATGCTCTGTCCCCTGGCTTCGGGGTCTATTACACTACTAAACATTCGAAATCCAGATCCAAATGCACACCTCACTGTTTTGCTTTCCAACTCTGCAATGGGCCGATGGGTTTGGGAAACTTTGGTCTGTGGGTCACTGTTTCAGCACCCAAGCCCCGGAATGACTTCAAAATATTCCCCCCTGGAGATTGAATGTTGTTTGACATGCCAATCTCCTCCAAGCAAGTTCAATGGCGCACCATGCAATCCCGCACCCCTCTGCACTTCCTGCACACAGTGGCTGTGCCTCGAGAGGATGATTTCGAGGATGATTTCTCAGAATACAAACGGGTCAGTATGCTATTTCCTCCTGTTCTCCAACATATTGTCCCTTTATTCCTGCTGTTGTATTTCATTGAATTGGGTGCTGTTGGGGTTGCCATAAAAGTTTGTATGCAATGCAACTTCCGTGAACTGAAGGGTTCTCAATCTTGGTGGTGCAAAGGAGCCCCCTGCCGAGACCCCCCCCTCCCCCCCCCCCCCTCCCTCCCTCCCTCCAACACAGGTCGGTGGCCCCACACTCCCTGCTACACCCGTATACCCCCGTAGCAAAAGACACAAGCACTAGATAAAGACCAACATCCTGTACACACTGCATCTCCTTTCGAAAATCTGTAACCTTCTTGTCATTCCTACTCAAACACCAATACATTACCAAGTTGTTCTCAATTTTACGAGCTGTGTCATACATTTCCTGTAACACATTGACGGATTTACGGATTGCAGCAGTGGCTACTGTCCAACTTGGTCTTCATGGTGTGAAAATTGGCGCCATATTGGCACTACGCAAAGAAAGTACGAAAGAACGACTTTTTCCAAAACTAGCCAAAAGGGTTGGAAACACAAGGCAATACAACACTGTCTACGGGCCGATTAAATCACAATTATGTTGATCTATTGATTCGTTGTCTTACAAGCAAGCAAACACGCAGCAGAAAAGAACAAGGTTATAGAGGGTCGTTTTTGGGTTTCCGGCAGTCCTGATGACGGACTTGAGAATGGGAATCGCCTGAGCCCCCCCCCCCCCCCCCCCAAAGTTCTCAGATTGTCGCTCATTCTCCCCCCGTCGGCATGATTGCCACTGATGTGAAGCATACCCAGTGCACGCGGCCGGTAAATGTCCCACGAAAATTGATCCCTTGCAGCCTCCAATTAGGGTTAAATGGCCGCCAGCCAGCGAACGCTGGGCGTACATCGGCCATTTAACCCTAATTGGAGGCTGCAAGGGATCCATTTCTGTACGAAACCATTAGAATGAGCAGCCGGCGCTCCAAAAGTTTTCGAATTAATTTTGATGGTACGAATAATGTTCAAATTCATAAAAATGAACATAACTGATGATAAAAACCGATTCATCTCAATTCAACCCAACGTGATGATGCAGTGTTGTCAAAGACAACTTTTTTTGATCTCCAATGCTGCTTACCATGAACATGCTGCACCGTTCGCAAAGCAACATCCGTTGACCCGGAAAAACACAGCCAACTCTGGCGGCTTAGGGTGGAACAAAGTGCTAAGCACTGACAGTGGGCGTTCAGGTGCCACAAAAAAGAGCTTCTCTTAATCGCTACCGTAGCCATCTCACAATGAATAGCAGCTCCGCTGCAAAAGAGTGGATGTGGTGAAAATGAGCCAAAATGTGTGCAAAAAGGTCGAAATGGGTGAAATGCGACAATCTGAGAATTTTCGGTTGAGAGCAAACTGTCACAGAAATTCTGTAAACCCATGAAGCGCGCGTGACATCTACCGCTTCCAATTCACAACACTTGTTGCAGGGAGAATGAGTGACAATCTGAGAGCTTTGGGGAGCGGGTCCGGCGATTCCCATTTTCAAGTCCATTATCCGGACATTGGGGAACCCAAAAACAACCCTGTGTGGTAGATGAGCATAATTGTGATTTAATAGGCCTATCGACAATGTGGTATTGCTTTGCGTTCCCGACCTCTTTTGGTTGCGGAAAAAATCGGTTTTTAGTAGTTATTTTTTGCGTAGGGGGAGGGGGTCTGGCCATTCCTATTTTGATCGAATGGTCGGGTTGCGGCTCGAGTGAGCAGACTGGATATTCCTAATAGATTTCACTTCAGTGAGAGCTAGTGCTCACAACATACGGTATATACAGTAATATAGATGGTAATAGGGTTAGGCGGTGCCGCCAGTCGTAGCTGCACACACCTGCTGTTTGGTGTTTTACGCCTATCAAGGTAAAAAGTCCGGTTATTGTACGAGTCACCAAATGTTGTACCACCTAAGATTGACTACAAAAGAAGCATAAAAAAATGTTTATTTCCATTTTCAGTTAGTGCTCAGCACCTCAGGGTTTTATATAAAACATTGGGAAATGTACATAGCGGCCGTCCTTCGAGGAACCTCGCAGTGTGAGCAGTGAATGTGTTATTTCGGCGGGGGACCGCCATGCCTCAAAAAGAGATCACGGGATCGCAGTCGCGCTTGTTTCTATGCCAGCAAAGAAGAGAGAAGATCTCAAGTATTTTACGACGAAATTCAAAATAAGTTAGACAGAAAGCCGCCAAATTTGATTTTCTTTGGATCGATGTGTCCAGATGTGTGACAGCAAAAGAAGGGCGCGCCAGTGGATTGCGGAGGTGACAAAAACCAAAAAACCACGCACAGCAAGCACGCGCTAGAAGACCGTGGTCCCAAAGTCTCCCTCCCAGGTCCTATACATCTTTCCACTATGGGAAAAGCCGTCAGACATGGAACGCGTCGCCGCCGACCGCCTTATCAAAGCCAAGAGTGTTCGCAAAGGTGCGACTGCGTTGGGAGTCCACCGCCGAAGTCTAAGTGACGCGATGGGGCGAATGAGGTGTGCTGCGGTAACTGTAACGCAGTGTTGAAGGCAGCCGCGCATCACACAGGGCGCGACCCGCAGGAGAAGACGAGCTGGCGCGTGTGGCGCTTTTTCTTTTTTGCTCTTTGCTGCAGTCGCTCCGAGCCGTGTGAGGTGAAGAGGGGTCCAAAGCCCTGTCTCGTTGAGGCGACCTTGACAACCTGGACGGATGAGTGTGCGGATCAAATTGTGGGCCCTACACTGTCCGAGATCAGAGATGAAGCTCAAGGCATGGTGGATAAGAAAACAAGTGTGCAGAACCCTGCTCTCCCTTGTAAGTTTGGTAAGACATGGTGGAAACTGTTTACGCGTCGCCAGAGTGCCTTTGTTTCAAGACTTGCTCAAAATGTTGAATCGCAGCGTGCCTGTGCTCGTTTGACCCCCCAGCAGTGAACAGAATTTTCTAGTAACTATTTAAAGCCAAGTTTAGAAAAAGTTGCCTACAACCTCTGACGCGTATTGGTACGCCCCTGGATCTTGGTTACTGAAATACTCTCCATGGGGAAGAGCTTGTGGTCTTTCAAACCCATTTTTATACTCTTTTTTGAGGCATATGGAGCACTGCTTTTAGAGGCAATGTTAGCACTCTTCAAGAGTCATCGTAAGAGCAAGTAAGCACAAGAGAACCCGTAATACCACGCAAATACAAATTGTTCTAGGGGCTTTGCTCGCCCCATGACACAATCTGGTGTCCTGAGAAAGGAAGAGAGGGCAAACAGGGCAATAACTTAGGTAATTACACATGTAAACATACCTAAGTACCAAACCATGTGCTAAGGTTAGATTCTTAGGAAAAATCACAGTAAATCAGGGCACCATAGGCCCTGTGACCCGAGATTCAGGTCGTCAACGACTGTCGTCGACACGAACTGTCCTTTGGTCAACATGTCTAAGTCAGTTCTGGTACAAACCAAGGGCAAACAACTCAAACAATGTCAAAAACATGTTGAAAACATGGTTGAAACTTTAAACAGGGGTCTCCCGCGAGCCTAGAGGCCTTAGGGCAATCCGGCGCTATATGATATTTTTTCTGAAAACCTATTGACTTATACTTAATATTCCCCATAGGGGAGCAAACGGCCGTCGCAGCACGCCGTCAGGAGAAAATTGCCAACATAGTGCATTTTCATGAAAAATGCCATAAAATACACTAAAAATCCAGAGGAATTCATTAAAAATTGATATAAGAAGAGCTTTTCTTTAGCTTTTACGCACTTTCACGACGTTTATCATCAAGAAAATAATGTCGTAAAAATGACGGCGACGACTGGCGCCCGCTGCCGCGCCGTTGGTTCTAATTACTTTGAAGGTTCAATGAACCTTCAAATACATTGAAAACTTCAAAACCTTAACAAAATGACCAAAATAACTATTTCTAGGCCAAGCTGGAGCTATTTCTTGGTGCTACACACCAGCTGGCATCCGCAATGGAGGGTCAACGAACTCCTGGAGCTTACCTGGCTTCCAAGGAGATACGTTTACCTACAAAAATGGACCTGCAAATGAGGACATGGCCACATATGCATCACCCCCCTCCTTAAAAGGGTTCTTTGAGCTTTGTTTAGAGAAACCTCAAAGGGGTAAAAGTAACTCATGCTTTGCCCTATGTGCTTTTCCTGCTTCAGTGTTTCGAAAAACACCCATCCTGAAAAAACAGAGTCCTTGGGCAAGAAGACATAAGCAAAAGAAACAAGTATAAAATCATTGTGGTGCAAGTAAAAGGTATGGTTCAAACAACCTTAAAAAAAAGTATAGTACAACCAGACAATGGCAAGAGTCGCCAGAAAACAGAAGTATTTACAACCCTACTCCTGAATATATATCACTGGGACTCTGGCAGGACTGGCAGGAAATGACAAAGGGCGTGGAAAAATCAAATATATATGATTACAGAGCGTTAGCCACTCTCAGAGCCAATGGGGCTCTTATAATTCTTGAAGAACTTCTCGGTCTCCTTGTCAAAGATTTCGAGCTCCTTGGATGTGAGTGGACGACGGTCTTTTCTTCGTGACATCGTCGCCTGGTAACAGCTACCTTCGCTGGAGCTGTCCCACGTGTCAAATTCTTGGTGCCCTTGTTGTTGGGCTTCATAAGAATCAATTGCTTGTTGGAACTCATTGGGGGCATGGTCATACCATCTAATTGGTCTGGTTTCTGGCCCATTGTCGTTGCTTGACGTCGCTGACGAACTTGTCGAAAAATATTCGGCGATTTCCGCCGCTTCTGAACCAGAGTAAGAGACCCACCAAGCCTCATTGTCTTGGTCATGAACAATTTCTTGATTTTCTTGAAGTTCTTGATGTTGCTCCTCAGTCCCAGTACTTGAAGAGGAGGTGGAGGTTGTGGAGGACATTCCTAGATGTACTATCGCTCCAGGCCTTCCCAGGCCACTCCAGGGCGTCGACTGGTTGATCTGCAGTGCAATCTTGGCCTTGGTGAAGAACTTGAGCTCCTTGGATTGGCTTTTTCTTGTAGCTTGTGCCAAGGGTTCACAAACCTTGAAGAACACAAAGAACTCGAAGTTCTCCTTCAGAGCTGGATCGAATCTAGAACAATTTTGACGCGTATTGGTACGCCCCTGGATCTTGGTTACTGAAATACTCTCCATGGGGAAGAGCTTGTGGTCTTTCCAACCCATTTTCATACTCTTTTTTGAGGCATATGGAGCACTGCTTTTAGAAGCAATGTGAGCACTCTTCAAGAGTCATTGTAAGAGCAAGTAAGCACAAGAGAACCCGTAATACCACGCAAGTACAAATTGTTCTAGGAGCTTTGCTCGCCCCATGACACAATCTGGTGTCCTGAGAAAGGAAGAGAGGGCAAACAAGGCAATAACTTAGGTCAATGCAACATGTAAACATACCTAAGTATGAAACCATGTGCTGAGGTTAGATTTTTACGAGAAATCACAGTAAATCAGGGCACCACAGGCCCTGTGACCTGAGATTCAGGTTGCCAATGACTGTCGTCGACAGGAGCTGTCCTATGGTCAACATGTCTAAGTCAGTTCTGGTTCAAACCAAGGTCAGACAAGGCAAACAATGTCAAAAATATGTTGAAAACATGGTTAAAACTTGAAACATGGGTCTCCCTCCATGCGCCGGCCTAGAGGCCTTAGGGCAATCTGGCGCCATATGATATTTTTTCTGAGAACCTATGGACTTATACTTAGTATCCCCCATAGGGGAGGGAACGGCCGTCGCAGCAGGCCGTCAGGAGAAAATTGCCAACATAGTGCATTTTCATGAAAAATGCCATAAAATACACTAAAAATCCACAATAATTCCTTAAAAATAAAAACAGCTTTTCTGTAGCTTTTACGCACTTTCACGATGTTTTTCATCAAGAAAATAATGTCGTAAAAATGACGGCGACGACGGGCGCCCGCTGCCGCGCCGTTGCTTCTAATTACTTTGAAGGTTCAATGAGCCTCAAATACATTGGAAACTTCAAAAACCTTAACAAAATGACCAAAATAACTATTTCTAGGCCAAGCTGGAGCTATTTCCTGGTGCTACACACCAGCTGGCATCTGCAATGGAGGGTCAACGAACTCCTGGAGCTTACCTGGCCTCCAAGGAGATACTTTTATCTACAAAAATGGACCTGCAAATGAGGACATGGCCACATATGCATCACCCCTGCCACATCTGGAACGAGGATGCATCAGGGCTTTTTCGCCAGTTCTCTACCGTGGGACAGCGTGTGTGGGTGAGGAAGGGAAGAAAAACTGTGGCTCAGCGCCGTGGCTGGCAGCGGCAGCACATCACACCCATAGTTGCTGTCATTGCACAGGGCCAGGCCACAAAACCAGCACTCCTTTGGAACACCAAAAAAATAAGAGGCGACATGTTCTTGCGTGCACAGTGTCCAGTGACACTGAAAGGAACGCCTGACGGGTGGTCCTCTCAGGAGGTCTTCTTGGAGTGGGTGGAAATAGTACTCGTGAAGGAAACAGAACGACTCAACAATCTCCATAAATGCATTTTGTTACTGGTGGATGGCAGCAAAACACACGTGACACTGGAGGCACTTCAAAAAATGAACTCCTGGGGTGTAGAGGTGGTTGTGTTCCGCCCCCATCCCACAAATATAATCCTGCCATTGGACAAAGCCGTTTTCAAGGTAATGAAGGCCTCGTTTCGCAAAAAGAAAGAACACTGGAAAAGGAAAAACCATCACAGAGCTCCGTCTCCTGCCGACTTTATGCAAACGTGGACACATGCATATGTTGATGCAGTCACACCATGAAATATTCTGTCAGGCTTTGGGTCATGTGGATTCAGCCCGTTTGACCCGCAATATTTCCTAGATCATTGTCCCCTTGAGCGCATCCAGCACCAGGACGACGAAGGGGATGGTGCAGGAGATCCCTTTGATTTGTATGTCAGCTACCAAAGTAGTTGTTAGTGTCTTTGGGTTGCAAAGTGTTTGTCAACGCGGACCACCGAAACAAAGTGATGCAAAATGAACCCGGATCGGCTCGAAAAATGGTGCCACAACTGTGCATTGGCAGTGCAATGAAAGGGATTGATAGCACAAAGCAGGAGGTACTACCTGTTAAAGTAACGACGTGGTCGGACTTCTCAACTTGTAAATGTTTTCAAAACTTATAAATATCTTGACTCCTCCATCCTTGCGAAACACCGCTCGCTCCTTGTGATTTCAAAACCACAGTTCGCATCTTGATTTTTTCAAATCCACATTTTCGTCATCCACATATTTTCACTCCTCTGGACTGCCCGACGATGACCCTTCTCAAACGGAGGCACAACAGTAAACATGAGGTCCACAGATCAATAGGCCCAAATCGTCCCAGAAGAACTCGCCATCAGAGCGAGTTCAGAAGTAACCCATGCGGCCTAAACAACACAAATGATACTGATGATGCACAGTTTAAAATCAATCATTCAACACTTCAGTGGTATGAATTTAATCTCAGAAAACCGTAAAATCTGGCAAGCACTCGATCGATATGTACAACTCCTGTGCTCCAAGCAATGCGCGCGCGTGATCTGCGCGGCTTACACTCATCACAACCGTCGATTCACACCATCAACTAAAATAATAGCATTGCATATACAGACCACAACCCCATGACCAGACCTGACAGAACAAACTGCTGGCTTGTGGAGAAAATTACACCCCCATGCCCAGCCCAAAACACCCGGGAAAAGGCTGCAGTGCTGCAGGTCGGTGTTTTGGCGAAAATAATGACAATTTGACACGCTGGCCTGCAGTTTACCAACCATCCAACCAATAGATTGGAAAATGGAAAAAAAACAAGACACTTCAGCACCCCCCCACCAACAGCGCCAGCCCCTCAGGGTTGCATGTCGCATCCGGAAGGCCAGGGGCATCTGGAAAATGCCCCATTGTCCCCAAAAGGCCCACACCAGTGGCGGGTCTGGGCTCTGCAATGCCCTGCCAACGCAAATGGCATGGGATTATATGGGACAATTTCATTGTTGTCCCATTACCACATAATGAACAATGGAAATTCATAGCAATAACAAGCAAAAAGGTAGTCAGGCACCACAGATTTAAGTCATCCAAACTCACTGCGCCCATAGATAAACAACACATAATATACGTAACTATACATACCTCAACCTGTATCTCAGAAAGTCTCTGTGACCTTCTATATCTAGCCAGTATGCACTGCACACCATGGCTGCCATACACACACAAACACCCCACATAACCCACCATGGTGGCCTCTCCGCATGGTAAGTCCCTGCAATTCAACTGGGTACTGCATAGAGAACGAATACATAATTCAGCATACCAACTACCTCAGCGTCCAGGTCGAGGTGTTCCCTTTGGCCTGGCTTTTGGGGCTGGGGGACCAACCCACACCCACGGGCACCCTTTGGTCTATGGACCCTGCAACTGTAGCTATGGGGCGGGTAACCGTAAAATACAGTGTGGCGTGCTCTGGGGTGCCATCCGGCCATAGCCCATGCACTATCCCACCAACCGGTTTCCACACGACCCCCATAACCACTCAGCATACCCCAGAAGTGCTGGTGGTGGTTGCTTCATTTCTGGTTGGCCTCAGGAGATACCTCACCCCTTCGCCAATGGTGGTGTATCGATAAACTGTGGCACACACACATCCCAGGGGCAAAGAAACACCCTGGACTTCGTTTCGGGGGTAGAAGTTAACACGTGGGCAATGGAAATTCCCACGGGAAGGGATTGGCACACGGCCCATTTGGCACTCTAGTCACGCACTCACACCTATACTGGGTGCCACTGTCACCATAACCCAACACCCCCAGGTGACAATGCCTTTTACACCACCTGGATACTATAACAGGGGGACAGGCGTACACTAGGCCTTCCAAGAAAACATAGAAATGTATGCAAAACGAACAGCCGCCGTCCGGATGGACGAGTGCGCGCCAGGAGGGTACCCAACCCCTGCCGGCTACGAAAAGGCGCCGTCCGGATGGACGAGTGAGCGCCCTGCAGCGACGCCCCGCACAAGGAACCCACAGCACAACTCACCGAGCGAGCACACAGGTGAACAGGAGCCAAGGAGCCCAGGACACCGCACACGCAAGCAAAACAACGCACCAAGCGGGCACACCGGTGAACAGGAGCCAAGTAGCCCAGGACACCGCACACGCAAAACAACGCACCCAACGGGCACACCGGTGAACAGGAGCCAAGTGGCCAAGGACACCGCACACACAGGCAACGCGACGAGCGGGCACACCGGTGAACAGGAGCCAAGTGGCCCAGGACACCGCACAAGCAAAACAACACATCGAGCGGGCACACCGGTGAACAGGAGACAAATGGCCCAGGACACCGCACACGCAAGGCAACGCACCGAGCGGGCACACGGGTGAACAGGAGCCGAGTGGCCCAGGACACCGCACACGCAAAACAACACACCAAGCGGGCACACCGGTGAACAGGAACCAAGTGGCCCAGGACACCGCACACGCAAAACAACACACCAAGCGGGCACACCGGTGAACAGGAGCCAAGTGGCCCAGGACACCGCATACACAGGCAACGCGACGAGCGGGCACACCGGTGAACAGGAGCCAAGTGGCCTAGGACACCGCACAAGCAAAACAACACACAGAGCGGGCACAACGGTGAACAGGAGCCTAGTGGCCCACGACACCGCACACGCAAAGCAGCGCACCGAGCGGGCACACCGGTGAACAGGAGCCAAGAGGCCCAGGACACCGCACACGCAAAGCAGCGCACCGAGCGGGCACACCGGTGAACAGGAGCCAAGTGGCCCAGGACACCGCATACGCAAAACAACACACCGAGCGGGCACACCGGTGAACAGGAGCCAAGTGGCCCAGGACACCGCACATGCTACACAACAAACCGAGCAGGCACACCGGTGAACAGGAGCCAAGTGGCCCAGGAAACCGCACACGCAAAGCAACGAACCGAGCAGGCACACCGGTGAACAGGAGCCAAGTGGCCCAGGACACCACACAAGCAAAACAACACACCGAGCAGGCACACCGGTGAACAGGACCCAAGTGGCCCAGGACACCGCACACACAAAGCAACGCACCAAGCGGGCAGACCGGTGAACGGGAGCTGAGTGACCCGGGACACCGCACAAACAAAACAACACACCGAGCGGGCACACCGGTGAGCAGGAGCCAAGTGGCCCAGGAAACGGCACACGCAACACAACACACCGAGAGGGCACACCGGTGAACAGGAGCCAAGTGGCCGGGGACACCGCACAAGCAAAACAACACACCGAGCGGGCACACCGGTGAACAGGAGCCAAGTGGCCCAGGACGCCGCACACGCACAGCAACGCACCAAGCGGGCACACCGGTGAACAGGAGCCGAGTGGCCCGGGACACCGCAGACGCAACACAACACATGGAGCGGGCACACCGGTGAGCAGGAGCCAAGTGGCCCCGAACACCGCACACGCAACACAACAAACCACGCGGGCACACCGGTGAAAAGGAGCCAACTGGCCCAGGACACCGCACACGCAAAGCAACGCACTGAGCCGGCACACCGGTGAACAGGAGTCAAGTGGCCCAGGACACTGCACAAGCAAAACAACACACCGAGCGGGCACACCGGTGAATAGGAGCCAAGTGGCCCAGGACACCGCACACACGTGCACACGTAGTGCGGCCGAGGGACAGAAAAGAACCAACACCCCATGGGTCGGGCGCACTGGGGCGACCCAGCCGACCCACCGGGCCAGTAGCAGGGGCGGTACCCCAAGGCCAGTGGTCCGATCCCGGCCAGGCTGCATCGGGGACACGGCAAACGTCACCCGGAGCCATGGAAGCAACCGTTGACAGGCGAGCCGGTACACAGTCCAGGAGGGGGTCGCCTGCCAAGCAGAGAGGCCCCGCAACTCAAGCCACAAGGCTGAGGCGGTCGTACCGTAGACTAGCGGGAGCAATACCCCTTGTGGTGAGAGATACTCCACACGGCTGGGCAGCCCCCAGAGCTGCCGCCCAAAGGAGGGGGCATGTGGCCCTACCCATGGACACATGTGGGGACACCCTCCCACCTGGGACACCTGGACTGGGTGGAGGCGACACTGCCTTCCCAAGCACCTGCGGGAGCGGCTTAAGAGGCACCTGAACTAGGGCAGTGGGAGGGACAGGACGTCCCCTTGGTAAGACCTTCTTCCTGCATTGTCAAATGAGGCATCCTGAGCTCCCGAAGATACCTACCTACCTACCTGTAAGCAAAAACTGTCTTTTTATTAAAAGCTCAATGCATCTTTGAGACTCCCCAGGTGGTTTAAAGTGTTATCTTTAATGTGTGGGTCACGTTTTCACTTTTGTGATAACCCAAACATCCATAACTGTCTTTTCCCCACAAACCTGTACAGTATCGACTACCCACACAGAAAACATAAAAAACAAACTTGGTTCAAAAAAACTACAAGGCAATCCCATGTATTAAAATTAAAAATCTGACCAACTGATGTACTTTTTATCGCAAAAACTACTGAATGTACCAAGCTCATTTTCACATTCACATCAAATTTGGCCTACATTCCCGTGAATAGGGACGCAGGAACCACACACACAATGGCGGGGGACTGTAAGAGGCGAAAGGACAGACATGTTCCAACCTGCCACAGTGCTAGGCAGTCCAACAATACTAACGTAAGTATCGCAAGGGCCTTTGGTCACAGATAACAAGCCTCACCCCTTTATTGGCGTAGGCCACTGGACAGTACTCTCAGTACAGCGTCATATAAATTAAAAGCCATACAACAGCATGGCCAGAAGTGCATTTAGCAGCGCTGCCCAAAAGCACATACGGAGACCAAGCGAAAAACAACGCTGGTCCACAGACCTAGCGTGTGTCAGCAAAAAGGCTCGCTTGGCGGCGTTGGAAAGAAACCTTGGCGCGACGAATTTAGCTTGGCGGCGTCCACGAGGAACTTTGGCGTGACGAATTTAGCTTGGCGGCGTTGGAAAGGAACCTTGACGCGTGACGAATTTAGCTTGGCGGCGTTGGAAAGAAACCTTGGCGCGACGAATTTAGCTTGGCGGCCTTCATGAGGAAGGTCTAGACAGCGCTCAGGACGAATTTCCAAACTTGACGTTGTTAACGGAGATACACAGCGAACTGGAAAGGAAAAGAACAAAAGGGGCTTGGCCAACACCCTTCCCTACGTGCTCATTTGGATCAGGTACTTTACACAGTGGCTTTACCCGGTTTAACCCGGTTGAACTCGGAAGGGGCGCGGTTGAACCGCTGAACCGCGGTTGAACCGCGGTTGAACCACCGCCAGCGCTGGCGGCGGCGGCTGCGCCAGCGGCGCGCGCTTTTCTGAACAAAATATTTGCATAGCCACCTTAAACTGACGCGTGACAAACCTTTTTTAAAAAATGTCCCACCACTGGCTGCAAGTGGTGAACGACCACTACAGCGGGTGGGGGGACCAACAGCTGTCGGACGACTTGTTCACCTTTTTTTGCAGAAACAGCACAACAAAACGCCTATGGAAACAACTTGCTGACGGAATTGGTAACACACAGAGGGCTTCCAAACAGACAGAAAGGGCTACAAAAAAAGCTTTCACAGGCATTGCCTGGGGACGCCTGCCTGTGGCGATGCAGAATGAACTGGTCACGTTTGGCTTCCCAAGGTGAAGATGTGTTTTTTGTGTAGCGCTTCGTGCAACAGCGGTTGAACCGGTGAAGCCGGTGCAACCGCGCGCATGTCCAGCGGTGGAACCACCTCGAAAGCCGGTTACATTTTAGTGCAATCCATGAGGAAACAAGCTTCTGACAATCAAGTGTAGGCTTGCATGTAATTGCTGTTCACTAAAAAGGGTCCAAAGTCCTAAAGGGACTCCAAACAAGGCGCAGGGGTGTATGTCACCACGCCTAACGAAAAGTTGATGGTGAAGCCGTGCGGTTTCACCAATACAGCCGCCGCCACTGGCACCTACACCACCACCGCCGTGAAATATGATTCACGAGAAATAGGTCTCCAGTGTTTTGCACCAATGAGGTAAGAAGGTTTTCAAAAACATTCTTTTTAGGGGGTGTGGCATCTCTTGTAGGGCTGAAAAATAGCGGTTTTCAGGTTGCTACTTAGCAATTTGTTGCTGTACCACGATAGGGGTTCAACCGTGGGGAAGCCGTAATGAAAGTGCGCGGTTGAACTCGGTTGAACCACGGTCTCACTTGGGTAATTCAAGGGTACCTGATCCAAATGAGCACGTAGGGTTGTGCTGCTGAGCTGCGCTCAAGCGAGATCCACAGCGGCGAAAGCGACGACATGGTTGAACTTCCGAACTTGTTAAAGTGACGACGTGGTGGGATTTCTGAAGTTGTAAATGTTTTCAAAACTTATAAATATCTTGACTCCTCCATCCTTGCCCTCCGCTCGCTCCCTGTGATTTTCAAAGCCACAGTTCAGATCTTGATTTGTTCAAGTCAACATTTTCGTCATCCTCATATTTTCACTCCTCTGGAATTCCCGATGATGACCCTTCTCAAACGGAGGCACAACAGTAAACATGCGGTCCACAGATCAATAGGCCCAAATCGTCCCAGAAGAACTCGCCAACAGAGCGAGTTCAGAAGTAACCCATTGCGGCCTAAAGAACACAAATGATACTGAAGATGCACAGTTTAAAATCAATCATTCAACACTTCAGTGGTACAAATTGTATCTCAGAAAACCGTAAAATCTGGCAAGCACTCGATCTATATGTACAACTCCTGTGCTCTGGGCAATGCGCGCGCGTGATCTGCGCGGCTTACACTCATCACAACCGTCGATTCACACCATCAACTAAAATAATAGCATTGCATATACAGACCACAACCCCATGACCAGACCTGACAGAACAAACTGCTGGCTTCTGGAGAAAATTACACCCCCATGCCCAGCCCAAAACACCCAGGAAAAGGCTGCAGTGCTGCAGATGGCTGTTTTGGCGAAAAGAATGACAATTTGACATGCTCGCCTGCAGTTAACCAACCATCCAACCAATAGAGTGGAAACTAAAAAAAAAACAAGACACTTCAGCACCCCCCCACCAACAGCGCCAGCCCCTCAGGGTTGCATGTCGCATCCGGAAGGTCAGGGGCATCTGGAAAATGCCCCGTTGTCCCCAAAAGGCCCACACCAGTGGCGGGTCTGGGCTCTGCAATGCCCTGCCAACGCAAATGACATGGGATTATATGGGACAATTTCAGTGTTGTCCCATTACCATATAATGAACGATGGAAATTCATAGCAAAAGGTAGTCAGGCACCACAGATTTGAGTTATCCAAACTAACTGCGCCCATAGATAAACAACACATAATATACATAACCATACATACCTCAACCTGTATCCCAGAATATCTCTGTGACCTTCTATATCTAGCCACTATGCACTGCACACCAGAGCTGACAGAACAAACTGCTGGCTTGTGGGGAAAATTACACTACCCTGCACAGCGGTAGTAAGGCTGCCACAACTTTTTAGGAAGAAAAATTTTGAAACAACATTGTTTCCAAAAAAGGAAATTTTAATTTTTTTTTGCGCATGAAAAACGGGATTTATAGGCAGAAAAACACATCAATAGGCAAGAAAAAAATGGTTCCCTTCAGGCATGGGATACCAACAGGTGATGCGCAGGTGTTGGCACTATGAATGTGAGTCTCACGGGCCTAGCGGACCTCTTTGCCTAAAAACATCCGAATTTTGCCTGATTTCTCAGTGAGAGCAAAAGAAGGAAACATCATTATAGAGGCCCCCTGGGAGCTTCCTTGACCCAAACTTGTGTTGGACAATCCGATTTAGGTACAACCAAGCATACCCCAATGGTAAGCCACCCCTTAGCATTGCTAAATCCTACAATAAACACTACGTTTTCATGTTGAAAGTGTCAAAAACTATGGTGGTACAACAACTAGTCCCTGGTGCAAAAACTAGCTCCTTTACCTTAAGGTCTTTTGGCTACCAAAATAGCCATTTGTCAGTCATCTACGCAGGTTTGTTTGTCGTTGCAAAATTCACGAATTTCTACTTTATTGCTTTTTAACTCTACACCGTGCCAAAAACCGGACAATGCACTGCATTGCGCTCATTCTGGATACATCACGAAAGGTTTTTCGGTTCGTGTTGGCCGGCGGACCACATGTGTACTGTCATTTTCACCCAAAAATGTGTATTGAAGAAAATTCCATTGTTGCTTTGGTATTCGAACGCCTAAGTGCAACAGTTGTAGGAAACATACAAGTCAAGGCCAGCAATGGCCCCTTTCCTATCAGACGATGATTAATTTTCTAGACAGCGCACTGCTGGCTCTGGCACACCATTGGAGACCTATGTTCTATTAGTTGCCGGTGCTGCAGCACTACTTGAGACCGGTCTAGGACGTTCTTTTGGTGCAGACCCTGCCTGGTCCCATGTGTTCTCTGCATTGGCTAATCAATGCGGCGGGCAGTTGTTTTTGGGGCTGCTTTTCCGAACTTGCAGCCGCATTTGCCTCTGCTTTGTAAATGAAACCCTGCTCAGTAACGGAACCATCTTTCCGAACGCCCCTAGGTGGTCTTTGGTCTTTTGATTAATGGTTCAGGCTGCCGAACAGGCTGTTCGCATCAGATATCGGTGCGGCAGTGCTGCCAGGCTGGACCGAGGACTAGAGCTTGACAACGTAGAGCCAGGGCTAGATCGAACAGAGGCATATGCAGCTGCAGCAGGTGCATCAGGGTGGATCTTCCCAGGCGCACGGTGCCTCAAAAGGGTGCCTAGGTTGAAGTGATAGATACTACATATGGCAAAACCTGATAAAATATTTCATGTAATCACTGTGTTGTAAAAAGCTGTGGTCCAAAAACACACAAAGTTGGCTGGGGTTGGGGCACCGTCATTATGGAATGTTTTTTTGCTCTGTACCTCCCAGCTATCCAAGTGGGGGCTCCCGTCATTATGCAATGTTTTCCACCCCCCTTCAGGCTTGCGGAAGGCATTTTCGAAGGATCGAAAGACCGCTTTATCTAGCGCTCATATTACAGATGTAAGATGTGAGGGGATGACAGCCCTTTCTACCTCTACAGCTTTTAGCTCTTTCAATGTTGCTAGAGAACAATGTGTTTTACTGCCATTGAGCAGCAAAATTACACATTTCCAGGGTTTCTATAGTGGTTGGATCAGGAATGAATACCTTTTTGACCCACTCGGTTTCGAGAAGACCGGCCATCAGTGGTGCTTTTGATTTGATTTTGCATGGGCCCTTTCTTTTAACAAACCATTCACCTTTCACCTTTTTGTTATGCCACAACAAACATGGGGTGGTCATGTTCCTAGAAGCAGAGCAACACACTAACGCTGTAATGTGTCGGTTTTGCCAGCCACTTTTTGTTGCCACCTGTTCTTCACCGCACCTCACCCAGGGTTCTAGACCCTACTATCACAAAATTATGGAAAGGGCAAGTCCCATCATTGTTGTAGATGTACCCTTAGTCAAAATTTACAAGACCGAATACAGGCTTCAAGGAAGCGTTCAAGAAATACAATCATTCCTCTCTTGTTTCGGTGGCTGTGGCTCGCCGGCTTTCAACCGATTGAGACTTTCTTCCTACAAAGTTCCGGTACCTCCACTTAAAAATTGCCTAACACTTCTCTAAAAACTTGCAATTCACGAGGGGCAAAGCATCAAAATGGGGGGGGGGTATCTTTCATCATTTCAGCATGTTCTTTGATGTCCGTCATCGTGGGCGTCCAACTCGCATCTGCGCGGCTATCCATCCAGCGAATTAATTCACGTTTCTTCAAGATTCGTCGGGGCCCTCTCCTTGGCTTCATTGCTTTTTCTTTGCTGCAAGTACAGTAGGGTAGGGAAGGGGGAAGACATTGTACGCATTGTTAAAAGTTCACTTGACTCTTTTCAATAGCAAACAATGCAGTAAATTCCAGGAATGATCTCTCACTTGAATAGTGACAATTCAATGCATCAACAAAACACCAACCTAAAAGGTTGCAAGAAGAATGGTACAAAAGCCTTGTTGGGACCTTACAAATTGATATAAAAACATTTGTAAATCATGCAAAAGCTCATTTTATATCAATGTCATAGATTAGGAACATCCCATGCTGAAATGGATTTATCGCTTTTAGGCAAATTGCATGGATGCATCCGGGAATCGAACCTAGGATTTTGCAATGCAAATCCCATGTTCCGCCAATTATGATAACACACCCGGCTGATGAACTTTCAGCTCAATTAATTACAGATCAACAGACATATTCATCTGAACTCAGAAAACATCCGTCTTTTCTTTTTCTGCCTCAGCAGAACAATGGCCAGATCCACAGCGATCATGCATGACAGATCGATAAGCGATTACGATAAAGTCCTTACGAAGCCTGTTGACAGAAGACGATAAACAGGTACTCGCATGCTCATAGGAGAACTCCATTGCAGAGGGAGTTATAGAATATAGAACTGTAACCAGACTTCTTCAGCGCATCTGCGAGTTGAGCTTGCGTAGCCACCCATTCGAGATTGGTCACTTCTCCAGACGTTATAGCATCACGAATCACAGCCAGTTCAATGAGCAGTCGCTTCTCAGAGACAGCCTTGTGCAAATAGACGTGGTTGAATAGTGAAGCACAGTCAGTGCGTAGCGTGACAGGAATTGGCATCTTTGTAATCTCAGCAACAACGTTGAGTGTCAGGAACAGGAACAGCGACTATGCCTTCCCAAGCACATGCGGGAGCGGCTCAAGAGGCACCTGACATAGGGCAGTGGGAGGGACAGGACGTCCCCTTGGTAAGACCTTCTTCCTGCAATGTCAAAGGAGGCATCCCGAGCTCCCGAAGATACCTACCTACCTACCTGTCAGGAACAGGTCCTCCAAGCAGGCTGAACATTCAAGGGTTTCCCCAGCAAAGGTGGACTTTGCGATTCTGCGCAAGGTACGGCTTTTCCAGTTGATCAGACAGAAGCGCTCCTTCTTGTCTTCACCGACACTTGCGATAGTCCACAGCCAGCCACCAACAGTTTTCCCTTCTTCCCCATTGCCCCATGACGAGTCATGGTATCCAACAAGATGAACAGGTCCACTCAACTTGGGAAATCTGATGAATAGCGATCTCTTCCTCATGTGCTGCAAAGTCTTGTTCGCTTGAAGTGCATCCTAGAGTGTAGGTTTGCTTGATCGTTGTGAGAGGCGTCACACGCTGTAAGAGAAATCAGGTCTTGTTTGTCCGGTACACCAACACATATCACCAATCAAGCCGCGGTACAACGTGGTCTCTTTCGCGTTTAATGGTCTTCAAGGATCTGTAGACTCCTCCACCGATATCTCCGCGATCTCATCAATATACTTCTGTTGGTCCAATCGATTAAATTGCCGTCATCATCACGCTTGCATTCCAAATGCACTCCACAGAAGACATACTCCTCTCTTTTTTCAGATCCAACAGAGAAGACACCGCGCAACGCTTCTAGAACGGATGAAGTAAGAGAATCAGTCCCAGCGATGGAAATATCGTCAACGTGGACGGCTGCACACCCACAAAGGCTCTCATGATCCCGAAAAAGGTATATTGCAGGATCAAATGGCACCACAATCGCCCCAAAAGACAGCATAGACTTGTGCAGCGCCTGATACCAGTGTATTGGTGCGTCTACGAGCCCGTACACTGCCTTCCGCAGCTTCAGCAACTGCCCCGGTGCATGCAACTCCTGTGGAGGCCGTACATACACGTCACGCTGCAGGGCGCCTCCTTGTAAAAAAGCAGTGGAAATGTCTACAGTGATCGGACCCCATCCTCGATAAGGAGCAACCGTGAGCAACACACGCCAGGACGACTTGGAACACGTGGGGGAAAAGGTATCCAAGTCCTGTACATCCGCCTCCCGAAAGCCCCGCACAACCAATCCCGCCTTCGGCTTCAATAAACCATCATCCTGCACGTTGTCAACAAGGACCCACAGACACGATATCGCCTTCTGCCCATTGTCAGGTACCAGGTCATACACATGACAAGCAACCCAGGATGCCAACTCATTCTGCTTCGCCACGACAAACTCCAGCGATTGTGCCCTCTCAGGTGTCACCTCCCTCATGCCACGACGCGCAGAGCGATGCGCCACGTAACAGTAAGAAAGAAACACCTCACCCGAAACAGCAGGAGGTATCACCGATGTGTAACGTTGCCAGATCAACTCCACCGTCATCCTCAAGCTGACCCTTCGTCACAAAACTTATTTCACTTCTTTTTCAGAACTTTTTTCACTGATTTCACTTCCTTCCAACTTGCCACCTTGGACATAAATGATTATCGTATAACTGTTCCCCACAGCCAAATTGCGCATTTGCACAACCGGGATGGCACCTCTTGGCACCCCATCTTTTTTCACTGCTTGCACTGAGTCCACTTCCTTTTAGGAACCTTTTTCACTGATTTCACTTCCTTCTAACCTGCCACCTTGGACATAAATCATTATCGTACATGTGTTCCCGTCAGCCAAATTGCGCATTAGCACAACCGGGATGGCACCTCTTGGCACCCCATCTTTTTTCACTGCTTGCACTGATTCCACTTCCTTTTCAGAACCTTTTTCACAGATTTCACTTCCTTCTAACTTGCCACCTTAGACATAAATCATTATCGTATAAGTGTTCCCCACAGCCAAATTGCGCATTAGCACAACCGGGATGGCCCCTCTTGGCACCCCATCTTTTTAATTGTTTGGGCTGAGACGAAAGTAAAAAAGTAGGGCATGTAAATCAGAATACCGCAGATTTTGGCCCTATACCAGAAAAATATAGGTAATTTGCCAAATCGAGCATATGCTTTTTTGGCCCGAAAACATGCATTTTTGGGGGTAATTGGACCAAAGAGCTGACTGCACAAAATTTCCCTCGGCAAAACGTAGGTACATGAGGCAAATTACCTAGTCAAAATTTGCAGACACCCCGGTACAAAAGTGTACCTGTTTCGGCCGCCTAAGACCAAGGCACATGTAAGCAAGGAAACGAAGTTCAATTGCAATCATTATTTACCCATACGATTCTCAATGCGTTTTTGACCTTTCGGGGAGCTCCCTAGTACCCAAACCTCTAGACGGAAGCTGATTTTACTTACAAAACCAAACACAAGTGGTTTTTGCGCAAAAACCACGTAGTTTGGTTGAATGCACGACACCAAGGCACATCTAAGCAAGGAAACGAAGTTCAATTGCAATCATTATTTACCCATACCATTCTCAATGCGATTTTGACCTTTCGGGGAGCACCCTAGTACCCAAACCCCTAGACGGAAGCTGATTTCACTTACAAAAACCAAACACAAGTGATTTTTGCGCAAAAACCACGTAGTTTGGTTGAATGCACAACACCAAGGCACATCTAAGCAAGGAAACAAAGTTCAATTGTTTACCCATATCATTCTCAATGCGTTTTTAACCTTTCGGGCAGCACTAGTACCCAAACCTCTAGACGGCAGCTGCGACACCGTATTTTTTTCCATTTGGACGGCTTTAGTGATTAGTGATCTAACACTATTAGCATCACAGGAAAATTTGGGAAAAAGCTGACGTAAAATCTGCGGAACCTGCGGAAGCGGCAGGCAGAAGCAAAATCAGCGCAATCAGCGGCAGTGCGATCAGTGGAATCAGTTTTGTGACGCAGGGTCAGCTTAAGGATGACGGTGCTCAGGAAGACCATGTCCCAACTTCGTAAACGCGCACATCGCCGCGCGCGCCCGCAAACGTGTCACCACAGGTTCCCTATCGTCTCTCACCTGTCTCAGCTCAGCAATCTCCTCCGTGCTCAGCTCATTCCCCACCTCGTCAACGAGCAGCTCTTCCAACCCCTGTTGCGCTTCATCAGGCACTGCCACAGGCGCAACTTCAGGATCAACATCAGGAGAGCCAAGCACCGCCAAAACAGGTCTGCAGTGTAACAGAGGCACGCGCCTCACACTCCCGCCGTGCCGTAACACGACAAAGTCACCGTCAGCTCCAATAACCACAGCCGGCCCGTGCCAAGAATCCTTGCCCTTCTCAAGTGATTCAAAGTAAAAAACCGTATTGCCAGTCACAAGCTCAACCTTACGGTTAGTAGACGGTCGACTGCACTTCGCCAGTGAAACTTTTGCACGAACATCCGCTGCATGAAATTTTTCACGTGCACGATACATAGCATCCAAGAACTTCACCATGTAGTGACCCACATGATCAGAAGGCACAGGTGATTCGGCCAGAGCAGGTAACTTCGTAGCCACAAAGTGAGGCCATCGTGAAGACACCCCATACACCAATTGCTGAGGCGAAAAGCCCCGATCCGGCATAGGATGATAGTTTAACGACATGCATGCCACATCACATGCATCTTGCAAGAACAGAGTGTCATCCGCCTCCAGGAGAAACTCCACGGTATGTCTCAGCTGATAATGGTGCCTCTCCGCACCTCCCAGAGACCAATGTGAGCCCAGTGCAGCGTAATGCCATAACGCTCGGCAAACATTCTGATGAGCTCATTGTGAAATTCCTTCCCCAAACCAGTGTACAACAGGACCGGAGGACCGTATTATGTGACCCACAGATGTCACAACGAGTGACACACGTGTGTGGCTGATTTGTCACGAAGAACAGAACAATGTCGGAGGCGAATGAATAAACAGATGACGTGCAAAACAGGCTGTCCTCGAAGATACCAGAAATCCGCACCCGTCTCGTAATTGAAATGCAATTTCCTTGCGCAATGCCACCAAAGGACGCCTTGGGGCATTCTTCCGTTTTTTACAGGATTCACATACCAACCCCCGTGCCACAGACCGAAGAAGACAAGCATCTCGATCCGGATACGCCAGAGCCAACTGTTCAACCAGATGAGGAAACCCTGCATGCCCAAGGTTGGTATGTAAGGCCAGCAATTCCTTGCGCGCCAGCCGTTCATCGCCCCAAGACTCAGCAGCGAACATCGAATACGAGTGTCGAATCGGCAGAGAAGCTAGTCACAACGACACACAATGTGACGAATCCCAAAGAGGTAACACCAGATGTCCGGACGAAGAAAAATCACGGCAAATTGTAAAATCGCCAGCATCCAAGTGTACGGTAACCGTGTTATTCGCCGCGTCAATCCTCATGCGCATTCTTGCCAGAGGTGTCTCCCCGGAAACCACGTGAGTACGTAAGAACTGCATTCGACCACCAATCTGTACTGGTAAGTCGACTCTGTAGAGCGCTGACTTCGTGCCACCGTCCCCAAATACAAACCACGCATTGGTGTCACACCGACGAATATCGGCGCCATCTGGTCCAAGCTTTTGCAGATAGTGACCCAGCCAAAATTCCCCACACATCGTGTGGGTACACCCAAGATCAATGATCCTACAACCCACAGATTCGGAGCACGGCTTGTGCAGTGGAGAAGACAGTTGACCAGACTGCGCCATCAAACGCACACCAGGGTTGTGGAACAAATCAACAGTAGTGTCATGACCAACCACCGAGAAAACCTCACGCATACCAGCCCCACCAGACTTGTTCTCAGCGGCAGGCACTGCACGTGACGATCCCTCCTCTTCCGTCGACGCATCTTGTGCTATCAGAGTCGAAGCCGATGTGGTCTTCTCAGAACAGTCGCGTTGAACATGCCCACGCTTCCCGCACTTCCAGCAGGTAACCCGTGACCCACCTGGTGTGCCATCCTTATTTCCGGTCCGTGTTTTGTTGTTCCCCTGTCGCTGCGTCTCAGCCCCAAACATACAATCGATCGGTCTCGACGTCGAGCCGCCCAGAAAAGGTGTCCGAATAGCAACCAACACTTGCAAGAAAACTAGCGACCGACCTGTGCTTGCAACAGCCATCGCCCGCTGATCCGCATTCAGGTTGGAGTTCAGCAACGCCAGCGTCCCCAAAAACCGCTCATCCAAGACGATGCCAAAATTCGCAAGGCGATAGACCAGCATATCCAGCCGATTAATCCAAGTAAGCATGTCATTGGCACCACGCTTACACTCCAACAGCCCCACAACTGCCTGAAGTATATTTTCCACAGTATCACCACCGTACGCCCATCCCAGTATCCCAACCAGCCCTTGAAAGCCTTGATCAGTACGAAGCGCGTCCAGTGGCATCTTCGCAGCGACAACGCGCGCCGCACGTTTTCGTAGCTTCGTGAACACCTGAACATTGCGTGTTGACACAGCAAGTGTACTCTCTGCATGCCACGCGACGACCTGTACGCGCCACGCATGAAACTCGTGTAATCCAAGCTTGCTGTCCACTGTCTCGTCCTGAGAACCAAACATCGGACAATCGAGTCACGAAGGAGATCCAGAAGACAGCAGAGTGGATAACGTATTCAAGCGATGCAATAAGTGAACGTTGTCTTGTTGAACCCGTTGCTGCTCAGCGTGCAAAGAAAGCACCTGTGCGTGGGATGCCTGCTTCATGTCGTGCAAAACTTGATTTTGTTGAAACAACTGTCTCTGCAGTGTGCCCATAGACGTGTTCAAATCAACCGGCGCAATGCCAGTCACACCATCAGGAGGATATAACCGAGTGTGGCCAAAAGGTCCTGCTCCAGGAGCGTAAGTAGGATCCAGATCATCCAAGGTAAGTCCAGCCATGGAATAGTGATGCTACCAGTGTTAAAATTTCACTTGACTCTTTTCAATAGCAAACAATGCAATAAATTCCAGGAATGATCTCTCACTTGAATAGTGACAATTCAATGCATCAACAAAACACCAACCTAAAACGTTGCAAGAAGAATGGTACAAAAGCCTTGTTGAGACCTTACAAATCGATTAAAAAAATTTGTACATCATGCAAAAGCTCATTTTATATCAAAGTCATAGATTAGGAACATCTCATGCTGAAATGGATTTATCGCTTTTAGGCAAATTGCATGGATGGCATCCGGCAATCGAACCTAGGATTTTGCAATTCAAATCCCATGTTCCGCCAATTATGATAGAACATCCGGCTGATAATTTTTCATCTCAATTAATTATAGATCAACAGACATGATCATCTGAACTCAGAAAACACGCATAAAGGTGCCGCACGTGTACGCGTGGCGCGCACCAAAAGAGTGCTGCACACGTACGCCCGGCGCGGTCCCAAAGAGTGACGCACGTGTATGTGAGGCGCCCTCCCCTACAATTGCCGCGGGCTTACGCGCGGCGCGGTCCCAAAGAGTGCTGCACGTGTACGCGCGGCGCGCCTCCAAAAAGTGCCGCATCTGTACGCACGGCGCGCCCCTAAAGACCGTGCCGCGCGTACAGGTGCGGCACCCTTTGGGGGCGCGCCGCGCATACGCGTGCGGCTCTCTTTGGGACCGCGCCGCGCGTACACGTGCGGCACTCTTTGGGGCCGCACTGCGCGTACACATTCGGCACCCTTTGGGACCACGCCGCACGTACACGTGCGGCACCCTTTAGGGCGACGCATTGCGCTATAGTTGCAAAGGCGTCCCGCAACACTTTTCCCCTGGCACGCCAACTTTAAGGGTAGGCTTATTTGTCGTGTCCATACCTATAACTGTCCATGGCGCTGGTTATGGTGGCGTAGTGAACACCAAATGCTTCCGGGCACCGTAGACATTTTTCTCTTTGTCAGAGTTTCTGCGACAGCGCACTTGAACTCTGTCGCATCCTTCGGTATTGGGTACACTGTTAACGCTACCGCAGCGGTGTGCGGCCTTCTTGTTGTCACTTCGCGTCAATTGGTCTTGCTTTTTGGCTTGGCGACGGCCTCCTTTAGCCATTGACGGCACTTCTTTGCGGACTTATGCATTGCTCTCATGGAAAAATTAAAATGCAAATTTCTGTTTCGGCCTTTTTGGATGTAAAATTCGTGCAAATTTACGTGTCCTTTTTCTTCAAATGCATTGCTACACCTTCTGGTGCGACCCAAAAATGCGCTACTGCCGCGAGTCTCCGCGCGGCCTGTTCTGACAGCATTCGCATAGGCAAATTTCTAATTTCAAAAAACAATAATCCAATAATGATAAATAACAATACACCAAATCAAACATGATTGTTTTACCTAGCTGCATGCCGCCATAGCACTAATTGCTGCAATCTGCACAATTGCGGTACAGGAAATGGGGATTTTACGTTCTTTTGTGTTCACAAAAACGCAAAGATAATGTTGTGCACAGAAATGCAGCTGATTTTACATCACATTTTTAATGATTTATTGTGATTTTTGATGCATTTTTCAAAACATTTTCGCTCAAAATGCATGAGGTATTTCAATTTGTACAAAAATCTTGAAAGGCTTTCACATTCACTTCAGGTGGCCTCATAAAGTCATAATAATGGAGCTTTACCGAAATAGTACAAATGGCACTTAAATCCGCACGGTACGGCAGCACTACGTGTTAGGCGGTGCAACACCAATGAGTTTTTTCAAAAATTTGACAGAAAGACATTGAAAACAACACGGCAACACACAACAATGTGCAATGATGCGCGGTGCAGCCATTTTAACAAATATGGAGCGGCCACCATCCATGCTTGCTGCTCAATTTTGCCTCAAGCTAGTACAATGTGGTCTCATACCTCTGATGGCTTTGTAGCAAATGGCCGCATGTTTGCGTTTTTCACACCTTGCGCTTGGAATTAACTATTGGTGCAAAAAATGAATATTTGTGTGCTCAAATACATTGCTCACCTTCGACTCTGAAATGGTTTGTCAAACATCCACTGAAGAACCTACCTCGGTAACCAGTCCCTATCCTACTACATTGATGAGGCCAAACGATGATAAAAAGCAACAACATAATCATGTTTGGGCAACACTTTGTTGCTTGTTGTGCACCACACACCGCACAGTGCATGCACAAGAGCCAATGGTGTTGATGGCTGTGTTTTGTGAAACAGTAAAGGAAGTCAAGCTATGTTCATGTGTGCACTGTGCACGAGCACCTGCTGAACCTCGTCCCTGAGCAACAGCCTCAGCACCTGCCAATTGAGAATGCTTTGACATACTGTAAAACCTCCTGCTTCAGGACTGAACCAACACAGCACACAACTCAATGCACACCTCACATGCCCTGTTGGACAGAAAAATTGTGCCATGCTAATGCGATTACTTTCTTGTTCAAGCTCTGATCGCAACTGACCAACTACCGTGCATGTCCATTCGGCAAGCAGAAATGCATCCAATAGCTCTTCCAATCGAGGAAAAAAAAAACGGCAGAGTGAGAGAGGAATATTTTCTACTTACCATTCTGTTTTTTTGTTGTGTTCCGGCGCTCGGCGTGTATGGCAGCCCTCAACAGGAGTTGCATCCACATGGCGGACTTGGACAACAGGTCCAGTGTAATGTACAGTCCCCATCTTGTGACTGCAGCTTCACATGGGTGGCTCTCATGTACCATTCTGTCCTGTAGCACTGGAGCAGCGCATAGCGTACGCCATGGCATACAAGCACACAGCGTGCATCCTGCTGCACAACAAAGCTCTTGCATGGTGCACCCAAGCAATGCATACTACTCTGGAGTAGCATGTCCTGCATGTGTTGTTGCCGCAACAGGGCACACTGTTCAGTCCTACAACACTGCAGCAGGGCACACCGAACAATACTGCAGCCAGGAACAATGTTCAACGGGGAGGCACTGCAGCATGGCACACTGTTGGATAGCAGCCCTACGTCACGACATATCATTCTATGGGTTAGGGCAGAATGGCAATGTGAGAGGCAAGCACCGGGGTGTGCATGTGCATGTGCGTCATGGACTATCCCTTCAAACACCCCTGCAAATGGACCGTGGGTGAGCAGGCGTTTGCCTCGCCACGGAGGCTGCCCGGAGTGGCTTCATGCATCCCCCATGTGTGTGGAGGACAGGAACGGCAAGGGCCGAATCAAAAATGGGGGAATGGGACCCAGGGCAGGGCGCTACCTCCTTGCCCCACACAGCCCGACACAACCCTTGGGGAAAAACAACGTTGCATTTAAAATGGCAATCCCAAAAATGCAACTGAATGGGGGACAGGGGCAGGGAAACTATAGTTTCTGCGAAACTGCGGACTGGACACGGTGACCAGGGCCAAGGCTTTTTCAATGACTTTCTGAATGTTGGTGTCGTTGCGTAAACTGCCAAAACATCTGACCATTTTCAGAGGGGCGGTGCCTTGGGCACCTCGTGAATCTCAGCAGCCACCACCACGCGCGGACTGGTTCAAAAAAGCAGCTGGTCTGCAGTCCGGCCGCGAATCACGCAGCGCACGGCAGTCCATCCTCCAACAAACAGGACCACTTTCAGTGCAATGATCGGTGGCATCGATCGTCGATGCCCCTTGTCATTCACAAGAGGTCCCTCATGGCACTTCGGCCGATGCCTTGACACCTTTCCACATCAAGGAAAAACATAGACGATCCCGCCCAAACCAATTGTGCAAACATTTCAATGTGAAACTACCCATTGTTGCAGGCGAGTGGCGTTTGGTGCGTTTGGTGGGCCCAGGCTTTTCAAACTTCAGATTGGTGGCCATCAGCCATGTGATGAAGTAGAATAGCGTTGGAGGTTGGTGTATGCTGTGGGTGCCAGGTCTCCCGTGGGCGGCAACAACAACAACAACAACAACAAAGATCAATCAGCGTCCCTGAAATGCCATGGGGGGGGGTCCGGAGGGGGGGGGGTCGAAGACATTTCTCCATTTGGGGGGCATTTTTGAATTCTCCGTTTCATTCTGAGCATTTTGATACACGTTTGATACACATACACATAATATGCAAAAGTGGGGTGAGATTTGGTTTTACGATTCACAACAAATGAAAAACAGTACCGTAATCCAACAGAGGTACAGCAAAGGCTCCCCGGCCAGCAGAAGAAGACACGTGGCACGGCATTCCCTAACTCATTGTGAGGCTTTTGAATGAAATTAAGTGGGGGGAAATCAAGTGTGTTGCAAATTTTCCGGGCTCAAAAAAATTTTCTGGGCGCTGCTAGTGCCCAAGTTGCCAGTTCTAACCGGGTGCTAACGGGTATGGGTTGGGGGGTCCAGAGGGGGGGAGTGGGGTCAGGCCTCAAAGGTAAGCCCCCCCCCCCCCCCCCGCGTGCCAACCCCAGCCCCAAATCAGAAGGAAATCCTTGGTCTTCACAGACCACCAGAACAAGGAACCGTCCAATTCCCCGGTTTGAAAAGTTGCGCAAGCAACAGCACGTGTTGTCCTGACAACAGCATTGGTCTCGCGGAGGGGGGGGAGGGGGCAACCCCCAAAGTGCAATCTGGGGAAACAGGGTAGGCGGTTGCACAGTGCAGTTCGCGTGCCAAGAAAGGTTGGTATCGTTTGCACAACTACTGCCCATGAGATACTGAGAAAGGCAGTCCAGTCCATTCAAACGCATGGGCCAAAGAGGGGGAACCAAACAAACAAACGACAGCACTTACTGTGCGGCCCGGCTGGACACGGCAGCACCAACAGCCTCGGAAGGGAACGGGACATCGCCTGGAGCTGGGGCCTCATCGGGACAGGGGAATGGACGGTGCTGGACTGGAACCGTGGTCGGATTGACTGTGGCATTGGCACCGGGTTCCTGAGATGGGGATGGAGCAGAACGCACTGGGGCTTCCGAGGCTTCCGCAGGTTTGATCTCTGCCCAACAAATGGAGTGCCTCACGGAGGCAGACGGCACAGACGCTTGGGCGGGAGCATCCGTGGATCGAGGCAAAGAGGTATACGCAGGCACTTGCGGTGGTGACACAGAAGGTGCAGGACCATCGGCGTCGTCAGACGGAGCAGGGGGATCCACGGGCCCACGCGTGCGGGAGGGTGCCGACGCCCACGCCCCCCCCGCCGCGACTGCGCAGTCGCACGCCGGACAGACTGCAGGTGCGGGCACATCCAAAAGCTTCATTCGGTGCGGATGCCGGAGCGGCTCCCGCAGCGTCACCGACGGGGCGCTCGTGGGCGTCCATCCTGCGGGCTTGCGCAGCTGCAGGACCGTGAGGCCTGATCTGGTGGCACTCGGCAAAAAAGTGCAGGACATTGTCGGCGGTGAAAGAGGTCTTGTCGAAGGTGTCGCGGTGCACCGGGGGGACGTCCACGAGCGGCAGGCGCGTGCGGGGGTCGATGGCCAGCAGTGTGCGGCTGTGTCAGTGGCTGCAGTGTGGGGCTGTGTCAGTGGCTGCAGTGTGCGGCTGTGTCAGTGGCTGCAGTGTGGGGCTGTGTCACTGGCTGCAGTGTGGGGCTGTGTCACTGGCTGCAGTGTGGGCTGCGGAAGTGCAGGTCGCGGTGGTACAAGGTACAAGTCACCAACCGCATCCCAAGGCAGTTCCCGTCCCCAAAACGAACAACGGTACGCGAAGCCGGTTGGAGGCGACTGCCTGCCGTGGCCAGTTGCGGCTGCGCGGGGCCGAGATCTGTGACCGATGCCTGCGGCAAAGGTAGATGCAGAAGATGACAGGTGGGACATACGGGCATTGGTTAGGACAATGGTCAGGGCTGCCAGGTGAAGGCTGGGAAAGGCTAAACCACTTGCAGAGACAACAGAAGAGAGGACACGTGGCATTCGGGCGGCTGGCTACCACTCTGGGGCGGTGGGCCATTGCGGTGGCCCATAGATATGATGCTTCATTTCTGGCTCCCTTGAGGTGGTTTGCCATGTCATCAATGACAAGCAAATCAAGAAGAGCTGATTGGCTGGACAGTGGCGACATACCGAACAGGTCGGAGGTGCCCGAAAACCCAGCCACCTCCTAGGGCCCCTTTTGGACGCCCCCAAAACCTGGCACTCCAAACATAGCTCCCCATCAGCACCACAAATTTTACCAGATGCTGCCACGGGAGAAAGAGAGAGAGAGACAGAGAGAGAGAGAGAGAGAGAGAGAGAGAGAGAGAGAGAGAGAGAGAGAGAGAGAAAGAGAGAAAGAGAGAGAGAGAGAGAGAGCAGGTGCAAACCCGTTTCGGAGAATGTGGAGAAATGAGCAGGGTGTCGCCTAGGGGGCACATAAAGGGCATACAGCAGGCATACAGTGGGCGGCACACAGAGGGCATGCATTGGGAGTTGGCCGTGCAAAGCTACGATGACGTGGGGCACACGAAAGCAAAGTGGCCAGAGCACAAAAAGTGCCAGTCTGTTCGACCCACAAAGAATTGCACAGCCTATCTGGTGTGGGTGGGCTAGAAAGGCAGGACCGGTGCCCGCACAATATCCTTGAGCCCTGCTGAAGCTGGAAGTGCAAGAGGAAGTGCGTCAACGGGCAACTCCATGCAAAGGAATGGAACAGAGGAATGCAAGGGGTTGCCTCTACCTCTGCATCTGCCTGTCAACCCAAAAACCGTGTAAATTGCTGCCCAGTACTCCAGCTTTGGACAGTGGGATCGGGTCATCAGACTGTGCTGCGTCTGATATGAAGACCGTGAGACCTACGCGAAGCTGTTGTTTTGCCCATACCCACACATATCACCTGTTCTACTTGATGGGCCTGGTTGCCGGCGGTTCTACAGAGACGCCGCTCACGGGTTTGCGGACATGGCGGCTCGTTATGTCGAAGGGCTTTTTCTGGGGTTGTCACGTCCGCTCAGGGATCACTAGTCATACTCGACAAACGAGGCCGGCCAAGACCCAACAAGCCCCGGTCAGTCAGGAGCAAAGACCACTTCAGTACGCCAACCCCCCCTTGCGCAAATACCAGCAACAGCAGCAAAGTTGACAGGGACATCAATGAGTTTACATTGGACAAAGCCCGGGGCTGCTACGCGCAGGCTTTGAGCCTTGAAAAGGACTTAATAATAAATGGATGGCTGCCAGTGTCTTGGTGAGGACATTCAGCCTACCTGACTAATTGTTCCCTACGCCAAAGCCCCGGGAGGGAGGGAGGGAGGGAGGGAACAAGGAGGAGGGGCTGGGCGGACCTGGTCACACTTTGGCCCGCTTTTTCTTTGTTGAAGACTTGGGCTGGGGGGTGATGGGCTGTTGGCTCCATTGCCAGAGGGTGCGGCAAGGCGTGCCTTTGCGGGTAGGGTACACCATGCGAGACATCAGCGGGTAGAAGAGGATGTTTACCAAATCATGGTCGATTGGGCGGCGGTCCGTAGCACCCTGAGACAGAAGCAATGGAAAGCTGCAGGAGAAGGGGGTGCGAAGAGTGTGGGAGGAGGCACTTGCGCAACAGGAGACTTCGGAGACTCAGGAGGCTCATCATCATCAAGTTGTTGAGCGGACATTTTGTTGCCTTTGGCAGCACCTCGCAGACTGTCAATGAGTAGGTGATCATGGGTCCTTTGCATGTGCATTCTAGAAGCCAACTAGTTCTTGCGGGTCGTATTCCGCGGGTACATCATGACGCGAGCGCACGCGGACGTTGATGCGGCTGCAAGCGATGCGTTGAGGAGGTACTGTGGGTGCCACCTGCTGCAACTGAAAGGCTCCCGTCTGTCCCGAGCTCACGCCTTGCAGTTCCAAAGGCCGCCACTACCAGTCCCTCAGGGGCTCCCGCAGTCTGCATGCGGCCTGGGAGGCGGCCCCCATTGGGGCGTGCTGGATAGGATGAGGATGGGTAGGGGCTGACGTGGTGCGGACCTTGTCCTCTGGCGGGGAAGTGAAGACTTGAGGGCGCCGCGGGGCTGAGCGGAGGCTGATAGGCGCCACCCGCAACACGTGGGTCGTGTGACGGGGTGTGCACAGTGTTGCCCAAGGAATTGAGTGCGCCCGGGGCTGAGAAGGGGTCAAATGACCACTAGCACGTGGGCAGCGGTCCTAGGAGACCACCGGGTTTGCAGTCCGTGGGTAACAACACCATGGCAAGAACATAGCAAACAGAACACCTTTCATCAAAGACATCACAAACCTATCAAGGTCCAAAATAAATGAAAATGACAAAAATCAGGTGCGTGTTTGGAATAGGTAGAAAAAAAATTTTTCTCGCCCCTAAAGCATGCTTATAAGATGACGGGTTGGGTGGCCCAAAGGGGGGAGGAGTTGTGTAGCACCATTTCCAAGGTCTGAGAGCACCAAAAAACAGTCCACATCAAGAATCATCAGCGGCATATGTTGTTTCAAAGACCACTCCCAGAGGGCACATATCGTCACTGAGCAGACCGGTGCCAACTATCTTTGCTCTGCATCAGATCTGCAGTGTTGCACTGTACCTGATTGTTTGGGCGGAAAAACAAAACAAGATCCTTGCTGTACTTGCCAGTGTGTAGTTACCATGCCGTCTCCTTTCTCCAACTATGTCTACATCCT
This sequence comes from Eutreptiella sp. 'Long Island Sound 2002', assembly GCA_964036045.1. Lineage (NCBI taxonomy): Eukaryota > Euglenozoa > Euglenophyceae > Eutreptiales > Eutreptiaceae > Eutreptiella > Eutreptiella sp. 'Long Island Sound 2002'. The sequence goes on along the minus strand of OZ038391.1, from coordinate 37,339,759 downwards.
TGGATTCGAATCGGATTCCCAATTGGAATCAGGATTGAGAACAAGGACCAGAATCATCAGTGGAATCACAACCTGGATCAGACTGAGGTTGAGGCGAATCATCAGGAGGTGATCAGGAGCAGGACCGAAAAAAGAATCAGAGAATCATGAGATTGCGACAACCCACACCCGAGAACCCAAACAAAAACACTACACAGAGAAGCCACATACCTTCTGCACCCTGCGGCTGAACCAGTTGAGGACCTTGTACTTGGCCTTGAGCGCCTTGGTCTCATCGTTGTCGTCGCCAGTCTCACCCAGTTCACATTCCTCCGCGCGCTTCAGCACCATGTCCGCGCGCACGAATCCCCCATCCAGAGCCTCAATGGCCGCCGCCGCCAAGATGCGAATGTCGCTTTTCAGCTTCTGGATGACCTCAGCGTTGACGTACCCGCCACTCTGTTTAAGCTGCAAGGGACGAGCAACAGGGAGGGTGCAGGGAAGGGAGCGGAAGTATGGATGGGGACAGCCAAAGTTGCCTTGAAGAAGAGGGGGGATTCTAGACACCGGGGGGTAGCACCACAAACGTGAGGGAAAATCGCCGTTCAATACTCCCGGTACAACACACTTGTTCGAGTTTTGTGGAGGAAACGCTCCGTTACTGTGGACAACCAATGTTTTGCAGAACCATTTGGGCTGCCTGCGACACATTGGACCTCGTTTCTTTTATATGGACAGGATTTGCGGGTAGACGGCTGGGGTTGCCTGACGAGGGCCTAATATCCCCAGTCTATGGGCAGGCATATGGGCATGCCACTCCAGCTCTGCGTCACGTGGTTTCGGATGGAGGTTCAGGCCTTCCTCGTCAGTCCTGGGTCAGACCGAAACTTGCGGTTGCATGCGCTCCAGGTGGGTGGGCTTGTGCTTTGTTCGTAGCAGTGGTGTTGACCGTCCGCCATTGGTCCCTGTCCTTGTGGCGCTCCTGAAGAGGCGGTACCCTGAAGAGGACACCTGCGTGGTGGATGGCCAACCTGTGCCTGTGCAGTGGTGGTGCCCTGCCATCAGGCCGAGGGGGTATCGCTGTGGCGCTAAGCTGGGAGGTTGAACCCTGAAAGGAGGCGGGGAGTGAAGGAGGGAAGGGTTTTGCTGTCCACCCCCATCCACCTCCCTCCTCGGGGCGGCACAGGGGGCAGGCATGGTCCCCGGGCTAGGTGTGGGCGTTGCCTGTGCAGCCCCACATGCACCTGTAGTGGGGACCCTCCTTGGGACCAACCATTCACGACCATACTGGAATTCTTGACAAATGGCTGTGGGGTGACAACCACAGTGACGGCCAGGTCATCACCGGGACGGCTGGAGGAAGGGTGCCGACATCCCTACTGCAGGAGGGCTATCATGCGGTGCCTGTACACCGCTCAGTGCCTGCATTTGGTGCCTCTGCACTGCTCCACATTCTCACGTGATGCCACTGCACTGCTCAGAAGCAGATTGCCATCTTCTTCATCATCAGCTCAGCACCCTCATCAGAAGTGTGACGTCCTCCCCATCAGCACCTCGACGTCTTCCTCCACAGTGCAGCTGACCTGCACAGTAGAATCAGCCCTCTCCTCATTGTCCCTTGCAACGTTGTAGGGCTCGCAGCAATGACTCCCCTCCCATTGCCACTGGAGGTTCTCATTGGAAGGGCTGTGCCGACTGCCTAGGCAAAGACAGTGACTGCTTGCTCCATGAGGGGGGAACATGGAGTTGGACCCGTGTTGGTGGTAGTGGTGGATGGGTGGCTGCGGGGGCAGGGAAGGGGGGTTGAGGGGGCTGATCGGACCCGTGAGGGGGATGCCCTTCTCTGTAACACTGTTTCCAATTCAAATCTGGGATCAGGAAAAGAGACCAGGGCAAGAGGATACAGCAAGGTACCGAGGGAAAACCTTCTCACAGTAACGGGCCTGCCTTTCATGGTCTTCAGCCCACATCCGCAGCTCAGCCACCGCCCTTTGGTTGAAGCTGCCCATAGTGATGTTGTCGGTGATGTTGGCCCTTTCCCCCTTCCGCCGAAGGCTTTCTACCATATCCACTGCACAGTGGACCTGAGGGTAGCATATGGGCATTTCAGGGAGAGGGAGGCAGAAGAGGGCAGTGGAAACGGCAGAGAGAGCGGATGCAAAAAACACACTGAGGGCACACTCACGCTCCCTCAACTTTGTCTTGTTCTACTTGAAGTGTCAATACTAGAGCCAATCGAAATCGCGTTGGTGGGCGATACTTCCCCAACACACAGTCTGGGGTGGGGATAAAATATATGCCGGGGGGAGCGGGTGCCCCTTTTCCGAACCCCCCCTTTGGCAGGGGCTTTTCGGGCAGGCTGCCAAAAAAGGCCCTTTCCAATGGGGGACTGCTTCGGATTGCCCATAGCGTGCCTTCCTCAGCCATTTTACACCAAAAAACCTTGAAGGATCTGTGGTGTACAAAAACTTGTTCAAATGCTGAGTCCAAAATGTACAGGGGGGGGGGGGTTTGCGGCGGGAAATTTTCGCCATGGGATATTTCGCAGCGGGTTTATTTCGCACGCCGTCCTGAATTTGCGGCGGGAAATTTCGCACCCACATGCTGTGAGCCGACCTCTGCTTGGTGGTGGTTGCTGTTATTTGCTGATGCTTCAAGCCACGTTCACCACCCCAACTCAAGGGGCCACACCAAATTGTGGGAGTCCACAACCCCAACAATCAACAAAATTAGAAGTGGTGGTAAGCCCTGCAAATTGCTTTTTACGGTGTATGCATTTTTTTTTTGCTGTTGGCGTGTGTAATTTTTTTCTGTGTTGTCGGCGCGTGTAGTTTGTTCTTTTTTGTTGTCAGTGTGTGTAATGTTTTTTGTTGTCAACATCTGTATGGGAAAAAATCGCCACATTGTATAATTTTTTTGTTTTGCTTTCACATCATGTAATTTCATTTTGCTGTTGCGTGGTGTACCCAAAAATATTACACAAGCCGACAACACAACAAAATTCCACGATTTCTTCCCATACACACGGTGGCAGCAAAAAAAAAAATTACAAGACTTACAACATACACTGACGGTAATATGACAGTAATAGTGAGAGACAATGGAAGTGCCAGTGACAGTGGTGGTGACAGTGCCAGTGACAGCGATAGTGACAGATAGTGACAGTGGTAGTGACTTTGACAATGACAACGAAGTGTGAGAGTGGCAGCAACCAAGGCAACATCCAATTCCCAGCAACTCAAGCCCTTTTGTGACACTTCAAGCAAACAAAGGACTTTTACAAAAGCCCGATCGAAGGTGGTCCTTTCTGCAACCCCCTGCCCCCAAGAAATTGGGGGGCTCCTCCCGCCCGCCCCCCGCCAAAAATTTCTCCACCGTCCCTGGGTTGCACCATCACATGGGCAAACCGGGCCCAACTTTGTGGAGAAGACCCGTGCACAGAAAATCATGCATATGTCTTTGTACAGCTGCCTCCCTTTAGGCCCCTCAACCCTGCCAGCCCGATTCCAGAATCTGACCAGAAATTCTGCAGGAGCATGGGAGAGCGCTCCCCACGTTACCACGAAAAGGATAGGGTACACCATGATTTGCGGACACACACGCATGCACACACACACACACACACACACACACACACCAACGAGCACAGAAGAGCCCGGAAGAACCGACATTGCCATAAGCACTATTCACTGCGACGAAAGAGCGTACCACAATGGAACCGTAGCAGGGGCTAGCCTACTGTGCCGCAATACGGCAAACTGCCGCACCACGAAAAGGTTCTGAACAGCTCTCAGGACAAGAAACTGATAAATCAACACTGTACACCCGTCCCCATCACCATCCACAGCAGCCTCCTCAACCAGAACCTTATCACCAGCCGCAACGCAGAGCGCCTTGCATGGCACCCTGCTGCCTGAGTTGCCTGGAGCTCTCCCTGTAAAGCCAATGAAAGCACCACACCAGCCGGTAGGAGTATGGAGCTTTCTGCCAGATTTCGGCGTCAGGGTGGTGCAGAGGTCGGTCGGTGATGAAGGAAATGGCGGATGATGGCAGTGTAGGGGCCACCCAGTAGAGGTATTGGGCTTCTGCCTCTGCGATGCCTGCCACCTGCCCGCAACGATCAATTCTCCACGGACCATCGACGTGGGCTGAGAGGGAGTGGGAAGGGAAGGTACAGGGAGAAGGAAAGGCAAACAGATTCACGGAAAGGGCTAAAGCTGGCCAAATGGAGACTAAGGTGCAAAGGCTGAAACAGGGGTGGGGACTCTGCTGGCTGGTGACAAGCAAATGCATGCATGCACCAGCATGCGCACACCCATGCACACAGGCACACGCAAACGCAAACACACAGGCACCCATCCCCCTCACACACATGCCTGGGATTCAGGGGTGCAGACTCCGCCCATCCCAGGTTTTTCTTTTGTACTGAGCTGGGTGAGCTGAAAAGCGGTCATAGAACGGCGCCAACGTGCAGATTTCCGACTCGAAGGCATGTGTGCGATCAGTGTTGTATGTTTATCTTTTTGAGCAGTTACAAGGGCAAGTTTTGAGAACACCAGACAAAACACCAAAAAGCAGAGCCCAAAACCCCCACAATCATGAAAGGTGGTCTGACGATGGCTTTTTGTCAAACTTGTTCCAGAAGACCCTAATCGGTGTTTATAATTCTACCTTCTGTGAGTGAGTGAGTGAGTGGGTAAAACAATTTAGGGCCCTTTCTTCTTAGGAGGACAGTGAGTGGTGAGATTCTTTAGGTGCTTTGGGAGCAGAGAATCGGGCGTAGTGGGCATTTGCAACACCCAGAAGTTGAGCGATTGATGACTACCAGCTGCATAGCTGCATGACCAAGCAGAACAATATGACACTCAGGTGAAGGGGCCTTCAACCACGAGAAGAACGAATTGTGGTTGGTTGGTTCAGCACCAGCGGCAGTAGTTCATGGTTTTCCAGTGCTCTAAGGAGAGGGGGGCTAAAGGAGGTGTCGAGTGCGATCGTGCAAAGGACTACTGGCGGGTGGAAAGCAATTGGAGGGCACAACCTGGCGGTCATAGAACGGTTGGAGGGCAGTTGGGGGCGAGCAGAAGCGGTTGGGGTGGGAATGACAGTCTCTGTCACGGTGGGGAGAGGGGTCTTCCCTCCATCCCTTCAACCTCAAATCTGTCCCCTTGCGAAATGATACTTAGAACTGAGGCTGGCCCGCACACGCACACAGAGATAGAAATGCATACAAATGCACACAAATTGGATGTGGGAAAAACGCGGCATAACAGGAGGAAGAACAAGGGGGGCAACTAGACCTTCAGTCGCAGAAAACCAAACATTGCCCAGATCCAGATCAGCCGCGAGAGGCACGGCCCGGGAGGCGGCCGCATTACGCACAGTCTCCTCCTCTGCGGCCCACAGGTGTGGGTTGCCCACAGCGGTTGGGCAGAGTTGTGGCGGCGAGTCGGGCACATCCATGTACAACAGCAGGGCGTCGCCGGGCGGGGCATTGTCGGCCCACCGCAGGTCCCAATCCTTCAGGGCGGAATGCCCCACCACCACAGGGAGGATAAGGGCCGGGGAATGCTCCTCCATGCTGTAGAAAGGGGGAAAGGGCAGAGGCACAGCAAGGCCTGGGGCAGGACATCGGGGGTGCAGCGACTAGGGAAACGAGGTCACGGTTATGCCCCTACGGTGGCCACAGAGGCAGAATATAATCGTTCCGCATTCATGGGCACATATGACACAATAATGACAACAGCATTCAATCCTAACCATAGCGTGGCATGGTGAGGTGAGCGTTAGCCTAAGTTAATAGTGGTTTTTAGCAGCAAGCAAAACTACAAACAGGCAGCAAGTGTCAACAATATATTTTTAGTGCTTCAGTGTTTGGCCCAAGCTTCAGTGGATGGATGACATGCCATATGGCAATGAAAGCCTCAAGCTTCAGCCGAAAACCGAACTTTGGTGCCATGACTGGGCGCATCAAGTTTGACAAAAAGCCATTTTCAGCCCACTCACAACATCTTTCATGTGATTTGGGCACCCAAAGTGCCAGAGTGGTGTTTTCTGCCCGGGGTGCAATTTCTTTTGCTCTGTAAATGTGTACTCAAAATGCTGAGAATTCGATGGGGAACTAAAATACGGCTGAAAAACATGAAACACCCCACCCCTGACCAGCCCCTCTGCTGGGCAGCCCCTCCGCTGGGGAGTTCTTTGTATGAAAAAAAGGTTAAGATAATCAGCGCGACAGAGTGATCATTTTGCAGCGAAAGAGTGATCATTTTGCAGTATGTATGTTGGGGATACCTCGGCCCCTGCTCAGATGGGGTGTCCCCAGGTGGCCGTGTTGTACTGTTGAGGCAAGTGAACTCGCAGCAGTGCTCCGACAGCGGTTTCAGCAGCAGGGTTGGCAATACCACCGTGTGTGGATGCGTTGCAATGTGTCCCCTTGGCATGCACCTGGCCACATCATGCACGTTTAATCCCAAAGGTTCAGCTCGTTGCCCCTCATTTCATGTGACATCGAGTTGTTTGTTGAGTGCTGGCGGCTCGGCAGATGAGGTGCAGGGCAGTGAGGCTGGGCGGGAAGTTGGTTCTGTGAGAATTGAGATGGTCTGGGAGTTTGGGCCCTTGGCGAAGCACATTTGGACAAAGCTCCAGTGGTGCCTTTGGCTCCCTGCAACGCCAGTAGGCTCCTGGGGGAGGCATGTATGTTTGATCGGATCCCAGAGGCAAGGTCACCATCAGAGGGGGAAACGTGGCGAGTCCCTCTTGGATCGGCAGCTAGATATCGGAGAATGGTCACTGGTTGTCAGTGTGGGGTCAACATGCATTCCTTTGTCAACCTGTTTGTTCTAAGACGCGGGGAGCAAAGGCCCACAGGGCACCATAAGCCACAGGGACTAGGGTCCCACAGGGTAGCATAAGCCATAGGCACACCTTCCGATCACCCATGTGGTGCTGTCACACTTCATCTCCGGTTCGTAGGGCGGAATGCCTGACCTGCGTATCGCGTCGGCTGCCATAGAGTATGGGCTGATCGGCGGGCCAAGAGGTTCACAGTCGCTGTCCAACAGGTGCAGCCCCCAACGCTTTGCCCCCAGAGACCAGACCCCGACACAGAGGGCACGGTTCCCATCGCCGAGCACACAGCCCAGGAACTGCTCGTTCCTGGCCTTGGCCACGACGGCTGCGCGGAGGGCTGCCAAGGGGATGGGGCCATCGGCAGGGGCCAGGAAAAGAGCTGCAACGACGAGGAATCCTTCAGCGTGGCCTCCAGAGCTGAAAGAGGGATGGCAAAAAGACATACATCTCTCGCTGTCCATAGCAACACACACATGCGCACCACAAAACCCTCTCAGTCCGCACAAATATACCTGTCGGGTTGAAGAAAGTTGAGAAACGCTGTTAAGCTCTCATACGATGCCGGCAGGAGACCCATCAAAATCGTAAAACGGATTGCGTCAATCTCCATCAAGACACTCAGCCCTTCTGGAATTTTGTACTCGCAGCTGCCACCAATCTTCTGCTCCTTCGGGGTACGGAGATCGGCGGATGATGAGGTAGCAGGAAGGTCAGGCGGTGTGCGTGGTCGCGTGGCATCTCCACCCCTACCACAAAAGCAGCATTGATGCATCGAAGTGGGCAGGGGAGTGTGAAAGGGTATGGGAGCACACGAAACAGACCAGTCTGTCCCCGCCTGCGCTCCTCCCTACCACCCTAAAGGAAAGCCTGCAGGAAAACAGATGCAGGTTGGGGGGCACACTACTGTGAGGGCACCGCGTGGAGGTTGAAACGGATTGTTTGCACGGGTCTGTTCTGCGACACCCTATAGGCATCAAATGTGAAGGACTTGGCAGCGGCTCAAGGAGGCTTCTGTTCGAGGTCCCCAGTGTGTGTGGGGGGGGGGGGGGTGGGGGATTGAAACAATAGAGCCATATCCGTGAAAACTGGGAAAACGAGAGGAGAAAGCCACACAAAGCCACACAACCCCCACCCCCCCCCACTTGTGGGAAGCAGTCACCCATTCCACCCCACCCCATTGCATCATTGCATGCGCGAATCCCCCTTAGAGGTGGGAGTATTTATAATGCTTGACTAGGCGTGTGCTGCAGAAAAAAAGAGCCCTTCACACCATTACTATGAAAGAACTCATCAATATAAATTACGCACCATGGCATCTGGCATTGCACTGTGGTCGTCGTCCTCACGTGATGTGTGATGGTCACATCACGGCAATTCCGCGACCATGTGATGACTGCTGCCAAGGGCCTTAACCCAGCATCTTTTTTGCACTCTTTTTGCCTTGTATTAGAGGCCATGTGGCAGCTCAATGTCGTTTGCGCCTGCCGCTCCAAGGACCTTGCCCCTGTCTGTCGGGGGTCGCGTATGCCCCCCCCCCCACCCCCCCCCCCTGCGTCACCTAGACACCAGTGTTTTTTTTTCTTCAAAAAATGCTGTTTTTGGTGTTTTTTGTTTTTTTTTTCCACCACAAATGATGCTTTTTCACAACACTGTGACCTCTAATGCATTTTTACAAGTGTTTTCGGGTCTTTTGGACATGCATGTGACCCGTCCACCACCGTTCACTTATTTTTACAACTCTCCATGCAGTGTAGATGGCTGGTGTTTTGCCCCGGGTGTGGTCTGGACATCCCTCTTTTTTATTTTACAATTCTGGATGTATGGCAGCTGAGCCCTTGTTGTGGTCTGGACATCTTTATTCATTGTTTTTTCAACTGTGTGACCCCAATGTCCCGATTTCTGCCTCTGCTAGCCTCTGATAGTGTACCAAGAATTTTAAAATTTAAGCCTGATGCTTGCCATAGGCCCTAGTGTCCCAATTTCTGCCCCTGCTGGACTCCGCTAGTGCAGCGGGGATTTTAAATTTTTAGTCTGATGTTTGCCATAGGCCCCACTGTCCCAATTTCTGCCCCTGCTAGCCTCTGCTGGTGCACCGGAAATTTTCAATTTTTAGTCTGAAGCGTGCCATACGCACTTTGCACATCCGGGCATCCAGTTTTCCGGTTCATGTGGCTTGTATCCCCCTGTGCGTACACGTGGCGGCAAGGTCCCTTAGGCCGATCGGTCATTTCACCACCGGAAACCCACATTGCCAGTACAATATGGTGCGGACCTGAGCGCTCATGCTTCTTCGTTGAGGCGCGGAAATTGCCAGTGCCCTGGGCCCATTCAGCGGAACCAGCAGGCTGCGGATACATCCGACACTTAGCTCTTCCTTGCCCCCCCCCCCAGTGTCCAGACAATGGGTGTCAATGTTTTTCTGTCCCTCGCAGCTACTGTAGCTTATGGCCACCCCAATGCTCCTACATGTTGCCTCCTGGACTCTCACATTGGGGGTATCATGACATGGGTTTTGGGCCATCAGCCCCCGTTGCTTTTTGAGCAGGCTTTGTAACGTGCTGCCAGTCCTCCGAACTGTGTTCTGAGCTGTGTCCCTGCTCTCCGCTCCGAAGGACCCGGGCAGGCCAACTTGCATAATGGAGGGGGGGGGGGGGGGCACTCCACACCCATCCTGCTTAGAGGGTGTGCAGGGAACGGCTGAACATTGTGGTTGGGCAGCTGATGATGAAAAGTTCTTGGCAAAAAATCTTCACCTCCACAATATAACGTACTTCAAACTGACCGGCGCACATATCATGGGTTTGAAAGTTTTGTTCGCAAAAAGTTTGCAGTGCCTCCAGCGTCACATTTTCAGCTACCCAACCCCAACGGGCAAGCATGACACCCTGTGCTGCTGAGGCAACAGAGGACACAAGCAAAGGATCAGAAAAGACTTATCTTCAGTGACATTACCATAGGCACTTTTCAATGACAACAACAAACGGGGAAGGTCGAAGATAGCACTGCCCGCCACTGTCAGATGCCCTACGACTACGAGTGGGGATGGGATAACAGATTGCATCATATTAGGAATTCATAACCCCCCTCCCCGGTAGATGCTCCAGTTCACCCTTGGGACGGAAGACAAAGCTCGCGCGACCAGTCGCCACACCCTGAAGAGCCTGGCCCCGTGTGCGACAAACACCGTGAAGCATATGTATCCGCAGACCAGTGTGCCTTTCGGAGGCAGTCATGCAGATCCGCCATAGCATGGACGACCGCACGGTCCTGCAAAGGGTACCGTGGCAGAATAACAGCCTGCATCCACCTTGGAGTCATTCGTCCATCCCACAGAGCTCTTGCAAAGAGATGTGTTTCACAAAAAGGATGAAATTGCTGCATGGCCCATTCATGGGGTTGACCGAGGGGGAGGGCAGGAGGCAGAGATGGCGGCAAAGAGAGAGAGAGAGAGAGAGAGAGAGAGAGAGAGAGAGAGAGATGGGGAGACCTGTCGCCTTCATGAAGGTCAGGAAAGAGTGGCACTGAGGGGTCCAATGTTACGCGGCTTTCTGATGCATCAATGTTGGGGGACCACTCAGGATCTTCGTGGTACTGCACGAGAACCGGATGCCCCTACAATGGGTCGAGATATGTGGTGCCTTGGGAAAAGCTTCGAGCAAACATACATGCGGGTGTGGGTACGCACATGGCGTATGGATCTGGAGCTATGGTGGCGAGGTTCAGGGATGTATTGGAAGAGAGGAGGGGGGGGGGGGTCTGGAACCCAAAGGTTTGTGGACCAAAAATGGCCCACATCAATAGTCCCTTTTGTAAATTGCGTTTTTCCCACCATGAAATCCAGGTCGAAGGGGGGAGAGGGGGTACAGGGGGGAGATACCCCCCCTCCTCCTATGGTTGTCAGTACATCCTACTACATCCCTGAAGATGTTCATGCATGAGAGCGGCACACGCAGCTGCACACACAGCCACAAAAAAAAACGGTGACAATAGGCCATACACACGGGCATATAAACAGCCATGCACACACACAGCCAGATAAACCTGCAGATGTACATGGAGACAAACTAAGCCAACACACATAGCGTGTGGGCCATTGCTGTGTCATTGGCTGTGCATGTGGCTGTGTGTGTGGCGGGTTTTCTCCTTGTGTTTGTTGTCGTTTCCATGGTTGGTTGTATGTGGCTGTGCATGCCTGCGCGTGTCGTGTCGCTGATTGCGTGCACATGTATGGCTGAACTGCAGTGTGTAGCGGAGTGGGGGTGGGTGAGTGGGGGGCTTCGAAAAGGGGCACCGTAAGAAAACGGGGGGTTGGGCAAGAATTGGGGTTTTTTTGGTAAGAAATGGGGGGGTTTTGGGTACAATTTTTTTGTTTGGTAATATTGGGGGTTTTTGATAAGATTTGGGTTTTTTCTGTAAACCTTGTTCGCTGGTGGGGGCGTCTCTAACGAAAACACGGGGGGGGAGGGGGTAAAGAATTGGGGTTTCTTGTTGGGAGAAAATTACAATTGCTCAGTGACCTCTATCTATGTGGGTGTCTGTTACGCGCTTTTGTGCCTTGGGTTTGTTGTCCGATTGTGTGCAGGTGCCAAGTGTGGCAGGGTCGTCCAAAGCGTTGGGCAACCGGTTGCGTGGTCTTGGGTTTTTTTTTGGCAAATTATGGCTTTTTTTTGCTACTACGAATTGGGTTTTTTTTTTGGGAACAGGGACAGAGGAGGTGCAAGGAACGAAAAGACTGGTGACGGACAATCTGGTACAGGAATGCTGACGGGGCATGCAGGTGTTGACGAGGAAGGGGGGTACACATTATGGGGATGCCACCCCAGATCGGAAGTAGCTCCACTCGCTGAGGGGATGCGGGGATCTGGGTTCCTGTGGCCGCAATCGGTCAGGTGTGGACCCGCCACTATTGCTCCAGCCGCGCCTGCCCCACGGCCTTCATCGCTCTCTCAGTTCATCACGTGTTCATTCGGCCAGTGGCCTTGCTTGTGTTCCACACAGTTCCAAGTCCCTGCCTCCCTGGCTGGGGTCAGAGCTGAGGGTCTCGGGTTCTGGGCTTTACCGCGTGGGCACACTAATCACATGATACTGAGTCCGGGTTGTGGTGTTTATGTGGTGTTCCATGTTTGGGTTGCCTGTGGGGGGGGGGGGGTATTTCACAAACCCTAGTGGACAGATTGGAGAAGAAATGAAACACGAGCCTGATGGCAGACTGAGTCACAGTGTCTGAACGCGCCTGCCCATGCTGCCTGTGACGTACAACGCAGGCTGGTCGGGACTCTGCATGTTGTGTAGCAGGAAATGGGACGCAAGTTCATGGCATGTGTGTCTTGGAGAGGAGTTTGCGTGCGGTAGATTCAATAGGTCTCCACCAGTCGGGGCGCTCAGGTGTAGACTCCACAAACAGTTTGGGCCCTGTGGGGAGGGGAAGGGGGGCCGCGCCAAGGCAGACCGGCGAAAGGGGGTTGCAGTGGGGGGGGGGGGGGGTATGTACGTTAAGATGATCACCAAATGATGCTGATCGTTTTGAGGTAAATGTTGCAACATGCCTTGTATCGTTCAAAAAATTGCTCCAGGGCCGCTTTCGTGGCACAAGAAATCGGCGGGAGGAACACATATGTATGTGCAAGGGGGGGGGGGGGGGCTTACTCGCATATTGAGAATACCCATGAAACCCTGAGCACGCCCGTAGGGGGGCAACGAAAAAAATTCTCAGCAGAAACATCATTGGAAAACAAAATTCAAGTTCAAGTCACACCACCGAAACCGTTCCGGTCCCGAAGGGTGGGGAATGGGGGTATCGGTGCAGGCTTCGCACGTGAGCGCCCCCCATGCTTTCCAAGCTTAACTACGAAGCTGTGGGCTTTACGCTGGATATACAAAAGAGGTAGGAACAAAGGTTTGGAGAGAGGGCTACGAGGTTGTGACCTGGTTTAAGAGGTCAGGGCGCACCTTGTTGAATTTCAGATCTCCGGAGAGGTCAGGGCGCCTCCTGTTGTATTTCAGGTCGCCCAACTTGTCCACTCCGATATGGTCCACGGAGCAACAGTTGCACAACAGGTGGCTGGAACAGGGAGCCATGCGGGTCTTCTTGAACACCGGCTCAGTGCGCGGGTCAAAGGCGGCAATTTGGGTGACAGCACGCCGCAGCTCCACTGGGAGGTTGTTGTAGTGTGGGGGCTCCTTGAAGCATTCAAGCCAGCGGTCGATGAATCCCACACGCTGGGCCTGAATGGGGGCAGAGGGAAAGCCCAACGCAGCGGGAGAAAGGGATGTGGGGTGCGCAGGGCAAAGAGAGCGACGCAGCCATCCTCCATTTGATCTGGGCCCGAGGGGGGGCGGGGGTCGAATCCCATGCTAATCCGGGCCGTATCATGCCCCTCCTCCCCGAAGACAGCGGAACCTGAAGCCGCGCTAGCAGGCCCTAACCCACCCCAGACGCTTGAGGGGCAACAGGAACGGGTCGCACCCAATGCGAGTCAGCCCGTCTTGGAAGCAACTACATACAGGGATCCCGGTAGGAGGCGTCTAGAGTATCTCCCCTCTCCTCAAATGCGGAGACGGTGAGCCGTTTCACGGGTCCAGCAGCCCGCTGGTGCTGACTGACTGCTGGTGTTTGAGATGAGGACCACCTATGCAACGCACATGGGCCATTTGTGATATTGCACATTGAGAAACTGCATTCCAGGGGGGGGGGCGCAAAAAAAATTCGCGGTATCACCGTTTTTTTCGTACCCCTCCCCCCAAGGGGGGGTACGGCCCGAAAAAAAATATCCCACCCCTATGTGTAAAAAAGTTTCGCAACCCCACTTTTTTTCTAAAGAACACCACTAGTTGCTTTTTCATGTTGTGTAAGCGTAGCCTACATAATGCTTTGAGGACCCCAAACATTCCCTATTTTGCCGGTACAAATTTGGTACCCCTACTTATCCCTGTCGGCCCAAATTTCAGCCACCACAAAGCGAGGGTGCTGGCCGTGGGGGCCCAAGAGTTTTGGCTTGGGGTAAAATTGGTCAAAGTGACCTTCCAGTTTTTCTAGGAATAGTAGCAATAGCACAGGTAGCAAACTAGGTGTGGCATAGGTGAGGGTTCGGCAATAGCACAGGTAGCAAACTAGGTGTGGCACAGGTGAGGGTGAGGTGAGGGGATACCTCCTTTGCATGCCATACCGCTTCATATTGTTCCCTTGTTGCAGGTTTTTTTACGACCCCAGCTGAATTGGCAACGTTTCAACTGATTTTGTGCACAAGCAATGTTGAACCCCAATGTGGGCTTGTTGGACATGGGTGGGGTGCAATGTAGTGGCGTCGTGAGCCCATTTAGCGTGCTGGACCTTCCCGTTTTGGGCGCCACTACCTCATACAGGACTTCTGCAACGTTGTTGACAACGGCATTGTCCTCAACATCTATGCCGGTCATGGGGTACACCCTCCTAGAGGCCATTTGTGTTGCTATTGGGGCGGAAACTACTTGGATCACACGAGGTGGCGGGTTGCGTGCTAGTTGCACTTGTACATCATTCCAAGTCCTGAAGTTGTTGCAGTTCATCTCCTTTGAAGACACGGAATTGATTCCTTGGGATAAAGCCAAGGAAACTTTGCTCCGCCTTGCAACCACCCCTCCTCCACCAACCGCGCGCATTTGCTTTTTGATGGAGTACGGGGGTTTCTTGATTGATGTGGGGAGCAGGAATGACCGATGGTTTTATGTTGATGTACAAGGATCTCCCCGGGCTCCAAGTGGTGGTGCACTCTATACCAAGTTTTCCACTCTTGCGGACCTTGTCGATGTTGTGCTACTTCCCGACGGTTTGGCACGGACGGCCACCTCACCCAATGAAGCCCAAGCGTGCCGAATTTGGACAGTTACGGTTGCAGTTACAGTTACAGTTACAGTTACTGCAAAATCTGAAAACAAATATGAATTTTGAATGTTCAAAAATCTTTTTTGAAGTTCAAAAAACAGAATTTGGGCACGTTTTTGGAAATTTGAATATTCAAATTTCAACGACTAGATAGCGAAACAAAATAGCTACGTGTTCGTGCAAACCATACTTGCAAGTTGTCCTTCCATATGGCACCCAGTTGAGCCATATCCTTGTCACCACAGACCGCCATCCCGATGACCCAGTAGTACGCCGGTTGGCGGGCGCGGGCACCATGGTTGGCCAACGCAATGCCTAGGTGGCTCAAGCTTCCCCGTGCGCAGGGGAACGCATCGCCCGCACAATGAACATGAGAGGAGTATTGTAGACCCTACCAGGTGAAGAACTCCGACAGGGCACGGAAGCTGGACTTTGGGGCCTTCAAGGCCACAACAAGTTCTACGGCGCCAAGCGGAGTGATCAACGACTTTGCGTATTCCCGTATGGCGGCGTCCTCTGCGGCACGCACCACTTTGTGGTCACCCTCCACGGTGGCTTGCTCCCACCGTGCCTTGCAATGAGGGGAGGATACCGACCATTGGGCCAATAGGTGGCCCACTCGCGCATCCTATAGGTTGGCCGCCCCGCTCAAGCGAACCAATGTCGCCGAGAGCTCCGCAATCACATCCCGCCCATAGAGCGGTGCCGTGCGCGCACTCATACTGGCCCCAAAGAAGAAACAACAAAGTGAAGGGCTATACAAACAGCGGTATGCACGGGGCACAAATACCAAAGGGTCATCAAACAAACCTGCCCCATAGCAAATGAAGCACACTAGGGTGTACCGTCGGGGGTGCACAACATGCCGTATGCTGTACCATTAGCCCAGAAACAAACGTTCCAAAAAGAAAAGGTTGTTCAAAAAACTGTTTGAAATTGAATGTTCAAAAATGAAAGTTTCAAAATTGAATGTTTCTTTTTTTAACGTCATTATGTTTCAGACAGGTACCCGGGGATGTTGTTTGCTGGTTCGTGCCATTGTGCTGCGAAGCATGCCATGGAGAAGGGGCCACCGACGGCTTCATGTTGCAAATGGCATGTTGGACATGGGCTAGTACCCGAAATCGCCACACAGAGGAATGCCAACGAGTAGCAGAGGCATGTTATGTGGTGGGAACACTGTGATTATGTGTGGTACGTGCGACATGGGACGAAAAAGTTTTTTTCTGTAGGACCCACTTTTTTTCGTACTCCCCCCCCCTAGGGGGGGTCACCCCCGAAAAAAAATATCCCACCCGGTATCAAAAATTTTTTCTTCCCCCCCCCCCCTGCTGCATTCCTTAGTTCAGTTCCTGGGCATGAGACCTCTTCAGTAGCACGTTTGGGGCGTAAATTGCAGTGTTGGTTCACCACCTGAGCAAGAATAAAGTGCCGTGTGTGACCAAAAAGTCATTTTCAGGCTGGCAATTCGGTAGTGTTCAGATGTTTCTGTGCAGGAAACGGTGCGGCTTTTACGCATGGCACCTCTGGACAAGGCCAAAGCAACTATGAAGCCAGGGCCAACCAAGAAAGTATTTTGGCGGGATGGACCAGGTGCATTGCGGCATGGCATGCATACGGGCCGTTGCTCCGACACACGTGCAGACTGGGTCAGATGATTTTGCGGCCCTCAGCACACTGTGAGCCCTATGCAACGGACGTCGCATCCCGTTGGTTATGCTTGCAAAGGAGCACTGCCCAGGTCACATCCTTAATGCATGCGTGACGCAGGATCGGCTGGAGCAAAGGCAGCAAGAGGAGGGCCATACCGCAAGCTTTTGTTCCAGCCACCGCCTGGGCAACCGGATGGTGAGCTCGGCAGGGGCGGACCCGCGTTGGGGTTTCACTTCAAGCATCTTCGCCCGCAGGAACACCAGGAGCAGGTGGGTACAGCTGAGCCCTAAAAGCACCTCAATCCACCCGAGGGTGAGCTCCACTGACTGCCCATCATCGAGGGCCTGAAGAGCGCAGGAAAAGAGAGACAGAAGGCAATCCTCTGGATTGCAGTTCAGGTGAAGGGGAGTAATCGCTGGGTATGAAGGCTCCGAAGTTGGGGAGAAATGCTGGTTGAGCAGAAAACAGTGCACAGATATCAAGGGCTCACACGCAGCTCACTGAGAGTTTGCTTGATGTCAAGCCTTTTCTTCGTAACGGGGGGGAAGGGGTGAAGGCCGCCAACGTGCTGAATTTGCCCACGCATGGGCCTACCCCCACAGGGGACCCCCACTCACTCACCAAAGCACCCCCAACCTGTAGGGGTCCGACGCACCAAGAAAAGCCCTGACTGAATTCATGCGGGCGATGGATGCATACTCCTGCAATTGCCCACAAACCGCCCTACCTTGGAGAGGAAAATGAGGGGGTGCCCAAAGGCACATTGTTCCGTCCCGCGTGGGGCGAGACGGGTGCGTTCGAAAGAACGAGCCACACGGCGGACACCGGATCCAGCGCACGAGCAACGCCCACAAGCCGCGCGCTCACGGGCCCTGCAGCCAGATCGGCGCTGGCGACGGCAGCATTGGGAGCGGAGAACTTTGGGTTGAGGGGGGGGGGGGGGCTTTCGAGCCCATTTTCCAAACCCCCCCCCTCTCCACCATGGGCTCCCCAGTCTGCCTGCTTACTATGCCTGCAGCGGGTCTGAGAGGGCGCCGGGGGGGGGGGGGGGGTCGGTGGGTACCCTAACATGTACCTCAAAATGATCCCCATGACGCGCTGATTATTTTGAACATCCCAAAGTGGGGTAAAGATTTTTTTCAAAAATATTTTCCATCCATCAGCATAGGATAAAAACCTACAAAATTGGCTCTTGGACTTGGGAGCCCATTTTCTGTACCCCCCCCCCCCCCCATCGTGGGGCTCGAAAGCCCCCCCCCCTCCCCCCCTCGGAGCAAAGTTCTGATCGCCTTGGCGACTTTAGCGATGACCGCCTCGGCGATTGCCGCACCTCACCTGGACTAACCGCGGCCTGGTCTGGGCTCCTTAGGATTTGGCGTGGGGTCAGCGAGGGTTGGGGCACCGGTCCCGAGGCTCGCCCCCTCCCCTTTGCTTTGTAGGCCGACTTAAACCGCCATTTCTTCTGAGACACGAGCGCCCTCATTCACGCGGCGCATCTCCACCAGCGTCAGAAACCGGTTGCGGTGACGGAGGGGGGTCCTCTCAGGGGCATCGACCCGATAATAGATTTCCCGGGGCTCCCCTTGTTTGCGGACTTGTGTGCAGGTGCTGCGTGTGCCTGGCCTCAGGTAGCCTCGTCTTTGCTGCCCTCCGCCCCTCTGAGGTTAGCCCAACATCCCCCTCCGCATATTCACAGCACCGTGGGCCAAAGAGAGGGCGGACGGGGCTTTGGGCTTTGGTGTTCGTCTCGTGTCGAACAAAAGAATGCATCTGGAACTACAGGGGAACAGGGGGCGGCAAAAAGTAACGGCACCTTTCTTTCGTCGTGACAAAAGTCTGCGGGAAAAGAGTAGAACCAAGCCTTAAACTTGAAAGTCGAAACTCGACAGAATTGGAATGTACTTCTATTGTGCACAGTAACAGTGACGGAATTGGTCTAACTGGGCCCATACATCCCCACGCAACGGTGCCAAGAGGGCTTTCATGGAAATGGCTGATGGCAGCATATGGAGGACACCCATGGCAATCGCTCCACAACTCTTAGCCTTGCCGCCCTGTGCAATGGACGAATGCCCAGTCCTTCAATTAGAATGAAATCTTTGGAACTTCACGAGTGCTGCAGTTTTTGCCAAAACAATGTCTTTTACACTTCTAACCCCCGCACTGTGGCTGGTTTCATGGAGCACAAAGGCATTGGGGATCGAGGGAGGGCAGGGGCAGATAGAGGAGTGGCATGTAAACTGCATCCAATTATATCTGTGGAAAAAGGGAGGCGGATCACATGCCTTCTGCAGGTCGTCGCGGAGGGTAAGACGGAGTCGACGCCCAAACTCGACGCCCCATATGGCGAGGTTCACGCGCGCACAGAGGTCATCCACCGGTTTGTCCACGCGTCCGCAAAACACACCGCGGTACGGCTGGACCTGACGGCACGGAGGACGACACAAGGGGTATGGGGGCACGGGTAGGGTGGGTGACACTTTCAATTCCTGGGGCAGCACAACCAGCACCCCGGATCCCTGATGCGAGTAGCAGGGGCACGTAGACAGAGCGGGGCTGCGTGAGAGACGGCATGAAGCAGTGTGGCCAGAGCAGAAGGACAGCAGTCACTGCAGTCTGCAGTCACTATACAATATCTTGGGGCGTCCGGGATTGAGGGAGGGGCCGGAGGGAGGGAGGCAGCGCGTGAACCGGACGGACAAAGACAAAGTGGTGAGCGTTCTGCCAGAGAGTGATGTTGCGGGGGGGTGGGGTGAACTCATACCTCGTTGGTTTTGGGGAAGACAGTGTGCAGCAGCAAAGCTGCCACAAAAGCGGCGGCCTCCGCCAACTCTTTCCCGCGAACCAGCGGGCTCCAAATGGCGCTGATATATCGCGCCTCGCAAAAAAATGCCGCGCCTTTCTTGGTCAAGGGACACGTTGTCATGCCCAAGGTACGGCCTGTGGCAGGAGGATGAGAGGTACGGAAAGGAGGAGGCAGAGGGAGGAGAGGGTGAGGGACAAGACGAGGGAGAAGAGAGGGGCTTTGTTGAGGTCCATCAATTTGGCAGGTAGGAGCCATTCCACTTCTGCCAGGAGCAGGTGGGGAGAACTGTCTTGCAGCAGAGGAGAAAGAGCGAGCCGCAGTAGGGAGGGGGTGCATAGGGACCAGAGATTGCATGTGAAGAGACGGGGGAATTGAGAGCAAGAGGAGAGGGTTTGTAAAGAGAGAGGGAGGATGGGGAGTCGAGAGAGGGGGGATTGGGAGTACAGAGAGGGATCTAACCCATGCACAGAGAGGGAGATATACGCACCGCGCGCACCGCGTTGTGCACCGCGCGCGCACCGCGCTTACGTTTCTACCAACCCTTTGATGAGACGAAGGCGTTCCCGCCGGGCTTTTTGATTCACGCGGGCTGCAATGACAAAAACCAAATGAAAAAAACACTTTCAGGTCTGCACAACGGGAAGAACAAGAGGAGGAACCAGATGGAAAATAAATCTTTCAGATCTGCACAAGGGGAAGAACAAGGTGACTAACAGTGGACGCACAGACTCGCTACGAAAAACGCGCGTACTTCAGCGGAAAACGTTTTGTGCCTCTGATTTTTCATTTGTTCTCTATAGAGGGAGGGGCGAAGCACCCGTGGCAATTGTCCGCCATCGCGACAGCCATCGCAACCTGGCTTGGCGCCCTATCCCGCAGCCACGGCACACGGGCTCACCACAAGGGAGGGGCAAATAGTGGTGAGGTGCAGAAAACAGCATAAGGGGAAAGAAAAGGTTGTACGCGCACGTGGAAAATGAATGCACCGCGCGCGCACCGCGTGGTGCACCGCGCGCACCGCGCTTACGTCTCCCTCAGAGTACAGGCTGCAGGGGGTAGCTGGAAAGATATCCAAGCCCGGGGGACTATCTGCGCCGCGCGTCTCGTCGTGTCATGTCGTGTCGTGTCGCGCCGTGTCGTGTCGTGCCGTGCCGTGCTGTGTCGTGTTGTGTCGTGTCGTGTCGCGTCGTGTCGTGTCGTGTTGCGTCGCGTCGCGTCGCGTCGTGTCGTGTCGTGTCGTGTCGCGCCGTGCCGTGTCGTGTCGTGTCGTGTCGTGTCGTGTTGTGTCGTGTCGCGCGTGTGACGCGCTACTTTTACGCGGGGTTTCTCGGAATCCTTCGTCCTTTACCCCTTCACAAAATGCCCCCTAAGGAGAGCGAACCCTTGGGTACAAGACCTGTGTAAACATCACTTCGTCTTGCCCTATCCGGCGCCTCCCAAGGTTGAAATGCATAAGGTGGCCCCTTCGGAGCAACCACCACCCTAGCTATGGTTTCCTTGCTGGATTGTCGATTTTTTCTTGCCCTTGTCCGCACTGCATAGGGAAATTATAGCTCTTCCGGCCAAACCACAAGGTGGTCTACAGCTGCTTGGTCGGGCCAAACGCGTAAATCTCCGTGCCGCGCGCGCGCCGCGTCAGGTGCTCCCCCCCTGACCCATGACCATGAACATTCCATAGACTGTGTGGTGATTCAAGGCAACACTCGGTACGACGCTGGACGTTGCGATCCCGAGCAGGCTGGCTGGCATGAGGGTAGGGTCATGCTGATCATTGGAAACCTTACCGCCATGACCCCCCATCCACCCATCGAGGGTGTCATCTGTGTACTGTGTACCCCATGCACGTCTGCAATGTGACAACCGTGGTCGGAAGCAGCGGGGCATCGGTTGGGGCAAACCCTGTCTAATTTGTGGCTGTTTGCCCCCCCGGGTGCCCACAAACAGCGAAGCACAAGCATACCGCTTAGAGTGTCCCTCATGAGGAGCAGGTATTTGTTGAGCCCGGTGTTCTTCACATATCCCACTTCTGGAACAAATACACACATCACATGGTGTGCGCGTGTGATATACGTTCTCAGATCGGGCTGCAGAGGATATGAGGGATTGAGGCTATTTCAGGGCAACGAAAGGAGGAGCGGCATGGGATTGGGGCAAGACTGACCTCTAGTCAGGGTGCAACATTCCAACGTCCACTGTGATGTGTGTAATGGAGCTTTACTTTGGCAACGCAGGCAGTGATGCGGGGCATGTAAGGAGAGCGACGGGGCCATACGCCTCCCGCCCCCCCCCCGCCCCCCCCCCGCCCCCCTTGTAATGGGTTTTGAGGGGGGACGGGTTGGGTAGGATCCCGGCCTGGGTGGGGACGGAGGGGCGAGGGGAGGGCGGGAGTGCGGGGGGTGCAACATCCGTGCCTTGAAATGACCACCACCTAACGCCAATCATTTGACGTATGCACATGGGGGTGACGGTTGTTGGCAAATACGGCCGACCAGCCCCTTTTGATGGGCCAAAGCAGTATTGGGCCGCTTTGTTTCAACGCTTCAACACCCTCCCATCCTTGGCCATCCCCACCCCCCCCCCCCCCCCCCGCCCCCTAAACCCCCCTTATCCTGTTAATTATTAAAACGCTGATGTCGGAAGACGGTCCATTATTGGGGTAGGTAGTGCAAAGCTGAAAGGAGGCACCAGATTGCGCACTTTAGAACGTCACCTTTACCCCCCCAGCAACTGCAAATTCGAGCAGAGTGCCCCTAACATGGTTATGCAACCCAACATGCTTCCCCCCAATGTATTGGGGCTCGGTTGGTGCACATGCTTTGACCTGTTGGCCAGTGTTGGTCCTGCAGGTTGCATGCTTCGATCTCATGAACGCTGCACTGCTGGCTTTATGACATCACAACTACAAAACGACGCTTGAGGGCTATTGCATATCTCAGTCTCAACTCATGGTTCGGGAGATCGAGCCCCGGAAGACTGCATAAAAATGGCCACGCCTCTACCCCTTGCGCAAACAGTGGTACAGGAAACAGATATGCAAACAGGATCTCGCCCTGTATGGGCACTGTCTACGCGCGTCCCTGGGGCACTGCAGGAGATTATAAACTTCCGGGTGACATGGGTTAACAGAGTGCCCAGCTGTTGTGCAGGTTTGTGAGTGCCCTGCGCAACACCTGCACATCCACTTTGGGTCATTTGGCACACACACACACACACACACATAACCCAAGGGGGGGGGAGGCCCCCCTCAGTACGCGTAGGCAGATTATGGAGGTTTGTGAGCGCCCAGCTGTTGTAAACCCAACCCTGAAGGGAGGGTGCACAAGTAGGGACCGGCCTTCTCCAATAGAAGCTTCCTTTCCCCTGCTAGTAGATGCCCTTGAGGTGTCGGAGAGCGGGACACGAAGGAGCACGCAATCGAGGGCAACGACCCCACAATGGCGCCGACAAGGGGTATCAGCGCTTAGATGTAATCTGTCCGGCCGCCGGGGGGGGGGGGGGTCCAGAATTATACTTCCAAAAACAATGTTGCCCAAAAATTATCCCCCAAGCCTTTAAGCTGCCTGTCTTACCTGTGTCTATTTCTGAACTGAAGCAGGCCTGTGGAACAAGAAAGGGGTGGACAGAGGAGGGGGAGGGATGGGATGGGATGGGAGTGTGTCCAACACCTGCCACACACGTCGCCAGGCGGACCCCATGTGTCAGCGGCTTGTGCCACAGGCTGCCCCGCGCTGGACTTGGAGCCACACAAACCACCACTGACCCAGTCCGAGACCGGCGGGTGAAGTTTCCATACCCACAGTCCTTGGGGACCCTGGTCGGCGTCACGTCCGGGGCTTCTGGCCCACACTCACGCACACACACACACACCATGTCATTCCATGGTCCTGACCGGGGGGCATGGCGTGCCCCACGCAAAGTAGTCAGTGGAGTATCCGTGCTCACCCGCAAGCAGTGGCAGTCACTGCAGGTCCCACACCGTGCCGCAGCGGCTGAGGCACACAGGCGGCGGTGCACAGTCCGAGACATGATGCACGAGGTCAGGGCCGAACCACTAGACCACAGGACCAGGTCTGCAAGTATTGAGACTGGTGAGGTTTGCCAGAGGACATCACACTCACCGCGGCTCCGGGTGTGTAGCACTTGGTATGGCAGTGGTACTGCTGCCCCATCCGGATCGCACCTTCCCCAGGGGAGGGATCCGCCGAAGCGGTTCCTGGTGGTGGAGGCCCCCTGTTCAGGCCCATCCGACGGGGGAGGAGGGGGAGGGGGAGGGGGGCCACAAGAGCCCCCTCGCTGGAACCCCCTCCCCCGAAAGGGCACAATTGGCCGGACCCCAAATCGCGATTGAGATTACCCCTGGACGTTGGCCAACCCCAAAATTCAGAAAAATTGAAGAATGGCGTTTTGGGGAATAGTACGACGATGAGGGGGGTGTGTTTTCCCCGAAAACGTTTTGCGAAAATGGCTGCCCAATGGCCAAGTCAATGAAACTCCCAGCCCGTAACCCCCCCTCATTAGTTTTGACCGAACGTTCCTGACCCACACTGTTAAGAATTTGGTTTTATTTGATTGGCCATCGCAGTTGGTTGTTGCACGAGGGGGTACCTAGACCTTTTCGTTCCGCAGCTTCCGATGCGTGTGCAACAGCTCTATCCCACGGTGGTGGTATTGGACCGCTTGGGAAGGCGGACTTTCAGTCGCAGGGGTTGGGGGAGGGGGATCAATGGAGCCCCTGAAGAACTGAAGGCCCCGAACTGGTACCCCACAGAAGGCCCCCCAATCTCCTCCTGTATCGGCGTGCTCCACACAGGAGGAACAACAACAGGCAACTCAGGCGGTCAACGAATGATGGCCTGGTGCGCACCAACCCCCTACCAATGCTCTGCCTCGGCCAGACAAAAGGAAGGGTGCCTCGGGGTGCTGCCCACCCTTCGGAGCTGCAGCGCAAAAGGTGCTGGATGTCGGACCCCGACCCCTTGTCTGTTGGGGGCGCAAATCCCCCACGGCCCCGCCCCCTTCCAAACTGTGAATGTTCAGTTGCCTTGAGGGCAGCACTTACAGATTGGGGCAGGGGGCACACCATGTCGGGAAGCACCAACACCAGATCCACTTCACGCTGCTTCCCCTGGACTGTGGTACTAAAGTGTGTCAGGACAGTGCCACAGGGTGGGCCGTCCTGGCAGGGGCAGCGGGCATCGGGGGCGCTGGGGATCATGGCAAAGCACCGCTGGCAAAAGCGGGTGCCTTGCTGCAGACAGCGCAGCTGGGCAGGGGGCCGGAGCAACTTCCGGAGCGCCTCTTGCCTGTTGGCGGGGACATCGGCGCATCGCAGCACCAATGCGCCAAAGGCAAAATCGGGGGATTCGAGGGGCTGCGCTGCGGGCAGCCGCTTGGCCTGAGTCAAAACACATGAGAAGTTGAAGAAGCAAAGAGAGGCATGCGGGGACAGAGAGGCTGAAGGGCGTATGTGGCGCATGTGTGAAGCTGTGTCAGTGCTGTGTCACTGGCTGCGAAGGGGGGCTGTGTCCGTGGCTGCAGTGTGCGGGTGTGTCAGTGGCTGTGGGGCTGTGCCAGTGGCTGCAGTGCGGGGCTGTGTCAGTGGCTGCAGTGTGGGGCTGTGTCAGCGGCTGCAGTGTGGGGCTGTGTCAATGGCTGCAGTGTGGGGCTGTGTCAGTGGCTGCAGTGTGGGGCTGTGTCAGTGGCTGCAGTGTGGGGCTGTGTCACTGGCTGCAGTGTGGGGCTGTGGCAGCGGCTACAGTGCGGGGCTCTGTCAGCGGCTGCAGTGCGGGGCTGTGTCAGTGGCTGCAGTGCGCGGATGTGTCAGTGGCTGCAATGTGGGGCTGTGTCAGCGGCTGCAGTGTGGGGCTGTGTCAGTGGCTGCAGTGTGGACCTCTGCCACTGGCTGCAGTGTGGGGCTGTTTCACTGGCTGCAGTGTGGGGCTCTGTCAGCGGCTGCAGTGTGCGGCTGTGTTAGCGGCTGCAGTGTGGTGGTGTGTCAGTGGCTGCAGTGTGCGGCTGTGTCAGTGTCTGCAGTGTGCGGCTGTGTCAGTGTCTGCGGTGTGAAGCTGTGTCAGTGGCTGCATTGTGGGGCTGTGCCAGTGGCTGCAGTGTGGGGCTGTGCCAGCGGCTGCAGTGTGGGGCTGTGTCAGTGGCTGCAGTGTGGGAATCTGTCAGCGGCTGCAGTGTGCGGCCGTGTCACTGGCTGCAGTGTGGGACTGTCTCAGTGGCTGCAGTGTGGGGCTGTGTCAGCCGCTGCAGTGTGGGGCTGTGTCAGTGGCTGCACTGTGCGGCTGTGTCAGTGGCTGCAGTGTAGGGCTATGTCTATGTCAGTAGCTGCAGTTTGGGGCTAGTGGCTGCAGTGTGGGGCTGTGTCAGTGGCTGCAGTGTGGACCTCGGTCACTGGCTGCAGTGTGGGCCTGATTCAGTGGCTGCAGTGTGGGGCTGTGTCAGCGGCTGCAGTGTGGGACTGTCTCAGTGGCTGCAGTGTGGGGCTGTGTCAGTGACTGCAGTGTGGGGCTGTGTCAGTGGCTGCAGTGTGGGGCTGTGTCAGTGGCTGCAGTGTGGGGCTGTGTCAGTACTGTGTCAGTGGCTGCAGTGTGGGGCTGTGCCAGTGGTTGCAGTGTGGGGCTGTGACAGTGGCTGCAGTGTGGGGCTGTGTCAGTGGCTGCAGTGTGGAGCTGTGTCAGTGGCTGCAGTGTGGGGCTGTGCCAGTGGTTGCAGTGTGGGGCTGTGACAGTGGCTGCAGTGCGGGGCTGTGTCAGTGGCTGCAGTGTGGGGCTGTGTCAGTGGCTGCAGTGTGGGGCTGTGTCAGTACTGTGTCAGTGGCTGCAGTGTGGGGCTGTGCCAGTGGTTGCAGTGTGGGGCTGTGACAGTGGCTGCAGTGTGGGGCTGTGTCAGTGGCTGCAGTGTGGGGCTGTGTCAGTGGCTGCAGTGTGGGGCTGTGCCAGTGGTTGCAGTGTGGGGCTGTGACAGTGGCTGCAGTGCGGGGCTGTGTCAGTGGCTGCAGTGTGGGGCTGTGTCAGCGGCTGCAGTGTGGGGCTGTGTCAGCGGCTACAGTGCGGGGATCTGTCAGTGGCTGCAGTGCGGGGCTGTGTCAGTTGCTGCGGTGTGCGGATGTGTCACTGGCTGCAGTGTGGGGCTGTGTCAGTGGCTGCAGTGTGGGGCTGTGTCAGCGGCTGCAGTGTGGGGCTGTGTCAGCGGCTGCAGTGTGGGGCTGTGTCAGTGGCTGCAGTGTGGACCTCTGCCACTGGCTGCAATGTGGGGCTGCGTCAGTGGCTGCAGTGTGGGGTTGTGTCAGTGGCTGCAGTGTGGGGCTGTGTCAGTGGCTGCAGTGTGGGGCTGTGTCAGCGGCTGCAGTGTGGGGTTGTGTCAGTGGCTGCAGTGTGGGGCTGTGTCAGCGGCTGCAGTGTGGGGCTGTGTCAGCGGCTGCAGTGTGGGGCTGTGTCAGTGGCTGCAGTGTGGACCTCTGCCACTGGCTGCAATGTGGGGCTGCGTCAGTGGCTGCAGTGTGGGGTTGTGTCAGTGGCTGCAGTGTGGGGTTGTGTCAGTGGCTGCAGTGTGGGGCTGTGTCAGCGGCTGCAGTGTGGGGTTGTGTCAGTGGCTGCAGTGTGGGGCTGTGTCACTGGCTGCAATGTGGGGCTGCGTCAGCGGCTGCAGTGTGGGGTTGTGTCAGTGGCTGCAGTGTGGTGCTGTGTCAGTGGCTGCAGTGTGCGGCTGTGTTAGCGGCTGCAGTGTGGTGGTGTGTCAGCGGCTGCAGTGTGGGGCTGTGTCAGTGGCTGCAGTGTGGGGCTGTGTCAGTGGCAGTAGTGTGGGGCTATGTCACTGGCTGCACCGAGCTGTCGCCAACTTGATTACTTGGGACGGGGGCATCCCATGCCAACCCACAGCCCCAGCAACAGGTACACACCGACCCTCACTGCACGTAACAGTGAGCCCTTCTCTGTAATGCTGTGGGATGGCACAACGTGAGTTTTGTAACCCCAGCCTGTCCAGAAATTCGTTTTATGGAGTTTCAAAAGGCGAGGTTCAATGTTCCCTCCATCCTCCCCTCACTCCTTCCCTACCGTTCCCTGCCTCCCTCCCTCCCTCGCTGCTTCCCTGCTCCATCCCTCCACGCCTCTCTCTGCTTCAACCCCTCCATTTCTCCCTGTCCGTATACCGATCCCATCCCATCCCATCCCAACGCCCACGCCAGTCATGCATTGGAATGGAGGAGGGGCTGGGTGATGGGGGATTTGGCCCCCAGAAGGGGGGGGGGTGACCCTCCTCCTTGATAACTTGTGGCGCCATAGGCGCCAGAAAGGTTTTGCAGCTGTGTAATAGTTGATAAACTGCGTGGAATATTGTGGGCTTCGGATGGTCGCTGTGATTGCCTGGTGTGCAGCCCGCTTTCCCAAGAAGCAAACCAGAACCGCCCCTTCTGGTCCCCAGCCCAATGCCAGAGGCTGCAGGCAGGGATGTGGAGGAGGGCAGGAGTTGTACCGGCATCCCACCACGTAGGCGGCCCAACAACTCCAAATTGGAGTTCATCTGGATGCCGTAATCCGCCAGAGTGTCGTCATCCTGCAGCCATGGCTTGCCTGCAAAAGTCAGTCGCTGCTGATATGGTGGGATGCCCTCCTTGTCCTGAAAAAAGCATGAAGCAACAGCAACGGTGACAACAGGCAGTGGGTGGGGGTTACCACTACCACCTTCTCAGCAATGAATGGCTGGATTCTCGATAGTAAGTGAGGAGAGTGTGTGTCGTGCCACTGCAAGGAAAAGAACGCAATAGAAACAATGCAGATGGAGTAAGACTGCAGACCACCCAATGGGCAACGAACAGGCAGCTTTCAGCGAACACTTCACCAAGACCAACCCAACAGCATTCAAGCAAAACAAATGATATCCACGCAATGGCACAGGCCCCCCAAAAAAACACTTTTCAGTAAGCAAAGCAATGAACGCACCTGGATCTGGGACTTGACGCTGCTAATACGGTCGGCCAAAGATTTGACGCTGACTGTCAGCGTGCGCCCGGCCCACGTCTTCACAAATATGTGAAGTACGGGTGGCTGCATGTCCACATCGCCGCCACGCGTGTTGTGCAGGTCCCCCTCCACCACGGCAGGGCCTCCGCACCGCAGCAGCCAGGGGTTCAGCCGCTTGTGCCCCCAAAAACGGTCCGGAAGTGTGGCGGTGCTGGAGGAGGGGTGGAAGGCGACCCCCGGGCGGCAGAGCAAGACGTTGAGGACGCGAAACAGCTTGGACCCCCAGGCCTCGCCGTCGCTGGTGGCCGCAGAGAGAGACGCCCCGCTTGGGTCTGGAAAACGAGGTCCCAGAGAAACAGCGGCGCACATCCAACACCACCTTCGGCAGGCAGAGGGCGGAACCCCCGCACACGACAGATGCCATGCAACCCACACCATCCGCGAGCCCCACACACAATGCGCAGACCACAGCACACTCTGCACAGAACATGTAAGCCACACCCTGAAACGGGGGCACATGTTCCGTGGGCTACCATCCTTTGAGAAGTCGCGCTGCGCTCTCAGAAACAGACGCCGATGGGGACCGCGCGTTGTTTGGTGGGCCAAGGGCCTGCGCTGGCATTGCCGGAGAGCTCCCTCACCCCCCACCTCCAGCACCGCTTGCTCACCCCAATGCCGCACGGGCGTGCACAGCTGCAGATGCCTGAAGGCAGCCGTCGGAATGGGCTGCAATGGCATGGCCGTCCCACCCGTAGGGGAGACCCGGGGGCTTCACTCAGCCCCACGATCCTCCCTGCACCCGCCGTGTGTACCTCAAAAAGACACGTTGTTGGACCACGTGGGTAGGGGCCGGGGGGTTCACGCCCGGGGCCGGTGTAACAGGAATGGAACACAGCGTAATAAAGGTGCACAAGTGCAACCGAAGTGCATCAGCGCATAACGGGGGTGCAACACGCGTGATGTCATTTGCGGGGGGGCGGGGGCGGGGGTTCTCGTCGCCCTCTCGGCACCCCTCAAACGCAAGCCTAGCACCCAAGCGCAAGCGACACACCCTTCACTTTGGACTCCCGGAAAAGACGGTCCGCAAACTTCAGGTCAGTCTGCTGGACGGGGGGCAGCACCCTTCCGGGCAACACCGTCTCGAAAGCCGTGGGGAGGACCCGGGCCAAGAAGCGGAGGATGGTGTTGACAGCCGTCCACTGGTTGATGACGGGGTTCAGGGCCACCAGCTCCAGGCGCTGCACCAGCTTCAGGATGAGGTTAGCCATGCTGATTGGCGGCTGCCAACGCAACGCGCGGCGCGCGGCGATCGCGATGGCTTGGCACACCTCTTCGAACGACACCCCAGAGTTGCCGGGCGGGCACAGGATGGGGAAAGGGGTCTCCTCATCCTCGCTGACAGGGACCTGAGGGTGCAGAGAATTATGCGGATGATACCTCGTCTCCCGTACCATCATATCGAGGCGCTTTGCCTGCCATGTGACGACCGACAGTACAGCGACGGATGCGGTTGCTCGGGACACACAACAATAGCCTCTCAATCCAAGACGGCAACAACGACAACGTCGACGCGATCTTTCGTTGATGGTACAAACACCGCAGAGGACCAGACACCAACAAGGCCACTGCACAAATTTGCACGGAGGTCTCCGAAACGGCGAAACAAAGGGCTGGGCAAGGCTCGCAGGGCTGGACGGCAATCAACCAACCAACGATGGCACTTCACTTTGGTCATTGCTGCAGCTCTTGTCCTGCAGATTGATGTTCTACCAGGGGACTGAGACACCCATACGGGCTTGCCGGCACAGCCCGGATCAGCTGATCGCGGCATAAGATTGCAGCTGCTTCCTCATCAGTGGCCCAGACCCCTGCGTCTGTTGAATCAGACCCCCTTTATTCGCAGGCGGGAGCGGGTGGGTTGTGGAGGCATGGGGGCATGCACGGCTTTGAGGTGAGAGGAGGCGAAAGGCTGTCGGTTTGTGAGTGGTGTTCTGAGCTTGCTGCCACCATCACGGGGAGGAAGCGATCGGGTAGAGAAATGAGGGGCTACGGCTGGGAAGACAATGTGCGATACACTGCACAGACAGCACAATATGGACCGTGGGGCATGTCCACGGGTAGCCAAACCCCAAAACCCCACCGCCAGCCTGGTGCGATTCTTATGGACGACCCTGTCAAGGGGACGGGGCGGTCAGGTTCAGAGCTGAGGAGCCTACCTCCAAGGACGTTTTTTTCATCAAAATTGACAAACAAACTCGGACCGTCCAATGAGGAGCTCAGTATTTAGGCACACCATTGGGCAACCAACGGCAGTTGGAGGGTATCCAACGACGGTTGAAGGGGAACCGACGGCGGTGACAGAATGACCGATGGCGGACGTTTTTTGACAGGAGGAAAAAAAGCCTGTCCACTGGAAAAAAACGGCCTGCAACTCCCTGTGGCTGTGGCAAGTGCGCCGCGCCTGCACCTGGAAGTAAGTCAAGCCGACCATTGTGGCCACCATCACGCCAACTGCGGGCAAGGCCAGGGTGACGTAGAAGATGTGCTGCGCCTGCAGCCAGGGCCACAGGCATTTCAGGAAATTCACAGGAACGTCGAAGCTGAAGACCGAGGAAGGCACTTCCCAAATGTCCTTGACAGCCACGATGTAGATCTGGGCCTGGGGACAGGGAGGAAAGACACGGAAAGAGAGAGGAGAGGAAAGGGATGGCATCGCCAGGGGGCAGTCCGACAAGATCCCCACCTTCACGGACCAGAATGCAGCATCAACAAAAACAAACAAAGAAATACATAACAACGGAGGTCTGCTCGACCCCTGGCGGCCCCATACATCAACAGAATGCCCGGCGACCGTAACGCACAGAAAACACCCGCCAACCGGCGTCAATGAACCGCCAATCGCCTTCACCTCAGCACACCTCCTCCTCAAAGCGGTTTATATTGCGGATGCACCCCAAAACAAAACCTGAATCCCCACGTCTCCTGCAGTCCAACATTTTGGAGCCGTTTGGAGAGCCTCTGCTGCACGTTGACCCGGACCATGTGTGGTCCTTGCCCGGCACAATTTGGGGGGAGGGGGAACGAGTATGATGTGGATACGCGTGTTGAGCTGTTTTGGGGAGGCACAAGGGGGGGGGGGGGCGCCCCGTACAAGGGAAGAGTTATGCCTTAGGGAGCGCTGTCACCATGCAGCTTAACGAGAAAGACGTGAAGCGGTCAGCCGACTGGCTCGCGCGCGCGGCTGCTCTCCCATCAGTGTGACCCCGCGCGGATACACCCGTTGGGCCCTCCCGGCTGTGGAAGGGCTGCCCCTTTGTGGCAATTCCGAACCTGGCGCGGAAACCCACCCAAAGTGCTCTCTTTGTTCTAACCTTCTCTTCAGCCCTTTTTTTTTGGGGGGGGGGGAGGGGCACAGGCCCGACCTCAGACAGAGCCACATCCCATCGACAGTCAGGCCAGCGCATTGTTGTTGGGGAGGTGGTTTGTCAAGTGGAACGCCTCACAAGCACAAAGCAGTGGCGACCAAGGGCGGGGGAGAAAATTGGGTTGAAGGGGGGGTGGGAGCTTGGAAGCCCATTTCCCATCCCCCCCCCCCGGGCATGGGCTCCCGAGTCGGCCTCCTTACTATGCCTGGGGAGGGTCTGAGAGGGCGCCGGGGGGGGGGGGGGGTTGGCACAAGGCCTCGGTATTAGGTGGTTTGCCTTTGGCGGCGCCTATTGGCCTCTCGCCACTGCTCATTCCGACCCCCTGTGGGTCCAAACGTATTTTGGTGGTGTCAACGGAGCCCCCGGATGACTTGTCCTGTTTGACTACTCCGGGGGACGGCCGTCCCGGAGACGGGCTGTTGCCGGTGCCGTTGACCAGGTGCATCCGGATGCACACTCCGAGTCCATGCGGGGGTTTGCCGACTCCAGCACTGACTTGTGCACGCTGGGGCGTGCATCTGCAGGATAGGGGGGGGGACTCGGGAGCCCCAGGATGGTGGGGGGCGGGGGTTCAGAAAATGGGCTCCCAAGTCCAAGAGCTGATTTTGTTTGTTTTTACCCAATGCCGATGGGTGGAAATTTTGTGTGAATTTCTTTTACCCCATTTGTGTACGTTCAAAATGATCAGCGCGTCACGGGGATCATTTTGAGGTACGTATGTTGGGGGATTCCCCCCCCCCCAGCGCATATTTCCGGTCGCCAAGCCTCACAAGCACAAAGCAGTGGCGACCAAGGGCACTTGGGAGCCGCACCTGCACAAATAGGAGCTGGAGGGTCGAGATGGTCATCCGGTACACCACCGTGAAGGCGGGGTTGCCGCAGCCCCGGCTGGAGACGAAGGCTCGGTGGGCGGTGTAGCCGATGATGCACAAGTACAGCAGCAGCAGCCCGGCGCAGGCCAACATCGACACCGCCGCGCTGGGGCAGCGGAGACAGAAGGCGCCGTGGTGGCCCGCCTGGCACAGGTCGCACATCGGCCTTTCGAAGCCCGGGGCACACTCGGAAGGAGCCGCACCGCCGGGGCAGGCCGCGGCCCTGCGGCACGGCAGGAACCGCTGGGCGCCGGCCTTGCCCCAGTAGCCGGGCCGCGCCAGCAGAGCACTGCCGTTACACAGGCCCCCGACGGGGCAGGCGGTGCACGTCGCATCGCCCGAAAGGAAGTACTCGGACGGCTGGCAGGGCTGGGCCATGATGGCGGAGGAGGTCACGTTGGGCACCGGCCACTCGGGCATGGCTTTCAACGCAAATGTGATGTGGTAGGGGGTGCTCTGGTAGGCCACCAGCTCCAGGAACTTAAACACGAACAAGCCCTGCGGCAGACGTGAACACGGTCGAGGGTGAGAGACGCCAAAACGCGAGCCGCGGAGGGAGGGGGGGCGTTTCTGACCCCCCGTTTGTGACCCCCCGCAGGATCGGGTAGAGAAATGAGGGGCTACGGCTGGGAAGACAATGTGCGATACACTGCACAGACAGCACAATATGGACCGTGGGGCATGTCCACGGGTAGCCAAACCCCAAAACCCCACCGCCAGCCTGGTGCGATTCTTATGGACGACCCTGTCAAGGGGACGGGGCGGTCAGGTTCAGAGCTGAGGAGCCTACCTCCAAGGACTTTTTTTTCATCAAAATTGACAAACAAACTCGGACCGTCCAATGAGGAGCTCAGTATTTAGGCACACCATTGGGCAACCAACGGCAGTTGGAGGGTATCCAACGACGGTTGAAGGGGAACCGACGGCGGTGACAGAATGACCGATGGCGTACGTTTTTTGACAGGAGGAAAAAAAGCCTGTCCACTGGAAAAAAACGGCCTGCAACTCCCTATGGCTGTGGCAAGTGCGCCGCGCCTGCACCTGGAAGTAAGTCAAGCCGACAATTGTGGCCACCATCACGCCAACTGCGGGCAAGGCCAGGGTAACGTAGAAGATGTGCTGCGCCTGCAGCCAGGGCCACAGGCATTTCAGGAAATTCACAGGAACGTCGAAGCTGAAGACCGAGGAAGGCACTTCCCAAATGTCCTTGACAGCCACGATGTAGATCTGGGCCTGGGGACAGGGAGGAAAGACACGGAAAGAGAGAGGAGAGGAAAGGGATGGCATCGCCAGGGGGCAGTCCGACAAGATCCCCACCTTCACGGACCAGAATGCAGCATCAACAAAAACAAACAAAGAAATACATAACAACGGAGGTCTGCTCGACCCCTGGCGGCCCCATACATCAACAGAATGCCCGGCGACCGTAACGCACAGAAAACACCCGCCAACCGGCGTCAATGAACCGCCAATCGCCTTCACCTCAGCACACCTCCTCCTCAAAGCGGTTTATATTGCGGATGCACCCCAAAACAAAACCTGAATCCCCACGTCTCCTGCAGTCCAACATTTTGGAGCCGTTTGGAGAGCCTCTGCTGCACGTTGACCCGGACCATGTGTGGTCCTTGCCCGGCACAATTTGGGGGGAGGGGGAACGAGTATGATGTGGATACGCGTGTTGAGCTGTTTTGGGGAGGCACAAAGGTGGGGGGGGGGGGGGCGCCCCGTACAAGGGAAGAGTTATGCCTTAGGGAGCGCTGTCACCATGCAGCTTAACGAGAAAGACGTGAAGCGGTCAGCCGACTGGCTCGCGCGCGCGGCTGCTCTCCCATCAGTGTGACCCCGCGCGGATACACCCGTTGGGCCCTCCCGGCTGTGGAAGGGCTGCCCCTTTGTGGCAATTCCGAACCTGGCGCGGAAACCCACCCAAAGTGCTCTCTTTGTTCTAACCTTCTCTTCAGCCCTTTTTTTTGGGGGGGGGGGGAGGGGCACAGGCCCGACCTCAGACAGAGCCACATCCCATCGACAGTCAGGCCAGCGCATTGTTGTTGGGGAGGTGGTTTGTCAAGTGGAACGCCTCACAAGCACAAAGCAGTGGCGACCAAGGGCGGGGGAGAAAATTGGGTTGAAGGGGGGGTGGGAGCTTGGAAGCCCATTTCCCATCCCCCCCCCCCACCGGGCATGGGCTCCCGAGTCGGCCTCCTTACTATGCCTGGGGAGGGTCTGAGAGGGCGCCGGGGGGGGGGGGGGGTTGGCACAAGGCCTCGGTATTAGGTGGTTTGCCTTTGGCGGCGCCTATTGGCCTCTCGCCACTGCTCATTCCGACCCCCTGTGGGTCCAAACGTATTTTGGTGGTGTCAACGGAGCCCCTGGATGACTTGTCCTGTTTGACTACTCCGGGGTCGGCTGTCCTGGAGACGGGCTGTTGCCGGTGCCGTTGACCAGGTGCATCCGGATGCACACTCCGAGTCCATGCGGGGGTTTGCCGACTCCAGCACTGACTTGTGCACGCTGGGGCGTGCATCTGCAGGATAGGGGGGGGGACTCGGGAGCCCCAGGATGGTGGGGGGCGGGGGTTCAGAAAATGGGCTCCCAAGTCCAAGAGCTGATTTTGTTTGTTTTTACCCAATGCCGATGGGTGGAAATTTTGTGTGAATTTCTTTTACCCCATTTGTGTACGTTCAAAATGATCAGCGCGTCACGGGGATCATTTTGAGGTACGTATGTTGGGGGATCCCCCCCCCCCCAGCGCATATTTCCGGTCGCCAAGCCTCACAAGCACAAAGCAGTGGCGACCAAGGGCACTTGGGAGCCGCACCTGCACAAATAGGAGCTGGAGGGTCGAGATGGTCATCCGGTACACCACCGTGAAGGCGGGGTTGCCGCAGCCCCGGCTGGAGACGAAGGCTCGGTGGGCGGTGTAGCCGATGATGCACAAGTACAGCAGCAGCAGCCCGGCGCAGGCCAACATCGACACCGCCGCGCTGGGGCAGCGGAGACAGAAGGCGCCGTGGTGGCCCGCCTGGCACAGGTCGCACATCGGCCTTTCGAAGCCCGGGGCACACTCGGAAGGAGCCGCACCGCCGGGGCAGGCCGCGGCCCTGCGGCACGGCAGGAACCGCTGGGCGCCGGCCTTGCCCCAGTAGCCGGGCCGCGCCAGCAGAGCACTGCCGTTACACAGGCCCCCGACGGGGCAGGCGGTGCACGTCGCATCGCCCGAAAGGAAGTACTCGGACGGCTGGCAGGGCTGGGCCATGCTGGCGGAGGAGGTCACGTTGGGCACCGGCCACTCGGGCATGGCTTTCAACGCAAATGTGATGTGGTAGGGGGTGCTCTGGTAGGCCACCAGCTCCAGGAACTTAAACACGAACAAGCCCTGCGGCAGACGTGAACACGGTCGAGGGTGAGAGACGCCAAAACGCGAGCCGCGGGGGGGGGGGGGGCGTTTCTGACCCCCCGTTTGTGACCCCCCGCAGGATCGGGTAGAGAAATGAGGGGCTACGGCTGGGAAGACAATGTGCGATACACTGCACAGACAGCACAATATGGACCGTGGGGCATGTCCACGGGTAGCCAAACCCCAAAACCCCACCGCCAGCCTGGTGCGATTCTTATGGACGACCCTGTCAAGGGGACGGGGCGGTCAGGTTCAGAGCTGAGGAGCCTACCTCCAAGGACTTTTTTTTCATCAAAATTGACAAACAAACTCGGACCGTCCAATGAGGAGCTCAGTATTTAGGCACACCATTGGGCAACCAACGGCAGTTGGAGGGTATCCAACGACGGTTGAAGGGGAACCGACGGCGGTGACAGAATGACCGATGGCGGACGTTTTTTGACAGGAGGAAAAAAAGCCTGTCCACTGGAAAAAAACGGCCTGCAACTCCCTATGGCTGTGGCAAGTGCGCCGCGCCTGCACCTGGAAGTAAGTCAAGCCGACCATTGTGGCCACCATCACGCCAACTGCGGGCAAGGCCAGGGTGACGTAGAAGATGTGCTGCGCCTGCAGCCAGGGCCACAGGCATTTCAGGAAATTCACAGGAACGTCGAAGCTGAAGACCGAGGAAGGCACTTCCCAAATGTCCTTGACAGCCACGATGTAGATCTGGGCCTGGGGACAGGGAGGAAAGACACGGAAAGAGAGAGGAGAGGAAAGGGATGGCATCGCCAGGGGGCAGTCCGACAAGATCCCCACCTTCACGGACCAGAATGCAGCATCAACAAAAACAAACAAAGAAATACATAACAACGGAGGTCTGCTCGACCCCTGGCGGCCCCATACATCAACAGAATGCCCGGCGACCGTAACGCACAGAAAACACCCGCCAACCGGCGTCAATGAACCGCCAATCGCCTTCACCTCAGCACACCTCCTCCTCAAAGCGGTTTATATTGCGGATGCACCCCAAAACAAAACCTGAATCCCCACGTCTCCTGCAGTCCAACATTTTGGAGCCGTTTGGAGAGCCTCTGCTGCACGTTGACCCGGACCATGTGTGGTCCTTGCCCGGCACAATTTGGGGGGAGGGGGAACGAGTATGATGTGGATACGCGTGTTGAGCTGTTTTGGGGAGGCACAAAGGTGGGGGGGGGGGGGGGGGCGCCCCGTACAAGGGAAGAGTTATGCCTTAGGGAGCGCTGTCACCATGCAGCTTAACGAGAAAGACGTGAAGCGGTCAGCCGACTGGCTCGCGCGCGCGGCTGCTCTCCCATCAGTGTGACCCCGCGCGGATACACCCGTTGGGCCCTCCCGGCTGTGGAAGGGCTGCCCCTTTGTGGCAATTCCGAACCTGGCGCGGAAACCCACCCAAAGTGCTCTCTTTGTTCTAACCTTCTCTTCAGCCCTTTTTTTTGGGGGGGGGGGAGGGGCACAGGCCCGACCTCAGACAGAGCCACATCCCATCGACAGTCAGGCCAGCGCATTGTTGTTGGGGAGGTGGTTTGTCAAGTGGAACGCCTCACAAGCACAAAGCAGTGGCGACCAAGGGCGGGGGAGAAAATTGGGTTGAAGGGGGGGTGGGAGCTTGGAAGCCCATTTCCCATCCCCCCCCCCCGGGCATGGGCTCCCGAGTCGGCCTCCTTACTATGCCTGGGGAGGGTCTGAGAGGGCGCCGGGGGGGGGGGGGGGTTGGCACAAGGCCTCGGTATTAGGTGGTTTGCCTTTGGCGGCGCCTATTGGCCTCTCGCCACTGCTCATTCCGACCCCCTGTGGGTCCAAACGTATTTTGGTGGTGTCAACGGAGCCCCTGGATGACTTGTCCTGTTTGACTACTCCGGGGTCGGCTGTCCTGGAGACGGGCTGTTGCCGGTGCCGTTGACCAGGGGCATCCGGATGCACACTCCGAGTCCATGCGGGGGTTTGCCGACTCCAGCACTGACTTGTGCACGCTGGGGCGTGCATCTGCAGGATAGGGGGGGGGACTCGGGAGCCCCAGGATGGTGGGGGGCGGGGGTTCAGAAAATGGGCTCCCAAGTCCAAGAGCTGATTTTGTTTGTTTTTACCCAATGCCGATGGGTGGAAATTTTGTGTGAATTTCTTTTACCCCATTTGTGTACGTTCAAAATGATCAGCGCGTCACGGGGATCATTTTGAGGTACGTATGTTGGGGGATTCCCCCCCCCCCCAAGCGCATATTTCCGGTCGCCAAGCCTCACAAGCACAAAGCAGTGGCGACCAAGGGCACTTGGGAGCCGCACCTGCACAAATAGGAGCTGGAGGGTCGAGATGGTCATCCGGTACACCACCGTGAAGGCGGGGTTGCCGCAGCCCCGGCTGGAGACGAAGGCTCGGTGGGCGGTGTAGCCGATGATGCACAAGTACAGCAGCAGCAGCCCGGCGCAGGCCAACATCGACACCGCCGCGCTGGGGCAGCGGAGACAGAAGGCGCCGTGGTGGCCCGCCTGGCACAGGTCGCACATCGGCCTTTCGAAGCCCGGGGCACACTCGGAAGGAGCCGCACCGCCGGGGCAGGCCGCGGCCCTGCGGCACGGCAGGAACCGCTGGGCGCCGGCCTTGCCCCAGTAGCCGGGCCGCGCCAGCAGAGCACTGCCGTTACACAGGCCCCCGACGGGGCAGGCGGTGCACGTCGCATCGCCCGAAAGGAAGTACTCGGACGGCTGGCAGGGCTGGGCCATGCTGGCGGAGGAGGTCACGTTGGGCACCGGCCACTCGGGCATGGCTTTCAACGCAAATGTGATGTGGTAGGGGGTGCTCTGGTAGGCCACCAGCTCCAGGAACTTAAACACGAACAAGCCCTGCGGCAGACGTGAACACGGTCGAGGGT
Source organism: Eutreptiella sp. 'Long Island Sound 2002' (assembly GCA_964036045.1). NCBI lineage: Eukaryota > Euglenozoa > Euglenophyceae > Eutreptiales > Eutreptiaceae > Eutreptiella > Eutreptiella sp. 'Long Island Sound 2002'. The sequence continues at coordinate 37,301,061 of OZ038391.1, read as the reverse complement.
GAGAGACGCCAAAACGCGAGCCGCGGGGGGGGGGGGCGTTTCTGACCCCCCGTTTGTGACCCCCCGCAGGATCGGGTAGAGAAATGAGGGGCTACGGCTGGGAAGACAATGTGCGATACACTGCACAGACAGCACAATATGGACCGTGGGGCATGTCCACGGGTAGCCAAACCCCAAAACCCCACCGCCAGCCTGGTGCGATTCTTATGGACGACCCTGTCAAGGGGACGGGGCGGTCAGGTTCAGAGCTGAGGAGCCTACCTCCAAGGACTTTTTTTTCATCAAAATTGACAAACAAACTCGGACCGTCCAATGAGGAGCTCAGTATTTAGGCACACCATTGGGCAACCAACGGCAGTTGGAGGGTATCCAACGACGGTTGAAGGGGAACCGACGGCGGTGACAGAATGACCGATGGCGTACGTTTTTTGACAGGAGGAAAAAAAGCCTGTCCACTGGAAAAAAACGGCCTGCAACTCCCTATGGCTGTGGCAAGTGCGCCGCGCCTGCACCTGGAAGTAATTCAAGCCGACCATTGTGGCCACCATCACGCCAACTGCGGGCAAGGCCAGGGTAACGTAGAAGATGTGCTGCGCCTGCAGCCAGGGCCACAGGCATTTCAGGAAATTCACAGGAACGTCGAAGCTGAAGACCGAGGAAGGCACTTCCCAAATGTCCTTGACAGCCACGATGTAGATCTGGGCCTGGGGACAGGGAGGAAAGACACGGAAAGAGAGAGGAGAGGAAAGGGATGGCATCGCCAGGGGGCAGTCCGACAAGATCCCCACCTTCACGGACCAGAATGCAGCATCAACAAAAACAAACAAAGAAATACATAACAACGGAGGTCTGCTCGACCCCTGGCGGCCCCATACATCAACAGAATGTCCGGCGACCGTAACGCACAGAAAACACCCGCCAACCGGCGTCAATGAACCGCCAATCGCCTTCACCTCAGCACACCTCCTCCTCAAAGCGGTTTATATTGCGGATGCACCCCAAAACAAAACCTGAATCCCCACGTCTCCTGCAGTCCAACATTTTGGGGCCGTTTGGAGAGCCTCTGCTGCACGTTGACCCGGACCATGTGTGGTCCTTGCCCGGCACAATTTGGGGGGAGGGGGAACGAGTATGATGTGGATACGCGTGTTGAGCTGTTTTGGGGAGGCACAAGGGGGGGGCGGGGGGGCGCCCCGTACAAGGGAAGAGTTATGCCTTAGGGAGCGCTGTCACCATGCAGCTTAACGAGAAAGACGTGAAGCGGTCAGCCGACTGGCTCGCGCGCGCGGCTGCTCTCCCATCAGTGTGACCCCGCGCGGATACACCCGTTGGGCCCTCCCGGCTGTGGAAGGGCTGCCCCTTTGTGGCAATTCCGAACCTGGCGCGGAAACCCACCCAAAGTGCTCTCTTTGTTCTAACCTTCTCTTCAGCCCTTTTTTTGGGGGGGGGGGGGAGGGGCACAGGCCCGACCTCAGACAGAGCCACATCCCATCGACAGTCAGGCCAGCGCATTGTTGTTGGGGAGGTGGTTTGTCAAGTGGAACGCCTCACAAGCACAAAGCAGTGGCGACCAAGGGCGGGGGAGAAAATTGGGTTGAAGGGGGGGTGGGAGCTTGGAAGCCCATTTCCCATCCCCCCCCCCCGGGCATGGGCTCCCGAGTCGGCCTCCTTACTATGCCTGGGGAGGGTCTGAGAGGGCGCCGGGGGGGGGGGGGGTTGGCACAAGGCCTCGGTATTAAGTTGTTTGCCTTTGGCGGCGCCTATTGGCCTCTCGCCACTGCTCATTCCGACCCCCTGTGGGTCCAAACGTATTTTGGTGGTGTCAACGGAGCCCCTGGGTGACTTGTCCTGTTTGACTACTCCGGGGTCGGCTGTCCTGGAGACGGGCTGTTGCCGGTGCCGTTGACCAGGGGCATCCGGATGCACACTCCGAGTCCATGCGGGGGTTTGCCGACTCCAGCACTGACTTGTGCACGCTGGGGCGTGCATCTGCAGGATAGGGGGGGGGACTCGGGAGCCCCAGGATGGTGGGGGGCGGGGGTTCAGAAAATGGGCTCCCAAGTCCAAGAGCTGATTTTGTTTGTTTTTACCCAATGCCGATGGGTGGAAATTTTGTGTGAATTTCTTTTACCCCATTTGTGTACGTTCAAAATGATCAGCGCGTCACGGGGATCATTTTGAGGTACGTATGTTGGGGGATCCCCCCCCCCCCAGCGCATATTTCCGGTCGCCAAGCCTCACAAGCACAAAGCAGTGGCGACCAAGGGCACTTGGGAGCCGCACCTGCACAAATAGGAGCTGGAGGGTCGAGATGGTCATCCGGTACACCACCGTGAAGGCGGGGTTGCCGCAGCCCCGGCTGGAGACGAAGGCTCGGTGGGCGGTGTAGCCGATGATGCACAAGTACAGCAGCAGCAGCCCGGCGCAGGCCAACATCGACACCGCCGCGCTGGGGCAGCGGAGACAGAAGGCGCCGTGGTGGCCCGCCTGGCACAGGTCGCACATCGGCCTTTCGAAGCCCGGGGCACACTCGGAAGGAGCCGCACCGCCGGGGCAGGCCGCGGCCCTGCGGCACGGCAGGAACCGCTGGGCGCCGGCCTTGCCCCAGTAGCCGGGCCGCGCCAGCAGAGCACTGCCGTTACACAGGCCCCCGACGGGGCAGGCGGTGCACGTCGCATCGCCCGAAAGGAAGTACTCGGACGGCTGGCAGGGCTGGGCCATGATGGCGGAGGAGGTCACGTTGGGCACCGGCCACTCGGGCATGGCTTTCAACGCAAATGTGATGTGGTAGGGGGTGCTCTGGTAGGCCACCAGCTCCAGGAACTTAAACACGAACAAGCCCTGCGGCAGACGTGAACACAGTCGAGGGTGAGAGACGCCAAAACGCGAGCCGCGGGGGGGGGGGCGTTTCTGACCCCCCGTTTGTGACCCCCCGCAGGAGCTCTGGGCTATTGCACGTGCGCACAGGAGGCGATCAGCGCGAAGGCGCAGAAAGAACATGGGCTCGTCGTGTACCCCAGCCCACTGTACCCCAGCCCACTGTACCCCCTTCATCGCAGACAGCTTTTGCAGGACATTGATTCCAACAAAATTCCAACCAGACAGGGAAGAACCCGCTCCGCCTCCGCCTCCGCCTCCGTTTCAACAAAGCTGAGGCGGGGCTCCCAAGGTGCACATGTATCACTGGGCCTGCTCGGTTCCGCTTATTGCAACGGATTTATACCCTTCTGCCTGATTGACAGAACCCCGCCAGGCAGAACCACCTCCCGCCCGCTGTGCCCTCCGTCCCTCCCGCTGCAATCACCCATTGCACCAGCCCAGACAGATCGGATGCCCACCGTTCATGCGTCAAACGACAATCAGCTTGAAAATTGTTGTATGAATGGATGGATGGATGGATGGATGGATGAATGGATGTAGATAATGGAGAGCGCTGCATCAGCACGTGGATTGGCTGTAATCAATTTTGGCCAGTGAAGGTGTGCCAAAGTATCATGTGAGGAGCCCGATGCATGAAGAAAACACACCCCTCATCGAGTGCAACGTTTGCTGTATCAATACAACCTTCCGATCAAGTGGATGACACCAGGTGCAAAAGCGGGAAAGGAGGGGAGGCAACCAAGACTTTAGGGCTGGAGAAGATGGCGTAGAGCTGCATGAGTCGGCTTGCCGCTGCAACTGACTTCAGATTGCAATGCGGGGAGATATTGTAAAGGATGGTCAAGAACTGCTCGTACCGCGGCTTGAGCCAATCGTGGTGCAGATTCATGATGTAGTCCAAGATGACGACCAATACATCAGCACGAGTGCCCGCCTGCAGGGTCCAGGAAAGCAGTGGACGCCACCATCCGTGCCCTCCCTTCCAAATGACAACACTGGTGCACGCCGTCAACCTCACAACGAGGGACAGCCTAGACGGCTTTCCTTTGGGAGTGAAACCCGGCCTCCCAGGCTCACGAACCAACCCGACAATCAGTGCAACGCCCACATTCCTCACACACACCGTCTGTGGCAAGGCGGAGGGCAGCTTGCTGGTGAACGGCAGATTCAGCACGCGACAGAAAGAATCGGACTGGGACATCTGCAGCAACAAGCACATCGCAGGCTTGATGATGCCGCGTTGCTGCTCTGTATCATTGTATACGAACAACAACATCGACATCCAATCCGAGATTTCCACCTGGCGCAAGATGCCCTGCAGCAGGCCAGGGTTGCGCTGCAGCATCTTCAGCAGCAGCAGCAGGGCCCCGTGGCAATTCAGCCCCTTCGGAGAGCCTGTAAAGCAGCGTGGACCGGCGTGCCACCCGATTGGATGACTTTGATGCAGATGCGTTGGCAGTGTATGACAACGCGGGTGAAGTTGCAACGGCTGAACCGTTTTGGGTATGTACTTTAAACGTGATGGGTGGTGGCTGCCATACAGTATGCGTTTGACAAACCGAAACAGTGAAGAAATACTTTCACTAATCTGGCAACCTGGTGCCCAAAACCAGAACTCTTCGAGACCGACCCTCTGTTGGGCCAAAAAGCATCGTCCCAGGGTGTGCGAAATGTGCATTTTCACGGGTCAACCGCCTTGACCTTTTAGTGCCGTCTATTGCCTCTACTACATTCATAGTGATAAGTACGACTGTCCCCCCCCCCCCCCACCAAAGAAAAAACTACACAGTGTACAATGTGCAGAAGGCGTTGCAATTTGTAAAATGCACAGTGTATAGTGTGCAAAGCGTGAGGTGCAAGTAGAGATCGTGATGTGCAACATGCAAGGCGCGTAATGGGTGTTGCACAACATCACTCCGTACCCTGCAAACTGACCACCGCTGTTGCATTCTGCAAACTGCACAATGCGCACCCATCATCATGCACGCCGCACACTGCTGCACATTCACACTGAGTGCGCAGTGCAATGTGCACACCACACGGTGTGCATCGTGTGAAGCGTATACACTGTGTGCATTGCAGAGAATGCTTCAGGCTCGGTCCCAATACTCAGTCCTAGGTTCGTTGTGTGAGACACGAATCCTACAACGTCACTCCACACCTGAGATCCACGTGTTAACGGCATTCAGCCGATTGCCCAGCAGCTTCTTGGTGCCATTGACCACAAACCCCATGTCATAGGGCTGCACGATGTTCTCGACGCAACACCAGAAAGCGTCAGGGGTGATCTTCTCGTCAGGCTTTCGGACAGCAAACGAAGGGTGGTAATCCATGCAGGCAATCAGCACTTGCAAGGACAGGGTGTCCGTGAAATAACTCGTGAACGGCATGCTCCCGGCGAACACGATGAGCAGGGAGTGACAAAAGCTCACATTGACTTGGTTTGGGGTTCCGTTCATGGGCTTGATAATCTTGTTGAGACCCAAAGCATCGGGGCGGAAGAGAGGCTGCATGCGAAAGGGATGTACGACGTCATTGCGTTTATGGTACCTCGGCGAAACAATGCGAGACTAGCAACAAATGGGGATATGAGGAGGGACACCATCAACAACTAAAACAGAAATGGCATGGTGGGAAATGAAAAATTCGTCGTGGGCGCGTCCGCGAGGCCTTGGTCTCGTTGTCCCAAGCGGACAGCTCCAAGCCAAGATAGTTCCAAGCCTATTTACATGTGTGTAGCTAACGATATCACAAAATCGACAGTCAGGTCCATGTTTCTTCTCGTTACGTGTGGTCGCGGCGAAATGTGACTTTTGTCGATCGCAATTTACTGTTGCGAGCACCAATAGCAAAGTGTGGTGCAAGGATACCTCTCCTAAAGGCGCCAATAAGTCCTCGGTTCCAATGCTATCATAGACAACTTCCTTGCCGTCTTTGTCCTTTATCTTGTTGTTCCAGAAAAGATTCTCTGCAAAAGTGGCATCCTCCGGTGCAACGGGTGTCACTCTCGTCACAATTCGGAGGGTGTTCGTCAACGGAGTGAAGAATGTGCCAGTGTACCTGAAAAAAATTTGGGAGACGCAGGAGGTTGGGATACGAACAATATTGTCCAGCATAAAACACGTAGTGCGGCGGACAACCTGCAGGTTGGGGGTGCTGTTGTTGAGTGAGTGGGTGGGTCCTTGAGAACGCCCCGGGGGGGGGGATGTCAGGCGTAGCGTGGTGGGTTGAGGGGAATCGCTGCCTAGGCCATATGTTGCCCGCGCTTAAGGCGGGAAGAACTGTTTCCTTCATCAGTTGGTGAGTGGGTGGGTACCTGAGACCCTCCTCTCCCCCCTCCGTAGGGTCCCCTGTGGGGGCGAATTCAGCACGTTGGCGGCCTTCACCCCTTCCCCCCCGTCACGAAGAAAAGGCTTGACATCAAGCAAACTCACAGTGACCTGCGTGTTAGCCCTCTGATCTCTGTGCTCAAGAGCTTTGCTCGTGCTTGCGCAACTGCGGCGACGGGGGGGGGGGCGGGGGCGGAACTAGGGTTAGTACATGCATGTCACAGGTTGGGTGTGATCTTGTGTCCTGGGGGCACTAGTGGTGTATCACATCTTGCCCAAGGCCTCGTCTGGTATCCTCTTTTGGGATTTCTGGTGCCGCCGTTGCTCCAGCCTGAAATCTCCGATCCTGCGTCACGCATGCATTAAGGAGTGATCTGGGCAGTGCTCCCTTGCAAGGATAACCAACGGGCTGCGACGTCCGTTGCATAGGGCTCACAGTGTGCTGAGAGCCGCAAAAAGCATCTGACCCAGTCTGCACGTGTGTCGGAGCAACGGCCCGTATGCCAGCCGCCATTATGCACAAGGTCCATCCCGCCAAAAGGTTGAGACACCATTATCTCACAAGGTGAAGAACTCAAGAGCCCGCGATGGGCCCAAAAGGCCGCCGTTGCCTTTCGGGATGGACCGCCCTGGTCCCCCGGCTGTGGGCAGCAGGTCGGCAGGTGTCGGACGGGCGACGCTTCCTTCCAACACCAACGGGAGTGGCGTCCAGCCGTTGTTCGGTTGTCGCATGCCCCCTCCCACGCCCCCTCCCACTCGTCCTGGTCCTGGGCAAGTGGATACTTGGTGGACAGGTGTGCCTCACCACTGTTGATGCTGAGCATGGCGAAACTCTTCGGCTGCTTGGTGCGAAGTTTGCAGACTTCTTCGAAAGACAGAACCTCGCAATGAGCTTTGAAGGAGAGTGGACAACACAATATTGCAATCTAGAAATCGTGTGCACCGTAAGCTTCCGAAATAACCACCAGAGCAGTAATATAGTTCCGAAAGTCGGCCTTCGCCATTGTACACGAGGCCCTAAGTGATGGTAAAGTAGCGCGTTACAGCGCTGCAAAAAGCATTCAAGCGTTTGAATGAATACACCAACTAAGTAGCAACGGAATAAATGCTGTTTGGGCTGAGTGTGAGGGTCCTCCCAGGTAGCCTGTTTCTGCAAAGTGGTTTGAGCGACTTTGTAGTAGCACGTGTGCGAGAATGATTTGGCGTCTACCTTGAATTGATCCAAATTTGATAGCATGAAAGGCTAACTAATATCATTCCCAATTTCGGCCGAAATGCGACAGACTTAAAGAAAAGTATACAATGTACTGTCGTCACTGTCGAGAGGGCGAAAAAGCGAAATTTGACGTTGACGACGCACGCGCAGATGATGGGCGCCTGCGCACTGTTGCACGTGCTGCATGCATTTGTCAAAGGCACCCCAAAAAGTATCGAACGGTGACGAACGAATTAACAGGAAATGTATCTTTATGGGTGGTTCGGGAGGGAAATCAAGGCGATTGCTGTTCGGGGAGTGCAAAGGGCGACTCAAGAAACATATATTTGAAATAAGCAATGCAGGCGGCGAGCACACAAACTCCTCAAAGATGCATGAGGCTTCCAACAAAACAGAGGTACAAGGGTGAAGCATCCATCACCTTTGATTGTTGACATACCATGATTCTGCCTTTCGTTTGCTCTCACCTCTTAGATTGCACTCCCACCCCCTTCTGGGGTAGTGCATGCCAAAACTTGCTCACTCACCAACCAAATATTTTTTGGAAGGGACCAAATGAAGGTGGTACCATTGCAAAAGCTTGGTGGCAGCAATCCAGCAACAAAGCACGCAAATAACTCTTCATTGGAATTCCATAAATGCTTCAAAAGGTTCTTGTGCCATCCCTCCCACAAATCACCGTTTGCTTAAAGGTAAAATCATGCTGATCGGTTTCGAAACGATAAAAGTGGGCGCTTCGGCGCGTTTTCGCACATGACCACGCGATGGAATGCAAGTTGGGGAGGCCCGCCTGCATGTGACACTTAAGGTAAACTGCCCTAATCGAGGCTGCTCTAATTGAGTGCCACTTTGGGCTGATACTGACTTTTTATGGAAAAAAGCTTTGAAACTTGGTACCATGTCCGAATTGTCTCTCTTGGCAAGGAAACACATGAAAGACCATGGATTGATTTGCAAATGAGGCACATACTTCATTCGGCGGACTACCAAACCCAAGCATTCCATGTGAAGTGAAATCTGTTGTGGTGCTGAAAAACACAGGGTCCTCATATCCGTTATCGGTCTCACAATTTCTCGACGAAGAAATGTGATCACGCTGGCTGATAACGTTTCTTGGCGAGGAAATGTGAGTAGATAACATTTCTTGGCAAAGAAATGTGAGTAGATAACATTTCTTGGCCAAGAAATGTTATCATGTCACGTATCCTGTATAGTGTCTTCTTATGTTTCTTTCTTCCATATCCTTCTCAAATTGCAGGCACATCCATTCTTCATCTTCTTTGGGCATCTAGGTGGTACCAAGCAGTGCAATGATCACACCCAACCCAATCTTGCTTCACATACTGGTCTGTGTGTTGACACAAACTGGTTTCTTCATCACCCATGGCACAAACCGTAGGTCCATCCTCGTTTGCGATGTACTCTTCTTCTTCTTCTTCTTCTTCTTCTTCTTCTTCTTCTTCTTCTTCTTCTTCTTCTTCCTTTCTTTCTTCTTCCTCTTCCTCACCATCCTCCCTATCCGACATCACCTCGCACCCTTCTTCATCCTCTTCACTCTCCTCATCCATGTCTACCTCCTCCTCCTCCTGCTACTGCTCCTCCCTTCCACCCTTCTTCATTTTGCCCTTTTTTCTTTGCCACCCTTCCTTTTCCGTTTTGGAGCTTACCCAGCCACGGAGGGGGGGGTGGGGGGCTGGGCCATGCCGTGCCACGGTGCCGCCACATACGGTGTGTCGTGTCACACGGGGCCGCCGCTGTGTTGTGCTGTCTTGTGTCGTGCTTTGCTGTGTTGTGTTGTGTTGTCCGGCATTGGATTCTGCCTCTGTGACTTTTGCTCTCTAGATCTCTAGATCACATGATGATGACCTATGTCCCTTGTGCCACCATGACATCAGGGGGGGGGGGCGATGGCATGGTACGCAATGCAATGGTTCATGTACGAGGGTGATTGGCACTTGTGTCACTTGTGTCACCTGTGCCGGCCGTGCCGCCATGACACGGAGGGGGGGGGGGGGGCATCGGAAAGTGTGCCGCCGCACGTGCCGTGACATGGGCAAGCTCCTTTGCCTCTTTTTTCTTTGGTTTCTTTTCAAGTTCAAGTGCCGCGGTGAAGAAGTCATCACTCGTTACCGATGCACCCAACCGCAAGTTCAAAGGGTCTTTGCTAGTGACTTGGCAGCCAAAGTCTTTGAAGGTTTTGACCGAGGAATCATTCGTGTCTAGAGACACGACTTCATCCTCAACCTCCAATGGCGGTGTGTCAAGTTGAATTCTCCCTTGAGGTATGTTGGTTCAAAATTCCTCAAGGGAGAAAGGAAAAAGACCACACCTCCGGAAGCCAGTGCGGATAGCAATGGGCGTTGTGGCTTCATTCCACGCCGCCATGGCAAACTTGACGAAGAGACTTACATGGACTCTTCTGGCGCTACACGAGCAAAGCGTGAAATGCGGCGATCGATGCACACCTCCTGCAAATACGTTGGAGTTGGAAATCGGATCTCGCCACGTGCCGAATTTGTTGCTGCACGGAGGCAAGGGTTATGTCCATTCGCGTGTCAATTTATTGCCCAGCGCGAGTCGTCGAAAGCCGTATTTGCTCTTCTTCAAAAATATTGCGCCCATGACAACCAGACACGAAAGATCGCTCCGATTTGCTTGCTGTGTAGACGCCGGTCGCGGTCCCCAATTATCAATTCCAAGCTGTAGTTAGCTCTCTCGTTGATGGTACAAATTTTTGTTGCGGGTCCTCATGCTTTTTGCGCACCACTCCCTCATTTAAGTACCAAGAATGATTCTAGCCCGCCAAACATGAGTGAGGTTTAGATGCCATCGCATTCTTACAACCCACGGGTTTTTTATGCCTCATTTGAAGTTTTAAGATGTGACTTTTCTTTAACGAACCTGTGTTCCTTTGTGCGTCAATCGAAATTTGAAGCTTCTTGGCAAACGTAATCGCGCCCTTCCCCTTTAAATTCGTTGATCGTGACATGCATTCACGACATTCATGACGCCGTCCTTCAAAACACCACAATACAGGTGTTCGATTAGCGCTGCCAGGGGACCGAGCGCCAAGGGGACAATATGCTGCAATATTGAGGAGTGGGACAAACTTGTGTCTCCCACTCTTAAAGTTGCACTTTTCCTCCTAACTGTCAAACAATAACCAACCTTCAGGGGCCCCACCCCCTTGCCCGACAAACAACGTAAGAGTAAAGGAGTGGCATCCTTCAAAGTGAGTCATTTGAATAATTCGAGGGCACCCCCAAACGGTGGCTGGCATGGAAGACGTGATCAAGTGGTTTGGAATGTCCATGTTCTCGTTTGAACCCGACACAAAGTGGTCACCGAGCAAAAGAGGCGCCACCCTATCCGTCTTGCTCAGGTGGTTGATGTGCGAAAATCGGGGTGACCAACACCATCATCCGCCACCAGAAATGGGCGATACGTCGGAGTGGGGCCTGCCGCTCACATGGGTCCTGCCCCTTGTGAATGTCCGGCTTGTCATGTCAATGTCCATGTCCGGCTTGTCAAGGTGTTTTGCACCTCCGCCCAGACCCACGTGATGCGACGGTCGTACAAAATGTTGTACCTCTTTAAAGTTTGACGCCCCTTGCCGGCTCAGGGCCCACGGAGAATAGGCAGGGGGGGGGGGTACTTTTCACGTCCGTGTTAGGCCTGTGTTAACACAACACATGAGGGGGTGGGGGGGGGACCTTTCACCGCCTGTGTTGGGGCCGTGTTAACATGTCCAATAGGTGGTGTGTTGTGTTATGTGTTGTCGTGTTGTTTTGTGTTGTGTTGTGTTGTTGTTCTAGTAGTTCAAGTGTTTCACACGTCAACGCAAGTGCTAAACATTCACATTTGCTTTTGTACACTCTGCAGCCTATGACCGGTCACTGAGGATTTGCTTGCTTGTTGTGGTTTGACTCCTGCAACACAACACAACACAACACAACACAACACAACACAACACAACACAACACAACACAACACAGCACAACACAACACAACACAACACAAAATCTTCGGGTTCTTGTGTTGCCATGGGGTGGACAAAGGGGGGGGGGGTACTTTTCACGTCCGTGTTGGGCCTGTGTTAACACAACATAGGAGGGGGTGGGGGGGTACTTTCCACCTCTGTGTTGGCCGGCCGTGTTAACACGCCTAATCCCCCACCCCGATCTGTCCGGCCCAAAGTGAGACACCATTCACTGCGAACAACAGTTTCAAGTTTTCCGCTTGAATGGAAATAACCGTGTGATCCGGATGATATTTGAACCAAAGCCAATGCCTTGCACACGACACAGATACCAAGGGAGACATTACTGCTAGTCCTCAACTGGAAGACGTGATTTCTTTGTGATCACAGGCACAATTTTGTCAAAGCTTGGGTGTGTGACGTCAAAAGCAACCACTTCTCCACAAATTTTCAGCTTGTCGAGGAAACCCAAACCAGATTCGTTAAAATGCCACAGCCACTTGAAACTTAGGGGTGTGCACTCTTCTTCATTTTATGGAAGAATTTTTCTATTTCCCGGTTTGTTGTTCAAGAATTTTTTTTGGCCATTTGAAGATTTCTCGTTGGTTTAAATCACCAATTCTTTTGCCATTGGCTCCAGTCGAAGCGTGAGCAATAGTAGTCTCGCGGAACCACTTAGTGACGACCGCTAGCATCCAAAACGGCTCTGTCCTAGGCAGACCGATCGCTTGATGCGAGGTTGTGGTCGAGTCTAGCCGACCCCTGGTTTAGAATGTTGGCGCACAATCCGGCGTGAGCTGGCCTCGGTAGTCGCTGGCACGATAGATGGCTTTGCAGTGGCAACGACGGAAGGCGTGGTGCCGCGGGAAGAGCCATTCAGCACGCCGCCTTCAGCCATACCAAATGGGCACCCCGTCGTGTGATTCGTGCTCCCGCAAGTATGGCAGTGTCAAGCAGTGGGGAGGAGGGTCCACATTGACGTGGGCGAAGGGGGTTGTGCTTGGCTGAGGCACGCCCAATACCTGCGTTCGGTAAACGACTTGGGCAGTGCTGGTGCTGCATTGCATTGGCCCCGGGCATACAGTGCCGCATGCGGTGACACACAACCAGCAAGATACACGAGGGGTATGGACCGCATGCATTGGGCCCCTGATTCCGTTCCGCTCTGTAGCCTAGGCTGATGCAGGGTGAACCGCAGTCATTGGTGGGGGTGAACCGCAGTCATTAAGAAAAGGCCGTATCCGGGACAAGTGGGTGTGGGGGGAGGGGGCAAGTGCCATGCGTGGAAGTTGGCCCATGCACCGTGTTGGTGCGGCACTTCTTGGGGGATTGCCGTCCTTCGAGTGTCTGCGCCCTGTCCACTTTGTGGACGCGTGCCCCTTCCACGCCTGCACAGATGCTCAATGCGCGGTTCGTGAGGCAATGCATGCGCAGCAGCAACCTGTGCTTCGAGGGGAGCGGGGTGGTGGCATGCTACAAAGGCGTCGACCGTGACCATGAGCACCTCAGAGGTATGCAGTCCGGGTCCGGGGGTCGCCAACAATTGGGGGACCATTGGGTGTTCATTTGGCGGTGGGTGGGGGGGGGGGGGGGCTCCCGTGCCACTCAGCTCGCCGTGCAGGGGGGGCAATAATGCCCCCCAAACTGGGGTTGGGTTGGGCAGGAGGATCCAATTGACAGGGGCCGTTATTTCCAATTTGGCGCCAAAGGCGATTGGTGGCCTGTGTGGTCGCTGGGCCTCGTACGAGAGGCACCGTTCTGACGGCCGACAGGTTGTGTTTGGCCGCCAGAGGCACCCCAGGGCCTGGCACAGGGCCAGCCCAAGGATGAAGGTGGTGCATGGGCCAAACGTAACCCCCCCCCCCCCTCACAAGAACGGCCCTGTTGCGTCTCTGCACAGCCCTCTGTATCACGTGTGGCATGCTGCACACAACGTCCCATTGGATGCATCGAACGTGGGATGCCCTGTCCACTGCTGCGCATCACTATGGGTTGCTGCTGGCATCGATGAGAGGCAAGCCCCATGCAGGTGGTGACTGGCACGCCAGTGGTGAATTATGGCCGCCCAACGCCCATGCACTGCGGCAGGTGCCCTCCATACGCCGTCAGCGTGGAGGCTGAGACCCCAACAAGGCGGCAAGGTCCTCGTGCCGCACCCCCATGCAGGGCGCCTTCCTTGTCCCTGTTACCAAAAAAAAACCCAATTCGTAACAAAAAAAAAAGCCATAATTTGCCACAAAAAAAACCTAAGACCACGCAACCGGTTGCCCAACGCTTTGGACGACCCTGCCACACTTGGCACCTGCACATAATCGGACAACAAGCACAAGGCACAAAAGCGCGTAACAGACACCCACATAGATAGAGGTCACTGAGCAATTGTAATTTTTCTCCCAACAAGAAACCCCAATTCCCCCCCCCCGTGTTTTTGTCAGAAAACCCCCCACCAGCGAACAAGGTTTACAGAAAAAACCCAAATCTTATCAAAAACCCCCCAATATTACCAAACAAAACCCAACCAAAAATTGTACCCCAAACCCCCCCCGTTTCTTACCAAAAAAACCCCAATTTTTGCGAAGCTTTTCCCTATGCCCAAGGCACCACATATCTCGACCCATTGTAGGGGCATCCGGTTCTCGTGCAGTACCACGAAGATCCTGAGTGGTCCCCCAACATTGATGCCTCAGAAAGCTGCGTAACATTGGACCCCTCAGTGCCACTCTTTCCTGACCTTCATGAAGGCGACAGGTCTCCCCATCTCGTTCTCTCTCTCTCTCTCTCTCTTTGCCGCCGCCCTTTGTCCATCGAAAACGGATCACCCCCCAAACCCCACACCAGTGGGACTGGAGCTCCGGCGGCGACACTAGGTCAAAGGCCCATGGCCGAATCAGTCACTAATCCGTAACACTCCAGGTGTTTTGTAGCCCAAGGCGTCACATTTTCTGATGAAAAGGACCACGTTTACACCCAGTCAGGAGGACAATGCGAGGGGCCAAGTAGCCCCGTCCAATGTAGCCTTCATGGCAACCCCCACCCCAGCCCGTTGAAGATGTAACCCAGGTATGGAAAAAAGTGTAACCCGTATACTTTTGTTTTGCTGTAACCCGCGTATGGAAAAAAGTAAGGGGATACAAAGTACTTTGTTGTTGGTGTAACCCGCATACACTTTTCTTTTCAATGTAACCAGCTTTTTTTTCCCACGAAAGAAGTTGGATAACAAGAACAACCCAGCAACAGCCATTGCTACCGGAGGAGGTGAGGCGTATAGCCCCCGGGGACATTTTGGGTACCTCCGGCATGGGTAAAGCAATGGAGCCGTGGCATGAAGGGTGACTTGCAGGGGAATTGATACTCATTGCCCGAAGATGGCGGAAATAAATAACGAATCTCGGAACAACACCAAGGATGCATGCAATACTACAAGGAGTTGCAAAATACCCTCTTGTAGATAAGCCAAGACTTGGTGTCGGTAGACTTAGGCTTGGCACCAGGACTCGAGTTCCGTTGACAAGCACTATAAGTATCCGTTTTGGGCTGCGGGGTGAGCTTGTCAATGAAGAGTTTGTCATGCCCCAACTGACCAGTTGCGCCTTTAGGATAGGCCTCAGGCTCCACGGATCTCTACCCGTTGAAGGGTATCTTCCGCATTGGTAGCATTGGACTTGCCTGAGGAGGAGGGGTCTGATCCCGAGGCTCGGAGGCTTGGGCACTCACAAGCTTTATTGGTCCTTGTACTTATGGCATGCAAGAGGGCATGCTACCCTGTGGTATATAAAAACTTTCTGAATGGTAGTCCGCTTAGCCCACTTTACAAGCCTCGGGAGGGGGGCTCTATGGACCTCTCCCCTCCGCCCCCCCCCCCCCGGCATCCCCTGCATTTGAAGGCTGGTCCACAGTCTCTCCCTCAGCTTCTTCTGGGGGATACTGTGGGGGGAGGGCATGTAGCCCTGCTGGATGATCATGTCAAACAGTGTGTGCAGTGCAGACAATCCTCCCCCGATCCTTGGGATAGCAGAAACAACTTTTGTCAGAGAAGGGGCCTAGGATCCCCTTGAAATCTTGGGGGCGGGGGGGTTGGCAGTTAACAATGTCCACCCGAAAACTGTCATAAAGCACTTTCG
The DNA here is from genome assembly GCA_964036045.1 of Eutreptiella sp. 'Long Island Sound 2002'. Lineage (NCBI taxonomy): Eukaryota > Euglenozoa > Euglenophyceae > Eutreptiales > Eutreptiaceae > Eutreptiella > Eutreptiella sp. 'Long Island Sound 2002'. Next base: position 37,285,536 of record OZ038391.1, on the reverse strand, counting down.
ACAGGCCAATGAATGACTAAAGAAAAAATGATGCTGGCATGCTAGCACCATGGGTTGGAGCATCCACAAGGAAACTAAACGCCTCGACTGGGCAAGTGAAGCCAACAAGATATCCTTCGATTTTTATTTCTGTGTAGGAACTCACCAATCTGGTACAGTTTTCACTGTTACGAGATGACATTGTGCTGGCGGGGGGAGGGGGGGGCTATTTCCATGGGCGGCCCGTTCAGCGTTCACTCCGCCGATTTGCACTGTGTCTGGTTGTGTGAAAAGCTCAGAGCCCTCATGCGCCGCTTGGGTGATCTCAGCGTCGCTGACACAGGTATTTTACAATGGCTCTTGCCCTTAGGAAACCTTGTTGCCTTACAGCAGTTTAGCGACAATGTCATGGTGGCCCCCAAAGCCCCAACGCCCCATGAAACTATCTATCAGGTATGTTTAGCACTCGAGTCCATCTGGAACCTGCGGGTCTTGTGTCCTGACTGTGACAAGAACCCAGAAGCTGTCTGCCATGGACGGTGCATGCGCCCGTCGGTCCAATGTATGGGCGTGTACATTTATGTTTGCGGTGGCTTGTGTGTTGCACACCCCAATGCGTTGGATGCCATGTGGCAACTCAAGTATTGAGTGCCGCTACAGAGCCATTGGGCCGCCTCTGCACGTCACACCACAAACAGTTTCCTCTTTGCCTTTTCGAACACCCTGCCTTTCCTCCATTCGAGGGTGGCCTTTCTTCTTTCATGTCTTGCCTGTCAGCAGGTGGCTGCCTTCTCTGGTTATCACAGACCTGCAGTGCACGCTTCTGTACACGCTGCAATGCACAGCATACTGGCCGGGAAAGAGTGGAATGTCCATGTTCCTGTAGTGGGTCACTTTTATTTGGCCTCGGCTGCCTCAAATACTTTCCGACACAGTGCACTTTTGCTGAGCATGCTCTCTTCGTGTTCTTTGTGCACACGGTCGGTGCACACGCATCTGCTACCCGTAGTGGGCCCAGAAAGGGGCTCTTTGGGCCAGTTCTATGTAAAAGTTCTTGTCCGTTTGCGGTGCATCACACAAGGGATGGAAGAATTTACCAATATGGTAGGTAATCTGCACAGATTTAGGCAAGTCGCACAGGTCTCCAGATGGTCATTGTTAATTCTCAGAGGGTTCCGGATGACGACTGATAATTCTTGGAGTATTGTCAATGACCGTTGTCAATTGTTGGAAGGTTTTGGACGACTGCTGTGAACTCACGGACACTTGTACATACAGAAGGCAGGCCCACGAGAACACAGGCGGAAGCACCAGGACAGTCACCTAGCAAAAACCTGGACACTGTGCCAATGAACTCGTCGGAGAACAATGGCTGCAGGTGTCGGTGGCGGGGACATCCAGCTCAACCTACCAACCATTTGATGCCAAGGAGTGCAGAAATGCCAACTATAGTCCTCGGAGAGTGCAGAATCATAACCCCAGAGCGTAGGAATACCCCGGGAGTGCAACAGTACCCCCAGGCTTCTGCAGCCTGCCCAAAGAGCCCAACCCAAGGGAGGGGGGGATGCCCAAGGGGCTCCCCCCCCCCCAAAAAAAATTATGTTTTCGCCCACCCTGCTCCTGTACGTCTCCATACCATGAAGTGCATCATGCAGTGCCAAGTACACCGATTGTACCACTGCCTGGCATACAAACTGCCCTCTTGTTGGCACTGTGTATGTGCCTCCCTGGGCTTGGTCACCTCAACGAATGCATTGGGGTTGGAAACCCACAACATCTGCCCATAACCCCCCCCCCCCCTGCCAGGGGGGTCCTTAGGGAACTAGATTTTTTTTTCTGTTAACGACCGCCCTTAGGGACCGCCCCAAGGGACCACCAACCGCCACCAACCGCCACCGCCGCCAACCGCCAGCAGCGACCAACCGCCAAACGCCAACCACTGCCAACCGCCACCAACCACCAATCACCAACCGCTGCCAAGCACCACGAACCGCCACCAACCGCCAATTACCAACCGCCAACCGCCAATCGCTACCAACCGCCAACCGCCAATCGCCACCAACCATGGTTGAACATATGAGCTACACGCGGTCTTTTTGCAAAACTGCCGTTCAGGAACACTTTCCTTTTTTTTTTCCTCTTAAGGACACCCCTGCCCCCTCTGGTCATTGAATCCCGTGTGGAGTCAGTGAGGGGAGCGGGGGAAAGGGACCTCTGGGCACGCCACCATTAGTGATGTGCCATCAGGTAGAGATTGGTGGTGTGTGGAACCTGTTGCCTGGTATTTCAGGGGGTTGAAGGGGCAATACACATAGGGCTGCGCACCGAATGCCCATCCTCCGTCGCACCGCACGTCCCTACCACTGCTCCACTTCCTGAAGAAGGCTTTCACCCGGGGCCTCTGCCCCCACCCCCCACCCATTGGGGCCCCAGGTGGGAACACCGTCGGGCTTGTAGGAGGAACCCCCCCCCCCCCAGTGATGCATTGGAACGGCCGTGCACCGTAGGATGAGGGGGGGTACCCCCCGTGGACCCCCCCCCTAGACCCCCCTCCCCTTCCCTCCCCCCCTTCTAATACATCCCTGCCCCCCCCCCTGCTGTAGGTGCGTGGAATACCCCGGCGCAGAGGGTGTGGCAACGACATCCTGACCCCGGCCAGCCTCTCCTCCTCCCATCCACTGCCTCACCCCCTCCGCCCTGCACAGGCCCCTCTGATGCACATCACCGCCGTCGGACACGGATGTGCAGACCCCATGGTCCCCGCAGCTCAACACCGTCCACGGCACTCTGCAGCCTGCCGCGGCGCTCTCGGCGGACAAGTCTTACCTGAGCAGCCCGTGTCAGGGGCAGGGGCAGGCCCTCGAATTCCAGGCCTAGGTCTGAAGCAGCGCGTTGCTGGAAATGGAGACTGCCTGAGGGGGACGCCCCCCCCCCCTCCCGGAGATGCGGAGTTGTTAGTGGGGGGGTCTGACACCCCCCACCCCCCCTCGGACCCCCCCTCTTAAGTGATTGCGCAAATTTTTCTCCGGGTCTTCGGCCAATCAACAATTTTCTCTGGCGCCTTTGGCGCAATTCAGTTCAGGCCAAAAATTTCCTCAGCGCCTCTCACAACTCAGGGTCTCCTGGAGGGGGGGAGGGGTCCCCCACAGCCCCCCCGCCTTTGGACCCCCCCCCCCTGGCCGCACCCGCTACACGCTACCCCACATGCATGGGCAGGAATATATCTGCCTGCCCCCCGGAGCCCCCACATGCACGAATTTCTTCACGCCCCCCACCCCCCGCCTTTCCCCCACCGCAGCCAAGCTTCGGCCGTCTAGTGCCCTGGAGGCACTCCTCCACATCTTTGGTACCGCCCCCCTCCAACCCCCAGCCCCCCCCTGCACAGCCCTGCCTGCATGTTCGGACGTTCCGCACACACACACACACACACACACAAAGCGACGGAGACCCAAGTCACCATGCCCCCCCTCCCCCCCCCGCCCCGCGGCCCTGCGAGATGATGGGAGAGGGAGAGCCAGAGCATGTCAGCCGACTTCTGTTTGGTGCAGAGCACGGGAGAGCTTCCACGGAAATAACATAAGTACGTCGGCTTAGAGGTTCTGACTTTATGACCGCAGAGAACAGGCAGTCCAATAAGGTACACACTCAGGTGTACACTTCGGTAAGCCAATCTCAGCAAGCAGTCAAACATGGGTCTCCCTCGTTAATAGCACAGAGCACACACACACACACACACACACACACACACACACACACACACACACACACACACGAACACCCTCCGCTCACCGCTGGGGGCCGCCGCAGCCGTCCAACGAAGGGGTCGTGGACGACGTCCCGGGCCTCGGAGCCAAAGGGCTGCCTTGGCCCATATCATGCCCAAGGCCGACGTGTTGGGGGCTGCAGATGCCAAGGGTCCGGGCTGCACCCGCCTTTGCACTTCGGGGGGCGTGGGCCCACGCCCCCCCCCCCCCTGCGACCTGCCGCCTGGCACGCCGTTAGATACGCCCGCCCCCCCCTGCGACCTGCCGCCTGGCACGCCGTTAGATACGCCCCCCCCCCCCCCTGCGAGCTGCCGCCTGGCACGCCGTTACATACGCCCCCCCCCCCCTCCTGCAACCTGCCGCCTGGCACGCCGTTAGATACGCCCCCCCCCCCCTGTGACCTACCGCCTGGCACGCCGTTAGATATGCCCCCCCCCCCCTGCGACCTGCCGCCTGGCACGCCGTTAGATACGCCCCCCCCCCCTGTGACCTGCCGCCTGGCACGCCGTTAGATACACCCCCCCCCCTGCGGCCTGCCGCCTGGCACGCCGTTAGATACGCCCCCCCCCCCTGCAACCTGCCGCCTGGCACGCCGTTAGATACGCCCCCCCCCCCCTCCTGCGACCTGCCGCCTGTCACGCCGTTAGATATGCCCCCCCCCCCTTGTGACCTGCCGCCTGGCACGCCGTTAGATACGCCCCCCCCCCCCCTGCGAGCTGCCGCCTGGCACGCCGTTAGATACGCCCCCCCCCCCTCCTGCGACCTGCCGCCTGGCACGCCGTTAGATACGCCCCCCCCCCCCCTTGCGACCTGCCGCCTGGCACGCCGTTAGATACCCCCCCCCCCCCCTGCGAGCTGCCGACTGGCACGCCGTTAGATACGCCCCCCCCCGTGACCTGCCGCCTAGCACGCCGTTAGATACGCCCCCCCCCCCTGCGACCTGCCGCCTGGCACGCCGTTAGATACGCCCCCCCCCCCCCTGCGAGCTGCCGCCTGGCACGCCGTTAGATACGCCCCCCCCCCTCCTGCGACCTGCCGCCTGGCACGCCGTTAGATACGCCCCCCCCCCCCCTTGCGACCTGCCGCCTGGCACGCCGTTAGATACCCCCCCCCCCTGCGAGCTGCCGCCTGGCACGCCGTTAGATACGCCCCCCCCGTGACCTGCCGCCTGGCACGCCGTTAGATACACCCCCCCCCCCGCGACCTGCCGCCTGGCACGCCGTTAGATACGCCCCCCCCCCCTGCAACCGGCCGCCTGGCACGCCGTTAGATACGCCCCCCCCCCTCCTGCGACCTGCCGCCTGGCACGCCGTTAGATACGCCCCCCCCCCCTGCGAGCTGCCGCCTGGCACGCCGTTAGATATGCCCCCCCCCCAGCGACCTGCCGCCTGGCACGCCGTTAGATACGCCCCCCCCCCTGTGACCTGCCGCCTGGCACGCCGTTAGATACGCCCCCCCCCCCCCTGCGAGCTGCCGCCTGGCACGCCGTTAGATAAGCCCCCCCCTCCTGCGACCTGCCGCCTGGCACGCCGTTAGATACGCCCCCCCCCCCCCTGCGACCTGCCCGAGTCAGGCCGGCCACTGCCGCCACCCGCCCCGGGCGCCCCCTGGGGTCAGAGGTGCAGCCTGTGAGGGGCAGACGCCCCACTGCCACACCAAGTGTACCCCCCCCCCCCGCCCCGCCGCACCCCACCCCCCAGCCATGCCCTCCTCCTCCCGAGCACGTCCGCCGGCGATCCGACGGTGCTGCCCCCTCCTGGCCTCCCTCCCAGCACGTCTGCCGGCGATCCGACGGTGTTGTCCCTCCCCCATCTCCCTCCAGGCACGTCCGCCGGCGACCCAGCCTCTCTCCTCCCTGCTTCTTTCTTTCCAGGCGGAGCATCCTCCCCCGGGCGGTAGGGGAGGACTTGACGTCGCCAACTAGGGGAACCAGGGGCCCCGAAAGTGCCCGGCAGGTGGTCCCCCCCCTCCTCTGCCCCCCTTCAAAGCCCAACACTTGCAAGAGGGGCCCTACCTCCTAAAACCCCTCGCTCCCACCGTTTCCCCCCTTGCACGGCGTACTGGGCAGCCCCACGGCCGCTCTGGCGGACCAACCCCGCCCCTCCCCTGCACCAACCCTATACCCCTGGCCCCCCATACTGATCCCAGGCCGTGTGGCCCAGCTGTAACTCAGTGCACTGCCGCATGGCGTGTCCTGGGTTTGAATCCCCCTCCTGGCATGTCAGTCGGCGCTCCGACGGTGCTTTCTGCTCCCAATTTCCCCCCCTCCTCTGCCCCCCCCCCTCAAAGCCCCACGCTTGCGCGAGGGGCCCTACCTTCTCAGACCCCATGCTCCCACCATTTCACCCCCTGTACAGAGTAATGGGCGGCCCCACAGCCGCTCTGGCAGACCAACCTCGCCCCTCCCCTGCACCAACCCTATACCCCTGGCCCCCCATGCTGATCCCTGGCCGTGTGGCCCAGCTGTAACCCAGTACACTGCCGCATGGCGTGTCCTGGGTTCGGATCCCCCTCCTGGCATGTCAGTCGGCGCTCCGACGGTGCTTTCTGCTCCCAATTTCCCCCCCTCCTCTGCCCCCCCCCCAAAGCCCCACGCTTGCGCGAGAGGCCCTACCTTCTCAAACCCCATGCTCCCACCATTTCACCCCTTGTACAGAGTAATGGGCGGCCCCACGGCCGCTCTGGCGGACCAACCTCGCCCCTCCCCTGCACCAACCCTATACCCCTGGCCCCCCATACTGATCCCTGGCCCCCCATACTGATCCCTGGCCGTGTGGCCCAGCTGTAACTCAGTGCACTGCCGCCTGACGTGTCCTGGGTTCGAATCCCCCTCCTGGCATGTCGGTCGGCGCTCCGACGGTGCTTTCTGCTCCCAGTTTCCCCCCCTCCTCTGCCCCCCCCCCCCAAAGCCCAACGCTTGCCCCCTGGGGTCAGAGGTGCAGCCTGTGAGGGGCAGACGCACCACTGCCACACCAAGTGTACCCCCCACCCCCCGCCCCGCCGCACCCCACCCCCCAGCCCTGCCCTCCTCCTCCCCAGCACGTCCGCCGGCGATCCGACGGTGCTGTCCCCACCGGGCCACCCTCCATGCACGTCCGCCGGCGACCTCTCTCTCCTCCTGCTTCTTTCTTTCCAGGCGGAGCATCCTCCCCCGGGCGGTAGGGGAGGACTTGACGTCACCTACCAGGGGAACCCTCTGCCCCCCCCCCCCCCCAAAGCCCAGCACTTGCACGAGAGGCCCTACCTTCTCAAACCCCTCGCTCCCACCATTTCCTCCCTTGTACAGCGCACTGGTCGGCCCCACGGCCGCCCTGGCAGACCAACCTCGCCCCTCCCCTGCACCAACCCTGTACCCCTGGCCCTCCGTACAGATCGCTGGCCGTGTGGCCCAGCGGTATCTCAGTACACTGCCGCATGGCGTGTCCTAGGTTCGAATCCTCCTCCTGGCATGTCAGTCGGCGCTCCGACGGTGCTTTCTGCTCCCCGTTTCTTCCTTTCCAGGCGGAGCATCCTCCCCCGGGCGGTAGGGGAGGACTTGACGTCGCCAACCAGGGGAACCGGGGCCCCAAAAGTACCCGGCAGGTGGTCCCCCCCCTCCTCTGCCCCCCCCCAAAGCCCAAGCCCAACACTTGCGCGAGAGGCCCTACCTTCTCGAACCCCGTGCTCCCACCATTACACCCCTTGTACACAGTAATGGGCGGCCCCACGGCCGCTCTGGAAGGCCAACCTCGCCCCTCCCCTACACCAACCCTGTACCCCTGGCCCTCCATGCAGATCGCTGGCCGTGTGGCCCAGCGGCATCTCAGCACACCGCCGCATGGCGTGTCCTAGGTTCGAATCCCCCTCCTGGCATGTCAGTCGGCGCTCCGACGGTGCTTTCTGCTCCCCGTTTCTTCCTTTCCAGGCGGAGCATCCTCCCCCGAGCGGTAGGGGAGGACTTGACGTCGCCAACCAGGGGAACCGGGGCCCCGAAAGTACCCGGCAGGTGGTCCCCCCCCTCCTCTGCCCCCCCCCCATAGCCCAGCACTTGCGCGAGAGGCCCTACCTTCTCAAACCCCATGCTCCCACCATTACACCCCTTGTACACAGTAATGGGCGGCCCCACGGCCGCTCTGGCAGAACAACCTCGCCCCTCCCCTGCACCAGCCCTATGCCCCTGGCCCTCCATGCAGCTCGCTGGCCGTGTGGCCCAGCGGTATCTCAGTACACTGCCGCATGGCGTGTCCTGGGTTCGAATCCCCCTCCTGGCATGTCAGTCGGCGCTCCGACGGTGCTGTCACCTCCTGGCCACCCTACCAGCACGTCCGCCGGCGATCCGACGGTGCTGTCCCCTACTAGCCTCCCTCCCAGCACGTCCGCCGGCGATCCGACGGTGCTGTCCCTCCCCTATCACCCTCCATGCACGTCCGCCGGCGACCCAGCCTCTCTCTTCGTGCTTCTTTCTTTCCACGCGGAGCATCCTCCCCCGGGCGGTAGGGGAGGACTTGACGTCACCAACCAGGGGAACCGGGGCCCCAAAAGTACCCGGCAGGTGGTCCCCCCCCTCCTCTGCCCCCCCCCAAAGCCCAGCACTTGCACGAGAGGCCCTACCTTCTCAAACCCCATGCTCCCACCATTCACCCCTTGTGCAGGGTAATGGGCGGCCCACGGCCGCTCTGGAAGGCCAACCTCGCCCCTCCCCTGCACCAGCCCTATGCCCCTGGCCCTCCATGCAGATCGCTGGCCGTGTGGCCCAGCGGTATCTCAGTACACTGCCGCATGGCGTGTCCTGGGTGCGAGTCCCCCTCCTGGCATGTCAGTCGGCGCTCCGACGGTGCTTTCTGCTCCCGGTTTCTTCCTTTCCAGGCGGAGCATCCTCCCCCGGGCGGTAGGGGAGGACTTGACGTCGCCAACCAGGGGAACCGGGGCCCCAAAAGTACCCGGCAGGTGGTCCCCCCCCTCCTCTGCCCCCCCCCCAAAGCACAGCACTTGAGCGCGAGGCCCTACCTTCTCAAACCTCATGCTCCCACCATTCACCCCTTGTGCAGGGTAATGGGCGGCCCACGGCCGCTCTGGCAGACCAACCTCGCCCCTCCCCTGCACCAGCCCTATGCCCCTGGCCCTCCATGCAGATCGCTGGCCGTGTGGCCCAGCGGTATCTCAGTACACTGCCGCATGGCGTGTCCTGGGTGCAGTCCCCCTCCTGGCATGTCAGTCGGCGCTCCGACGGTGCTTTCTGCTCCCCGTGTCTTTCTTTCCAGGCGGGGCATCCTCCCCCGAGCGGTAGGGGAGGACTTGACGGCGCCAAACAGGGGGACCGGGGCCCCGAAATTACCAGGCTTCCCTTCTCCGTCCCCCCTTCTCTACCCCCCCCCCCCCCAGCGCTCGCGCGCCCTCTACCTACCCCCCGGCCTGCACCGGCACACGCACGACCGCACTAGGAGGTGTATGCCCCGCTCCCAGGCCGCATGGTGTGGGGGTGAGTGAGGCGCGCCTGAGCCGAACTTCCCCAATGAGCGGCACTCCGTGGGCCCCTAAGGCCCTCTTCGGATCGGGAAGACAAGCCCAAAGCCCAAAGCCCCCTGCGACCTGCCGCCTGGCACGCCGTTAGATACGCCCCCCCCCCCCCTGTGACCTGCCGCCTGGCACGCCGTTAGATACGCCCCCCCCCCCCCCCCCCTACGAGCTGCCGCCTGGCACGCCGTTAGATACGCCCCCCCCCCCCGCAACCTGCCGCCTGGCACGCCGTTAGATACGCCCCCCCCCCCCCCCTGCGAGCTGCCGCCTGGCACGCCGTTAGATACGCCCCCCCCCCCTTGCGACCTGCCGCCTGGCACGCCGTTAGATACGCCCCCCCCCCCGCAACCTGCCGCCTGGCACGCCGTTAGATACGCCCCCCCCCCGCGACCTGCCGCCTGGCACGCCGTTAGATACGCCCCCCCCCCCCTGCGACCTGCCGCCTGGCACGCCGTTAGATACGCCCCCCCCCCCTTTGCGACCTGCCGCTTGGCACGCCGTTAGATACGCCCCCCCCCCCCTGTGACCTGCCGCCTGGCACGCCGTTAGATACGCCCCCCCCCCCCCCTCCCTCTCTCCCCCTTTCCTCTCATCCATCCCCCACCACTGCCCTATCCCATGCTCGTACAAAGCCCCTCCCGTGAAGGGCACAGCGCCTGCGCGGCCATGGCCCTGCACTGCCCGGAGCGGGAGGACTGGAGGCCGGTGCGGCCCGTACCCCACATTGGCAGCAGCGACAACTCTTGGTAGCGTGTTTTGGTGTTTTTTTGCCTCCCCCGTCCCCTTGTCCCCCCCCCCCCCTCTGTCTCTGTTCCTTCTCCCTCTGCTCTCCCCTCCTCGTCTTTTTGTTTCCCCAGGAAGTGGGGTGCCGCCCCCGCTGTGTGGGACATTGTTGAGGGGATGGCCGGGGGGGCGGGGGGTGGTGCCTGGCGCGAAAGAAGATGGAGGGGAACGTGCATTCACCGGAGAGCAAGGCACCGGCACGTTGCGCAGGGTCTGCCATGCCAACAGACTGCGAAGGGGCTGATGGTGCCATGGATGGCAGGCGGCGCGCAACGGTCCGAGACCCCGTGGGTCTGGGGTCACTGAAGGCGCCCCAGGCAACGACGCCGTCCCCGTCCGGTGTGACGCGCGACTGCAGAGACTGCACCACAGCAAAAGCCACGTGCTGCTGCCGCTGGAGTGCACTGCGCCGTGAAACAGCGGGCGGGGCCCTGGGACGGGGTGTGTGCGGTGCCTCTTTGGGCTGTATGGGGCGTGGGTCTGAGTGCCGTTGTGTATACCAATGCAATGCAGTCTTCAGAAGCCCCTCCTTCGCCATCCCCCCCCCCCGATTTCCAGCCGCTCGTATCACGGGCCCGGCACCGTCCCGTTGCAGTGTCCCTCTGGGCTTGCGGGGCGCCCGAGAGCGGCAGTCCCCGCGGTCCATTCGGGGGGGAGGGGGCTGGGGGGGTGACGTGGGACCGCCCCGTCGAACCCCCCCGCCCCCCGTGGGGGACGGGGGGATGCCGCAGCGCGGCGGGGGGCACTGGAGGTGGGACTCGGTGGAGGGCGTGGGCCTGGACAGGGGCCCAGGACGGTCCGGCTGGGCCACACGGTTATCCCCGTCCCCGTCACCCCCGGGGCCCAGGACCTGCATCCCGCCCTCGAGTGTGCGACCGGCCCCCGCGGCGCTCGGCGCAGGAGTCGGTAGGGCACGGTCCCGCGGTGTGGCAGGTCCCGTGAGGGGGGGGGGGTGAGGGAGCGGGGGCAGGGCTGTATTAGAATGGCTGACAACCAGAGGAGGAGCCCCCCCCCCCCCCTCCTCGCCCTCCACTGTTTGGGGCTGACAAGACAACAAAAACCACAAAAATTTTGCTCCGGCACCTTCGGTGCCATACCATTGACAACCCCCGGCCAGACCCCCCCGGCCAGACCCCCTCCCCCCTCCCCCCACCACTCAAGCCCCCCCCCCCTCTCTTCCAATACAGCCTTGGGCAGCGGAATTTATGGTCTGGTGCAGGGTCCTGCCCATGCCATGCCCTTGGAGCCTGTGGGAGTTGAGGCAGGGCGGTCTTCTTCCCCTTGCCCCCCCATCCCCCCCCTCGAGGGCCAGACGGAATGCGGGCGACGGGCGGTGATCGGGGGTGACGGATGCCTGCGGACTGGAGGCCGATCCTGATCGGAGCCCACGGCGGGGGTCACGGCATGTGCCTGTTTGGGGCAGGGACGCCCCGAGTCCGGGGAGTTCGGTATCGCACGCCCCCCTTCGACAGGGTGCAGACCGCCCCCCTCCCCCCCTTCCCCACCACCCTCCCTCCCGCTGAGGCTCGCAATTCCGGCGGAACGACGGCCCTGACCGCACAGTGCGCCCGGTGGTGTGCACGCGTCACGCATGACGCCCTGTGTCTCGGAGACGGTGGGGGTATGCCCTGACAGGTTGGGGACTGCAGATGGCCACACACCGGGGGCTGGGGGGTCTGCCGTTGTGTCTCCGGTGGGCTGGAACGGGCCTTGGGCTCGTCGTACAAAACGAGGGTTCGGCAAAGGGATTGCACCAACGGCTCTCTGCATCCTGTGCCCGATGTAGACTGCCGGTTATGTGTTCCTGCGCAGGGACGTATTAGAACGGCGGGGGACCCCGGAGGAGGGGTCCCCCCCCCACCTCCTCCCCAACCAGGTTTGGTATAGAGAAGAAACATGCATTTATGCCTTGCTGTGGAGTGCATTACTTCTGGTTTGCATTGGTCTGGTTTTTAAATAGGTCACCCCCCCCCCCCTCCTCCCCTTCCAGGGGTTGGGGCTACCAGGACATTGCACACCAATAAACAATGAGAACCACCAAATTTTTTGCTTCGGTGCTTTCGGCGCCATCTACCTTGGGGGACCCCAGGAGGAGGGGGGCAGCCAGAACCCCCCCCTCCTCTCTTCCAATACATCCCTGCCCCTTGCGTGTGTCGGGTGCGCGACAGCGCGCTCCAGGGCAATGGTGTGGTGTGCTGAGGCCGGAGGTTAACGTGAGAGGGTGCTGTCCACGTATATTACGCGGGCCTGCGGGACGCAGCCAGGGAAGCCAGTGGCGGTTGGCCAACAGCCGGGGGGTTGGCGATGGACCGCCGGCCGTTGCAACCCGCCCCGCGGCCCTCGCGCTCGGACTGATGGCTGTTGGTGGTTGTTAAATGCCGGTTGATGGTTCCCCACCACCTCTGCCCACGGGTCCCCTGACCCTGCCCATCCGTCCAGCCTGTCCTGCAGGCCCCCCCGCCTGAGGGTCTCGTGCTGTGCACCGTAGTACAGTCGTGGGGTGGGGGTCGGCACAGACGGCGTTCCACGGCCCCAGGGCCCGTGGGTCCCGTCTTTCTGTACTGCATTGCTGGGGGGTCACATGTACACCAGCCCGCCTCCTTGGCAACCCGTGCCTGCATTTAGGCGCATACCCAACTGTTCGGAGGTGCCCGACAACCCCCCCCCCCCCTCTGTCAAACCATGGCAAGTGTGTACTGGCGCGAACCCCCCCCCCCCCCTCCGAGTTTCGGGAGATAGTGGGGGGTAGTTGGGGGGGTGGGTGGCAGTAGGACCGCGTCTGACGGCCCTTCCGTGGGCGCCTCGCACCACTTCCTGCGCACCACAACAAGCCCTGCGAGACTCAGCAGGTGTTGCAAAGAAGGTCGCCCCCCCGCCCGTTGGCCCACGGCCGACCTCCTCGTCCACATCTGCACAACAACCCACGACAAGTGCCTGTGAAAACACCGTCTTCCCACTCCGACACCCAACGACACAAAAGCCATCACCACTAAAGCGCCACCCAACCCGGAGATGCCATTTGGACCCCCTGTTCAGGTGTACAGGCCTACGACGCTGAGGCACGTGCCCACAGTGCACGTACCAGACCCCGTGGGCCCCCAGTGAAACTTGGACATCAACAGCGCACCCACTGTGGCGTGGCAAGCTCGCAGTTCTGCCTCCCACATCCCAAGAAGAAAAGGCGTTATGTGCTCTGTGGGGGGCTGCATGGTTGCTCACGCCGAAGGCTTGCCCTGCCGCGCCCCCTCTCCTGCTCCCCTTCGTAGACCTCATACCCGACGCAGTAGTGTACATGAGGCTGACCCCTGAATCGCTGTGGTACCGAGCTACAGGGCATCTATCATTGGAGGAGGGGGGGCATGAAAACAAAGCTGCGGGACTACCCTCCGCCCCAGTGTTGACACAGCGCTCGATCATGAGGGGGAGCCTATTGTTGTGCCGGTGGGACAATAGCCGCGATCGCCTGGCGATCCACATGGAAAGCCTGGATGGAGGGGGGGGGGTAGTTGTCGAGCCTATGGGCTATGCTCCATGATATGATTTCCTTCCAACCCCGCCCCACCAACCAGTTGACAATCTTTTCCGGGTGCTGGGAGGGGGGGCTCTGTACACCATCTACGCCCCCATGGGGACGTGTGTTTGTGGGTCTTGGACCTTATAATACAACCCACTCCCGCCTCTTCTCCACCGAACTTATCTGGTGGAGGAAGGCCGAGTGCATTGGCGACGGTATGCTCATCCTCCTGGTTGCCGAGCACCACCTAATGCGCGGTTCTTCTTCCGGACCCATGCACCTGAGGGTCTGATGGCTGCCGATGGACGGTTCACAAGGAGCAACGGCCACTGTGTTCTGGCCAATCGTGCAATTGACTGCTGTGCACGGTGGCCACGATTGAGCGCGCGAAACTACGCATTGGCGGAGGAAGGGAGGGCGGTCGCTTTGAGTGCGGTCCAACCTGAACTGATTGGTTGAAGCAAACAGCTCTCCCAAACCAATGGCCCGGATGGTTTGGAAATTCTTGGCTTTCTGCCATCATTCATTCTGCAAACTGCAGCACAGAACATGCGGATGAGTGTCAGCCACCAATTACTCGGCAGGATGTGATGATGTGTGCAGCAAAGTGCCTTTTTCATTTTCAACGGACCGCACAGCCCTTGATTTGGATCATGTCTATTTTGATAACCAGCATGGGCAGCTTGTCTACTTTGATAACCAGCATGGGCAGGTATTCCATCGTTTTACATCATGCAAAGGTTCGTCTCTGGAACCTGTGTTACTTTCAGACCATCAAGTTTGACAACAGATGTAGTGAAGCCTTCTGGGGTGGAGTGTAGGAGCCCCATGAAGATGAGGAAACGAGTGTGCGGAACCTGAGGTGAGGGCTGGCGATCAGTTTCCAATGATGCCCACCACATCTTGACAGCGCAGCCAGCGAAGCACATAGAGCTGTGGCATCAAATGTGGGGCCGCCGTTGTCCGCAGTTGCTGAAAAGCCAGGAGAGATGTGTGGGTCAGGGGGCTTCTGGTCTGCTGTTCCCCAGAATGCATCACCGCAAATGTGGCCAAGGCATAGAAGAGGGAAACGTGTGCATGCGCCATGTGTGTGACGCAAGGGGGGCGGCCTGTTCGAATTTCAGAACCCCCTCCCGGCCCGCCGGATTTAACCGGACTTGGGTTCGGCGGACCTATCGGCTCGGTGGACTTATCGGCTCGGTGGATCTTCGGCTGGCCGGAAGTCCGGTGTAATCCGTCACCCACCCTTTGTCTGTGGCCACCGCAGGAGTCATGTTATCCAAGGGGCCACAGGCAACGCGGTACACACAGAAGGCGGTGCACACACAAGGCGGAACACACAAAAGGCGGTCTGTGGCCACCGCAGGAGTCATGTTATTTAGGGGCCACAAGCAAGGCGGTACACACAAAAGGCGGTGCACACACAAGGCGGTGCACACACAAGGCGGAACACACAAAAAGCGGTCTGTGGCCACCGTAGGAGTCATGTTATTTAAGGGGCCACATTCAAGGCGGTACACATACAAGGCGGTGCACACACAAGGCAGAACCAGGGGTTGCCATAAGGACGCTCAGCCTTTTTTTTTTTTTACTAAGGCAGCCACTCTCTGATGTTTGATGGCTACCCACCAACCGCCATCGGTTACCCACCAACCGCCATCGGTTACACACCAACCGCCATCGGTTACCCACCAACCGCCATCAATTACCCACCAACCGCCATCGGTTACCCACCAACCGCCATCGGTTACCCACCAACTGCCATCGGTTACCCACCAACTGCCATCGGTTGCACACCAACCGCCATCGGTTACACACCAACCGCCATCGGTTACCCACCAACCGCCATCGGTTACCCACCAACCGCCATCAGTTACCCACCGGCCGCCATCATAGGGCGTATTGGACACTCCGAGTTTTTTTTTTTTAATTATGGCAACCCCTGGGCAGAACACACAAAAGACGGTCTGTGGCCACCGCAGGAGTCATGTTATTTAAGGGGCCACAGGCATGGCGGTACACACAGACGGCGGTGCACACACAAGGCGGAACACACAAAACGCGGTCTGTGGCCACCGCAGGAGTCATGTTATTTAGGGGCCACAAGCAAGGCGGTGCACACGGAACACAGTGCACACACAAGGCGGTGCACACACAAGGCGGAACACACAAAAGGCGGTTTGTGGCCACCGCAGGAGTCATGTTATTTAAGGGGCCGCAGGCAAGGCGGTACACACAGAAGGCGGTGCACACACAAGGCGGTGCACACAACGCTGAACACACAAAAGGCGGTCTATGGCCACCGCAGGAGTCTTGTTATTAGTATAGGGGAGGGGGGTTATTAGTAAATGGGGGTATTATTGCAAGGGGGGGTGACAGAGTAAACCGGACTTTCGGCCCGCCGATTCGGCCGGCCGAAAGTCCAGCCGGACTTTCGGCCATTTTTTCGGCTGAAAAAACGGGGGGGGGTGACAGATTAAACCGGATTTTTGGCCGGCCGAAAGTCCGCCGAGCCGATAAGTCCGCCGAACCCCAAGTCCGGTTTAATCCGGTGAGCCCCCCCCCCCCCCCTCCACACCCCCAAAGCTTTCGAACCCGTCTTTCTCGAATTTGAGATTTTGGGGGAAAGGATCGGCGCCAACGGCGCCGACTTTGTTTTTGTTGCCCTCCTGAAGGGGTATTTTGTTTTTTCCCCTATGTGTCTTTTCTCAAAATACTCAGAATTTGGTGGAGAATTCAAAAATGTTTGCAAAACACAGAAAACCTTTTGACCCGTGACCTGACCTCCGGGTCGGACCTTGGCTGATGGGAGCCTGAGCTAATGGGCAATTTTTGTCTGAAATTTTTTTTGCCCCATTTGTGTATGCTCAAAATGATCAGCGCGTCATGGGTATCATTTGGAGGTATTATGTTGGGGTACCCACTGACCCCCTTCTAGGGACCCCGGCGGCTGCCCAGCCGACCCACCTACCCCCCCTTCCCCCCTTCCCTCCCCCCCCTCCAGACCCCCAAAAGTTTTCGCACCTGGTCGGGGTCTAGAATTTGAACATGCCGCCCCCCTTGGTGTGACGGCCACATGAACTGGGGGGGGGGATTGCCCTGATATGGACAATTTGGGCACCCCAACAGGCAGCAACCGCAGAAAGTTGCAATGGCACAACAATAGGTGACATGTCTCGTATCTCATGGCACCTTCTCCTCGGCCAATGATTTGGTGACATACCCAAGTCAACCAGCACATCCTCTGAGGGCATATACAGACTTTAAGGGCATGCTTGTGTGTCCCATGGATCGTGGACTGATTTCCCATAGAACCCAGAGCCTTGTCTTTTTCAGTCGATGAACCCCCCCTCCCCTTCCAACACTGCATGCCATATTAACTGGAAGGGAGGTTGCTATTTCAGTCCCATATAAACCTTTGGTAAACCGCCGGAGAATACGTCTCTGTGCACTGCTTGCGGCAGTTCCGGCATAACCCGCCCTAAGCCCCCCACAGTTCCGCCATACCCCCCCCCCGGCCCCAACAGTTCCGGCATACACCCCCCCCGGCACCCAATTCTTCCGTGATACCCCCCCCCTCTAAGCACCCAAAAGTCCCAGCATACCCCCCTTGCATATCCCCCCCCTTTGCATCCAAAAGTTCCGACATACTCCCCCCGTGAGCACACAAAGTTTCCGCCATATCCCCCCCCCTTATCACACAAATCTTGTGCCATACCCCCCCCCCTTGACCATCCAAATACTTCCACCATACCCCCCCTTGAGCCCCTAGAAGTTCCGGCATACCCCCCCCCCTAAGCATCCGAAAATTCCGGCAACCCCCCCGCCCCCTGAGCACCGGAGCGTTCCGGCATACCCTCCTTGGGGGAACGTTAGCGTGCCAGGCGCGCGCCGGGCATCTTTTGTGACCTGTGCCCCATCGGTGGCCTTGTAGGGGGTGCACTAAGGGGGCGCACTTAGCGCAGTGTAGCTATTTGGGCATGTGGCTGTACTAGAGACCCATACTTTGAGATACTAGGAGCATCATGGTGACCCCTAGCGTAGGTTTTGACTTCTGATTTTGTCCCCTTTGTTGGGGACCACCGAGAATGTAGGGGTGACGTAGCATTTCCGCCCTCTTTTGGGCCTCAACCTTCCGGTGCTATTGAGGAAACGGGGACAATCTGTGAATCCACGCTTTGTTGCGTGGTCCCTCGAGTTGGGGTTAGGGATTCACAATCCACGCTTTTTTGCGTGGCCCCTCGAGTTGGGGTTGGGGACTCACAATCCACGCTTTGTTGCGTGGCCCCTCGAGTCGGGGTTAGGGACTAACCATCCACGCTTTTCTGCGTGGTGCCTCGAGTTGGGGTTAGGGACTCTCAATCCACGCTTTTTTTGCGCTTCCCCTCGATCTGGGGTTAGGAACTCACAATCCACGCTTTTTTGCGTGGCCTCTCGAGTTGGGATTAGCGACTCACAATCCACGCTTTTTTGCGTGGCCCGTTGAGTTTGGGTTAGGGTCTCTCAATCCACGCTTTTTTGTGTGGCCTCTCGAGTTGGAGTTACGTCCTCTCAATCCACTCTTTTTTGCGTGGCCCCTCGAGTTGGGGTTAAGGACTCTCAATCTACGCTTTTTTGCGTGGCCCCTCGAGTTGGGGTTAGGGACTCACAATCCACGCTTTGTTGCATGGCCCCTTGAGTTGGGGTTAGGGACTCGATTCGATGGGCCCACATGTTGAATCCTTTCAACCATTGTCCCCATTTTCCATTCTTTATGACGCATTTCACAGACTCCATGCCCACCATTTCCATTGGCAGGATATGGAGTGGAATCCTAAGTATGCGTCGCATGTTTACAAGGTGACCGTTGCCGTTGAAATGTTGGGCAACATTATATGGATTTGCCCCTTGGCCCCCTTGACATCAACAGATGTTTTGATTTGGGATGGGATATACCTTCTCGTACCCGAGGTGATTTATTTGATTTCGAAGTTGGGGGCCATGATGGTGCTTATAAAGGCCGGATTCATGTCATTGTGCCATTGATTGGAAGAAACAATGGCACTTTGACAGCCCGCCAACAATGTTACAATGACGTGCACGGGTGGTATAGGGCACACATTGAGCAGCTGTTTGTTCGGTTGTGGAATTGGGGTTGGTTAGGAACATCTAGTGTGGCGGCCCTGATGAGTTGCACCAGTCAGTCCCTATTTTGTTGCATTTTACACAATTTTGCATCCGGAGGCAAGTCTGTCACCCCCCCCCCCCCCCTACGGACCATGGGAGCATGTCCCGCCTCATGTTTGGACTGACCAAAGCAACTCGGCCGCCGCGCAAGATGAGGCAGAGGATGAGGCAAACTTGTGTGTGTTGTGTTGCCAGAAACACTCCACCGTCGCTGTTTGTGATGAGTATAAGGAGCACTATTGTACTGAATGTATTGACACCCACACTTGTGGGACCAATGTTGTTTGTTACAAACGGTAACAGTCGCTCTTCGTGGTTATGACTGTGGGTAAACAACCACATCGGGCAATAGCATACCGGAAACGCACTTGTCTCCCGCGCCATAGATTGTGGGTTCGAGACCCGGAGGCATGCCGCCGGTGTTCATTTTTCGTGCAGGCCCAGTCAACACCCCAGCACCTTTTGCCCCCTCCCAGCATGGTGTGTTATGCGGGGTTACGAGCGTGGGGGAGGGGATCCCAAGCTAGCCCAACCATCCCACGCCGCGCTTCGCTTGGGCGCGATCCACAAGACATCAAGTGTGCTCAGTCAGGTGTAGGTACTGATCCATTGTACCATACATTTGAGGAGTGAACCGCAGCGCGCTGTTAGTGACAGTCCGCAATGAACTAAGTTGTGCGGAGCCAGATCCTGTGAGCGGGGGTACCCCGTTAGCGGAGTATCCGACTCTATGCCAGCCAAAAATTCCGGCATACCCCCCCTGCTGAGCGCACAAAAGTTCCGACATGCCCCCCCCCTGAGCCCACCCAATTTCTGGCATGCCCCCCTCCGAGCCCACAAAAGTTCCGGCTTACCCCAACTTGAGCCCCCGTTAGTTCCGGCATACCCCCCCCCCTAAGCCCCCAAAAGTTCCGGCATACACCCCCTAAGCCCCCTAATGTTCCGGCATACCCCCCCCTGAGCCAACAAAAGTTCCGGCCTACCCCCCCCCCTAAGCCCACACAAGTTCCAGCATACCCCCCCCCTAAGCCATAAAGCTTCCGGCATAACCCCCCCCTAAGCCCATAAAAATTCTTGCATACCCCCCTTAAGCCCCCAAAAGGTCCGGCATACCCCCCCTTGAGCCCGCGAAAGTTCCGGCATATCCCCCTCTAAACCCCCAGAAGTTCCGGCATACCCCCCCCCAAGCCCCCAAAAGTTCCAGCATACCCCCCCCCAAGCCCTCAAAAGTTCCGGCACAGCCCCCCCTAAGCCCACAAAAGTTCCGGCACACGCCCCCCTCAGCCTAGAAAAGTTCCGGCATACGCCGCCTTGCCACCACAAAAGTTCCGGCATACCCCCCCCTAAGCCCACAATAGTTCCGGCCTACCTCCCCTGAGTCCCCAAAAGGTCCGGCATACCCCCCCCTGAGCCCGCGAAAGTTCCGGCATATCCCCCTCTAAGCCCCTAGAAGTTCCGGCATACCCCCCCCAAGCCCCCAAAAGTTCCGGCATAACCCCCCCCTAAGCCCTCAAAAGTTTTGGCGCCCCCCCCCCTAAGCCCACAAAAGTTCCGGCATACGCCCCCCCTCAGCCCAGAAAAGTTCCGGCATACGCCGCCTTGCCACCACAAAAGTTCCGGTATAGCCCCCCCTAAGCCCACGAAAGTTCCGGCATACCCCCCGTTGACCCCACAAAAGATCCGGTATACCCCCCCTTTAGCCCACAAAAGTTCCGGCATACCCCCCCCTAAGCCCCAAGAACTTCCGGCATAACCCCCCCCAAGCCCCCAAAAGTTCCGGCATACCCCCACCCTAAGCCGCCAAAGGATCCAGCAAGCACCCCCCATGAGCCCCCAAAAATTCTTGCATACCCCCCCCCGAAGCCCTCAAAAGTTCCGGCACCCCCCCCCCTAAGCCCACAAAAGTTCCGGCATACGCCCCCCTCAGCCCAGAAAAGTTCCGGCATAGACCCCCTGAGCCCACAAAAGTTCCGGTATGGCCTCCCCCTAAGCCCACAAAAGTTCCGGCATACCCCCCGTTGACCCCACAAAAGTTCCGGCGTACCCCCCCCCAAGCGCCCAAAATTTCCGGCATACCCCCCCCTAAGCCCGCAAAAGTCCGGCATACCCCCCCCTAAGCCCCCAGAAGTTCCGGCATACCCCCCCCCCAAGCTCCCAAAAGTTCCGGCATACCCCCACCCTACCCGTCCATTCGCGCAGAGCTGCAGGCGCGCGACGCTCTGGTGCAAGCAGGCCCCAATGCTCCCCGTGCTCCCGCCGCGTGGGAGGAGTTTCTGGACGCCCCCCCAGCGCACGACCCGGCGAGCATCCAGTCCCTTCTAGACAACCTGTCCGTCATAGCCAACTACCAAGGCGCCACGCTCTCCTCAGCGGTGGCGTTGTTGGCCTGCCCGTACGGCCTTCCTGCCCGCATCACCACCAACCTGGGGGCCATCCCCACGACAGCCGCACTGGTCCTGGGGGCCAAGTCAGCCGGGGAGGCGTGCCCCCCCGGTTCCCGCCCGCGGCTTGCGAAGGAGCTCGAGCAGTTCATGCAGAAGGTGACCGACAAGTACGGGGGACCAGACCTCGAGGCCAAGCAACGGGCCACCCTCACCACCCTGGGAGAGGCCATCACGCAGGCCGCGCAGCGCGGTTTTAGCAACTGGGCGCAAGCCGCCGTCGTGGTAGCGTCCGACGAGGCCCTCCCCATGTCCACCTTCACCGACATGAGCACCGCGAAGGACCCCATCACGTTCCGTAAGAGCATCCTCGCCACAACGCTAGCCCTCACCCGCCCGTCACAACACAGCGCCTTGGTGGCGGTCGTGCAACGGGCCCTCAAGCCCACGGCGGCGGATGGCCACGCTTGGTTCCTACACGAGGGTGCCCCGCAACCGCCGTCCTCAGCGACCGCGTCGGTATCAGCCCCCAGCCATCCGCCCCCCCCCGGCGGCCACAGCACCCCTGACTGGGCCTCCCTACTACTTGGGGTGGTAGTCCGCGTGCTGCCCCGTTGGGAGCTGGCGTCAGGCGCCCTGTCTGCCCTGCCCCTACCCCCGCCCCGGAGCCATGGCCCCGGCGGTGGCTGCCTTGTGGTGGTCGCCTTCGCGGCTGACGACGCATGTTTTCTGTGGCGCGCACTGCAGCAGCGCCTCCCACCTGTGTGGCTGCTGACCCCGGCCCTAGCGCCAGCCCTGCGTGCGCAGTGGCCAGCGGATCTGTATGTCCACCAGTTAAGCCCGGATGCAGTGTTGCTCTGGGAACCAGGCACCCAGCTGGAGTACTGGAGGCTGTAGAGACTCACGTGAACAGAGGGGCAGAGGTTCCTGCAGCGTGTGCTGTCACACCGCCCTTCCAGCCTGATGCCGGCCCTGCGTGCGCGGGGCCCCGCGACTCACTACTCAACAGGGCCCGAAAATGCCCGGATACAGCGCAGTGCATGTCGTGCTTGCAGCTCAGCGACCCATGCCCGCCAGTGTTCCAGCACTGTGCAGTGCGTGGGCAGGCGGTAGACAGCAAACTCCCCCCCTCCGGCCCGCGCCGTGTGGCGCCCGGCGGAAGGCGGCGGGGACCCGAGGGACGAGGGGGGGGGGGGGACCGAGGGGCGGACGAGAGCGACGCGATGGACGCTTCGCCCGCCGCGGTGTGGCGACGTCCAGCCCAGCCTGGCCGGGGCAGCCGTATCCGGTGCGTCCGGTGGAATCGGTTCCAGGCACTCAGACACCAGACACCAGACACTAAGCCCACGAAAGTTCCGGCATACCCCCCGTTGACCCCACAAAAGTTCCGGCATACCCCCCCCCAAGCCCCCAAAATATCCGGCATACCCCCCCCTAAGCCCGCAAAAGTCCGGCATACCCCCCCCTAAGCCCCCAGAAGTTCCGGCATACCCCCCCCCAAGCTCCCAAAAGTTCCGGCATACCCCCACCCTAAGCCTTCAAAGGATCCGGCAAACCCCCCCCTAAGCCCCCAAAAGTTCCGGCATACCCCCCCCCCAAGCCCTCAAAAGTTCCGGCAGACCCCCCCCTAAGCCCACAAAAGTTCCGGCATCCGCCCCCCTCAGCCTAGAAAAGATCCGGCATACCCCCCCTGAGCCCACAAAAGTTCCGGTATACGCCCCCCTAAGCCCACGAAATTTCCGGCATACCCCCCCCTAAGCCCGCAAAAGTCCGGCATACCCCCCCCTAAGCCCCCAGAAGTTCCGGCATACCCCCCCCCCCAAGCTCCCAAAAGTTCCGGCATACCCCCACCCTACCCGTCCATTCGCGCAGAGCTGCAGGCGCGCGACGCTCTGGTGCAAGCAGGCCCCAATGCTGCCCCTGCTCCCGCCGCGTGGGAGGAGTTTCTGGACGCCCCCCCAGCGCACGACCCGGCGAGCATCCAGTCCCTTCTAGACAACCTGTCCGTCATAGCCAACTACCAAGGCGCCACGCTCTCCTCAGCGGTGGCGTTGTTGGCCTGCCCGTACGGCCTTCCTGCCCGCATCACCACCAACCTGGGGGCCATCCCCACGACAGCCGCACTGGTCCTGGGGGCCAAGTCAGCCGGGGAGGCGTGCCCCCCCGGTTCCCGCCCGCGGCTTGCGAAGGAGCTCGAGCAATTCATGCAGAAGGTGACCGACAAGTACGGGGGACCAGACCTCGAGGCCAAGCAACGGGCCACCCTCACCACCCTGGGAGAGGCCATCACGCAGGCCGCGCAGCGCGGTTTTAGCAACTGGGCGCAAGCCGCCGTCGTGGTAGCGTCCGACGAGGCCCTCCCCATGTCCACCTTCACCGACATGAGCACCGCGAAGGACCCCATCACGTTCCGTAAGAGCATCCTCGCCACAACGCTAGCCCTAACCCGCCCGTCACAACACAGCGCCTTGGTGGCGGTCGTGCAACGGGCCCTCAAGCCCACGGCGGCGGATGGCCACGATTGGTTCCTACACGAGGGTGCCCCGCAACCGCCGTCCTCAGCGACCGCGTCGGTATCAGCCCCCAGCCATCCGCCCCCCCCCGGCGGCCACAGCACCCCTGACTGGGCCTCCCTACTACTTGGGGTGGTAGTCCGCGTGCTGCCCCGTTGGGAGCTGGCGTCAGGCGCCCTGTCTGCCCTGCCCCTACCCCCGCCCCGGAGCCATGGCCCCGGCGGTGGCTGCCTTGTGGTGGTCGCCTTCGCGGCTGACGACGCATGTTTTCTGTGGCGCGCACTGCAGCAGCGCCTTCCACCTGTGTGGCTGCTGACCCCGGCCCTAGCGCCAGCCCTGCGTGCGCAGTGGCCAGCGGATCTGTATGTCCACCAGTTAAGCCCGGATGCAGTGTTGCTCTGGGAACCAGGCACCCAGCTGGAGTACTGGAGGCTGTAGAGACTCACGTGAACAGAGGGGCAGAGGTTCCTGCAGCGTGTGCTGTCACACCGCCCTTCCAGCCTGATGCCGGCCCTGCGTGCGCGGGGCCCCGCGACTCACTACTCAACAGGGCCCGAAAATGCCCGGATACAGCGCAGTGCATGTCGTGCTTGCAGCTCAGCGACCCATGCCCGCCAGTGTTCCAGCACTGTGCAGTGCGTGGGCAGGCGGTAGACAGCAAACTCCCCCCCTCCGGCCCGCGCCGTGTGGCGCCCGGCGGAAGGCGGCGGGGACCCGAGGGACGAGGGGGGGGTGGGGACCGAGGGGCGGACGAGAGCGACGCGATGGACGCTTCGCCCGCCGCGGTGCGGCGACGTCCAGCCCAGCCTGGCCGGGGCAGCCGTATCCGGTGCGTCCGGTGGAATCGGTTCCAGGCACTCAGACACCAGACACCAGACACTAAGCCCACGAAAGTTCCGGCATACCCCCCGTTGACCCCACAAAAGTTCCGGCATACCCCCCCCCAAGCCCCCAAAATATCCGGCATACCCCCCCCTAAGCCCGCAAAAGTCCGGCATACCCCCCCCTAAGCCCCCAGAAGTTCCGGCATACCCCCCCCCAAGCTCCCAAAAGTTCCGGCATACCCCCACCCTAAGCCTTCAAAGGATCCGGCAAACCCCCCCCTAAGCCCCCAAAAGTTCCGGCATACCCCCCCCCCAAGCCCTCAAAAGTTCCGGCAGACCCCCCCCTAAGCCCACAAAAGTTCCGGCATCCGCCCCCCTCAGCCTAGAAAAGATCCGGCATACCCCCCCCGAGCCCACAAAAGTTCCGGTATACGCCCCCCTAAGCCCACGAAATTTCCGGCATACCCCCCGTTGACCCCACAAAAATTCCGGTATACCCCCCCTTGAGCCCACAAAAGTTCCGGCATACCCCCCCGTTGACCCCACAAATGTTCCGGTATACCTCCCCCTAAGCCCACGAAAGGCCCGGCATACCACCCTCTGAGCCCACCAAAGTTGCGGCATCCCCCCCCCCGAGCCTACACAAGTTCCGGCAAACCCCACCTTTAGCCCACAACAGTTCCGGCATACCCACCTTTGAGCCCACAACAGTTCGGGCATACACCTCCGCGAGCCCACGAAATTTCCGGCATACCCCCCGAAGCCCACAAAAGTTCCGGCCTACCCCCCCTAAGCCCACAAAACTTCAGGCCTACCCCCCCACTATAAGCCCACAAACATTGCGGCATACCCCCCCTCCAGCCCACAAAATTTCCGGGATGAGCCCCCTTGACCCCACAAAAGTCCGGCATACCCCCCCCTGAGCCCCCAAACATTGCGGCATACACCCCCGTGAGCCGACAAAACTTCCGGCATACCCCCCCCTTAAGCCCACACAAGTTCCGGCATATCCCTCCCCAAGCCCACAAGAGTTCTGGGCCACCCCCCTCTCAGCCCACAAAATTTCTGGCATAACCCCCCCCAGCCCACAAAATTTCCGGCATAACCCCCCTTGACCCCACAAAAGTTGCGGCATACCCCCCCCCCCTAAGCCCACAAACATTGCGGCATACCCCTCCCCAAGCCCACAAAAGTTCCGGCATAACCCTTCCTAAGCCCACAAAAGTTATGGCGTAACCCCCCCCCGGAAGCCCACTAAAGTTCTAGCATACCCCCCTCCCAACCCACAAAAGTCCCGGCATACCCCCCTCCCCTCAGCCCCCAAAAGTTCCGGCATACCCTCCCCATGAGCCCACGAAAAATCCGGCATACCCCCCCCCGTGACGTGAGCCCACAAAATTTCCGGCATACCCCCCGTGAGCTCACAAAAGTCCCGGCAAGGACCCTCTCAAGCCCACAAAAGTTCCCCGAAGCCCACAAAAGTTCTGGCATACCCCCCCTAAGCCCCCAAAAGTTCCGGCATAACCTCCCCTAAGGCCACAAAAGTCCCCAGCAAACCCCCCCCCCGAGCCTCCAAACTGTCTGAGTGTCTATTTTTTTGTGTGTGTCACTGCCATGCCTGCCCAGCCCTCTGGGCTATAAACATGTGAAGAACAGAGGACACTCCGGAAGTGCCACCTCAAGCGTATTCACCAGTCGCGTGGGAAACCAAACAGCGACAAGCAGAGATCGAAGCTGAACTAGGGGGAGCACAAGCTTCTACCTACACTACGCCACCGCAGTTGCCCGACGCCCCATCAGAGGGCACAATTCTAGCCGACTTTTCGCCGTCCACTCCAAAGACAATCTCTACCGCGGAATCCCTCACCAGGTGTCCACTGCCGAAAAGGAGGCGCGTGAATATGTCCACACCGAGGATTGCTGCGCTCATCACACACGCCGACAGTCCGTCCAGCTCTGCTATACCAACTTCCTCGTTGTCAGTGGCCTGGGACCAGTGGGAGCCAGTCTTCCTTATAATCGAGCTATTGGGCCGAGAGCGACCATACCCCACATCAGGTCACCTTGATCGAGTCTTCCTGCTCTTGGAAACCTGTTTGTCTCCCAAGCCGGGTTTTCCACTTCGACCCCCCCCACTGCTCTCTTCTACAGGCTTTTGAAAAACTATTGCTAGATCATGATGTTTCGCTCTCCCCCTCGACCACTGCAGGAACCCAACCAGGGTGGTAACCAGGGTGGGGAAGCGGCTCCAACAGTGGCTGCCGCCCCCCCTGCCGCTTCTTCTTTAGTGCCTTAGGACGCTTCCCAGGCTGAGCTCCGAGCTGCTCTACACAAGCAAGATATGGAGCTAGAGGGCCCGAGGGCCCGACTCGAAGCCCAAAAGGTCTCCGCTAAAAGCGTGGTGCTGGATCTGACCCTCAATGGCATTGAGGAGTTCTTGGGCAGGGACAAGACTCCGCATTGGATGCGGGAGTCGTCGGCGGCACTCAAGCAGTTCTTGGCAGCGAACCATACGCCTACGCGACCTCCCGCCGGGTGATGCCCTGGCTTACCGCATCAGGGCAACCATGCTTCGGTCCCAGGGGGCATACCAACAGCGGTATCACGCTCACGAGATGAGCGCCAAGGCGAGGGAGACCCTCGACAAATTGCCATGGGAAGAGGCCCTGCAGAAAGGGGGAGCCGCCTTCGTGTACCGTAGGGTCAGGTTCCTTACCGAAGAGGGGATCCTGCGATGGGTAGCAGCAAACGGCAACCACATCCAGGTCAACGCTGCCCCGAGTGGGGACTGTCGCAAGTGCACGTCCCTGAGAGTCGAGGAGGGCAAACACAGGCATCGGCACTTCCAGTGTCCCCACTGGTCGTGACTCTTCGAGTTCGACAGGGGCGCCCAAGTTGGGGAGCCTACCCCGCGGCTGCGTGACCTGTCGGCGTCCAGAGGGGGATCCCCGGACACGCCGGGGACCATGGTGTGGGGCCTGGAGGCGACGTCCTTTCGCCAAGCTAGGCAGATGTGGGAGAAGCCCGCCAAAGGAGACGGAGAAGGCGGCGTCCGAGCGAGGGCGGTGCAGGCATGGCGCCCCAGTACCCGTCAGAGGTATCGATCGGCCATCGGTCAACTGGCGGCTGTCGAGGCGCGGGAGAGCCCAGATCTGGGAATCGCTAAGGTTCTGGCAGTATGCCTCTCCGAGAAGTCAGACGAAGGCCAGTCAGCGTCGGGGATGCGGGGCATCTTCTCCGCGGTCCGTGCCCTTGAAGACGTGTGCATCGTCCCGCCCCTTGTTGGCGCCATCCACAGGCACATCGCGGGAGGAGGTGCCAAGCCAGGGGCGCAGGATCATGCGACCCCGGAGATGCTCCGCCACCTATGGAAGCGGGCGACATTGGAGAGGGACCGCGCCTTTGTGGCCTTTGTCGTCCTATCCTAGCTCTGCTTCTGGAGGGTTGGGGAGTCGGCGTCAGTCCGCCCCTTCGACCTGCTTGAGGCTGGTGGGGTGTCTTTCTACTGCATGAAGGCGGGAGGCCCCAGAGGGTGGCACCGGAGGCCTCTCTTCACGTTTGGCATGTCTTGGGCTGCCTACCTGTCGGAATACTGCAAGCAGCAAGGCCTCCCCACGGACCAGCCCATCTTCAGCGGGGGGGAGGCAGTCCTTGAGGACTGCCTCACCACTCTCCTCGGCGGGTCGCGGTGGAGCGACTATGCATGGCACAGCCTCAGGAGAGGAGGCGCGGCCTCCTGTTGGTACCAAAAGCCAGGGCTTCCCTACTTTAAGTGGTGGAGGGGCTAGGCTTCTATGGGGATTGCCATGCGATACCCGACAGCTTTCCTTGATCATGGAGTGTTGGCGTCATCGGCCGTGCCATGCCCTGGAACAGGAGTTGAGGAGCCTCCGGTGGCCAATCCCTATCTCTTTGGGTTTTTGCTATGTTTGGAGCGGACACAGTGGAAGAGTCCCTGGGCTACGCCGGGGCCGTCCTTCTTCATGTTCTCCCACACCGTGGCGCCGTGGCTGCTGAGCCACCTGCGACGGTGGTTGGGGGCGACCACGGCGGCCCTCCTGGCCAGGAATCGGACAGTTCTTCTACAAGTTCCGAGGGCTCCAGCTCCTGTGAGTCATCCGACTCGGATGTCAAGATCATGGAGCCGCCGGTCGGGAGGGGGGCCCCTACGGACCTAGCCTTCAGGTCCGGCGCCGAGGAACGACCGGCAGGGCCGAGCCACCGGGGGGGGGGGGCGACGCAAGCGCAAGCGGCAAGTACCCCCACCAACAACCCGGGACAGGCCGGACAGACGCACAGTTCGGGCTCTAGGGGTCCCTAGTGGTGCTGAAGGGGGGGGGGGGGTAGGCTAGCCCGCAGGTGGGAGTGGAGTTTGTCCCCCCTGGGGTCCCCCCACACCCTAGCGCTTTGTTCTTAGGACCCGCACCGCGCAAGTTGCGCTCGGGACGGGAACATCGCCTAAACGACGCGCCATTGGCTATGAGAGGCCGGGCCAGGGCATGGTCCAGCAGGCCACGGGCATTTCAGCAAAATTCGAGGGGCGCCAGCGGCAATCCTAATTCCTTATCTCCCCCTTTTCTTGTTCTCCCTCTTCTGCACGTAGACAATTAGGCTCCCTGCCGCCCCCACCACCTTCCGTGGGATTGCCCCCCAAGCCCCCCCCTGAACCCCCCCCCCTCGTCCTTGCAAGATGGGGCTGCGAAGGCGGAACTTCCATTCTTTGTCCAATTCATGCAGGTCCTGGCACCATCTCTGCCATAGATCGCACGTAAGTTGTCCTGCCCTTTGGAGCTCATGTTTAAGAGATCCCATATGTTTTTGGAGAGGATCTTTAGCACGGCGGAGGATTTCAAGCTGGAGGAGGCGTTGCGAGTACTCCTGCAGAGCTTTACCGAGCTGCCAGAGGATGCGTGGGAAGGATTGGCGCACCTGGCCACGTCCCCCATTCCCCACATGGCGCGCTCTGACCCGACCCTCACTGCAAAAGGCTTGGGTAAGATGGGCTCCTACTTTATCGCCAGGCCCAGCGGAGGGAATTGGGGCCCGAGTCCTTTTTACGGGACGCCCTAGATTACGACGTAGAGGCAGACCCCAATGGAGGTTCGGGTACCGTCGGACCGGGGGTGGCGGACATGGCGGACATGGTCCGGGGTGATTAGCGCAACGCCGTTACCGCCCTCGTGCTTGCTGTTCATCATACCCAAAAGTAGTGAGAAGGTCTGTCTCATCCTGTCCTGCTTGGGCATGAACGATCGGATCGGCGACCCACCAATGTTCCAATTGTCGTCTGGGGAGGGGATAGCACAGCTGCTGGCTGCCACTCCCCGATCCCGGCGCCTTTTTTGCACCCACGTCGATGTCACCAACGCTTTCTGGAGTTCTCGCCTCCCCCCACAGATGCGCGAGGCGTTCCGTTTTCGGGACAGGCCGGGTGGCCAGGTCCTCGCCCTAGATAGGCTGCCATTTGGGTGGAAATTTTCACCAATTTTTTGCCAGCGTATTTTGGGTGATTTGGTGAGACCCATGGTGCCCCCACCCCCATGGCGTTGTTACAAAATTTCCAGTATGCCCCCCCCCCCAAAGCCCCAAAAAGTTCCGGGATACCCCCCCATAAGCCCCTAGAACATCCGGAGTACCCCCCCCTAAGCCCCCAAAAGTTCCGGCATACCCCCCTTTGAGCCCCGCAAAGTTCCGGCATACCCCGCGCCAAGCCCCTCAAAGTTTCGGCATACCCCCCCCTAAGCCCCCAAAAGTTCCGGCGTACCCCCCCCTAAGCCCCCAAAGTTCCGGCATCCTCCCCCCCCTAAGCCCGCACCAGTTCCGGCACACCCCCCCTAAGCCCCCAAAAGCTCCGGCATACCCTCCCCGAAGCCCCCAAAAGTTCTGGCATACCGGTCCCTGAAGCCCCCAAAAGTTCCGGCATACCCCCCGCTACGCCTTCAAAATTTCCGGCATACCCCCCTTGAGCCCCCAAAAGTTCCGGCATACCCCCCCCCGAAGCCCCCAAAAGTTCCGGCTTTCCCCCCCCTAAGCCCCAAAAACTTCTGGCATACCCCCCCAAGCCCTCAAAAGTACCGCCATACCCCCCCCTGAGGCGCCAAAAGTTCCGGCATGCCCCCCCCTAAGCCCCCAAATGTTCCGGCATACCCCTCTTTGAGCCCACAAAAGTTCCGGCACACCCCGCCTGAGCCCCCAAAAGTTCGGGCATACCCCCCCCCGAAACCCCCAAAAGTTCCGGCATATCCCCCCCCAAGCCCCTCAAAGTTCCGGCATACCCCCCTCTAAGCCCCCAAAAGTTACGGCACCAACCCTAAGCCTCCAAAAGATCCGGAATACCCTCCCTCCATTCCCCCAAAAGATCTGAGATACCACCCCCTAAGCGCCCAAAAGTTCCGGCATACCCCCGTCTACGCCCCCAAAAGTTCATGCATACCCCCCCCTAAGATCCCAAAAGTTCCGGCATACCCCCCCCTAAGCCCCCAAACGTTCCGGCATACCCCCCCCTGAGCCCCCAAAAGTTCTGGCATACCCCCCCCCCTGAGCCCCCAAAAGTTCGGGCATACCCCTCCCTCAGCCCCCAAAAGTTGTGGCATAACCCCCCTAAGCCCACAAAAGCTCCGGCATGCCCTCCGCATAAGCCCACAAAAGTTCCGGCATACCCCCCCCCCGAGCTTCCAAAAGTTCCCGCATACCCCCCCTGAGCGCACACCAGTTCCGGCATCCCCCCCCCACAAGCCCCCAAAAGTTCCGGCATACCCCCCCCTGAGCCCCCAAAAGTTCTGGCATACCCCCCCCTGAGCCCCCAAAAGTTCGGGCATACCCCTCCCTCAGCCCCCAAAAGTTCTGGCATAACCCCCCTAAGCCCACAAAAGCTCCGGCATGCCCCCCGCATAAGCCCACAAAAGTTCCGGCATACCCCCCCCCCCGAGCTTCCAAAAGTTCCCGCATACCCCCCCTGAGCGCACACCAGTTCCGGCATCCCCCCCCCACAAGCCCCCAAAAGTTCCGGCATACCCCCCCCTAAGCCCCCAAAAGTTCCTGCATACCCCACCCTAAGGCCATAACCTTTCCGGCATACCCCCCCCTAGACCCCCAAAGCAGGAGGCGACATTCTTAATGAGCTGGAGGTGCAGCACAATGCAAGAGGCAACATTTCTAATGAGCTGGCAACAGGCCCCGCGCCCTGTCGCGGAGGGTCTCACTGGTGTTATGCCACCGGTGAGAACACGGACCTATTCCCCTCCTCCAAGCGCCCCGTCTTTGGATGTGTGAAGGATGGGTTTGACGTCATTATGAAGATCAGTAACACCCCAACCGACTGCCGCGACACCCCGCAGGATCCGGGGGGAGGATTCAAATGATCAATATTGAGAGGATTAATTCATTGTCTTGGACATGCGCGTAGTTGAGCCCCGTTGCTCGGTTGCATCTGGACACCTGTCAGGAGCAGTGGCCGAATGCGGCTCCAGTGGAAATGTCACCGGCACATCAGGAGTTAGATGATGAGTTTTGAGCCTGCTTCTTTTCAACATGCCGAGCCGACCAGACAGTGACCAGTATATATAGAGTTTACATTTTGTTTGATTACAGGCAGCCGAACTTGGTGCTTCAGGGCCCCTCCGGCCCTGACCCCACTACCCGCGGTTTCTCTAAGTGTTGGCAACGACCTGTCAGCCTTCGCTTTCTCTGAGTGTTGCTGACGTTTGGGCAGGGGCGTAAAGCTTCCTATGGCCCGCTGTTGGATTCCCCAAGACCGAATGAGTGTCGGGGAGCACTGTAGAGCCTCTGCAACGCTTTTAAGCTTCACTTGTGGGTCTCCAGCCGGGGGAACTCGGAAGGCATGATATTACATTATGTCAAGGTGCAATGATATCGAAGTTGAGATCTTCATGTTGAGGATCGCTTGAGGTAGTCGATTTCGAGGAGCTATAGTATTGGTGTTTCGTAAGCATAGCAGACCTGTGAGCAGGTACACAAAGGAACATTCCAGTCGTGATTAATGCACAATACGAGGAACAGATTGAACTTTGCGTAGCAATGACCGGTCGCCTGTGACACGGGGGCGTTCGGTAGCCAAGTATCCGTTGCTTCATGGCCTAGACTGCCAAAAGTTCCGGCATGCGCCCCCCTAAGCCCCCAAAAGTTCCGGCATACCCCCCCCTAAGGCCAAAAAAGTTCCGGCATACCCACCCCCGAACCCACAAAGGTTCCAGCATACCCCCCTTTGAGCCCACAAAAGTTCCGGCAACGCCCCCCCCAAGCTCACAAAAGTTTTAGGCATACCCCCCCGAGAGCCCCCGAAAGTTCCGGCATACCCCGCCCTAAGTCCACAAACGTTCCGGCATACCCCGCCCCTCAGCCCACAAAAGTTCCGGCATACCCCCCGTGAGCGCATAACAGTTCCGGCATACCCCCCCCCTAAGCCCACAAAAGTTCCGGCATACCCCCCCCAAAGCCCCGAAAAATTCTGGCATACCCCCCCAAAGCCCCCAAAAGTTCCGGCATACCCCCCCCTAAGCCCTTCAAAAGTTACGGCACACCCCCCCGCAAGCCCCCAAAAGTTTCTGCATACCTCCCCGGAGCCCACAACGGTTCCGGCATACCCCCCCCTAAGCCCACAAAAGTTACGGCATACCCCCCCTAAGCCCACGATAGTTCCGGCATACCCCCCCCTGAGTCCACAAAGGTCCCGGCATAGCCCCCCCTGAGCCCACAAAAGCTATGGCATACCCCCCTTGAGCCCACAAAAGCTGCGGCATACCCCGCCCAAAGCCCACAAAACTACCGGCATACCCCCCCCCCAAAGCCCACAAAAGTTCCGGCACCCCCTCCCCCCAAGCCCACAAAAGTTCCGGCATACCCCCCCCGAGCCCACAAGACTTCCGACATAGCCCCCCCAGAGGCCCCAAAAGTTCCGGCATTGCCCCCCCATGAGCCCACAAAGGTTCCGGCTTACCCCCCCTTGAGCCCCCAAAATTTCTGGCATACCCCCCGCTGAGCCGCCAAAAGTTCTGGCATACCCCCCCCTGAGCGCACAACAGTTCCGGCATACCCCCCCCAAAGCCCCCAAAAGATCCGGCATACCCCCCCCCCAAGCCCACAAAAGTTCCGGCATACCCACCCCGAGCCCACAAAACTTCCGGCA
This sequence comes from Eutreptiella sp. 'Long Island Sound 2002', assembly GCA_964036045.1. Lineage (NCBI taxonomy): Eukaryota > Euglenozoa > Euglenophyceae > Eutreptiales > Eutreptiaceae > Eutreptiella > Eutreptiella sp. 'Long Island Sound 2002'. Next base: position 37,251,971 of record OZ038391.1, on the reverse strand, counting down.
TAGCCCCCCGTGAGCCCACAAAAGCTCCGGCATACCCCCCCCTAAGCCCCCAAAAGTTCCGGCATACCCCCCCTTGAGCCCCCAAAAGTTCCGGCATACCCCCCGTAAGCCCACAAAACTTCCGGCATACCCCAAAATTTGCGGCATACCCCCCCCATGAGCCACCAAAAGTTCCGGCATACCCCCCCGGGAGCCCTACAAAAGTTTCGGCATACCCCCCCCCGAGCCCCCAAAACTTCCGGCATACCCCCCCTTGAGCGCACAACAGTTCCGGCATACCCCCCCCTAAGCCCACAAAAGTTCCGGCACACCCCCCCCTAAGCCCACAAAAGTTCCGGCATACCCCCCCCAAAGCCCCCAAACTTTCTGCCATACCCCCGCCAAAGCCCCCAAAAGTTCCGGCATACCCCCCCTAAGCCCACAAAAGTTCCGGCATAGCCCTCCCTGAGCCCACAAAAGTTCCGGCATACCCCCCGGTGAGCCCGGAAAAGTTCCGGCATACCCCCCCTGAGCCCTCAAAAATTCCGGCATACCCTTCCCTGAGGCCCCAAAAGTTCCGTCATACCCCCCCCGTGAGCCCACAAAAGTTCCAGCCTACCCCCCCTGAGCGCACAACAGTTCCGGCATACCCCCCCCAAGCCCAGCAAAGTTCCGGCATACCCCCCCCAAAAGCCCCCAAAAGTTCCGGCATACCCTCCCCTAAGCGCCCCAAAACTTCCGGCATACCCCCCCGGCGGTTCCGGCATACCCCACTCTAAGCCCACAAAAGTTCTGGCATACCCCCCCCTAAGCCCCCAAAAGTTCCGGCATACCCCCCCCCGAGCCCACAAAATTTCCGGCATAGCCCCCCCTGAGCCCACAAATTTTCCGGCATACCCCCCCCTGAGCCCACAAAAGCTCCGGCACCAACCCCCCAGAGCCCACAAAAGGTCCGGCATATCCCCCCCTGCGCCCACAAAAGCTCCGGCAGTGCTCCCCCTGAGCCGACAAAAGTCCCGGCATACCCCCCCGTACGCCCACAAAAGTTCCGGCATACCCCCCCACCCGAGCCCACAAAAGTTCCGGCATACCCCCCGTGAGCCCACAAAAGTTCCGGCCTACCCCCCACTGAGCCCCCAAAACTTCCGGCATACCCCCCCCAAAGCCCCCAAAAGTTCTGGCATACCCCCCACAAAGCCCCCAAAAGTTCCGGCAAACCCCCCCCTAAGCCCACAAAAGTTCCGGCATAGCCCCCCCTGAGCCCACAAAAATTCCGGCATACCCCCCCTAAGCCCACGATAGTTCCGGCATACCCCCCCCCCGAGCCCACAAAATTTCCGGCATACCCCCCTCTGAGCCCACAAAAGTTCCGGCATACCCTCCACCTGAGCCCACAAAAGTTTCGGCATACCCCCCCCCCAGAGCCCACAAAAGTTCCGGCATACCCCCCCCTTAGCCCACAAAAGTTCTGGCCTACCCCCCCTTGAGCCCCCAAAAGTTCTGGCATACCCCCCCTGGAGCCCCCAAAAGTTCCGGCATACCCCCCTTGAGCGCACAACCGTTCCGGCATACCCCCCCCAAAGCCCCCAAAGGTTCTGGCATACCCCCCCCTAAGCCCACAAAAGTTCCGGCATACCCCCTCCTGCGCCCACAAAAGTTCCGGCATACCCCTCCCTAAGCCCACAAAGGTTCCGGCATAGCCCCCCCTGAGCCCACCAAAATTCCGGCATACCCCCCCGTGAGCCCGGGAAAGTCCCGGCATACCCCCCCTGAGCCCTCAAAAATTCCGGCATACCCTTCCCTGAGCCCCCAAAAGTTCCGTCATACCCCCCCGTGAGCCCCCAAAATTTTCGGCCTACCCCCCTGAGCGCACAATAGTTCCGGCATACCCCCCCCTAAGCCCAGAAAAGTTCCGGCATACCCACCCAAAAGCCCCTAAAAGATCCGGCATACACCCGCCCTGAGCCCCCAAAAGTTCCGGCCTACCCCCCTGAGCGCACAACAGTTCCGGCATACACCCCCCTAAGCCCAGAAAAGTTCCGGTATACCCCCGCAAAAGCCACCAAAAGTTCCGGCATAGGCCCCCCTAACCACCTCAAAACTTCCTGCATACCAACCCCTAAGCCCCCAACAGTTCCGGCATACCCCCCCCCCGCGCCCACAAAGGTTCCGGCATACCCCAGCCTAAGCCCACAAAAGTTCCGGCATACCCCCCCCCCAAGCCCACAAAAGTTCCGGCATACCCCCCCCGAGCCCACAAAAGTTCCGGCACAGCCCCCCCTGCGCCCACAAAAGCTCCAGCATTGCCCCCCCTGAGCCCACAAAAGTTCCGGCATACCCCCCCCCCGAGCCCACAAAAGTTCCGGCATACCCCCCCGTGAGCCCCCAAAAGTTCCGACATACCCCCCTGTGACCGCACAAAAGTTCCGGCATACCCCCCCCCCTGAACCCCCCAAAATTTCTGCCATATCCCCCATGAGCGCACAATAATTCCGGCATACCCCCCCCCCAAGCCCACAAAGGTTCCGGCATACCCCCCCCAAAGCCCACAAAAATTCCGGCATAGCCCCCCCTGAGCCCACAAAAGTTCGGGCATACCCCCCGGTGAACCCGGAGAAGTTCCGGCATACCCCCCCCTGAGCCCTCAAAAGTCCCGTCATACCCCCTCATGAGCCAACAAAAGTTCCGGCACACCCCCCCCTGAGCCCCCAAAAGTTCCGGCCTACTCCCCCTGAGCGCACAACTGTTCCGGCATACCCCCCAAGCCCAGCAAAGTTGCGGCATACCCCCCCCTAAGCCCACGATAGTTCCGGCATACCCACACCCGAGCCCACAAAAGTTCCAGCATAGCCCCCCCTGAGCCCACAAAAGTTCCGGCATACCCCCCCTTGAGCCCACAAACTTCCGGCATACCACCCCCTAAGCCCACAATACTTTCGGCATACCCCCCCAGAGCCCACAAAAGTTTCGGAATAGGACCCCCCTTGAGCCCACAAAAGCTCCGGCATACCCCCCCTTGAGCCCACCAAAGATCCGGCATACCCCCCCCCAAAGCCCCACAAAAGCTCCGGCATACCCCCCCTTGAGCCCCCAAAAGTTCCGGCATTCCCCCCCCTAAGCCCCCCAAAAATTCCGGCATACCCCCCCTTGAGCCCACAAAGGTTCCGGCATACTCCCCCCCCGAGCCCACAAAAGTTCCGATATACCCCCCCCTGAGGCCACACAATTTCTTACCCCCCCCCCCTAAGCCCACGAAATTTCCGGCATAGCCCCCCGTGAGCCCAGAAAAGTTCCGGCATACCTCCCCCCCGAGCCCCCAAAAATTCCGGCATACCCTTCCCTCAGCCCCCAATAGGTCCGGCATACCCCTCCTTAAGCCCCCAAAAGTTCCGGCATATCCCCCCCCCTGAGCCCCCAAAAGTCCCGGCATACCCCCTCGTGAGGCAACAAAAGTTCCGGCATACCCCCCCCGAGCCCCCAAAAGTTCCGGCATACCCCCCCCTGAGCCCCCAAAAATTCCGGCATACCCTTCCCCGAGCCCCCAAAAGTTCCGGCATACCCACCCTGAGCGCACAACAGTTCCGGCATACCCCCCTCCTAAGCCCACAAAATTTCCGGCATACCCCCGCAAGGCCCCCAAACGTTTTGGCATACCCCCTCAAAGCCCTCAAAAGTTCCGGCATACCGCCCCCTAAGCCCCTAAAAGTTCGGGCATACCCGCCCCTAAGCCCACAAAAGTTCCGGCATACCCCCCCCTAAGCCACCAAAAGTTCCGGCATACCCCCCTCCAAGCCCACAAAAGTTCCGGCATACCCCCCCGAGCCCACAAAAGTTCCGGCATACCCCTCCCTAAGTCCACAAAAGTTCCGGCATACCCCCCCCTAAACCCACAAAAGTTCCGGCATACCCCCTCCTGAGCACACCCAAATTCCGGCATACCCATCCCTGAGCCCTCGAAAGTTCCGGCATACCCCCCCCTTGAGCCCACAACATTTCCGGCATACCCTCCCCCCAAGCCCACAAAATTTCCGCCATACCCCCCCCCCAAAGCCCCCAAAAGTTCTGGCATACCTCCTCAAAGCCCCCAAAAGTTCTGGCATACCGCCCCCTAAGCCCCTAAAAGCTCCGGCATACCCCCCCCCCTAAGGCAACAAAAGTTCCGGCATACCCCCCCCTGAGCCATCAAAAGTTCCGGCATAGCCCCCCCTGCGCCCCCAAAATTTTTGGCATACCCCCCCTGAGCCCACAAAAGTTCGGGCATACCCGCCCCTAAGCCCACAAAATTTCCGGCATACCCCCCCCCTAAGCCACCAAAAATTCCGGCGTACCCCCCCCTAAGCCACCAAAAGTTCCGGCATACCCCCCCCGAGCCCACAAAAGTTCCGGCATACCCCCCCGAGCCCACAAAATTTCCGGCATACCCCCCCCGCTGAGCCGCCAAAAGTTCCGGGATACCCCTCCCTAAGCCCACAATAGTTTCGGCATACCCCCCCCTTAGCACACAGAAGTTCCGGCATACCCATCCCTGATCCCCCGAAAGTTCCGGCATACCCCCCCCCCTGAGCCCACAAAAGTTCCGGCATACCCCCCCGTGAGCCCAGAAAAGGTTCGGCATACCCCCCCTTGAGCCCCCAAATGTTCCGGCAACCCCCCCCCCTAAGGCCCCAAAACTTCCGGCCTACCCCCCCCCCAAGCCCCCAAAAGTTCCGGCATACCCCCCCGTGAGCCCAGAAAAGGTTCGGCATACCCCCCCTTGAGCCCCCAAATGTTCCGGCAACCCCCCCCCCCCATAAGGCCCCAAAGGTTCCGGCCTACCCCCCCCCCAAGCCCACAATAGTTCCGACATACCCCCCGCCCGAGCACACAAAAGTTCCAGCATACCCCCCCTCAGCCTCCCCTCAGCCCACAATACTTCCGGTATCCCGCCCCTTGAGCCCACAAAAGTTCCGGCATACCCCCCCGTGAGCCCACAAAAGTTCCAGCATACCCCCCCTGAGCCGCCAAAAGTTCCGGCATACCCCCCCCTAAGCCCACAAAATTTCCGGGATACCCCCCCCAAAGCCGCCAAAAGTTCCGGCATTTCGCCCCCTAAGCCCCTAAAAGTTCCGGCGTACCCCCCCCTAAGCCCCCAAGAGCTCCGGCATACCCCCCCCCTAAAGCCCACAAAACTTTCGGCATACCCCCCCTTGAGCCCACAAAAGCTCCGGCATACCCCCCCTTCAGCTCCCAATATTTCCGGCATACCCCCCGCTGAGCCCTGTAAAAGTTCCGGCATACCCCTCCGTGAGCCTACAAAAGTTCCGGCATACCCGCCCCTAAGCCCACAAAAGTTCCGGCATACCCCCCCCTAAGCCCCCAAAAGTTCCGCCAATCCCCTTCCTAAGCCCGCAAAAGTTCCGGCATACCCCCCCCTAAGCCCACAAAAGTTCCGGCATAGACCCCCTGAGCCCACAAAAGTTCCGGCATACCCCCCCATGAGCCCCCAAAAGTTGCGGCATACCCCCCCCCCAAGCCCCGAAAAGTTCCGGAACAGCCCCCCCTGAGCCCCCAAAACTTCCTGCATACCCCCTGCTCAGCCCACAAAAGTCCCGGCATACCCCCCCCCAAGCCCACAATAGTTCTGGCATAACCCCCCCTGAGCCCACAAAAGTTCCGGCATACCCCCCCTTGAGTCCACAAAAGCTCCAGCATAACCCTCCCTGAGCCCCCAAAATTTCCGGCATACCCCCCCCTAAGCCCAAAAAAGTCTTGGCATACCCCCCCCTAAGGCCACAATAGTTCCGGCATACCCCCCCTAGAGCCCCCAAATGTTCCGGCATACCCCCCTGTGAGCCCACAAAAGTTCCGGCATACCCCCCCTTGAGCCCACAAAACTTGCGGCATAGTCCCCCCGTGAGCCTAGAAAGGTTCCGGCATACCCCCCCCCGAAGCCCCCAAAACTTCCGGCATGCCCCCCCCTAAGCCCACAATAGTTCTGCCATACCCTCCCTAAGCCCACAAAATTTCCGGCATACCCCCCCTTGAGCCCACAAAAGCTCCGGCATTCCCCCCCTTGAGCCCACAAAAGTTCCGGCATACCCCCCCTTGAGCCCCCACAAGTTCCTGCATACCCCCCCATGACCCCACAAAAGCTCCGGCATACCCCCCCTTTGAGCCTCCAAAAGTTCCGGCATACCCCTTCCTAAGCTTTTAAAAGTTCCGGCATACCCCCCCCTGAGCCCCCAAAAGTTCCGGCATACCCCCCCCCTGAGCCGGAAAAAGTTCAGGCATACCCCCCCCTAAGCGCACAATATTTTTGGCATACCCCCCCCCAAGCCCACAAAAGTTCCGGCATACCCCCCACTGAGCCCCCAAATGTTCCGGCATACCCCCCCCTAAGCCCTCAAAAATCCGGCATACCCTTCCCTGAGCCCCCAAAAGTTCCGGCATACCCCCCCGTAAGCGCCCCAAAAGTTCCGGCATACCAACCCCTAAGCCTCCAACAGTTCCGGCATACCCCCCCCGCGCCCACAAAGGTTCCGGCATACCCCACTCTAAGCCCACAAAAGTTCCGGCATACCCCCCACCTAAGCCCCCAAAAGTCCCGGCTTACCCCCCCCACGAGCCCACAGAAGATCCGGCATAGCCCCCCTGAGGCCACAAAAGTTCCGGCATACCCCTCCCTGAGCCCACAAAAGTTCCGGCATAGCCCCCCCTGCGCCCAAAAAAGCTCCGGCATTGCCCCCGGTGAGCCCACAAAACTCCGGCATATCCCCCCCTAAGCCCAGAAAAGTGCCGGCATAACCCCCCGTGAGCCCACAAAAGTTCCGGCATACCCCCCCATCAACCCCCAAAAGTTCCGGCATACACCCCCGAGCGCACAACAGCTCCGGCATAACCCCCCTCCCTGCCCTCAAAAAAGTTCCGGCATATCCCCCCCTAAGCCCACAAAAGTTCCGGCATACCCCCCCTGAACCCCCAAAACTTCCGGCATAGCCTCCCCTAAGCCCACAAAAGTTCCGGCATACCCCCCCCCTGCGCCCAAAAAAGTTCCGGCATACCCCCCCCTTGAGCCCACAAAAGTTCTGGCATACCCCCCCGTGAGCCCACAGAAGTTCCGACATACCCCCCCTGAGCCCACAAAAGTTCCGGCATACCCCCCCCTAAGCCCACAAAAGTTCCGGCATACCCCCCCCGAGCCCACAAAAGATCCGGCATACCCCCCCCTGAGCCCACAAGAGTTCCGGCATACCCCCCCCTAAGCCCCCAAAACTTCCGGCATACCGCCCCTGAGCGAACAACAGTTCCGGCATACCCCCCCCTAAGCCCACAAAAGTTCCGGCATACCCCCCCCCAAAGCCCCCAAAAGGTCTGGCATACCCCCCCCAAAAGCGCCCAAAAGTTCCTCCATACCCCCCCCCTAAGCCCGCAAAAGTTCCGGCATACCCCCCTGTGAGCTTGGAAAAGTCCCCGCATACCCCCCCTGAGCCCTCAAAAATTCCGGATACCCTTCCCTGAGCCCCCAAAAGTTCCGTCATACCCTCCCGCCAGCCCACAAAAATTCCGGCCTACCCCCCAGAGCGCACAATAGTTCCGGTATACCCCCCCCTAAGCGCCCCAAAATTTCCGGCATACCAACCCCTAAGCCCCCAACAGTTCCGGCAGACCCCCCCCGCGCCCACAAAGGTTCCGGCATACCCCACGCTCAGCCCACAAAAGTTCTGGCATACCCCCCCCCAAGCCCACGATAGTTCCGGCATACGCCCCCCCCCCGAGCCCACAAAAGTTCCGGCATAGCCGCCCCTGAGCCCACAAAGTTTCCGGCATACCCCCCCCTAAGCCCACAAAAGTTCCGGCATACCCCCCCCCGAACCCCAAAAGTTCCGGCATACCCCCCCTCAGCGCACAACACTTCCGGCATACCCCCCCCCTAAGCCCACAAAAGTTCCGGCATACCCCCCCCCTAAGCCCACAAAAGTTCCGGCATAGCCCCCGCTGAGCCCACAAAAGTTCCGGCATACCCCCCGGTGAACCCGGAGAAGTTCCGGCATACCACCCCCTGACCCCTCAAGAGTTCCGTCATACCTCCCCATGAGCCCACAAAAGTTCCGGCATAGCCCCCCCTTAGCCCCCAAAAGTTCCTGCCTACCCCCCCTGAGCGCACAACAGTTCCGGCATATCCCCCCCTAAGCCCAGAAAATTTCCGGCATACCCCCCCAAAAGCCCCCAAAAGTTCCGGCATGCCCCCCCCCTAAGCCCCCAATAGTTTGGGCATACCCCCCCCCCGAGCCCACAAAGGTTCCGGCATACCACCCCCGAAGCCCACAAAAGTTGCGGCATACCCCCCCCTAAGCCCACGATAGTTCCGGCATACCCACCCCCGAGCCCACAAAAGTTCCAGCATAGCCCCCCCCGAGCCCACAAAAGTTCCGGCATACCCCCCCCCTGAGCCCCCAAAACTTCCGGCATACCACCCCCTAAGCCCACGATACTTATGGCATCCCCCCCCCCAGAGCCAACGAAAGTTCCGGAATAGCCCCCCCTGAGCCCACAAAAGCTGCGGCATACCCCCCCTTGAGCCCACCAAAGTTCCGGCATACCCCCCCCCAAGCCCCACAAAAGCTGTGGCATACCCCCCCTTGAGCCCCCAAAAGTTCCGGCATACCCCCCCCTAAGCCCCCCTAAAATTCCGGCATACCCCCACTTGAGCCCACAGTAGTTCCGGCATACCCCCCCTTGAGCACCCAAAAGTTCCGGCATACCCTCCCGTGAGCGCACAAAAGTTCCGGCATACCCCCCCTTGAACCCCCAAAAGTTCCGGCATACCGCCCCTGAGCGCATTACAGTTCCGGCATACCCCCCCCATAGCCCACAAAAGTTCCGGCATACCCCCCCCAAAGCCCCCAAAAGTTCCGGCATACCCCCCCTCAGCGCACAACACTTCCGGCATACCCCCCCCCCTAAGCCCACAAGAGTTACGGCATACCCCCCCCCTAAGCCCACAAAAGTTCCGGCATAGCCCCCCCTGAGCCCAAAAAAGTTCCGGCATACCCCCCGGCGAACCCGGAGAATTTCCGGCATACCCCCTCTGAGCCCTCAAGAGTTCCGTCATACCTCCCCAGGAGCCCACAAAAGTTCCAGCATACCCCCCCCTTTGCCCCCATTAGTTCCGGCCTACCCCCCCTGAGCGCACAACAGTTCCGGCATACCCCCCCTTGAGCACCCAAAAGTTCCGGCATACCCTCCCGTGAGCGCACAAAAGTTCCGGCATACCCCCCTTTGAACCCCCCCCAAAAGTTCCGGCATACCGCCCCTGAGCGCATTACAGTTCCGGCATCCCTGCACGCTGTATTGAAGTCCTGATGGAGCCTGTTGGTAGCAGGGACATCAGCATTTTTTGTCTTGACCATAGTTCTGAACTGCAGGTTGCTCCCTTTGCACTGTGCAGTCTGTTTTTCATTTTTACATTAGCAGACAGGCCCAGTCGGAGGCCCCCAGCGACTATGGGTGCCTTTCTCATGCCGTGGGGGCGTCAGCAGCTCGCCAACGTGGAGAAGTGGTCAAGGACGACAACGACCAAAGCAGCCGACCGGGATATCAGGGCGCGCGGGACGCCGAGATGCCCCACAATGGATCTCGTGACGACAATGGTGTGGTGTTCGTAGGCCGTGGCGATGGCAGCCCGCCTCTAGCAAGGCCCAGTGGAAATGTTCAAGGGCGCGGGCGCGGGTACGAATGCGACAAGTACGAGGAGGAGCACGGTGCAGGTGTGCCCTGTGGACCCCTCGCGGCGAGACAAGCCGATGCAGCCCGCGTGGAATTCCGGACTGGGGATCAACCTTACGGTGATGGCAGTGGAGGAGTCACTGGGTCAGACGACAACCCCGCCCCGACCAAGACCAGTCACGGTGACTGCTGGCAGTGGCAACAATGCAGCCCAGGCAGGAGCACACCAGAACTGGGTACCGAAGTGCCCGGTGCATTCCCCGCGGAGGCAAACGCCGGGGGTTTCCTGCGAAGCAAGCCGACCAGGTGATGGAATCCGCGTTGCGGGGAAAAATGATTTTGAGAAGGAGGACTATGCGGATGTTGAAGATCTCGTTGAATGGTGGCAAGACCAAGAAGAGGGTTGGGACTCGGACGCGGTACTCGATGAGTGGGACGGTGTGAGGACGGGTGACGGCTTCACTGAGGTGCACGCGACGGCATTCCTCCCAGAAAGTGCGGACGATCGGCCACTGGACCCGGAAGGTCAATTATTGGTATGGGATCACCACGTTCTGCTGCGAGACCTGCGAGGGGCTGTGCCCCAGGTACCGGTGCACATGGACAGGGACTACAGGGTGTTTGCAGCATGGTGTCCCGATCAGCTTGAGAACGTCATCTTCATTGCGGGCGCTACAATGTTGCTGAGCAACGTGAGCCTGCGACACCTCGGTGTCGTGCCTGGTATGCTGCTGGAGATGAGGGCCCGACTAACGGGGGGAGCTGGGGACTCGCACCCGATGGCGGCGCTGGCCATCTTCCGTGTGCAGAAATACGAAACCTGGAGGGAGTCCCTGGCGGGCTCGCCGATGACAGCCGGAGCGTTGACACGCGCCATAGAAAAGATGATAGGCCGGTTTGCAGGAGACTTTCCCTCTCTGTTGAGGAACGTCAACGTCACATGCCCAGGACTGGAGCCAGAGCATATGTGGACATTACTGGGATGCTTTGAGACGTAACCGGGCGCCCTGTTGGATTTCTCGTGATGAGGTTCGTGCAGGTTCGCCGTGAAGAGTATCATGATCCAGAGGACTGGGATGCGTTGCAGGAGGCCCGCAGAGAATATGACGAGGTCGAGCATCACGTCCGGTTAGAGGGAGCGAACAAGAAAGAGCAAGATGAGCACCTACGTGAGCTCGACAGTAGCGAGGACGAAGAAGAAGAGAGCCCGTACGAGGTCCTGAACCTAGAAAACGTACAAAAAATCAGGAAGCGGCCGGGTGCACCCAAGTGGACGGTAAGGCTAAGCAAGGCCCTTCCAGACTACCTAAAGCAACCGGAGAGAGCGGAGGAGCATAGCCTGGCGAATGCCATGTGGGAAGTTATGCGGAAGATGGATCGCCAAGGGAGTGCCTACTTGAAGGAAGAATGGAAGAAAAAGCACAAGAAAGAAAAGAAGAGGCGACGCAGGGAGCGCAAGAAGGCGAAGAAGGCGGGCCACAAAAGCAAGAAAGGCAAGGGACGCAAGTCAAAAGATACCGACTCCTCCAGCGGCAGCTCCAGCGATTCCAGCACCAGCTCAGACAGTTCGTCATCCTCCCAGTCCAGTGGCAAAAGTGGACGCCAGAAGGCCACGCAACCAGCGAGCGTCGGACGAAAAGGAAAGGTGGAGATCCGGGTCGTGGACGGGCGGCGGGAGTTTTGGTCCAAGAAAAGCCAGCGATGGAATCGACTGTACCAACCCGCCAGAGGTGCCATGCCCCAAGTGTGGTCAACGGCACTGGTACCACGAGGCAGAGGCCTTTGGCTGTGGGGCCTGACTACGAGAGCATGGGGGGGGCGCGTTGGATGAAGTGGACAGGGGGGGTCGGGCACTACGCGAGGCCGTGCAACAGTACCTAGATGCCATACAGTCGGAGCCTGGACACTCTTGGCTGTCAGGCGCAGCGCATGCCCTGGAGGAGAGCACCAGGAAGGGGTACGCAGCAGCCCTTCGAAGGCTGCGCAAGCGCAGTCGGGAACAGTTTGGGGCGAGCCCACACCAAGTTTCTGGAGTTGGAGATCAAGGAAATGGTGGCAAGTGAGAACGCGGAGTGGAACCTCAAAAAGTTGCTGTCCGCCTGCAGGCAGTTGGACAAGTTACGGCTTCATCCCAGAATTGTGGAAGCCGGGGACTGGCAGGTGGTCAAGTGGTTGGCCAAGAGGCGGGTACGTGGCGAGTCAGCCCTGGTACGCTGGGTGCCGATGGAATTGTTCGTCTGGCTGGCGGAGCACATTGTGGACCTGGAAAGCGCCCAAATCGTGGTGCTGGCCTGCATCAGCGTGGCGTGCCTACTGCGGGTGGGAGAAGCGGCCACAGTGCGCACCAGTGCACGTGGAGATGTCCGTTTCAACGGAGAAAAAGGGCGGCCAGGCATCTGGGATGTGGAGGTCGGTCCGTGGACAAAATGGTGGGTACTGTTCCTCTGGGAAATCCGATGGCTCAAGCACGGGCAGGCCGACTTGCCCTTTTCCTTCCAGGACGCGACGGAATTACAGGCTGGATGGAAAAAGATTGTTGGAGGCTCGGACTTCGAAGGATAAAGGTGGCATGCATTACGTAGGTGTGGAGCGGCGGTGCTGTGTTTCTGGGGCGCCCGCTTCCAGACGGTTATGCTCGCAGGAGGGTGGGTCACTCCCAGTGTCGCCAAGAATTACTGCCACCCAACGCACGCGTGGTCCCGCGAACGACGGATGCACCTCCCGCTACCGGTGGATTGGGTGGGGGGGGGGGGTCAAGCGGAGTGTTCCAGTACAGGTCAGAAGAACGACCTGTGGACAGTCTGTGGGCGAGGTGGGTCCGAGCGGATCTGCGAGACGCTGCACCTCAGCGATGCCCTGGGGCTCAGGCGAGTGCAGTCGGCGCAAAGAGGCCGAAGAGAAGCAAATCCCTGGAGCCCACGAGTGCCACGCGTGCAGAGTACGACAGCAAGTCCAGCAGCGAAGGAGAATACCGGTTCATGGAGTGTGACCGGTGACGTGTTGGATGGCTTCGGCAGGCAGGTGGAGAGACTGATGCGACTGCCGGATGTCCCGCGTAAGCAGGAAGGCCTTGTGGCGGGAGGGTTGATGGCGCTGGGAAGGCTGGCGGCTACTATTGACCCGCGCAGGGGGTTAGCAAGATTGACGCAGGCCCTGGAGACCATCTCGGAGGAGGGCCTCAGTCAGGCGTCGAAGGAGTCATACTATGATGATTACGAGCTGGAGCCGGTGAACCTACAATTGGCCAGGCGGGGGATTGGAGAAGTGGGCAAGATGAGAATGGCAGATACCATATGGCGGCGTTGTGTGCCGAAGGACCTGCTGCGTACGTACCAGGCATGGGATCGGAAATATGCCAGTGGTATACTAACGGTGGACAGCCCAGCCGTGGGTGGCATGCTCAGCTCTATTCGCGACGCGGGACCTTTGAAGAAGTGCAGCGAGGCCCGGGGTCAAAACAGCAAGGGTCATTCCTAAGAACTCGCAGAAGTGTGCACTCATTTTTGCGTGTGTTGGTCTGAACGACGCGGACTGGCGTAAGCCGCCCAAATTCCGTTTGCCCCAGGTAGAGCAGGTGACTCGAATGATGGCGGAAGCAGGTCATAAAGCCTTTCTAGGGAAAATAGATCTCAGCAATTGTTTTTGGTCTATTCGCATGCCGTACAGGTGGTGTAGGGTTTTCCGTGTGAACACACCCCAGGGATGTTTCCGCTGGCTGACTCTGCCCTTTGGGTGGAAGTACTTGCCTGTACTTTGCCAGAGACTTGTTTCCGCGCTAGTCAGGAGGGCCCTCCGAGATCTACGGGCGCGGGGGGTCACTTACCTGGACGATGTTCTTGTGTCTGCTGTGGGTAGGTGCCGTCCGCGCGTTGCTGCGCGCCGTGTGAGCCGAGTCTTGGGCCGGACGGGGTTCCTGATTAGCCCCAAGAGTGTGATTGAGCCTATCCGGACCTTGAATTTTATTGGGAAGCAGTTTTCTGCCGCTGCTATGACTGTAGAGAATAAGCCAGGGATTATTGGTGGCGTAGTGGCTCTATGGCTTTTGGGCATTGTCCAGAACAGGCTGAGTGCGCGGATGGCTGCGCGGCTGTTAGGCAAGCTTGAGTGGGCTGTGCGACCCAATGCTGGGCTGGCCCCTTTTGTTGCAGTGGGCCACTGTTGGAAGTTGTGCGATTTTTGTGATTTTCGTAAGGGCATGCGTAGGGCACTGATGACAGCCATTGCCTTTGCCCTGACCCCGCAGTGCTTTGCACCTTGGCCGTGGTTGCCTCAGGTTCCAGCGGCACAGTGTGTCTTTTTCACCGACGCCGCCGAGCTAAATAAGACGGGCAGGTACAGGATTGGGATTGTGAGGGAGGGCAGGCGATGGCTCAGCCAGAAGGCGCCCAAGTGGATCAGTACTTTACAGCAGGCAGAACTGTATGCAGCAGCTTATGCGCTGCGCTTGGGTTGCTATATGCGCTTTCCTTATGTTGTGATTGCCACTGACAGCGCCGTTGGTAGGGCGCAAATTTTAGGCATGCGTGGGGGTATTTTTTTGCGTAGCCATCAGCGGCTTCTTTGACAGTTGTTCTTGCTCAGGAGTTGGAATGATCGGTATATGGGTGTTTTCAGGGTAAGTACGGATTGGAATCCTGCAGACCCGCCTAGTAGGCTGGGATCCTTTCACACGCATGGTGATGTTACTGACAGTGTTAAGCGCCGGCAGGCGGCTTGGAAAGGTGAGCCGAATCGTTTTATTTGTCTTGAATTTCTCCCAAGGTTTGCTTGGCGTCTGCGATGATCCTCGCATTCGCTCGTATAAGGGTTGGCAGCTTGGTCTGCATGTGGAATGCAATGCCTGTTCGTCCTGTGCTTGCTTTTGTGCTGCATTTGTCTGCCCTGCGAACGACAGCCGGTTTGAACCCCTGTACGCTGTATTGAAGTTCTGATTGAGGCTGTTGGTAGCAGGGAAAACAGCATTTTCTGTCTTGACCATAGTTCTGAACTGCAGGTTGCTCGCTTTGCAATGTGCAGCCCGTTTTTCACTTTTACATGAGCAGACAGGCCCACCCACCCACCCGGAGATTTTGTCTTTTCCGTGCGTACACTAGCACGGAGCGTCACACCCTGGCGGTCTGGGATATTGGACGTTGGCAGCTTGGTCTGCATGTGCAATGCAATGCCTGTTCGTCCTGTGCTTGCTTTTGTGCTGCATTTGTTTGCCGTGCGAACTACAGCCGGTTTGAACCGGCATACCCCCCCCATGAACCCCCAAAAGTTCCGGCATACCCCCCCTGAGAGCACAACAGTTCCGGCATACCCCCCCGCCTAAGCCCACAAAACTTCCGGCATACCCCCCCCCAAAGCCCCCAAAAGTTCTCGCATACCCCCCCCTAGGCCCACAAAAGTTCCGGCCTAGCTCCCCTTGAGCCCACAAAACGTCCGGCATACCCCCCGGTTAACCCGGAGAATTCCCGGCATACCCCCCCCCTTAGCCCTCAAAAGTTCTCTCATACCCCCCCAATGAGCCCACAAAAGTTCCGGCATGCCCCCCCCCCGAAGCCCCCAGAAGTTTCGGCCTACCCCCCTTGAGCGCGGAACAGCTCCGGCATACCCCCCCCTAAGACCACAAAAGTTCTGGCATACCCCCCAAAAGCCCCCGAAAGTTCCGGCATACCCCCCCCTAAGCCCCCAACAGGTCCGGCATACCCCCCTCCCGAGCCCACAAAGGTTCCGGCATACCCCCCACTAAGCCCACAAAAGTTGCGGCATACCCCCCCCTAAGCCCACGATAGTTCCGGCATACCCACCCCCGAGCCCACAAAGTTCCAGCATAGCCCCCCCTGAGCCCACAAAAGTTTCGGCATACCCCCCCCTGAACCCACAAAACTTCCGGCATACCACCCCCTAAGCCCACAATACTTCTGGCATACCCCCCCCAGAGCCCACAAAAGTTCCGGAAAAGCCCCCCCTGAGCCCACAAAAGCTCCGGCATAACCCCTTTTGAGCCCACCAAAGTCCCGGCATACCCCCCCCACAGCCCCACAAAAGCTCCGGCATACCCCCCCTTGAGCCCCCAAAAGTTCCGGCATACCCCCCCCTAAGCCCACAAAATTTCCTGCATACCCCCCCTCTAAGCCCACAATAGTTCCGGCATACCCCCCCCGAGCCCACAAAAGTTCTGGCATACCCCCCTCTGAGCCGACAAAAGTTCCGGCATAGCCACACGTGAGCCCAGAAAAGTTCCCCTCCCTAAGCCCCCAATCGTTTCGGCATACCCCCCCCCCCTGAGCCCCCAAACGTCCAGGCATACCCCCTCGTCAGCCAACAAAAGTTCCGGCATACCCCCCCCTGAGCCCCCAAAAGTTCCGGCATATCCACCTTGAGCGCACAACAGTTGCGACCTACCGCCCTCCTAAGCCGACAAAATTTCCGGCATACCCCCCCGCCCAAAGCTCCCAAAATTTCTGGCATACCGCCCCCTAAGCTCCTAAAAGTTCCGGCATACCCCCCACCAAGCCCCCAAAGCTCCGGCATACCCCCCCCCTAAGCCCCCAAAAGTTCCGGCATACCGCCCCCTTGAGCCCACAAAAGTTCCGGCATAGCCTCCTCGGAGCCCACAAATTCCGGCATACCCCCCCCTAAGCCCGAAAAAGTTCCGGCATAACCCCTCCCGGAGCCCACAAAAGTTCCGGCATACCCCCCCGTGAGCCCACAAAAGTTCCGGCATACCCCCCCCTGACCCCATAAAACTTCCGGCATACCCTGCCTAGCCCCCAAAAGATCCGGCATACCCCACCTGCGCCCCCAAAAGTTCCGGCATACCCCCCCCCGACCCCACAAAAGTTCGGCTGTCAGCGGGACCAACACCGCTCGGCAGCGCCCTGTCGCCTTTGAGAATGGCGTGTCAAACCAAGGGACATGGGCGTAACAGCCACGCGTACCCAGGTGGAAGGGGTGTACAAACGTTGGAACATACCGATACCGCTGAAACCAGGGTGCAGGTGGGCCTGAGGGCGATAGGACGTCTCATAGGGCGTTCCGCGAGCCGGTCGGGGCTAAACACCGCTAGTGTGAGGGTGAACACCAGGGGAGGGAGCACGGCAAGTGGCAAGTTTAGGGACCTGAGGGTGTGCCTGTTGAGGGTAGGGCAGGGTGTGTATTGCCTGTGTGTTTTCTCACAGCGGTCCCGGCGTTACGGTGCCCTCTTCGGGCATTCGGCGAGCCAAGCTGGACTAGCTTCCACACACGGGTCACCAAACACCGCAGTCCCGGCGTTACGGTGTACATCTTGGGCATTCGGCGAGCCAAGCTGGACGTGCTACACGCCACTGACCACCCATCACAGCAGTCCCGGCGTTACGGTGTCCATTTTGGGCATTCGGCGAGCCAAGCTGGACGTGCTACACGCCACTGACCACCCATCACAGCAGTCCCGGCGTTACGGTGTCCATCTTGGGCATTCGGCGAGCCAAGCTGGACGTGCTACACGCCACTGACCACCCATCACAGCAGTCCCGGCGTTACGGTGTCCATCTTGGGCATTCGGCGAGCCAAGCTGGACGTGCTACACGCCACTGACCACCCATCACAGCAGTCCCGGCGTTACGGTGTCCATTTTGGGCATTCGGCGAGCCAAGCTGGACGTGCTACACGCCACTGACCACCCATCACAGCAGTCCCGGCGTTACGGTGTCCATCTTGGGCATTCGGCGAGCCAAGCTGGACGTGCTACACGCCACTGACCACCCATCACAGCAGTCCCGGCGTTACGGTGTCCATCTTGGGCATTCGGCGAGCCAAGCTGGACGTGCTACACGCCACTGACCACCCATCACAGCAGTCCCGTCGTTACGGTGTCCATCTTGGGCATTCGGCGAGCCAAGCTGGACGTGCTACACGCCACTGACCACCCATCACAGAGAGAAGGTCGCGTAGTTCAGCGGTCATGCACGTGACACCTGAAATAGAGGTGCTCGGTTCGAATCCCGGTGGGGTTGGAACGCAGTGTCCTAGGCGCTAGGGTGTCTGTGACCCCGCGAGCCGGAAGGGATGCTACGAGGGACAGGTAGGGATCACGGATACGCTGGAGTTCGGTGAGCGCCCGAGCACTTTACCACCCATCACAGCAGTCCCGGCGTTACGGTGTCCATCTTGGGCATTCGGCGAGCCAAGCTGGACGTGCTACACGCCACTGACCACCCATCACAGCAGTCCCGGCGTTACGGTGTCCATCTTGGGCATTCGGCGAGCCAAGCTGGACGTGCTACACGCCACTGACCACCCATCACAGGGAGAAGGTCGCGTAGTTCAGCGGTCATGCACGTGACACCTGAACTAGAGGTGCTCGGTTCGAATCCCAGTGGGGTTGGAACGCAGTGTCCTAGGCGCTAGGGTGTCTGTGACCCCGCGAGCCGGAAGGGATGCTGCGAGGGACAGGTAGGGATCACGGATACGCTGGAGTTCGGTGAGCGCCCGAGCACTTTACCACCCATCACAGCAGCCCCGGCGTTACGGTGTCCATCTTGGGCATTCGGCGAGCCAAGCTGGACGTGCTACACGCCACTGACCACTGTCTGTGCGCGTGCCACCTCGGGCACTGCGGCGGGGCGGCCAGTACACGTTGCAAGTGCTGTACTGTGATGTCTTGCGGTGCCCGGCGGCAGAAGCAGGACCGAAGTACAGGAACGCCTGTGTCGTGTGCCCGTGTGAGCGAGGGCACGCTCCGCACTGGGACTTCTATGCACTGTATGATACAGTGGCTCTTTACGTTTCCCGCGAATTCACTGTACCGGAGTTGCAGCTGTTTTGATGAGTGTAGTATGATGTAGCGTGATGTGCCTTGGGACAGGTAGGGATCACGGATACGCTGGAGTTCGGAGATCGCCCGAGCACTTTACCTTTACCTTTACCCACAAAAGTTCGGGCATACCCGCCCCTAAGCCCACCAAAGTTCCGGCATACCCCCCCGTAAGCCACCAAAATTTCCGACGTACCCCCCCTTGAGCCCACAAACGTTCCGGCATACCCCGTCCGAGCCCACAAAAGTTCCGGCATACCCCCCCGTAAGCCCAGAAAAGTTCCGGCATACCCCCCCCCCGAGCCGCCAACAGTTCCGGCATACTCGCCCCTAAGGCCACAAAATTTCCGGCATACCCCCCCCTAAGCCCACAAAAGTTCAGGCATACCCCCCCCTGAGCCCACAAAATTTCCGGCATACCCCCCCCTAAGCCCACAAAAGTTTTGGCATACCCCCCCCTGAGCACACAAAAGTTCCGGCATACCCATCCCTGAGCCCCCGAAAGTTCCGGCATACCCCCCCTTTGAGCCCACAAAAGTTCCAGCATACCCCCCTGTGAGCCCAGAAAAGGCACGGCATACCCCCCCCTGTGCCCTCAAAAGTTCGGGCATACCCCCCCCCCTTGAGGCCCCAAAAGTTCCGGCGTACCCCCCCCAAGCCCCCAAAAGTTCTGGCATACCCCCCCTGAGCCCACAAGGGTTCCGGCATACCCCCCCCTAAGCCCACAAAAGTTCCGGCATACCCGGCCCACAAAAGTTCCGGCATACCCTACCTTGTGCCCACAAAAGTTCCGGTATACCCCCCCCGAGCCCACAAAAGTTCCGGCATACCCCCCTTTGAGCTGACAAAAGTTCCGGCATACCCCCCCCCCTGCGCCCACAAAAGTTCCGGCATAGCCCCACGTGAGCCTAGAAAAGTTCCGGCATACCCCCCCCCCCGGAGCCCCGGAAAATTCCGGCATACCCTTCCTCGAGCCCCCAATAGTTCCGGCATACCCCTCCCTAAGCCCCCAAACGTTCCGGCATACCCCCCCCCCCGAGCCCCAAAAAGTCCCGGCATACCCCCTCGTCAGCCAACAAAAGTTCCGGCATACCCACTTTGAGCGCACAACAGTTCCGGCATACCCCCCTCCTAAGCCGACAAAATTTCCGGCATACCCCCCCCCCCTTTCTGAGTGTCTATTTTTTTTCGATGCTTTGTCATGGAGTCCTGCCCGGCCCAATCGGGGGCCACAGGTATTGAGCATGTCGAGGCACTCGGGAAGTGTCAGTCCACAAGAACAGCGTGTCTTGTTCTCGCCGCCAACCACTGGCAGCAACTCAACCATACGACCAGACTTCGAACCTCAGCAAGTCCTTGACGACCTCGTGTCACAGTGGTTTGAGGAAATCGAAGAGTCTGGGAGTCCCAACAAGCAACTGCTACCACAATTCAATCTCTGTGCTGTTCCGGAATTCTACTCAGATCCTGGACTGCCTGTCATTCCTTGCGATCAAATCGAAAACCCGGTACTGGTGATCCACACAGCAGGTTCACGGACCTCACCGGCTCGAAAGAGAGCCAAAATCGACCTTCCGAACACCCGTTTTGCATTGCGATTTCGTGCAGCCCAGTTGCATTCTGCTGAGCTACAATCCCAGAAGCAGGTGTGCAGTTCCTGGGAACCAATCTTCATCACCGTTGAGTTTCTGGATTCGGCCCAAGAGGAGTATCTGGTCTGGATCTTCCAACTTTTGGAGAAGGTACTCATCTAATCCTACATCAGCCTCTGAATCACCTTGCCATTGGTGATTGTCTGTGCGATACCGTTTGGGTATCTTTGCATCAAGTGTGACACACTCTTGAACAGCACCGCCCGGGGTCTGTGTCCCCCCTGATCCACATAACATCCCCGCTATCAATTTGTATGTCTACCTCGCCCACCACTGGGAAAGTCTCCCCACCTCTGGCGGTCGACCCGCCTTCTTCATCTGCTGCTTTGCAAGGAGTCCTCAGCCTACTTGGCAGACAACAGTGCATTGCTGAAGATATAGAGAAGCTGAAACAATCAAATGCCTCAGTCGAGGCAATACAACAAAAAGAAGCTGTGCTTGTCCAGGTAGCGTCGGCGATTACCCTGGTCATTAACCATCTTCATGTCCCGCAAGATTCGCAGTTTGCAGCGGCCAGGAAAAAGACCTTCGCAGCCAACGTGATGAGATTAACAAACAAATGGATCAATTGCCTAAGAAGTCCTCTCCTGAGGCCAGGCTCAAGCTTCAATCGGAACTCGACAGTGTACAACCACAGATCAAAAAGCCGGAGTGCCTGCTGCAAGAATTTCTCAAAAACCCATCCGCCGACCTGCAGTCCCATATCATTGAACAGAAGTCACTGATCCAGTCCTAATGCACACTTCTTGAACAGCAACGTAAAGAAATTGAAGAACATCGACGATCACAGACCACAGAAGACTCACCTGTGCGCAAACGAAGACCAAGGGGTGCTTTCTCGACCAACATCCTTCAAAATGTTGTCTCTGCGAGGCAAAAGTCGGAACCCGCAGTCACACTAGTACCTGTGTCCAAGTTTCAGGACACAGAACAGGAACAAATGAAGTTTCAGTTCATGTGGGAATACATGGACTACATATTGCAAAACGAAACGAGATGTCTGATGGTGAAAACCCAGCTATGCGCTGGTCAGCTGTTTCGGACCTTGCAGCGTCCGATATCGGGGCACAGTTCACACCGTCCCATGGACTTGACCCTCATCTGCTGATTGTTTCCCACTTTAATGAACTGTCACAACTAACAGGATTCTTTCAATCTTTGCAACAGACAGTCAGCCCAGACAGGATTGATACTCTGATTTTGATGGATAGTGACAGACCCCTCTTTCCCCTCACGGGCCCCCAGATTGAGGGACTCATTCCCTGGAAATGCAGGGAAATTTGCAAGCTTAGCAGGCCCATTTTGACAGTTGATGACACTCAACTTCATGCTTATGTTGCCACATCTGATCTGTCGTTCCGACATGAGGGCCTCGCGCCCAAGTTTTCAATAAAAAAGTTGCTGGCTGCTGGCATCAGTGTGCTGCAGTGGGCCCTGGACTTCCCGGAGGCACCAGACAACCTGTTTGCCGTCCATGCAGAGGACAAGGCCATCCCGTCGTTGTTTAGTGGCATGGGACGCAAAGGCAATAAAATGATAGCCACTAAGAGTAAAATTGTGAAAGGGTGTAAGGTCATATGGCACGTTTTTCCTAATGAAATCGAAATGGTTCTCCGGGCATACAAAGGGTGCCCTTATTTCGCGCTCATGTCTGAGGCGGAATTTGAGGGCACCCTTTTCGAAGAATGCCCGATGGTCATGCAACTGTACCCCAAAACTTCTCAAAAAGACGCTGCAGCCCCTTTTTTGTGGCACCAAATTCATTCCTCCCTATGCCAATCAGATCTGGATTCAGCGGCCTTCGCCTTACAGCTCACTGGCCGGTTCAAGCTACGCTTAGGCTTTAAGTCCCAAGAAGAGGGTATCAAATTGTTTGACAGTGTCAGGTACGACATGGATGCCCTGGGCATCCTATTCAAAGATGAAGGGACAAATAAAAGAATCTCTGCCCTGCTTGAGGCCTCACATTCTGAGAGCACTGCATTCAGCAAATCATCCGCGGCACCATACCGACCTGGCCCCCCTGACCAGGACAACATGGTGCTTTACGATGTCCCTGTGTGGATGGGGGACGAACAGGTTGTGGAAGCCTTTAGGGCCAAGGACAAGCCGCTCACTGCTGTGTACCGCCTCAATTGGACCCCAGGTGACATTGCGCTGGCGGCCTGGAAGTTGGTAGGAGCGAAACCAAAAGAACTGCATGGTGCAATAGTCAGAGACCCTAAGCGCAGGCAGCCCATGTACATAGTGACCATGGATCACTATGTGCAAGAGCGCACTACCCAGCATCAGAAATCCCAAACCAGGTCTAAACCCAAACCAAGTCCCAAGGGCCAGGGTCAATCCAACAAGTGGCAGGTATCATATGTGCAAGCGGTCAAGGGAACTGGTTCCAAGCAATGATGAGTTGCAACTCTCCTCTCCGGGGGCCACCACAGGCCCCTCCTTTCTATTCCCCTGTCAAGCTCATGTCGTTTAATATCAACGGACTCTTCACGAGAGTCCAGCGTGGCTCTAAAAAAGTCTCTAAGCATAAACTGCTCGGCAGTTATCTACGCACACATGGTATTTCATTTGTGGGGGTGCAAGAGCATCACCTAACCACACATCAGTCTGAACGTTGTATGTCTAAGTACCTCGGTAAAATGGGTTACGAATGCATGTTTAATCACAACCTGGCCGGGCGTGGGGGCACGGCCCTCGTCTGGAAACAAGAGTGGCGCTGCACTAGTGCCTTCTCACTGAGTTGTCGCATACTGGTGGCCACTCTGGAAAATATTGATGGGCAGCGGTTGCATGTCCTCAGTGTTCACTTTCACCATGAACACACGTTGCGCAGAGAGCAATGGCTACAGATAGATAGGTGCTGTGAGCACCTACGAGGCCATGTCATCATGTTGGCCGATCACAACTCTCCTATTGTTCCAACCAATGATGCAAACAAACCGGCAGAGGAGAAAAAGAATGAAATTTTGGCTGCCAGGGACACAGAAGTCAGCGTACTGGCAAAAATTGGTTTAACGGATGCGTGGCCTGAGATACATCATGCGAGCCCGGACCTGAGGATGTCTCCTCCAGCAGGATACACCTACGGCTACCAGGTGGGGGACCAGGCCCCCTCAGACAGGTCGCTCAGAAGGCTGGACAGAATCCATGTCTCTAATTCAATTAAAGGACATTTATCCAGTGTATTCACATCCTTTCTACGCAGGTCAGACCATAAGGCTCTTGTGGTCTCCTGTGAGCCCCCCGTCTTTCTTGCGGTGTACCCGCGTTTTAGATGCTCTGAGGATTTTCTTGCTGATGACACTGCTACAGAATCAATCACAGATCAGTTACAGGCTTTAGATGGCGACCCCGCCACCAGATGGGAGAAGGCGCATGCCATTTTTCGGCATGCGGCCATGGAGCACAGGCTTGCCCACCAGCGAATAAACACCTCACAAGTCCTCCCTCTGTTGCTTGCTTCCACACTCTCTTATGTCCCGCCACAAGGATGGAAATTTCTTACGGATCAGGGCACGTGCCCGGACAACCATTCACAGGCTTATTCAGCACTGGTGTCCATCCATGAGAAGGATGAGTCGGACAAAGTGGGCACCACTTTACTTGAGCAATTAAAGGGCCTGCGCGCTGGAGAGGCCCCTAGTTGCATGACCCAGGCCCAACGCACCAAACATATCAATAAGCTCATGACTGAGCTGCAAGCCAGGAAACGATTAGGGTGGGTCAAGTCCAAAACGGGACAATTGCTGTCGGACCCGCTGGCCATTGCCAGTGCCCTCGAGCAGCACTGGAGTGGCGTTACCAGGCCGGGACTTAGCTCCCCAGAAGAGTGCCACAGGTATCTGGATCGACTGAAGCTACCCCCGAATTTTTCAGTCATGGCCAGGGCCCTTTTCCGCCCCCTCACCCCAGCCCTCGTCTCAGAGACCTTAAACAGGCTACACAATAGCTCTTCACCAGGTGAGGATGGAGTAGGTGCAAGCTTTTACAAAAACTTCCGCGAGTTCTTTGAGCCACTGATGTTTCAACTGTGTGACACTGCATTCAACTCTGGGTCCCTGCCGGAAGGCTGGGAAAAGGTCTCATTAACATGATTCCCAAAGCGGCGGGGCTGGCGTCCATTGACAAACTCCGCCCGATCGCTCTCCAAAATGTTAAGAAAAAATGGCTAATGACCCTTGTGGCCATGCAGATAGAACAAATCATACAGCAGCTGTCGCATAAACAGCAGGTGGGATGCATTAAAGGACGGCACATGATTTAGCACATCTGGGGTGTCAAAGGGGGCTTTGAGTCACTTGACAAAGGCCTCCTTGTCAGCTTTGATTTCAGCAATGCCTTTCCCACGCTTAGCCATGTCTTCATAGAAGCCGTTTTACATAAAATTCAAATACCACCTTTTCACGTGCATTTCATTTCGGCGACACTGGTAGCTCCATATCATTTTTGCGTGGGTAAGCGGGTCGTGTGCGAAGTACTGTTCACACCTGGAGCGGGCATTGGCCAGGGTGACCCCTTCTCTCCCCTGCTCTTCTCGTTCTGTGCTTCTTTTGTATTGTTTGCATTTAATCTAGTCAGTTAAGCCTTCCCTTTTATATATGTTGACGACCTGTGTGTCCTCATTACTGGCAACTTTTCATCCTCTTTGCTCTCCATACTGGATAGCATGAATGAGTTTGGCAGAATCTCAGGGCTGTGTCTTAATTTATCAAAGTCGGCCATGGTAATCAAAGGGAAATTTTCTGAATCTGATATTCAAAGTTTTAAAAGCTGTGGCATGACCATGGCAGACTCGGTTCGGTACTTGGGTGTGCTCATTGGGCACGTAACCACAGCCCAAGCATTCGCCAGGGCTCTAGGGGAAGCCCAGAGACGGGCCTCACAGCTCTCCCTATTCCCCCTCACGCTCCTGGAACGTGTACAGCTACTGAAGGTCCGGATCCTCCCGGTCCTGCTCTTGACAGCACGAGCGTACCGTGCATCGGAACAGGAGGAAAGAAGCCTAAAAACCGTTTACAACACCGCGCTAGGCTTTGACAGCTGGGGCGTCACGCTCACGCAGCTATCTTTGCAGCCCGATTCAGGAGGACACGGGCTAGCCCCACCAGACACCTGGCTGCGTTTGCAATCAGGGCTGGCCTTTTCCAGGTTCTCCGGACACCAGTCAGAATTCCCGCCTTTTGTCACCTGGATTTTCCGTCAGTGGGCCCGTAAATACGGGGTCGTCTGGACCCCCCGAGCAGTCCCATACCTGCAGCTGGGGCCCGTCCCCTATGCTAGCATGGGGTTTCTAGCACAGTCTCTGAAGTCCTTTTCACAGGCACGCAGGTATGTCCTGGATGGCATGCTGCCAGGCACTACATCTGATGCACTGCCCTTGTGGCACAGTGCCATATTCAGGAATGCAGATAATCTAACTTACTACTGTCCCCGACTCATCAAGCGAGGAAATCTTACTGTCAAGGATCTGTTTGACACTACTTCACAGCCCAAGGCAAAGCTACTTTCCATGATGGGACCAACCTGGCAAGCGGTTTATCCTGCATCCCCCCTCACATTCCAAGGGCTCCCGTCCTCAGAATGGTCCCTCAACTCTGTCTGGGTGGGAAGTTGGGGGAAATCGGCCTCCCTCAAAAAGATGGCGCCTGTACCTTATGTGCCGCATGGCCAACCTTCTCAGGTCTGGACTTCCTTTTGGGCGGCCAAGCTGCCCCCTTCCTTAAAAGATTTTGTCTATCAATCACTCTGGTGTAAGCTAAAAGTAGGTGAATGGCTACAAAACTGGACGAAATATCCGTGGTGTCCAGTCTGCGCCCACCTAGAAACGGTGAGCCATGCCTTGCATGAGTGTCGGTTTCATCAGCTAGCCCGCGATATCATTGACTACAGTTTAGGGCCTCATTATCAGGATGGTCAGTCAGTCCCATGCACGTCAATCCCTACGAAGTCATCGTTTTCTGTCCCTCAGGGCATTGCCTTATGGGCCAGCAGGTCGGCACACTGGGGGGCCCGTAATGCGACTAAGTTTCACGGTGTTCCCCCTGAACGTGATGTTTTTCTGGATGCTTGGGCACGGACGATCCTCACGCTCACAGAATGGCAGCCACTTGCAGGTTGGGCACAGGTCTTCATGCAATTTCATCATATTATCATCACAGTCAGACAGTCAGGGTGTCTTCCAGCACACCGCATCACGCTTCAGTATGTTGCACAAGACACAGCAAGGGAAGCCAAGCGACAACGCAAGTTATTACGCAAGGAACAGTTGGCAGAGCACGTGATCAGGACTATTGATTCTTTGGAAAGTGAGGGATGGCTAATGGCTTACACCGACGGATCAGCCGAACACCATGCACGGGTGGGGTGGGTAGCAGGTTTTGGTTGCACCATACCAGGACAATGGGATTGCTCTGGCTTCCTGCCAGTGGACAGGGCCCAGTCCAACAACCGGGCGGAGCTCACAGCCATAATCCGGCTCCTAGAGCATACTCAAGGAGCAGCCGGGAAACTGGCTATCGCAACGGACTCTGAGTATGCATATGATGGTGTCGCCGGTTCGGCCTATCGTTGGAGGGAGCAAGGGTGGGTCAACAGGTGCGGCCCAGTGGCCAATGTTGATCTCTGGATCCGGTTGTTGTCCTTGATTGATAGTGCCACCATGCGCTTACGCTGGATTAAGGTTCCCAGTCATACCATAGCAGTCATAGAAGGCAATCGTCATGCTGATCATTTGGCCGAGGTGGGTAGGTCCAGCTCTCCGTTATATCAAGTTTTATCAGTGCCAGAAAGGCCCGTCATTTCACTTGAGCTACCGTGCACCCCAACGCCACGAAGGGCACAGGCGGTCCCTCGATCTGTAGACATCTTGGAGCTCGCCACTCCTCGTAACGAAACCCAAGTCTTAGTCCCTGGCTCGCACCATCGGAACCCAGCGACCTCGCCATCCATCCAGCATACGCCGATACGTTGCCTTTTTGGATCCCCACAAGGATCCCATGTGTCATGTCACAGTGTGTCTTCGACACCACCGCGAGTAAGTGCCTTTGCGCAGCCCAGTGGGATATCTTCACCGTCTGGATCCACGGTCTCGTGGGCCCCTAAGACCCCCACTCTAAGTCCATCCCCAGATGTGATGTGGAGTGACATAGGCCTGCAGCCGATGTCTACGCCTGAGCCCAGACAGCGGCGCGTGCTTTTTCACACACCAAGTACTGATGCCAGCTCACCCAGATATTTCTCTGATATAGACTCGCATATGGACTCGGGGGGGTCTCAGCCCCAGTCCCCGATGTCTGCGGACTCCCCATAGTAATAGTCTCAGTAGATATGTGTCTCACTTTACAAGCACAACATTGATGGATGAATGAACAACGCCATTTCACTTTTGGCAAAATTTTCGCTTTGAAGCATAAATGACTTAACCGCAATTTTGGGTAAGAGGCCTGGACGGTTTAGTGGTATGCGCCATGGCTGGCGCTCGTCGTAGTCGGGGGTTCGGACCCCGGTTCGTCTGTCCGTCCAGGGGCCCGTTGGCGAGGCCCCCGCCACCGCCCCCTTCAGCATCCCGCTCCACCACCGGTACCGCCGGTGCGTCGGGTGGCGTGTCTCCTCATCGTTTTCTTTTGTCCAGTTGCATGGTATGCCTAGTTTGGCTGTATTGAGTTTGAAAGCAAGAAGTCAGAAAAAAGCAATGCCCCACCCACCACACACCTGCAGCAGCGCGCTCCACCACCGGGGCCGCTTGCGCCTCCGGAAGCGCATCTCCTCCTCGTACTTCTCCTCAGCGAGAACTCGAACTCACGTCTTCAGGGCAGCGGCAGGCTGCATTGCCGCTGCGGTACATTGCCCAAAAGACCACATTGTGCACCTTTTCTCTCAGGAATGCCTTGACTGAGCGTATGGTATGCAACGGGGGCTGGGCCTGCGGCCCCCTCACAGCCACATTAACGCCACAGTCTGTGTTGTCAAATGAATGAGAATGAACCTAACACACACACGCACCACTCACCTCCTTCCTAAGAGTGCTGTGGGACGACATGACAGGTTGGCCGATTGAGAGCCAGCATACTGCAAGCCTGTCCAGCCGCCTGTAGACCTCAAATCCCAGAATGGTAACATGAAGGCTAGAGGTTATGGCCGACAAAACACGGCCAGAAAGAAGGGTAACATGGCACACGTCAGTGCAACCTGTACATACGCTCAAGTGCTTGTGGAACCATCGTATCAATGGAACTGCCGGACATTGCTGCATATGCATACCAGGACGTGCATGTGTGGAGCGCTTTGTTGACTTGCTTGCGGCCCAAAGGTCCCAAAAGTTCTGGCATACCCCCCCAAAGCCCCCAAAAATTCCGGCATACCTCCCCCTAAGCCCCTAGAAGTTCCGGCATACCCCCCCCTAAGCCCCCAAAGCTCTGGCATACCCCCCCCCCAAGCCCCCAAAAGTTCCGGCATACCCCCCCTTGAGCCCACAAAAGTTCCGGCATAGCCCCCCTTGAGCCCACAAAAATTCCGGCATACCCCCCCCTAAGCCCACAAAAGTTCGGCATACCCCCCCGGAGCCCCCAAAAGTTCCGGCATACCCCCCCGCGAGCCCACAAAAGTTCTGGCATAACCCCCCCTGACCCCATACAACTTCCGGCATACCCCCCCTAGCCCCCAAAACATCCGGCATACCCCCCCCTGTGCCCCCAAAAGTTCCGGCATACCCCCCCCTGACCTCACAAAAGTTCGGGCATACCCGCCCCTAAGCCCACAAAAGTTCCGGCATACCCCACCCCAAGCCACCAAAATTTCCGGCATACCCCCCCCTAAGCCCACAAACGTTCCGGCACACCCCGCCCGAGCCCACAAAAGTTCCGGCATACCCCCCCCCCCTGAGCCGCCAACAGTTCCGGCATACCCGCCCCTAAGCCCGCAAAATTTCCGGCATACCCCCCCGTAAGCCCACAAAAGTTCTGGCATACCCCCCCCTCAGCCCACAAAGTTCCGGCATACCCCCCTTTAAGCCCACGAAAGTTCCGGCATGTCCCCCCCTGAGCACAAAAAAGTTCCGGCATACCCACCCTAGGGCCCCCGAAAGTTCCGGCATACCCCCCCCTTGAGCCCACAAAAGTTCCGGCATACCCCCCTGTGAGCCCAGAAAAGGTACAGCATACACCCCCTTTGCCCTCAAAAGTTCTGGCATACCCCCCCCCTGAGGCCCCAAAAGTTCCGGCGTACCCCCCCCAAGCCCCCAAAATTTCTGGCATACCCCCCCTGAGCCCACAAAGGTTCCGGCATACCCCCCCCTAAGCCCACAAAAGTTCCGGCATACCCCCCCGCCCGAGCCCACAAAAGTTCCGGCATAGCCCGCCCCCGAGCCCAGACAAGTTCTGGCATACCCCCCCTTGTGCCCACAAAAGTTCCGGCATACCCCCCCCTCACCCCCCAAACTTCCCGGGATACCCCCCTTGAGCCCACCAAATTTCCGGCATACCCCCCCCTAAGCCCACAGAACTTCCGGCATACCCCCCCCAAGCCCACAAAAGTTCCGGCATACCCCCCCGTGAGCCCACAAAAGTTCCGGCATACCCCCCTTGAGCCCCCAAAAGTTCCGGCATACCCCCCCCATAAGCCCCCAAAAGTTCCCGCAAACCCCCCCCCCGAGCCCCCAAAAGTCGCGGCATACCCACCCTGAGGGTACAACAGTTCCGGCATACCCTTCCCTAAGCCCACCAAATTTCCGGCATACCCCCCCCAAAACCCCACAAAAGTTCTGGCATACCCCCCCAAAGCCCCCAAAAGTTCCGGCATACCGCCACCTGAGCCCTTAAAAGTTCCGGCATACCCCCCCCTAAGCCCCCAAAAGCTCCGGCATACCCCCCCCGATAAGCCCACATAAGCTCCGGCATACCCACCCTTCAGCCCAGCAGTTCCGGCATAACCCCCCTGAGCCCCCAAAAGTACCGGCATACCCTGCCTTGCGCCCCAAAAAGTTCCGGCATACCCCCCCCCTGAGCCCACAAAAGTTCGGGCATACCCGCCCCTAAGCCCACAAAAGTTCCGGCATACCCCCCCCCCTTGAGCCCCCAAAAGTCCCGGCATACCCCCTCGTGAGCCAACAAAAGTTCCGGCATACCCCCCCCTGAGCCCCCAGAATTTCCGGCATACCCACCCTGAGCGCACAACATTTCCGGCATACCCCCCCCTAAGCCCACATAATTTCTTGCACACCCCCCCCAAAGCCCCTAAAACTTCTGGCATACCCCCCCAAAGCCCCCAAAAGTTCCGGCATACCGCCCCCTAAGCCCCTGAAAGTTCCGGCATACCCGCCCCACCAAGACCCCAAAAGCTCCGGCGAACCCCCCCCTAAGCCCACAAAAGTTCCGGCATACCCCCCCCTGAGCCAACAAAAGTTCCGGCATAGCCCCCCCTGAGCCCACAATAATTCCGGCATACCCCCCCCTGAGCCCACAAAAGCTCCGGCATACCCTCCCTTGAGCCCCCAATAGTTCCGGCATACCCCCCCTTTGAGCCCCCAAAAGTTCCGGCATACCCCCCCATGACCCCAGAAAAGTTCCGTCATACCCCCCCTAGCCCCCAAAAGATCCGGCATACCCCCCCCTGTGCCCCCAAAACTTCCGGCATAGCCCCCCGTGAGCCCACAAAAGTTCGGGCATACCCACACCTAAGCCCACAAAAGTTCCGGCATACCCCCCCCTAAGCCACCAAAAGTTGCGGCATACCCCCCCCTGAGCCCACAAAAGTTCCGGCATACCCCCCCTTAAGCCCACAAAAGTTCCGGCATACCCCCCCCTGAGCACACAAAAGTTCCGGCATACCCATCCCTGAGCCCCCAAAAGTTCCGGCATACCCCACCCTGAGCCCACAAAAGTTCCGGCATACCCCCCCCCTGAGCCCACAAAAGCTCCGGCATACCCTCCCTTGAGCCCCCAATAGTTGAGGCATACCGCCCCCTGAGCCCCCAAACGTTCTGGCATACCCCCCCTTTGAGCCCACAAAAGTTCCGGCATACCCCCCCCCTGACCCCATAAAACTTCCGGCATACCCCCCCTAGCCCCCAAAAGATCCGGCATACCCCCCCCTGTGCCCCCAAAAGTTCCGGCGTACCCCCCCCCTGAGCCCACAAAAGTTCCGGCATACCCCCCCCTAAGCCACCCCAATTCCCGGCATACCCCCCCCTAAGCCCACAAAAGTTCCGGCATACCCCCCCCGAGCCCACAAAAGTTCCGGCATACCCCCTCGTGAGCCCAGAAAAGTTCCGGCATACCCCCCCCCTTGAGCCGCCAACAGTTCCGGCATACCCGCCCCTAAGTCCACAAAATTCCCGGCATACCCCCCCCTAAGCCCACAAAAGTTCCTGCACCCCCCCCCTTGAGCCCACAAAAGTTCCGGCATACCCTCCCGGGAGCCCACAAAAGTTCCGGCATACCCCCCCTGGAACCCCAAAAGTTCCGGCATACCCCCCCCATAAGCCCCCAAAAGTTCCGGCATACCCCCCCCATAAGCCCCCAAAAGTTCCGGCATACCCCCCCCATAAGCCCCCAAAAGTTCCGGCATACCATTCCCTAAGCCCACAACATTTCCGGCATACCCCCCCCAAAGCCCCACAAAAGTTCTGGCATACCCCCCCAAAGCCCCCAAAAGTTCCGGCATACCGCCCCCTAAGCCCGTGAAAGTTCCGGCATACCCCCCCCTAAGACCCCAAAAGCTCCGGACAAACCCCCCCCCCTAAGCCCACAAAAGTTCCGGCATACCCCCCCCTGAGCCCACAAAAGTTCCGGCATAGCCCCCCCTGAGCCCACAATAATTCCGGCATACCCCCCCCTGAGCCCACAAAAGCTCCGGCATACCCTCCTTGGAGCCCCCAATAGTTCCGGCATACCCCCCCTTTGAGCCCCCAAAAGTTCCGGCATACCCCCCCATGAGCCCACAAAAGTTCCGGCATACCCCCCCTAGCCCCCAAAAGATCCGGCATACCCCCCCCTGCGCCCTGAAAATTTCCGGCATACCCCTCCCCGAGCCCACAAAAGTTCGGGCATACCCGCCCCTAAGCCCACAAAAGTTCCGGCATACCCCCCCCTAAGCCACCAAAAGTTCCGGCATACCCCCCCCTGAGCCCACAAAAGTTCCGGCATACCCCCCCTTAAGCCCACAAAACTTCCGGCATACCCCCCCCTGAGCACACAAAAGTTCCGGCATACCCATCCCTGAGCCCCCAAAAAGTTCCGGCATACCCCCCCCCGAGGCCCCAAAAGTTCCCGCATACCCCCCCCAAGCCCCCAAAAGTTCCGGCATACCCCCCATGAGCACACAAAGGTTCCGGCATACCCCCCCCCTGAGCCCACAAAAGTTCCGGCATACCCCCCCTTAAGCCCACAAAAGTTCCGGCATACCCCCCCCTGAGCCCACAAAAGCTCCGGCATACCCTCCCTTGAGCCCCCAATAGTTCCGGCATACCCCCCCCTGAGCCCCCAAACGTTCCGTCATACCCCCCCTTGACCCCATAAAACTTCCGGCATACCCCCCCTAGCCCCCAAAAGATCCGGCATACCCCCCCCTGTGCCCCCAAAAGTTCGGGCATACCCCCCCCCCTGACCCCTCAAAAGTTCCGGCATACCCCCCCCAAGCCACCCAAATTTCCGGCATACCCCCCCCTAAGCCCACAAAAGTTCCGGCATACCCCCCCCCGAGCCCACAAAAGTTCCGGCATACCCCCCCGTGAGCCCAAAAAAAATTCCGGCGTACCCCCCCCGTGAACCGCCAAAAGTTCCAGCATATCCTTCCCTAAGCCCACGAAAGTTCCGGCATACCCCCCCCTGAGCCCCCAAAAGTTCCGGCATACCCCCCCCCTGAGGCCCGAAAAGTTCCGGCATACCCCCCCCAAGCCCCCAAAAGTTCCGGCATACCCCCCATGAGGACACAAAGGTTCCGGCATACCCCCCCCTAAGCCCACAAAAGTTCCGGCATACCCCCTCCCCTAAGCCCACAATAGCTCCAGCTTACCCCCCCACCCGAGTTCACAAAAGTTCCGGCACACCCCCCCCTTGTGCTCACATTCGAGCACCTTGAACTGAATTGTGCGGAGCCGGATCCTGTGAGCGGGGTTAGCCAAATATCAGCCAAGCCCACATTAGTTCCGGCATCCCCCCCCTTGAGCCCACAAAAGTTCCGGCATACCCTCCAGTGAGCCCACATAAGTTCCGGCATACCCCCCGAGCCCCCAGAAGTTCCGGCATACCCCTCCCTAAGCCCACAAAAGTTGCGGCGTACCTGCCGCCCGAGCACACAAAAGTTCCGGCATAGCCCCCCCCCGAGCCCACAAAAGTTCCTGCAATCCCCCCCTTGCGCCCACAAAAGTTCCGGCATACCCCTCCTAAGCCCACAAAGATTCCGGCATACCCCCCCCTAAGCCCACAGAAGTTCCGGCATACCCCCCCCCCAAGCCCACAATAGTTCCGGCATACCCCCCCCCGAGCCCACAAAAGTTCCGGCATAGCCTCCCCTGAGCCCCCAAAAGTTCCGGCATACCCCTCCCTAAGCCCACAAAAGTTCCCGCATACCCCCCCTTGAGCCCACAAAAGTTCCGGCATACCTGCCCGTGAGCCCCCAAAAGTTCTGGCATTACCCCCCCTAAGCCCCCAAAACTTCCATCATACCCCCCCGTGAGCCCAGAAAAGTTCCGGCATACCCCCCCCTAAGCCCACAATAGTTCCGGCATACCCCCCCGCCCGAGCCCACAAAAGTTCCTGCATACCGCCCCTTGAGCCCCCAAAAGTTCCGGCATACCCCTCCCTAAGCCCACAAAAGAT
Source organism: Eutreptiella sp. 'Long Island Sound 2002' (assembly GCA_964036045.1). NCBI lineage: Eukaryota > Euglenozoa > Euglenophyceae > Eutreptiales > Eutreptiaceae > Eutreptiella > Eutreptiella sp. 'Long Island Sound 2002'. The sequence goes on along the minus strand of OZ038391.1, from coordinate 37,218,033 downwards.
CCGGCATACCCCCCCTTGAGCCCACAAAAGTTCCGGCATACCCCTCTTAAGCCCACACAGCTTCCGGCATACCCCCCCCCCAAGCCCACAATAGTTGCGGCATACCCCCCCCCGAGCCCACAAAAGTTCCGGCATAGCCTCCCCTGAGCCCCCAAAAGTTGCAGCATACCCTCCACCCGAGCCCACAAAAGTTCCGGCATAGCCCCCCCCCCCGAGCCCACAAAAGTTCCTGCATACCCCCCCTTGAGCCCACAAAAGTTCCGGCATACCCCTCCTAAGCCCAAAAAGGTTCCGGCATAGCCCCCCCTAAGCCCACAGAAGTTTTGGCATACCCCCCCCCCAAGCCCACAATAGTTCCGGCATAGCCCCCCCCCGAGCCCACAAAAGTGCCTGCATACCCCCCCGTTGAGCCCACAAAAGTTCCGGCATACCCCTCCTAAGCCCACAAAGCTTCCGGCATACCCCCCCCTAAGCCCACGGAAGTTCCGGCATACCCCCCCACCCGAGCCCACAAAAGTTCCGGCATAGCCCCCCCCCGAGCCCACAAAAGTTCCTGCATACCCCCCCTTGAGCCCACAAAAGTTCCGGCATACCCCTCCTAACCCCACAAAGCTTCCGGCATACCCCCCCCTAAGCCCACAGAAGTTCCGGCATACCCCCCCCCGAGCTGACAAAAGTGCCTGAATACCCCCCCTTGAGCCCGCAAAAGTTCCGGCATACCCCTCCTAAGCCCACAAAAGTTCCGGCATAGCCTCCCCTGAGCCCCCAAAAGTTGTAGCATACCCTCCACCCGAGCCCACAAAAGTTCCGGCATAGCCCCCCCCCCGAGCCCACAAAAGTTCCTGCATACCCCCCCTTGAGCCCACAAAAGTTCCGGCATACCCCTCCTAAGCCCAAAAAGGTTCCGGCATAGCCCCCCCTAAGCCCACAGAAGTTCGGGCATACCCCCCCCCCAAGCCCACAATAGTTGCGGCATACCCCCCCCCCGAGCCCACAAAAGTTCCGGCATAGCCTCCCCTCAGCCCACAAACGTTCCGGCATACCCCCCCTTGAGCCCCCAAAAGTTCCGCCATTACCCCCCCTAAGCCCCCAAAAGTTCCGGCATACCCCCCCCTAAGCCCACAGAAGTTCCGGCATACCCCCCCCCAAGCCCACAATAGTTCCGGCATACCCCCCCCCCGAGCCCACAAAGTTTCCGGCATAGCCTCCCCTGAGCCCCCAAAAGTTCCGGCATACCCCTCCCTAAGCCCACAAAAGATCCAGCATACCCCCCCTTGAGCCCACAAAAGTTCCGGCATACTCCTCCTAAGCCCACAAAGCTTCCGGCATACCCCCCCCTAAGCCCACAGAAGTTCCGGCATACCCCCCACCTAAGCCCACAATAGTTGCTGCATACCCCCCCCCGAGCCCACAAAAATTCCGGCATAGCCTCCCCTGAGCCCCCAAAAGTCGCGGCATACCCCCCGCCCCAGCCCACAAAAGTCCCGGCATAGCCCCCCCCCGAGCCCACAAAAGTTCCTGCATACCCCCCCTTGAGCCCACAAAAGTTCCGGCATACCCGTCCTAGGCCCACAAAGGTTCCGGCATACCCCCCCCTAAGCCCATAGAAGTTCCCGCATACCCCCCCTTGAGCCATCAAAAGTTCCGGCATTACCCCCCCTAAGCCCCCAAAAGTTCCGTCATACCCCCCGGTGAGCCCAGAAAAGTTCCGGCATACCCCCCCTTGACCGCCCAAAAGTTCCGGCATACCCCCCCCTAAGCCCACAATAGTTCCGGCATACCCCCCCGCCCGAACCCACAAAAGTTCCGGCATAGCCCCCGCTTGAGCCCACAAAAGTTCCTGCATACCCCCCCTTGAGCCCCCAAAAGTTCCGGCATACCCCTCCTAAGCCCACAAAGCTTACGGCATACCCCCCCCTAAGCCCACAGAAGTTCCGGCATACCCCCCCCCCCCAAGCCCATAATAGTTGCGGCATACCCCCCCCCCGAGCACACAAAAGTTCCGGCATACCCCTCCTAAGCCCACAAAGCTTCCGGCATACCCCCCCTTGAGCCCACAAAAGTTCCGGCATACCCCCCCTTGAGCCCCCAAAAGTTCCGCCATTACCCCCACTAAGCCCCCAAAAGTTTTGGCATACCCCCCCGTGAGCCCAAAAATGTTCCCGGATACCCCCCCCTGACCGCCCAAATGTTCCAGCATACCCCCCCCAAAGCCACCAAAAGTTCTGGCATCCCCCCCCCAAGTCCCCAAAAGTTCCGGCATAACCCCTCCCTAAGCGCCCTAAAGTTCCGGCATACCCGCCCCCGAGCCCACAAAAGTTCCGACATAGCCCCCCTCGAGCCCACAAAAGTTCCGGCATACCCGCCCTTGAGCCCACAAAAGTTCCGGCATACCCGCCCCCGAGCCCACAAAACTTCCGGCATAGCCCCCCCTGAGCCCACAAAAGTTCCGGCATATCCCCCCATGAGCCCACAAAAGCTCCGGCATACCCCCCCTTGAGCCCCCAAAAGTTCCGGCATACCCCCTCAAGCCCCCAAAAGTTCCGGCACACCCCTCCCTGAGCCCCCAAATGTTCCGTCATACCCCCCCCTCAGCCCACAAAAGTTCCGGCATACCCCTACCTAAGGCCACAAAAGTTCCGGCATACCCCCCCTGAGCCCACAAAAGCTCCGGCATAGCCCCCCCTAAGCCCCCAAAATTTCCGGCATACCCCCCCCTAAGCCCACAAAAGTTCCGGCATACCCCCCCCCCAAGCGCACAATAGTTCCGGCATAACCCCCCCCCGAGCCCACAAAAGTTCCGGCATAGCCTCCCCTGAGCCCCCAAAAGTTCCGGCATACCCCTCCCTAAGCCCACAAAAGATCCGGCATACCCCCCCTTGAGCCCACAAAAGTTCCGGCATACTCCTCCTAAGCCCACAAAGCTTCCGGCATACCCCCCCCTAAGCCCACAGAAGTTCCGGCATACCCCCCAGCCCGAACCCACAAAACTTCCGGCATAGCCCCCGCTCGAGCCCACAAAAGTCCCTGCATACCTTCCCTTGACCCCCCAAAAGTTCCGGCATACCCCTCCTAAGCCCACAAAGCTTACGGCATACCCCCCCCTAAGCCCACAGAAGTTCCGGCATACCCCCCCCCCCGAAGCCCACAATAGTTGCGGCATACCCCCCCCGAGCCCACAAAAGTTCCGGCATACCCCTCCTAAGCCCACAAAGCTTCCGGCATACCCCCCCTTGAGCCCACAAAAGTTTTGGCATACCCCCCCTTGAGCCCCCAAAAGTTCCGCCATTACCCCCCCTAAGCCCCCAAAAGTTCCGGCATACCCCCCCGTGAGCCCAAAAATGTTCCGGCATACCCCCCCTTGACCGCCCAAATGTTCCGGCATACCCCCCCCAAAGCCACCAAAAGTTCTGGCATACCCCCCCCAAGTCCCCAAAAGTTCCGGCATAACCCCCCCCTAAGCGCCCTAAAGTTCCGGCATACCCGCCCCCGAGCCCACAAAAGTTCCGACATAGCCCCGCCCGAGCCCACAAAAGTTCCGGCATACCCGCCCCTGAGCCCACAAAAGTTCCGGCATACCCGCCCCCGAGCCCACAAAACTTCCGGCATAGCCCCCCCTGAGCCCACAAAAGTTCCGGCATACCCCCCCCTAAGCCCACAAAAGTTCCGGCATACCCCCCCCTAAGCCCACAGAAGTTCCGGCATACCCCCCCCCAAGCGCACAATAGTTCCGGCATAACCCCCCCCGAGCCCACAAAAGTTCCGGCATAGCCTCCCCTGAGCCCCCAAAAGTTCCGGCATACCCCTCCCTAAGCCCACAAAAGATCCGGCATACCCCCCCCTGAGCCCGCAAAAGTTCCGGCATAGCCCCCGCTGAACCCCCAAAAGTTCCGGCATTACCCCCCCTAAGCCCCCAAAAGTTCCGGCATACCCCCCCGTGAGCCCAGAAAAGTTCCGGCATACCCCCCCCTGACCGCCCAAAAGTTCTGGCATACCCCCTCCAAAGCCCCCAAAAGTTCCGGCATGACCCCCCCGAAGCGCCCAAAAGTTCCGGCATACCCGCCCCCGAGCCCACAAAAGTTCCGACATAGCCCCCCCTGAGCCCACAAAAATTCCGGCATAGCCGCCCCCGAGCCCACAAAAGTTCTGGCATACCCGCCCCCGAGCCCACAAAAGTTCCGGCATAGCCCCCCCTGAGCCCACAAAAGTTCCGGCATATCCCCCCATGAGCCCACAAAAGCTCCGGCATACCCCCCCTTGAGCCCCCAAAAGTTCCGGCATACCCCCCCAAGCCCCCAAAATCTGCGGCACACCCCCCCCTGAGCCCCCAAAAGTTCCGGCATACCCCTACCTAAGGCCACAAAAGTTCCGGCGTACCCCCGCCTAAGCCCACAATAGTTTTGGCATACCCCCCCCCGAGCCCACAAAAGATCCGGCATGGCCCGCACTGAGCCCACAAAAGCTCCGGGATACCCTCCCCTGAGCCCCCAAAAGTTCCGGCATACCCCCCCCCCGAGCCCACAAAAGTTCCCGCATACCCCCCCCCAGCCCACAAAAGCTCCCGCATACCCTCCCCCTGAGCCCCCAAAAGTTCCGGCATAGCCCCCCCTAAGCCCACAATAGTTCTGGCATACCCCCCACCGAGCCCACAAAAGTTCCGACATATCCCCCCCAAGCCCCCAAAAGTCCCGGCATACCCCCCCCCCTGAGCCCCCAAAAGTTCCGGCATACCCCCCCCTGAGCCCACAAAAGTTCCGGCATAGCCCGCCCTCAGTCCACAATAGTTCTGGCATACCCTGGCCCTGAGCCCCCAAAAGTTCCGGCATACCCCCCCCTAAGCCCACAAAAGTTCCGGCACACCCCCCCCAAGCCCCCAAAAGTTCCGGCATACCCCCCCCCTGAGCCCCCAAAAGTTCCGGCATACCCCCCCCCTGAGCCCACAAAAGTTCCGGCATAGCCCGCCCTCAGTCCACAATAGTTCTGGCATACCCTGGCCCTGAGCCCCCAAAAGTTCCGGCATACCCCCCCCTAGGCCCAAAAAAGTTCCGGCATACCCCCCCCTAAGCCCACAATAGTTCTGGCATACCCCCCCCCGAGCTCCCAAAAGTTCCGGCATACCCCCCCCTAAGCCCACAATAGTTCCGGCATACCCTCCCTAAGCCCACAAAATTTCCGGCATACCCCCCCTTGAGCCCACAAAAGTTCCGGCATACCCCCCCTTGAACCCCCAAAAGTTCCGGCATACCCCCCCCTCAGCCCCCGAATGTTCCGGCATACCCCCCTGTGAGCCCACAAAAGTTCAGGCATACCCCCCCTTGAGCCCACAAAAGATCTTGCATACCCCCCCCAAGTCCCCAAAAGTTCCGGCATACCCCCCCCTGACCCCCCCAAAAGTTCCGGCAAACCCCCCCCTGAGCCAACAAAAGTTCCGGCATACCCCCCCCCTCAGCCCACAAAAGTTATGGCATACCCCCCCCTAAGTCCAAAAAAGTTCCGGCATACCCCCCCCCAAGCCCACAATAGTTCTGGCATACCTCTTCCGAGCCCACAAAAGTTGCGGCATACCCCCCCCTGAGCCCCCAATTGTTCCGGCATACCCCCCTGTGAGCCCACAAAAGTTCCGGCGTACCCCCCTTTGAGCCCACAAAATTTCTGGCATACCCCCCCCAAGCCCCCAAAAAGTTCCGGCATACCCCCCCTTGAGCCCCCAAAAGTCCCGGCATACCCCCCTCTGAGCCCCCAAAATTTCCGGCATACCCCCCCCTAAGACCGCAAAAGTTCCGGCATACCCCTCCCTAAGCCCACAATAGTTGTGGCATACCCCCCCCCGAGCCCACAAAAGTTCTGGCATACCCCCCACCCCCGAGCTCACAAAAGCTCCGGCATACCCCCCCCATGAGCCCCCAAAAGTTCCGTCATACCCCCCCCCCTGAGCCCCCAAATCTTCCGGCATACCCCCCCTTGAGCACACAAAAGTTCCAGCACCCCCCCCAAGCCCCTAAAAGTTCCGGCATACCCCCCACTAAGCCCACAAAAGTTCCGGCATACCCCCCCCTAAGCCCACAATAGTTCTGGCATACCCCCCCCCCGAGCCCAATAAATTTCCGGCATAGCCCCTCCTGAGCCCACAAAAGTTCCGCCATTACCCCCCCCTAGGCCCAAAAAAGTTCCGGCATACCCCCCCCTAAGCCCACAAAAGTTCTGGCATACCCCCTCCCGAGCTCCCAAAAGTTCCGGCATACCCCCCCCTAAGCCCACAATACTTCCGGCATACCCTCCCTAAGCCCACAAAATTTCCGGCATACCCCCCCTTGAGCCCACAAAGGTTCCGGCATACCCCTCCCTGAGCCCACAAAAGTTCCGGCATAGCCCGCCCTCAATCCACAATAGTTCTGGCATACCCTGGCCCTGAGCCCCCAAAAGTTCCGGCATACCCCCCCCTAGGCCCAAAAAAGTTCCGGCATACCCCCCCCTAAGCCCACAATAGTTCTGGCATACCCCCCCCGAGCTCCCAAAAGTTCCGGCATACCCCCGCCTAAGCCCACAATAGTTCCGGCATACCCTCCCTAAGCCCACAAAATTTCCGGCATACCCCCCCTTGAGCCCACAAAAGTTCCGGCATACCCCCCCTTGAGCCCCCACAAGTTCCGGCATACCCCCCCATGAGCCCACAAAAGCTCCGGCAGACCCCCCCTTGAGCCCCCAAAAGTTCCGGCATATGCCCCCCAAGCCCCCAAAAGTTCCGGCATACCCCCTTCCTGAGCCCCCAAAATTTCCGGCATACCCCCCCGTACAAGCCCACAATAGTTCCGGCATACCCACCCCTAGCCCACAAAAGTTCCGGCATAGCCCCGCCTGAGCCCCCACAAGTTCCGTCGTATCTCCCCTTGCGCCCACAAAAGCTCCGGCATACCCCCCCTTGAGCCCCCAAAAGTTCCGACATACCCCCCCCCTGAGCCCACAAAAGTTCCGGCATACCCCCCCCTAAGCCCAAAAAAGTTCCGGCATACCCCACCGTGAGCCCAGAAAAGTTCAGGCATACCCCCCCCCTGAGCCCACAAAAGCTCCGGCATACCCCCCCTTGAGCCCCCAAAAGTTCCGGCATACCCCCCCCTGAGCCCCCAAATGTTCCGGCATACCCCCCTGTGAGCCCACAAAAGTTCAGGCATACCCCCCCTTGAGCCCACAAAAGATCCTGCATACCCCCCCCAAGTCCCCAAAAGTTCCGGCATACCCCCCCCCGACCCCCCCAAAAGTTCCGGCAAACCCCCCCCTGAGCCAACAAAAGTTCCGGCATACCCCCCCCTCAGCCCACAAAAGTTCCGGCATACCCCCCCCTAAGCCCAAGAAAGTTCCGGCATACCCCCCCCCAAGCCCACAATAGTTCTGGCATACCTCTTCTGAGCCCACAAAAGTTGCGGCATACCCCCCCCTGAGCCCCCAAATGTTCCGGCATACCCCCCTGTGAGCCCACAAAAGTTCCGGCGTACCCCCCTTCGAGCCCACAAAATTTCTGGCATACCCCCCCCAAGCCCCCAAAAAGTTCCGGCATACGCCCCCTTGAACCCCCAAAAGTCCCGGCATACCCCCCCCCTGAGCCCCCAAAATTTCCGGCCTACCCCCCCCTAAGACCGCAAAAGTTCCGGCATACCCCCCCCCGAGCCCACAAAAGTTCCGGCATACCCCCCCCCGAGCTCACAAAAGCTCCGGCATACCCCCCCCATGAGCCCCCAAAAGTTCCGTCATACCCCCCCCTGAGCCCCCAAATGTTCCGGCATACCCCCCCTTGAGCACACAAAAGTTCCAGCACCCCCCCCAAGCCCCTAAAACTTCCGGCATACCCCCCACTAAGCCCACAAAAGTTCCGGCATACCCCCCCCTAAGCCCACAATAGTTCTGGCATACCCCCCCCCCGAGCCCAATAAATTTCCGGCATAGCCCCTCCTGAGCCCACAAAAGTTCTGCCAATACCCCCCCCGTGAGCCCAGAAAATTTCCGGCATACCCCCTCCGAAGCCCCCAAAAGTTCCGGCATACCCTTCACTAAGCCCACAATAGTTCTGGCATACCCTCCCTAAGCCCACAAAATTTCCGGGGTACCCCCCCTTGAGCCCACAAAAGCTCCGGCATACCCCCTCCAAGCCCCCACAAGTTCCGGCATACCCCCCCATGAGCCCACGAAAGCTCCGGCATACCCCCCCTTGAGCCCCCAAAAGTTCCGGCATATGCCCCCCAAGCCCCCAAAAGTTCCGGCATACCCCCCCTTGAGCCCACTCAAGTTCCGGCATACCCCCCCCTCGAGCCCACAAAAGTCCCAGCATACCCCCCCCTAAGCCCAAAAAACTTCCTCAATACCCCCCCCTAAGCCCACAATAGTTCTGGCATACCCCCCCCCCAAGCCCACAAAAGTTCCGGGATACCCCCCCCTGAGCCCACAAAAGCTCCGGCATACCCCCCCTTGAGCCCCCAAAAGTTCCGGCATACCCCCCCCTGAGCCCGCAAAATTTGCGGCATACCCCCCCCTGAGCCCACAAAAGTTCCGGCGTACCCCCCCCTGAGCCCCCAAATGTTCCAAAACCCCTCTGAGCGCACAACAGTTCTGGCATCCCCCCCCCTAAGCCCACAAAATTTCCGGCATACCCCCCCCAAAGCCCCCAAAAGTTCCGGCGTGCCCCCTCCCTAAGCCCACAAAAGTTTCGGCATACCCCCTCCCAAGCCCACAAAAGTTCCGCATAGCCCCTCCTGAGCCCACAAACGTTCCGACATACCCCCCACTGAGCCCAGAAAATTTCCGGCCTACCCCCCCCTAAGCCCACAATAGTTCCGGAATACCCCCCCCCGAGCCCACAAAAGTTCCGGCATAGCCCCCGCTGCGGCCACAAAAGTTGCGGCATACCCCCCCTTGAGCCCACAAAAGCTCCCGCATATCCCCCCCTGAGCCCACAAAATTCATGCATACCCCCCCTGAGCCCACAAAAGCACCAGCATACCCCCCCGTTGAGCCCCCAAAACTTCCGGCATACCCCCCCCTGAACCCCCGAAAAATTCCGGCATACCCCCCCCTGCGCCCACAAAATTTCCGGCATACGCCCCCCTAAGCCCACAAAAGTGCTGGCATACCCCCCCCTAAGCCCACAAAAGTCCCGGCATACCCCCCCGTGAGCCCAAAAAAGTTCCGGCAGACCCCCATATGAGCCCCCAAAACTTCCGGCATACCACCCCCTTGAGCCCCCAAAAGATCCGGCATGCCCCTCCCTAAGCCCACAAAAGTACTGGCATACCCCCCCCCACTAAGCCCACAAAAGTTCCGGCATACCCCCCCCTCGAGCCCCCAAAAGTTCCGGCATACCCCCCCCTTGAGGCCCCAAAAGTTCCGGCAAACCCCCTGCTAAGCCCCCAAAACTTGCGGCATACCCTTCCTGAGCCCACAAAAGTTCCGGCATACCCCTCTCTGAGCCACCAAAGGTTCCGGCATACCCCCCCATAAGCCCCCAAAAGTTCCGGCATACCCCCCCGTGAGCCCACAAAGGTTCGGGCATACCCCCCCCTAAGCCCACAAAAGTTCCCCCATACCCCCTCCATGAGCCCCCAAAAGTTCCGGCATACCCCCCCCCCAAGCCCCCAAAACTTCCGGCATACCCCCCCTGAGCCTTTAAAAGTTCCGGCATACCCCTCCCTAAGACCACCTAAGTTCCGGCATACCTCCCCCCCTGAGCCCCCAAAAGTTCCGGCATACCCCCCCCCAAGCCCCCAAAAGTTCCGGCATACCCCCCCGTGAGCCCACAAAGGTTCCGGCATACCCCCCCGTAAGCCCACCTAAGTTCCGGCATACCCCCCCCCTTAGCCCACAAAGGTTCCGGCATACCCCCCCTAAGCCCACCTAAGTTCCGGCATACCCCCCCCCCCAAGCCCCCAAAACTTCCGGCATACCCCCCTGAGCCCCCAAAAGTTCCGGCATACTCCCCCGTGAGCCCACAAAGGTTCCGGCATACCCCCCCCTAAGCCCACCTAAGTTCCGTCATACCCCCCCCTAAGCCTTCAAAAGTTCCGGCACACCCCCCCCTAAGCCCCCTGTGAGCCCCCAAAAGTTCTATCATACCCCCCCCCTAAGCCCACAAAAGTTCCGGCATGCCCCCCCCCCGAGCCCACAAAAGTTCCAGCATAGCCCCCCCTGAGCCCACAAAAGTTCCGGCATACCCCCCCTTTCTCCTCCAATATCTTCAGCATACACCCCCCGTGAGCCCGCAAAAGTTCCAGCAAACCCCCCCCTGAGCCCACAAAAGTTCTGGCATACCCCCCCACAAGCCCCCAAAAGTTCCGGCATACCCCCCCCTTGAGCTGTCAAAAGTTCAGGCATACCCCCCCCCCTTGAGCCCACAAAAGTTCCGGCATACCCCTCCCTAAGCCCACAAAAGTTACGGCATACCCCCCTGAACCCACAAAAGTTCCGCCATACCCCCCCCGAGCCCGCAAAAGTTCCGGCATACCCCCCCCTGAGCCCACAAAAGTTCCGGCAAGCCCCCCCCCAAGCCCCCAAAAGTTCCGGCATACCCCCCTATTGAGCCCCCAAAAGTTCCAGCATACCCCCCCTTCAGCCCCCAAAAGTTCCGGCATTACCCCGTCCTGAGCCCCCAACTGTTCCGGCATAACCCCCGCTGAGCGCACAACAGTTCCGGCATAGTTCCGGCATAGTTTCGGCATAACCCCCCCCTGAGCCCCCAAAAGTTCTGGCATACCCCCCCCTGAGCCCACAAAAGCTCCGGCATACCCCCCCTTGAGCCCCCAAAAGTTCCGCCATACCCCCGCCAAGCCCCCACAAGTTCCGGCATACCCCTCCCTGAGCCCCCAAAAGTTCCGGCAGACTCCCCTCCTAAGCCCCCAAAAGTTCCGGCATACCCCTCCCTAAGCCCACAAAAGTTCCGGCATACCCCCCCCTGAACCCACAAAAGTTCCGCCATACCCCCCCGAGCCCACAAAAGTTCCGGCATACCCCCCCCCTGAGCCCACAAAAGTTCCGGCATACCCCCCACCTTAGCTCCCAAAAGTTCCGGCATGCCCCCCGGTGAGCCCACAAAACTTCCGGCATACCCCCCTTTGAGCCCCCAAAAGTTCCGGCATACCCCTCTCTAAGCGCCCAAAAGTTCCGGCATACCCACCTCCAAGCCCCCAA